>CM067372.1:163179787-163217287 GCA_034401795.1 Chaetoderma sp. LZ-2023a | reverse complement strand
GCTTGTGCCAAGAAAGTAGTAGTAGTAGTAGTAGTAGTAGTAGTAGTAGTAGTAGCAGCAGCAGCAGCAGCAGCAGCAGCAGCAGCAGCAGCAGTAGTAGTAGTAGTAGTAGTAGTAGTAGCAGTAGCAGTAGCAGTAGTAGTAGTAGTAGCAGCAGCAGCAGCAGCAGTAGTAGTAGTAGTAGTAGTAGTAGTAGTGGTGGTGGTGGTGGTGGTGGTGGTGGTGGTGGTAGTAGTAGTGGTAGTGGTAGTAGTAGTAGTAGTAGTAGTAGTAGTAGTAGTAGTAGTAGTAGTAGTAGTAGTAGTAGTAGTAGTAGTAGTAGTAGTAGTAGCAGTGGCAGTGGTAGTAGTAGCGGTAGCGGTAGCGGTAGTAGTAGTAGTAGTAGTAGTAGTAGTAGTAGTAGTAGTAGTAGTAGTAGTAGTAGTAGTAGTAGTAGTAGTAGTAGTAGTAGCAGTGGCAGTGGTAGTAGTAGCGGTAGCGGTAGCGGTAGTAGTAGTAGTAGTAGTAGTAGTAGTAGTAGTAGTAGTAGTAGTAGTAGTAGTAGTAGTAGTAGTAGTAGTAGTAGTAGTAGTAGTAGTAGTAGTAGTAGTGGTAGTGGCAGTGGCAGTGGTAGTAGTAGCAGTAGCAGCAGTAGTAGTAGTAGTAGTAGTAGTAGTAGTAGTAGTAGTAGTAGTAGTAGTAGTAGTAGTAGTAGTAGTAGTAGTAGTAGTAGTAGTAGTAGTAGTGGCAGTGGCAGTGGTAGTAGTAGCGGTAGCGGTAGCGGTAGTAGTAGTAGTAGTAGTAGTAGTAGTAGTAGTAGTAGTAGTAGTAGTAGTAGTAGTAGTAGTAGTAGTAGTAGTAGTAGTAGTAGTAGTAGGAGTAGTAGTAGTAGTAGTAGTAGCAGTGGCAGTAGCAGTAGTAGTAGTAGTAGTAGTCATTGAAAGCTGTGCTGAAATTGGCTCTGCAAATTCTGACGAATATTTTCGTCCCTACTGCTCGTATACACTTAATTTTTGTTTTGTTCGCGGTTTTGGTTGAGTTTGATGTTTTCTGTTTGTGTTTTATTTTCGTCGTTGTTTGTCGTATTTTGTGACTCTGGTTTTCTGGTTTCGAGAACTAGAGTCGCCAAGTAAACTGCCATTGTATTTGGCAACCGTCGTGTTACATTTGTATATAAGTTTAGGTGGCTTTTTGCCTACTATATCTCCGTTATTGATAAGCGCATGTGTACTTGGCGGTCAATGTGAATGCTCACTAGTAACATGTCAAGTCGCTATAAACAGACTCTTAGCCTTAGGCTCACCACTGCTGGGTTGAATGTTGGCGCTATTGACGTCTATCATGGAATAAAAGACACTGTAGGGGCTGGGCCAAATGTCTTAAAGGGGCTAATTAATATTAGCAAAAATGTCTGGAATCTTACGGTCAGTTCACAAGGAGTGAAAGAAAGGTTTTTGGAAGAGGGCCTGATTGCCAATGGACAAATATGTAAGATCGAAGAGGTTGATTCAGATAAATTGATTGTAAAAGTAAAGGCCCCTCTTGAAATTCCGAATGAACGTATTACAGCCGAGCTGGGAAAATATGGGCGAGTGATAAAAATTGAAAGGGAGACGTATGCCTTCGATAGAACACTTGAAAATGGGATAAGACGGGTGTGCCTGGAAAAAATTGACAAACCAATTCCAGGTAGATTGTCTATTGATGGGAACTTCTTCCTCCCTGTGTGGTATAGGGGCCAGGTTAAAGAGTGCCGTATCTGCACAAGTACTGAACACCTAGCTAGTACCTGTCCTTACAAGAATATGTGTCTTTTGTGTGGGTCAGCTGATCATTTTAAATCTCGATGTTATAAAAGATCATCGATGAATGCTGCAAGTAATGTGGAAGAGGCGAGTGCTAGCTATATGCATCCTGCTTCTCTCAATTCCAGTGAAGTACACAGTAGTAAAAATGTACCACACACCTATGCACAAACACTTTGATGAGATTGAGGTTCTGGAGACAGGTATATCTGCTACCGCTCCAGCAACAGCTGAAATAGCCCAGGAAAATGATGACTCCGACGCTGTTGATGATACACAGAGTTTAGTACTGGGACAAACAGAATTTGGATCTCAGTCAATGGATGTTGATGTACCATTTGATTTGCCACCACTAACAGAGTCTGGTGTGTTATTAATACATTCTAGACAGGCAATTGTACAGGATACTATTGCTGGTGGGGTTAAAAGAGTGATAGAAGACTTGAGCTCTGGGTCGGAGGACAGGGAGGATGACGATATAGACGACTCTATCTCTATTGCAGAGTCTGACATGTCGATCCAAACGCAGGAATCTCAGCAGCCCGCTGAAATGGTACTGTATCGCTCAGAGAAGGGCGAGATTTTAGTTCCATACATTACACGCTTAGGTGTTCGCTATAGGCATTTGCGGAGTGATTCAGACATTTCACGGTATCAACATCTGACCATTACTGATCTTACAAATTCAGAGTTTACTAAGAAAATTGGCAAATGGGCTAAGCGGGATAAAAACAGTAAGAAGACAAAACCAAACTAGATATTATGGGTACTATGCATAGATTCGTAATCATAATGATAATTTGCTCACTTAATTGCTGTGGTTTAAATGATGGATTGAAGCAACGCATGTTGCTAGAGAAATTATCTGATTTGAAAGCTGATATCGTCATGCTTCAGGAAACTAAGTTCCATAATGTTGAAGTACTAGAAAATTCCAAACAACTTTCTAATGGTGAAATATTCTATTCCAATGCCACTGATTTAAATACAGGAGTGGCGATTTTATTTTTACCCAGGTCTTTGACTTTATTAAATATCATTTCATCGGAAGCTGATATTAATGGCAGATGGGTCGTGGTGACTGTTGAAATGTCTGGTTCAACACTAAATTTGATGTCTATTTATGCCCCTGCATCCCATTCTCAACGTGGTACATTTTATTCAGCTCTTCGCCCAGTAATTCATGATAGATCAGAAAATATTATTATTGGTGGAGATTTTAATTGTGTTTTAAATCCAGAGAAGGATAGGCGTTCGTTATCAATATACGCTGATACGTCTCATCGGCGTTTACAGGAAATATGTGACAGTGAGCACCTTTTGGATAGTTATAGAGTTTTAAACCCTGAATGTTGTGAATACACAAGGGTAACACCACATGGTCAGACAGCTTCTCGGTTAGACAGGATTTATGTACAGAGAGAGCTAAAAGGGTTAATTTCGGATACTGGCATATATCCTGTACCTTTTTCTGATCATTGCCTGGTTTCCACTGTGTTAGATAATGCAGAATGGGTTACACGTGGTCCAGGTTTTTGGAAACTTAATATTTCCTTGCTGAATGATTTTGAGTACCATCGATGTATTGAAGGTTTCTGCCGTTTTAAGCTCCGCAATATATCAGAATTTGAAAGTTTGATTTTTTGGTGGGAAGATGTTAAACTAGGGTTTGCTAATATATCAAGGCAATATTCTATTCAAAAGGCAAGGAAAATGCGCAAAGAGGAGAAAAGGTTGATTCGTCTACAAACCTTAATTTTTCGCAAAGTTTCAAACGGCGATATTCACTTGACTGAGGTTTTGGAGGAGACCAGGTTAAAATTATCACAAATAGAAATCTACAGAGCAGAAGGCGCAAAAGTCAGATCAAGAGCCCAATTTTATTCTGAAGGTGAAAAGCCAACAAAATATTTTGTGGCCTAGAAAAGTATAGAGGTGTGGAAAAGATAATTAGGGGCCTTGAAATAAATGGGCAAATTGTTAATTCAAATAAAGCTCTACTAGAAACTGTTCAGATATTTTATGAAAATTTATATAAGTCTGAAGAAATTGATGAAGAGTTGGCAGCTAAATTACTTGCTAATATTAAGGAAACATTGACTCCTCCGTTGGCTGATATTTGTGATGAGTATTTAACCTTAGAAGACCTGACTAAATCGCTTAAAACAATGAAGAATGGAAAATCGCCAGGGGGAGCTGGCCTGCCTGTTGAGTTCTACGTTACTTTCTGGCATCTCATTGGTCCGAAATTCTGTGAGATTGTTAAAGGAATTTTCCATCAGGGAAAACTTCCTTTGACAATGTCTCAAGCACATGTACGTCTGCTATTTAAAAAGGGTGACCGGAGTGATATACGGAATTATAGGCCAATTTCTCTCCTTGGAGTTGATTACAAGATTATTTCTAGAGCTCTTTCACTAAAACTAGGTCAGGTGCTGGGCGACGTTATTAATCCTGCTCAGACATGTTCAATACCTGGTAGATCAATATTAACCAACACTGCGCTCATTAGAGATCTGATTCAGTTAGTTGAAAAGGATAACATTCCAGGTGCCATTGTGGCATTAGATAATGAAAAAGGTTTCGATCGTTCGGAGTGGAAGTTTTTGTTGATGTCATTAAGTCGATTCGGCTTTGGGCCCAATTTTACTAAATGGATCCGAATATTGTACAATGACATTACTAGTAGAATCCTTGTGAACAATTTTATAAGCCAGCCAGTTGTCTTAGAACGAGGGGTTCGACAAGGTTGCTCACTGTCAGCACTTTTATTTGTAATTTGTATGGAAACCTTGGGAGCGACAATAAGAGAAGATATACATTATCATGGACTGTGTATTCGTGGTCTTATGACACCAGTGAAATTATCACAATATTCCGATGATACGACTATTTTTGTTGGCCAAAATAGTGATTTTAATCGTTTACATCTTATTTTGGAGAATTTCCAAAAAGCGTCAGGGCTCAAAATTAATAAAGAAAAATCAGTAGGTTTGTTTTTGGGTTCATGGAAAGATCGAAATGATCAGCCATTAGGCATCAATTGGTCCACTGACAAAATACAGATCTTAGGCATTCATTTCAGTCGAACACACCATGATTCCATTAATTGGACAAACTTGCTTTCTAAAATGAGCAAGAAAATTATTCAATGGAAACATCGACGTCTGACTATTTTTGGCCGGGCAATAGTGATCAATAATTTGATATTGTCACAACTTTGGTATATTGCTGCAGTTGTTAATATGCCCAAACATGTTGAAAAGGAAATTACCAAGATGATATTTGATTATTTGTGGGAGGGTAAAACACACCTTGTCTCACAACGTGTCTGTACTAATAATAAGCTTGATGGTGGGCTTTCCATTCCAGACCTAAGAATTAAATGCGTCTCGTTAAGGCTGAAATTATTAGATGATTTACTTCATTCAGATAGTCAGTGGGCAAATGTGTCTAGATGCCTTATAGAAAGGTTTATTGAGCCATTTTCAGCTAAATCCTTTTTCTGGTCTTCTAAACCTCCACCGAATTACACACGGATTCCATCGATATTTTTAGACATTAAAGCTGCTTTAGCTAAGTTTGTTCGCAAAGAAGATTCACCTCTTTGCCGGGAGCATGCCTCCAGCCAGTACCTATGGGGGAATGATCATATTCTATATGAAGGCAGAGTTTTATATTACACTTCTTTTGCTAAGCATGGTATTCAAAATGTGTGTGATATTGTGGATGTGAAAACTCGAAAATGGAAATCACTATATGACATATCACGAGTAACATCTTTACGCCCAATTGACGTGCAGCGCCTTCTAAAACGGTTACAGGAAGCAATTCCAATGGAATGGTTTCTTCTCCCTAATGGGTCTGTGAATGATGCTTGCTCCAAGTTAATCCTGGAAAGTACTGATGGACGCTTTTCATATACGTTAAGGAATAAGGGGTGGTATAATATTTTAATGCTGCAGAATATTACTATTCCAAAGGCTGTCACGGCATGGGAAAGGACTGAACATTCTCCCCAGAGTTGGGATGTGGTTTGGAAAAAATCCATTCACCACACATACCTAATCGAACAAGGGATGTTGTCTGGCGATTGCTTCATAGAAAACTATGGGTGGGCCCCCTCCTCAAGAAAGTTGGCATAGCAAATAATGACCACTGTCTATTTTGTACAGACACTGAGGAAACCATTATCCATTTGTTTACAGAGTGTTTGCCCGTCTCCCAATTTTGGCTGTACATTGAACAGATATTTAGGAAAATTGTTACAGTTGATATCAACATAATCCAAGATGCAATTCTATTTCATGAATTAGACGCTTATAATCTGACTAATAATGCAAAGAAGATCTTGTTATTTTGTTTGAGTGTGGCGGTCTGGGCAATTTGGAAGCATCGTTGTACGATAGTTAGTGACTCATATACAGGGTTTAACTCCAGCAGTTTTGAAAGATTGAAGTGCGCTTTTCGTGCCTTGTTCTCGTATTGCCTTAAATGTGAATTTCATGATGCAGTAACTAAAAATAGACTTCATTCTTTTGAAGTTATTTGGTGCTCTGGTGATTTGATTTCCATTGTTTCGACAAAGTTGATTTTTTATTATCCACCGTAATTGGCCTCTGGAGTGATTTATTAAATAATATACATGTATTTGTGCACTTGGAGCTGTGATTTTGTTTCAAACTACTTTGTTTTGATGTTTTCTATATTTAAAAGCTAACTATATATTTTTAAATTATTATTTTAAAGCACATGCAAAATTGGTGGTTTTAGAGTGTGCGTGCGTGTGCATGCATGTGCGCTGACTGTTACTATGTGAAACAGCAGCATTTACTTCACGCAGCAACAGCTCCAACACGCGCATGCACTCTAAAACTCCGCTAATCAGTTTGAGATGAAAATTGCGAGTGTTTGCTCTGAAAGGGTTAAACCTTGTCCCTAATTTTAGGTGGTCGTTTGAACAGGTTAACTCATTTTGGGGTTTTTCAATGTTAATAAACAATCCAACATTTTTTATTAATAATGTTTGATCCGGGGTAATTTTAGAATCCGAATCCAAAAGTTAATTGCTTTCGACTAAAATAAATTTAACATTCAATGTACTGCTTCCTAATAATAGATTGGAAATACTTAGCATGTATACATATAATTGTGTTTGTCCCGGGATAATTATGGAATCTCATTTTCAAGGTAAATTGTATTGTTTGAAATCGTTTGTTAAGTTTCAACCCTCTTCAACTATGTAGGTTACATTGTCACTTCACTGAGCTCGGTGTAATATCTTAGTGTTTACTTTTTATAGATTATCCTGCGGGGCGTTGATTATTGATTAATTTGTTCCCGATTGACTCTGTGTGTTAAATACGTCCGAGGGCTGTGGTTGTTTCACAGCCTATGCTCGCGTGAGCTTTTATAAATGTAATGGAATGTTGTTGAGCTAGTTACTTGGAGTTTTTAAAGGGACATATTTAGCTGTTTTGAATTTTTAAATTAATCGTTTGACCACCGTATATTTATTGTTTATTTATACACATGACTGATATAATCGTTTGTTCTCTTTGATTTATTATATGTTTAATGTTCTTTCAGTCAGTTTATTTTTGGGTATTATGGATTTCCACACGATCCATTGATCGTGTTACCAAAAAAAAAAAAAAAAAGTAGTAGTAGTAGTCGAAGTGAACGCACGCGTTTATTTAGCTCTGCAATTGCTGCCCAAATTTGCTAGTTTCTAGCGCGATTTTGTAGATAAATTTTATACATATATTTTGTATTAGTATTTCCTTTAAAACATTATGTTTAATGTGTAAATTCTTGTCTTGGTTGGAGCGGATTTTGTGTCTCCATTTTCTAAAGGCACTCCTCTTAGCTGGCGGGTTCCGCTATGTAATAGGTCTCCTCTTACTGTGTTCAATGCAATACATTTCTCCACGCCCCAGTATGCTATTTCTATAGTTCGTTGACTAGCGCATTATATTTGGCAAGATCGTTGGAGCGAGTAGATTTAATTCCTTTGTCGTTTGTAAGCGCAAGTCTAGTTCTTTAATTTTATACAGCCTTATAGTCAGTTGGCTGTCCCCGGTCAACTCGGACAGACTAACAAATATATGACTGTACTATCCATTCATATATCTGTTAGTATACTTTAATCAGTCAGGTGTTAGTGAACCACTTAATAAGTGGTTCAAACTAACAAATATACGACTGTACTCTCTATTCGTATATTTGTTGGTAGACATCAGGGTTTCAAAAGGGGACTCTATTTATTTAGTGTTTAGCTCTTTCCCTGACGTCTTGGTATTATATATTTGTATTATCGCCGTTTCCTCTTTTTTTTTTAAAACACCATGGCAACCTTCTATAAGCGTACCCTAAGCCTTAAAATAACAACTAAGGGGTGGGGTGTCAAGGCTATCGACGTGTATCATGGGTTAAAGGCCGTCGTTGGCGCGGGACCTGCTGTTTTGCAGGGGCTTATCAATGTTACTAAAACTGTATGGAATGAGACTGTGGCGAATGAAAGTATTAATGAGAAGCTGCTAGTAGAGGTCCTTGTTGTCAACGGCGAAGTGTGTAATGTAGATGAAATCGAGTCGGATAGGTTGTTAGTTAAAATGAAAGTTGGAGATTCCAGATGAACGAATCATGAATGAACAGAAAAAGTATGGTAAAATACAGAAGATTGAAAGGGAAACATATCCATTTGACAGAACTTTGGAGAATGGTGTAAGGCGCATCTGGTTTGAAAAAATGCATAGCCCTTTGCCAAACAGATTTAGGCTTGATGGCAGCTTTGTTCTGCCCTTATGGTATAGAGGGCAGATAAAAGAATGCAGATTCTGTCTTAGTACTGACCATCTTGCAGCAGATTGCCCAAATAGGAATAAATGTTTGGTCTGTGGTTCAACTGGCCATTTCAAATGGCGCTGTCCAAACAACAAAAACAACCCTACAGTAGAAGTACGCAATCCTACATTAAATGATGCATCTGAGACAAATACGTCTGATGACATCACTGCTGAAGCTACTGTCGAGGTTCATGCCATTATAAAGGAGACAGAAAAGGCAGCAAATCCTATTGAAGTAACTGCAGATGATGGGATAGAAATATTAGAGGAGGGAATAACTTTAACCCCAGAAATTAGTCAGAATATGGTGGGACCCATTATGGATGTAAATGAAATACAGACGAATGACGATAGTAACGGAGACGCAGATCATTACTCTTTAGAAGATGACTTAATACTAGGACAGAGTAAATTTAGGTCACAGAAAACAGAAAGCTCTGTCGATTTCCCGCTAAGCCCGATTGATCTAATTCAGCTTAAAGCTATGGCGAATGGTGGTGCTGCCAAATGTACGTCATGTGGCAATAAGCGCCAGAAAGAAGACAATAACTGAGATTGAGGAAAATGATATGGATGATGATACAATGTCAATTGCAGAATCAGATGTGTCAATACAAACACAGAGTTCACAGATGAAAGATGAAATAGTGATGTACCGATCAGAAGGTGGTGAAATGTTAGTGCCATATGTAACGGCTAGAGGCGTTAAATATCGTCTATAGCGACATGATTCTGATATTTCCAAATATAAATATTTGTCTGTGGTAGAACAAGGAAACATTGAATTCGCAGGAAAATTAAGTAAATGGTCTAAGAAACGAGCTAAAAAACAAACCAAGTTAATCTAATGATGGCGGTTGTAAACATCATTTTATTAATTATGATTATCTGCACCATAAATTGCAGAGGATTAAACACAAGTCAAACAGCGTCACTTGCGTGAAGAATTAGCAAATGAGAGGGTTGATATTGCTTTTGGAGACCAAAATTCAAAAACATGAAGTGTATGAATCTCTCAAAAATATTTCAAAAGGGTAGATTTTTTATTCTTTATCACCGGGCAATAGTGCGGGAGTGGCCATTTTTATCCTGCCCCGCAGTCTCAACTATATTGACGTTATATCCTCGTAATCAGATATAAATGGTAGATGGATTTGTGTATCAATTGATGTACTAAGTTTATGCGCCAACCTCTCATCAATTACGTCGTGAATTTCTAAATGATGTTTCCACAATAATTCAGGACAGCACGCCTGAAAACCTAATTATGGGCGGTAACTTTAATTGCATATTAGATGAAGCTAAAGACAGAAACGCTGGGCCTAATTTTAATGACACTTCTCATAATATTTTGAAATACATCTGTGAATATAAAATCTTGTTAGACACTTATCGGATTGAAAATCCATGGGGCAGGGACTTTACTTGGTTTTCAACCGATGGAAAGAAAGCATCCAGACTGGACAGGATCTATGTAGAACACTCATTGAAAGGTTACATGTGTAAAACTAACATAAAACCAGTAACTTTCTCTGATCACATTATGTTTTCCATCACACTAGACAATGCTGACTGGATCAAACGAGGAATTGGATTTTGGAAACTCAACGTAGCGTTGTTACGAGATAGTTGCTATCGCAAATGTGTAGAAAGTTGTTGGAGGCATTGGGATGAAAAGAGAAGTTTGTATGAATGTATAACAGACTGGTGGGAGGATGCTAAATCCGACTTGAAACATTTTTCGAGGCAGTATTCCATCAGGAAAGCACGAGAAATGCGAAAGCGTAAAAAGGCGCTTCAGAGGTCGGTGTGTAAAATTAATAAGAAAATCAATGATGGAGAATATAATTATTACGAACTATTAGTTAAATTAAAGGGTCGACTAAATGAAATAGAGAAATATCAGTTTGAAGGGGCCAAAATAAGATCAAGAGCACAAATGCACACCGATGGCGAAAAGCCTACACGTTACTTTTGTAACTTGGAAAAAGCAAGAGGTATAGAGAAATTAATGCGCTCACTGAAGACTAATGATGGTGTATCAGTGTCCTCAAATGCAGAGATGATGGAAACAGTATCCACATTTTACAAATCATTGTATAAATCTGAGGGAAGTGATGAAACTGCAACTAGAGATATTTTAGCCAATATAACGCAAAGACTTCCAGATTCAAGTCGCGAAAGTTGTGACCAATCACTAACAATTGATGATTTGACAATATCCCTCAAAGGTATGAAGTTAAAAAAGTCTCCTGGCTGCGACGGACATCCAGTCGAATTGTATCAAACATGCTGGCACATATTTGGTCCAGTATTAGAAGAAATAGCAGCTAGCATTTTTAAGCAAGGGCATCTCCCTCCATCGATGGCCCAAGCATATGATCGGCTTATACACAAGAGCGGTGTCAGAAGTGCTCTGTACCAGGAAGGACAATATTAAACAACACATGGCTTATACGAGACATTATTCAATTAGTTGAATGGGATTGCATCCCAGCAGCAATAATAGCACTTGATAACGAGAAGGCGTTTGGCAGACTTGAATGGGATTTCTTGTTTAAGTCTTTAGACCATATTGGCTTTGGTTCCAGATTTATTAAATGGGTCAATGCTTTATATAATGATATAACAAGTTGCTATTTAGTAAATAATCATCTATCTGAACCTGTAGTGCTGGAACGAGGTGTCAGACAGGGTTGCTCATTGTCTCCGCTTCTATTCGTCATATCTATGTAATCGTTGGGGCCACATTGAGGCAACGTAATGATTTTCAGGGAATATGTATACGTGGCGAAGAAAGGCCACTAAAGGTGTCTCAATATGCAGATGATACGACTGTGTTTGCAGGTGAAAATTCAGATTTTAGAATTTTAAATGGAGTATTATCAGATTTTCAAAAGGCATCAGGGCTTACGGTCAATAGAGACAAATCTAAGGGATAATTTTTGGGCGCTTGGAAGGACAGAACTGACAATGTTATGGATATCAACTTGTCAGATGATGTTATAAAGATTTTGCGTATTTACTTTAGTAGAGAACAAGATGTAATAATAAACTGGGAAGAAAGGCTATCCACGCTAAAGTATGCATTGGTAAATTTGAAACGACGTCGCCTAATTGTATTTGGCAGGACATTTGTCCTTAATAATTTAATTTTATCTGGACTGTGGTATACCGCTTCTGTAGTTCATATGCCCAAATCAGTATAGTCAAAGATCAACACGTTACTTTTGTCCTTCTTATGGGAGGGCAAAGCCCATTTAGTATCGCAGTCAATCCTCACCAATGAAAAGCATGATGAAGGCCTGGATTTGGTTAATGTTTTAGCCAAGTTTTCTTCTTTAAAACTGAAATTCTTGAATAAGTTACTGACTTCAAACTTATTTTGGTCAAGTGTTGCCAGGACACTTCTACAAAGGTTCATAGACCCATTTCCAGTAGAATGTTTATATTTGCGCAATAAACAGCCACCTAACCATCAGAAGATACCAAACGTATATAAAGAACAGCTCGAAGCTTTAAAGATATTTACACGATCAATGCCACAGCCAAGTTGTTGGGAAGATGCCTTAGAGCAACGCCTTTGGGGCAACGAGTTGATTCGTGATAATGATGCTGTATTATATTTGTCCTCTATGGCCAAAAATGGCATTCAATATTTACGTGATTTAGTAAATCCAAAATCTCGCAAATGGATTGCGATGCAGGATGTACCAAGAGCAACATTAATGAGGCATAGTGATGCCCGACGCTTATTTCTTAGAATAAAGAATGCGATACCTGGCGAATGGTTCAAATTGCCGAAAGCACGTGGCAACAGAGATATGTTGCAACCAACATTATAATTTAAGTTAGAGTATATAAAATACAACAATGCATCTAGAGACTGGTATGGAATGCTAATGCAAAGTCGGAGACAGTCTCCAATTGCAGTTAGGCATTGGAACAATTTAGGATGCACGCCAAAGAACTAGAAAAATGCATGGAAAACAATAAATCTACTTTGTCTACCAGCAAACCCACGGGACCTGGCATGGCGATTACCCCATCGAAGGCTATGGGTCGGCCATCTGACTTATATGTGCAAAATAACAAGTACAGACAGGTGCTTATTATGTACTACTGAGGAGGAAACAATAGACCATCTGTTTACACAGTGTTGTATAGCTACAGGCTCTTGGGTATATATCAATATGTTCCTTGCTAAATTTGGAATCAAATATGTGAAATTAATGGCTGAAACAATTATGTTCAAAGATTGCTCAACTATCGGACGAATCATTAATAGCAAGGAGAAAGAATTGTTAGTAACCCTGTTATCTCTAGGAGTGTGGGCCATTTGGAAGCATCGGTGTTCAGAGGTCAGAGATAAAACAGGAAACAACCACCAAAGAGCCATACATGTTATATTTCGATCATTGTTGATAAACTGCATTCATTGTGAATTTTACAGGCTAGTGGAACATGGAAAAGAAAATAGATTTAAAGATGTGTGGTGCAAAACTGGCCTAGTATCAATTGAACACGGATATCTAAAAATAGCAGAAGCAGAACTTGTATAAGCTAGCACACTCGCTGCTTGTTGTATATTGGTGTATGGTATTTTATTTTGTTTAATTGACTTTATTTTAAAATTGTAATGTCTTAGAAGATGATAACTTTGACGAATAACCTAACCTTGAGAATCGGTATACTTAAATATCAAATGAGCATCGCGTCAATATTCTGGAGGTGATCCGACTTTCGAGTTCATTAGGTTAACAGAGTATGACATCTTACATATATACAATTAGCATCCTGTTGTAAATATTTACTTTAGGTTTATTTGTTCCAGGGTAATTTGCAAAAAACTTACAATGAAGTAAATTTAGAATGTGAACCCAAAGCGCCATCTATGTAGTCATAGTTTGTGTACTTTTGCTTTGTGCATTATACGACATAAAGGCTACTACGCCCGCCCGGTATTTAAGAATCGGCTAACTGGCGTCAATGAGTGACCTTTTGCTACTTATTGACGAGTCACCCCGCCACTTGTTGGCGAGCTACACTCGCCATTTAGGCCTAATACTATGCGGTGTGCTACGTTAAACCACATATAATATACTTAGCCTGCCGGATCATGAATCGGCTCAATGGCGTCAATGAGTAGCAGTAACTTACTGCTAATTATTGCTTTACCACTTGTTGGATAACTATGCTCGCCATTTAGGCCTACTCCTACACGGTGTGCAAATAGTAATGGCTTTGTTGAATTATATTATGTTATCAGATCTTTATTAAGTTTTTTTCTGTGTAGTTATGCCATGGGTGTGGTATATGGTAATAGAGTATTTTAGCTTACACTGTTGATATGTTAAGTTTGCATTGTTATTCATATACTATTAATAAAGCCTGCTATTTCACCCGATTTTTATGGGGGTTTGCAAGCCTTTTTTAAAGGAGTTCCTCCGTGAAGTGTGTCCGACTGCGTTAGCGTCGGATTTTCAAAAAAAAAGAGTAGTAGTAGTAGTAGTAGTAGTAGTAGTAGTAGTAGTAGTAGTAGTAGTAGTAGTAGTAGTAGTAGTGGTAGAGGCAGCGGTAGCGTAGACAGTCGTCGTCATCATTTTTGTATAAGTAGAACCAGCAGTTCCTTTATCAGCAGGAGCAAGAGTCGCAGCAGCAGGCGTAAGAGTCGCAGCAGCAGGGACAAGAGTCGCAGCAGCAGGAGCAAGGGTCGCAGCAGCAGGAGCAAAATTCGCGTCAGCAGCAACAGTAAGAGTTGCGTCAGCCGCAACGGTAAGAGTCGCCGCAGCAGGAGCAAAAGTCGTATCAACAGCAACAGCAACAGAAAGAGTCGCAGTAGCAGGAGCAAGAGTCACAGCAGCAGGAACAAAAGTCGCATCGGCAGCAACAGCAAGATTCGCAGCAGCAACAGCAAGAGTCGCAGAAGCAGGAGCAAGAGTTGCAGCAGCAGGAGCAAGAGTCACAGCAGCAGGAACAAAAGTCGCATCAGCAGCAACAGCAAGATTCGCAGCAGCAACAGCAAGAGTCGCAGCAACAGGAACAAGAGTCGCAGCAGCTGGAGCAAGAGTCACAGCAGCAGGAGCAAGAGTCGCAGGAGTAGGAGTAAGAGTCACAGCTGCAGACCGAACAACAGTCGCAACAGCCAGAGAAACAGTCGCATCGCCAGGAGAAATAGTCGCAGCAGCAGGAGTAACAGTCGCAGCAGCAGAAGCAACATTCGCCGCAGCAGGAGCAGGAGTCGCAGCAGCCGGAACAAGAGTTGCGGCTGCAGCAATAGTCACAGCAGCAGGAGCAACAGCAGCAGCAGCAGCAGCATCAGCAATAGTCGCAGCAGCAGGAGCAACAGCAGTCGCAGCAGCATCAGCAATAGTCGCAGCAGCAGGAGCAACAGCAGTCGCAGCAGCAGAAGCAAGAGTCGCAGCTGCAGAAGCAAGTGTCGCAGCAGCATCAAGAGTCATAGCATTAGCAAGAGTCACCGCAGCAGCAGCAGCAGCAACAACAGCAGCGGCAGCAACAGCCAGAGCCACAGCAGCAGCAGCAGCAAATGCCGGAGTTGCAGCAGCAGCAGCAGCAGCAGCAGCAGCAGCAAGAGTCACCGCAGCATCAGCAGCAACAAGAGTCACAACAGCAGCAGCAGCAGCAGCATCAGAAGCAAGACTCACAGCAGCAGCAGCAGCAGCAGCAGCAGCATCAGAAGCAAGACTCACAGCAGCAGCAGCAGCAGCAGCAGCAGCAGCAGTAGCAGCAGCAGCAGCAGCAGCAGCAGCAAGAACAGCAGCAGCAGCAGCAGCAGCAGCAAGAGTCACAGCAGCAGCAGCAGCAGCAGCAGCAGCAGCAGTAGCAGCAGCAGCAGCAGCAACAGTCACAGCAGCAGCACGAGTTTCAATCATTAGGCAAACCAATTATTCTCAAATAATTCATAAATATTTTTTTCCTAAGTATGTTTTTGAACGTTACAACTCACTTCAATCATCTCTCGTTTAATGCGCTAACCTTTAGCATATTGATCTGGAAATCAAAAAAATCATTTGCGACATTTCTGCAATATCATTCTCAGCCTCTTCCGTAGCCACGATCATCCTCACCTGTGATCAGTTCAGGTGTTTTTAACTAATTAACCCACGTTATAGAGGTAACCGAATTATTGGGGGATTTCACGTGAACTTTGATATTGTATTTTTTCTCATCATTTTTTTTTCTGGAACTTGCTAAATGGGTATTGATTGGATATAGACCCTTCTTGGAGATGAGACGCAATTTAGATTCACTCTATTTCATGTTGTTTCGCGGATAAGGTCATCTCCGCGTTAACTAATCGGTTAACTTTCCGGAAAAAACGATGTTGTCAAAGTTTCAGGTACCGAATTGGCAGGCAGTTGGACTAAATATAATGGTTTATTAACCCTTTAACGCTCAAGTTCGTTCTAATCTGCTTTTGCAGTGTTCTTGAGAACTGTTCATTTGCCGAGCAAGTGCAACTATTTTTTTTTTTTTACCAATGGAATGACTGGCTCGATCATTCAAGTGGTAAAATTTTAAAAATAGGCATCTCTTAAGTTATTCGGCAAATAGACATTTTCTACGAGAAAACTTAAATCTTCTTGAATAAATTTGAGAATTAGCTGGTTTAAGCAGTTATAATTTAGGGAAATTTACAGCGGAACGTTGTCGACGGGTTCACTCGAATTTAATATGATTCTATGGATTTATGGAGGCCCGTAGTGAGACCCATCTTTTATAGTTTGGTCTCTGATGCGCAGCCGTGAATGCATTGTTATGTTCATGTGCATGGGTGACTTTTGAGCATGTGCGTGCGTACGTGTGTGCGTGCTCAAGTGTGTGCGTGCATGTGTGAGTGTATGAGTGTGCGTGCGTGTGCGCGTGCGTGCGCGCGCGTCTATGTATGGATAGGTGTAAGTGAGTCGGCTGACAACAATTGTGGCACAGCTTCTCCATCATTCGACCCACATAATTAGGTGGACGTATAGCGGAATGGGCCCAATTCCACATAGTATCCGCCTGACCGCGGCAGACATAGTGAGGTGCCGAGGTAGACCTGTGGCAAGGCTCGCCGCCGCCGACCACATCAGTAGCAACGACACAGGTTCGAATGATTAATCTTACAAGCGGATCGATTGTGTCAGCTTAACAGAATTAGCCAGTGTATTAGAGAAATGAAGCTTAATAGGCGAATTAGCCTCGGCTAATCCGGTCATACTCGGAACCGGGAACAAACCCAAGAATCGAGTACTCGGTTTTTAACCATTTCCCGACTCGAATGTCAATTTATTGAAAGAGTCGCTTCTGCGCTTCTTTATGTTCTCTAATAATTATGAAAACAAGTAAACATTAAGTTGTTTCTGTCGCAGGGAACAACAACTTTAAACATAAATCCATTTTAACACAAGTATCTGTTTTATTTATGTTTAAACAATCATAATTGGCTTTACGTTCTTAGGAGTGAAAGCGTTACCATCCCTGTTTCGCGGCGTGATCTCGCAACAACTCTCGTCTCGGTCTCGGATGTCCGTTATTTGTAAAAGTCTGTGTGTGAATAGCGCCAATCAAGTGTAGTTGGAGTCAGGTTTTGTCGTCTAGCCGCGTTCCCGAGAGGGCAGCAATTGCCGCTATTCAAGAAGGCTTAGATCTTGTACTGCGCCAGCATCAAAACCATCGATCATTCGAGTCAATGGGAACATCGAGGGGTGTAGTTTTTCAGTAGCGGGTAGGGAACGAATGGATTGGGTGATGTTCGTCTTAGGACATGTGAGAGGAGTACTACTTCCAAGTACATTGATGGTAAACAGCGGCTATGTTACACTAATTTAAATTAGGAAATTTAGCAAATGTATTAGTTGCATAGCCGGACTAAGGCAAGGGCTAACTGGGCTACAGTCCTAAGGGCGCGAAAAATAATGGTCTCAACCCCAAATCAAAAGCAATTATCAGATTTACGCATGTGGACATTTTAATCCCAGTAGCTTACCATTACAGTCATGAGATTCCTAAGCTGTCGACTATTTTGAAACCGATTTGACTGGAAGCTGGGGCTGCCTTAGGCAGCACCAGCTTTCAGTTAAATTAGTTTCAAAATATTCAACAACCTTTCTGCACATAGGTAACGAATTCACAATATTTAGGTAGGGTTAGGGTTAGGGTTAGGGTTAGTAGTAGTAGTAGTAGTAGTAGTAGTGGTAAGTAGTAGTAGTAGTAGTAGTAGTAGTAGTAGTAGTAGTAGTAGTAGTAGTAGTAGTAGTAGGTGCAGTAGTAGTAGTAGTAGTAGTAGTAGTAGTAGTAGTAGTAGTAGTAGTAGCAGTAGTAGTAGTAGTAGTAGTAGCAGTAGTAGTAGTAGTAGTAGTAGTAGTAGTAGTAGTAGTAGTAGTAGCAGTAGTAGTAGTAGTAGTAGTAGTAGTAGCAGTAGTTGTAGTAGTAGTAGTAGTAGCAGTAGTAGTAGTAGTAGTAGTAGTAGCAGTAGTAGTAGTAGTAGTAGTAGTAGTAGTAGTAGTAGTAGTAGTAGTAGTAGTAGTAGTAGTAGTAGTAGTAGTAGTAGTAGTAGTAGTAGTAGTAGTAGTAGTAGTAGGTGCAGTAGTAGTAGTAGTAGTAGTAGTAGTAGCAGTAGTAGTAGTAGTAGTAGTAGTAGCAGTAGTAGTAGTAGTAGTAGTAGTAGTAGTAGTAGTAGTAGTAGTAGTAGTAGTAGTAGTAGTAGTAGTAGTAGTAGTAGTAGTAGTAGTAGTAGTAGTAGTAGTAGTAGTAGTAGTAGTAGTAGTAGTAGTAGTAGTAGTAGTAGTAGTAGTAGTAGTAGTAGTAGTAGTAGTAGTAGTAGTCGAAGTGAACGCACGCGTTTATTTAGCTCTGCAATTGCTGCCCGAATTTGCTAGTTTCTAGCGCGATTTTGTAGATAAATTTTATACATATATTTCGTATTATTATTTCCTTTCAAACTTTATATTTAATTTGTAAATTCTTGTCTTGGTTGGAGCGCATTTTGTGTCTCTATTTTCTAAAGGCATTCCTCTTAGCTGGCGGTTTTCGCCATTTAATAGGGCTCCTCTTACTGTGGTCAATGCAATACATTTCTCCCCGCGCCGGTCTGCTATTTCTATAGATCGTAGGCTAGCGCATTGTATTTGGCAAGATAGCTTGAGTGAGTGGATTTAATTCCTTTGTCATTTGTAAGCACAAGCCTAGTTCTTTAACTATATTACTCCTTATAGTCAGTTGGCTGTCCCCGGTCAACTCGAACAGACTAACAAATATATGACTTGACTATTTAATCATATATTTGTTAGCATACTTTAATCGGCTAGGTGTTAGTGAACCACTTAGAAAGTGGTTCAAACTAACAAATATACGACTGTACTCTCTATTCGTATATTTGTTGGTAGACGCCAGGGTTTCAAAAGGGGACACTATTTATTTAGTGTTTAGCTCTTTCCCCGACGTCTTGGTGTTATATATTTGTATTATATATTGTAGTAGTATGGGATTCCTCTTTTTATAAAACACCATGGCAACCTCATATAAGCGTACCCTGAGTCTTAAAATCACGACAAAGGCTTGGGGTATTTCGGCAATTGAGGTGTATCATGGGTTGAAGGATGTAGTTGGGGCAGGGCCACGGGTCCTTCAAGGTCTCGTTAATGTTTCCAAATCTGTATGGAATGTCACCGTAGTTAATGAAAGTGTGAAGGAAAAGTTGCTCGACGAGGTCCTTGTCGTGAAGGGTGAGGTGTGTAATGTGGAGGAAATAGATTCTGATCGTCTATTAGTCAAGATGAAGGTTCCATTAGAGATCCCAGATGAACGGGTTATCACTGAATTGATCAAGTATGGCAAAGTGGACAAAGTAGAACACGAGACCTATCCATTTGATCGAACCTTAGAAAATGGCATCAGAAGAATTTGGTTTGAAAAGGTAGAACAACCTCTCCCAAGCAAGGTCACCATAGATGGTCGATTTATCTTGCCATTATGGTACAGGGGGCAAATCAAAGAGTGTAGAATCTGCTTAAGCACAGAACATCTTGCAACAGATTGCCCTAACAAAAACAAATGTCTAGTTTGTGGATCATCTGATCATTTTAAGTGGCGATGCCCGCAGAACAAATATGTCAAAAAGGGTGCTGATAAAAGTGCAGAGCAAGTTGTCTCTAAAGAGAATGTCATAGAACCGGTAGCTGCTGAGATTGTAGCGGAAATTCATACTAATGGGAAGCACGCTGCTAAGGAAAATGTCATCGAACCAGTAGTTGCTGAGATTGTAGCTGAAGTCCATGTTAATGAGAAGCATGGGGAAAAAACTAAGAATCCAATCGCTGTAGTTGCAGGTGATGAAATAGAGGTTCTAGATGAGGGGCTAAGTCTTGCTCCAGTAACAAGTCAATCCAAGTTTGATGACAGAGAGGCTAATTCCACACAAGTTGAAGATGATGATCAATACCCTCTGGAAGAGAGTTTTAATTTAGGACAAGTAAAATTCAGGTCGCAAGATACTGAAACTAACTTTGAATTTCCACTGAGTACACTCAATCTAGACGATTTAAATGATATAGAGAAAGTAATTGGTGTCTCGGATCGATTGAGTGGAACAAAGCGACAGAAAGATGGAGAGAGTTCTGAATCAGAAATAGAGGAAAGTGATATAGAAGACGATAATATGTCAGTCGCTGAATCTGATATATCCATTCAAACACAGAGTTCTAAATCACCTGATGAAATGGGCATGTACAGGTCAGAGGCAGGAGAGGTGTTAGTTCCATATGTGACAGCAAATGGTGTTAAATATAGGCATCTGCGTCATGATTCAGATATATTAAAATATAAGCATTTGGAAAAAGTTGAGCTAAGTAATGCAGCGTCTGTGAGTAAAATAGGTAAATGGTCTAAGAGAGGGTCGAAAAAAACAAAATCTAGTTAGCTTAGTAATGGCGGTTTTACACAGCATTTTATTACCTTTTATGCTAATTTGCACACTAAATTGTAGAGGCTTAAATAGTGACATAAAGCAACGTCACTTACTAGAGACTCTGAAAAATGAGCAGATTGACATTGCTTTGATACAGGAAACAAAAATTCAGAAGTCAGAATTATACGATAATTTAGAAAAGATTTCTGGATCCAGAATATTTTATTCGTTATCTCAAGATAATAGTGCAGGCGTAGCAATTGTTATACTCCCTCGTTGTTCAGCCTATGTAAATATAATCTCTTCAGTATCAGGTGCAAATGGTCGCTGGGTGAGAGTCACGCTAGATATACAACAAACACGTATCACGTTGCTGTGTATATATGCACCTACATCTCATCAACTACGTCGTAATTTTTTTAAGGAGATGTCTAAAACAGCACTAGATAACATCACTGAAAACTTAGTAATGGGTGGTGACTTTAATTGTGTCTTAGACAAAGAAAATGACAGGAATGCAACTTCAACTTATACTGATACATCACATAGACTCTTAAAAGAAATATGTGATAATGAAAATTTAGTGGACACCTATAGAATATCAAAACCTCATGGTAAAGATCTTACATGGTTTTCGGTAGATGGTAAAGTTGGTTCAAGGATCGACAGAATTTATGTGAATAGTTTGTTAACAGGGTACTGGAGAGATGTTAATATTAAGCCAGTTGCATTCTCCGATCATAACATGGTTTGTGTAACCTTTGCCAATGCTGACTGGGTAACAAAAGGGGTCGGGTTTTGGAAATTAAACACAACACTGTTGGGAGAAGAATTTTATAAGAATAATATAGAGAGTTGTTGGCAACATTGGATTAATAGGAAAGCATCATATAAGAGCACATTGCAATGGTGGGAGGATGTTAAACTGGATTTAAAGCATGTTTCCCGAAAGTATGCTATTAGAAAAGCACAGGAAATACGCAAACGCAAGAAAACACTTCATCGATCACTGATGAAAATTAATGCTAAAGTAAATAATGGTGAAGAGAATTATTATGAATTACTGGTTAAAATTAAAAGTAAAATAAGAGATATAGAACACTATGAGTTTGAGGGTGCAAAAATTAGAGCAAGAGCCCAGATGCACGCAGAAGGGGAAAAGCCAACCCGATATTTTTGCGCATTAGAAAAAGCACGGGCAATAGATAAGGTGATGTGCTCATTAAACATGCCGGATGGTTCAACCGTCTTTACCAACAATGAAATGAGTACTATTGTATGCAATTACTATGAGTCATTGTACAAGTCAGAGGGAATTGATGAAGAGGCAAAATTGGATTTGTTAGCAAATATAGACAAAAAGGTGTCAGACACAGGCAGTGAATTTTGTGATCAACCCTTAACACTAGAAGATTTAACTAAATCCCTTAAAGGTATGAAACTAGAAAAATCACCGGGGTGTGATGGCCTTCCAGTTGAATTTTACCAAATGTTTTGGCACCTTGTAGGTCCAATAATGGAAGAATTAGGCACTGAAATATTTGACAAAGGCCATTTACCACCAACTATGGCTAGGGCATACGTAAGGCTAATATATAAAGGAAATGACAGACGTCTAATTCAGAACTACAGACCAATTTCTCTACTATGTGTAGACTACAAAATAATATCCAGAGCACTAACATTGAAACTAGGTAGTGTTTTAGGAGAAATCATTGGAACGGAGCAGACATGTGCTGTACCCAGGAGGACAATTCTAACCAATACCATGGTAATAAGAGACCTTATACAATTCGTTGAGAAGGATAGCATCCCTTCAGCTGTGATTGCCTTGGACAATGAAAAGGCATTTGACCGTGTGGAATGGGATTTTCTTTTTAATTCTTTGCAATCGTTTGGGTTAGGCTCAAACTTTATTAAATGGGTAAAGATTTTATATACGGATATCAAGAGTAGCTATTTAGTGAACAATCAATTATCCAGAGAAATTGTCTTAGAACGTGGGGTTAGACAGGGGTGTTCCCTATCGCCATTATTATTTGTTATTGTGATGGAATCATTTGGCATAGCATTGAGGCAAAATAATAACTTTCAAGGCATATGTATTCGTGGCATAGAAAGACCACTTAAGCTGTCACAATATGCTGATGACACAACTGTGTTTACCAGTTCAAACAATGATTTTGCAATTTTAAACCACGTACTAGAAAAGTTCCAAAATGCATCTGGTTTGAAAATCAATAAAGGAAAATCCAAAGGATTATTTCTGGGGCCATGGAAAGAGCGGAATGACCAGCCACTTGAAATCAATTGGTCTAATGATACCATTAAGATTTTAGGCATCTATTTTGGCAGGAAACCGAATACAATACAAAATTGGAATGAACGAGTATCTAAGCTTAAGAGAATATTAGCAAATTGGAAGCGTCGTCGTCTTTCAATCTTTGGTAGAGTGTTTGTTGTCAACAACTTGGCATTATCAGGGCTATGGTATACAGCATCTGTTGTACACATGCCAAAACATGTAGAAAAGGAGGTTAATGAGTTGATATTGTCATTCATATGGGAAGAAAAGAATCATTTAGTTTCCCATCGTGTTCTCAATAATGCTAAGTTAGAAGGAGGACTTGATTTAATTGATATTAAAGTGAAATGTGTTTCTTTAAGGTTAAAATTTTTGGATGATCTTATTACATCAGATGAGACGTGGGCATGTGTTTCACGAGCTCTCATGGAGAGAATTGTAGAACCATTTCTGGCGGAGCATGTTTTTACCTCAAAGAAGCCACCTCCGAATAGCCAAATGATACCAGATGTGTTTAAAGATCAAGTTAAGGGGTTAGAAATATTTGACAGATACATGCCTCCACCTACGTGCTGGAAGGAAGTACTAGAACAGCAATTGTGGGGCAATAGTAATATATGTTATAACAATGCAGTACTTTATCTACCGTCCTTTGCAAAATATGGCATTCAACATTTATCGGATATGATACACCCTCAAACACGTAGATGGATTTCAATGCAAGACGTAGCTAGAAAAACACATATGAGGCATATAGATGTCCAGCGGTTGCTAAATAAAATAAAACATGCTGTACCAATTGAATGGTTTCGTCTGCCAAATGTAAATAATAATAGTTTGACTCCACAACCCGCATTAGTTCTTGATGATGAGATGTTAAAATACAAGATGAGATCCAAGGAATGGTACCATATTATGAGACGAAAACAAGTAACACCTCCCATAGCAATTAGGAGATGGGATGACTCAAGCTATAAACCATCCAGTTGGAAAAATGTATGGAAAATCTTACATTCTCCATCCATACCAAATATGGCTCGTGATTTATTGTGGCGATTACTACATCGACGGCTATGGGTGGGACACTTGACATACAAGTGCAATATTACGACTTCTGATAGGTGTTACTTATGTCAAACAGACGAGGAAACAATCGAGCATTTATTTGCGGAATGTCCAATATCGTCACAATTTTGGGACTATATAAGCCAAATCTTGGCAAAATTTGGAGCGAATTGTTCTAGACACGCATGTAGTCTTATTTAGAGAATTTGGATCAAGCGGTGTAAATATCATAAAGTCTGAAAGGACTATTTTAATAACAATACTAACCATAGGTGTTTGGGCCATTTGGAAACATCGGTGTGCACAGACGAAAAATCCATCTATGGGCAATCACAATAGAGCAATAAAGGCAATATTTCGTTCATTGCTGCTGAATCATATTCCTTGCGAATATTTTAGATTAAAGCAGCATGGTAAAGAAAAAGTATTCAAGGACATATGGTGCAAAACAAACATAGTTTCAATAGAGTTGGGAGCTGTAAAAATAAATGAGCCTGCACTAGCTTAAATCATTTAATTACTACAGCTGAATTATCTGTGTCTTTTAATTAATCTGTAATTCATTTTAGTCTGCACTTTGATATTGTTATGTTTAATAATTCATGTTAAGGAATAAACAGACTGGGGCAATTTAATAATCAATCGATAAAGTAATTTGCCATTGAATTATAAAATTGTCCCAGGTAATTTTAGGAATTTGCACATAGTTTTATAGGGTTATTTGTTCCAGGGTAATTTACAAAACCTTACACCAAAGTAAATCAAAAATGGAAACAAGAGCGCCATCTATTTCCATCTATTTTTCTGTAATTTTCCTGCTGACTATATATGTTATGCTACCCGAATGCTACTACGCCCGCTGATCTTTAAGACTCAGCCCACTGGCGTCAATGATTGACTTATTTGTCATTGATTGACGAGTCACTTTTCATTTGTTGAATAGTTGCACTCGCCACACGGGACTACTACCACACATGGATTGAATGGTAATTTACAAAACCTTACAATAAAGTAAATTGAAAATGTAAACAAGAGGGTCATCAATTTTTCTGGAATTTTTCTGCCGACTACATGTATTATACTACCCAAATGCTACTACGCCCGCTGATCTTTAGAGAATCAGCCCACTGGCGTCAATGATTGACTTATTTGTCATAGATTGACGAGGCACTTTTCATTTGTTGGATAGTTGCACTCGCCACACTGGTCTACTACTACACCTGGGTTGAATAGTAATGCCTTTGTTAAGTTTTGTTTTGCTATCGGAGCTTTATCAGCATATTGTTTTGTATCTATACTTTTTAAGCCATATGTATTTATAGATTGTATTAATGCTCATTATTTATCATTGTTTTGGTGTAATATTAATCAAGATTACTAGTTAACCAGGTTTTTTTCTGGGGGTTTGCAAGCCTTTTTAAAGGAGTTCCTCCGTGAAGTTTGTCCGACTGCGTCAGCGTCGGTTTTTCAAAAAAAAAAGAAAAAAAGTAGTAGTAGTAGCAGTAGTAGCAGTAGTAGCTAGTAGTAGTAGTAGTAGTAGTAGTAGTAGTAGTAGTAGTAGTAGTAGTAGTAGTAGTAGTAGTAGTAGTAGTAGTAGTAGTAGTAGTAGTAGTAGTAGTGGTAGTAGCAGCAGCAGCAGCAGCACCAGACATTCCCTCCTTGACCTACCCGATAAGGGCCCCACCCAATTATTTAGCTCTGGGCCCCAAATAGGCTTAATCCGGTGTTGGCTATATCACACTCAATTTAACAAAATTAATGCATTAGTGGCACGGGTGGCACGGGTTCTTGGTTAATGTACTTGTACGCTATTCCATATTTCTTGCCATTTGGCCATTTCAACTATCTGAGATCTTGCAATAATTTATCTTCAAGATATGATTCATGGAGAAGTCAAACGTCCACGTGTGCTCAGAAATTTTAATATGGCATCCGTCGTAGCAATGAGTTCTGGGCATGCGCCAGTGGTGTATGGGTACGGGTGGGGTGGGGAGCGCATCGGAACTTAGCTTTGTCGGCCTATAGGAATAGGAATGCCACCCCCTGCCTGTGCTCCTGCTGTTGTCCACTACACCGCTGCTAAGCGCTGGCCTAGTAATGGACATTTCCCGTTTATCCATCCATCATATGCCGTCATAATCAGCTACATGACGTGTAGGATGACGTCATAATCAATAACGTCATGGATGGCGTAGATAAGTACGTTAATTGAAAACTGACTAAGCATTGTTATACGAATTGTATGTTTTTACTATTTAATAAACATGCTGTTGAATATTTTGAAACCAATTTAGGCAAATTAGGTTTTTTTAAATATTTCCTTCCTTCACACTGATGAAATAATTCCTCTTTCTTTCTGTCCCGAAATCAAAAGTAGCTCTTCCTGCCTAAGACCACGTGTCCTGAATGAAGCTCACAATGGACCGTTACATTTTAGCTATGCCCCGCCCATCACTAGTTAAGCTCCACCCACACCTCGCCGTGTTGGGATTGATCGATCCCCGAATTCCCTAACTATCAATTTACTGAAAATTTTACAGGGAAGCTGTTGAATATTTTGTAACTAATTTGACTTGATGCCCAGTCAAATTAGTTTCAAAATATTCAACAGAATATTTATTAAATAGTAATGATATGCTATGTGTACAACAACGCATAGACGGTCTTCAAATATGCTTATGATAAAGTACTTATCGATGCCATTCATGACGTCATTCATTATGATGTCATTCTACTAATCACGTAGTTGATTATGACGTCATATGATGGGTGGGTACTCTGGAAAGGTAAATTAACAAGATCTGTTTATTGATGGATGTTTTTGTTGATTAATTGCTTATCATGAATGTTACTGATGAAATTCCGTTAGCTTAACCCTTTCACGCACAAGCCGGCCAAAGCTGGGCTCTGCAGTACTCTTGAATAATGTCCATTTGCAGGCCAAGAAAATACTATTTCTAAAATTTCCAATTGGATGACTGGCTCGATAAGCGAGCCAGTAATTCCAGTGCGAAATTACCAAAAATAGTCATCTCTTGGCCTACAAATTGAAATTTAATAAGCAGATATTTGCATTTTATTAAATAAATTTGGCCAGTAAAGGGTTAATGCAAGATATCTGTGTAGGGTAGATAAAAGGTTTCTGTCCACAGACGAAATTTGACGAAGCAACGAGATATTCTGAGTTGTGTACAACAGAATAACAAACTAGTATATTTAATCTTAAAATTGGCGCGAGGAACTACGTCTTTCATCTTCTCGTTGTCGCCTCCACCTCTACCCAACTACACAACTTCTCCGGGACACGCACCGACTCACCCCAGTACCACCATCACCGTCTCCCTGATGAAATTCCGTGCTGCCTATTTCTGGCAATTTCTCGCTAAATGCTTCGACCAAATTCACTCTGTCACTCGGCGAAGCTGTGATCGCGGCAATTTAGCAGGCTCGCTAACCCCTTGTCTTCGAAGTAAAAGTAATTTGACTACGAGAGACGCGTGCCAAATTCTTGGACATGGGGGTTTGTTAGCGTGCTGAAATTGGCCTTTTTCAGTACCCTAGCGTGCTCAGGCCTCGTCGATACGGGCCCGATCCTGATAACGAAATCACACATCGACGTCAAAACGAAGTTCGAAATTTGCGCAAATCATGTTATCGAGTCACTTCGCCGCTAATGACTACAGGGAAAGAGTTCTGAAGTTGTATCATTTGCCTGAAGACACGTCTACGCCTTGTAGACACGTTGTGGCAAATTTTTGGGGATAGTATGGAATGTTCGGTTTAATAGTTTGAAACTAATTTCACTGGGAGCTGTTGCTGCCACAGGCAGCAACAGCTTCCAGTTAAATTAGTTTTAAAATGTTCATCATGATTCCTGCATTGCTGCTTTGAAATTAAGATAGCGTTCTAAACGGGATGTGAGTGATGCGGGAGTTAACGATGGGAGAAACGAACTTCGAGAGAATATTGGAGTATATAGTAATAATAATATGTGATTAGCAGAAAATATCCTGCACGCACGCGCGCGTAAACGCGAGCGAACAGGACCAACGCGCGCGCGCGCACATGCACACACTCACACGTCCCCACGCCCCAATACCGGTTGTCTACAAGTAAATCAATATAGTTTCATTAGCTCTGTGATTGCCAATTTTTGTCAAGAAAACCTAAATATATTCTTATTGAATGCCTATTTGCAGACCAAGAGAAGACTACTTTTTGAAAATTTAACCCTGAAAAGTCTACCTCAAATATCGAGCCAGTCATTGAAGTGGTGAATTGTCAAAAAATAATCTTTTCTTGGCCTGTGAATAAACATTTCTCAAGACCACTGCATATGCCGGTTTTAGCCGGATTTAGCATGAATTGGTTAATCAAAATTAAATAAATTACGGGAACTTCTCCATGGCTCACGTGGTCTCACCACCCGTACGAAGAATTCATTCTTTGCACAATCCTTAATCTATTATTTTCAAACTGAATATTTGATTGCATCAGACTAAATAAATTGCTGGAATTCTCACTGTTAGAATTAGTAATTACAAAGAAGTAGTTAGATTTTCATATCTGTTTTGGCACTAAGATTATAGAAATTCATTACACGTTTACTTGGACTAAAATATTTCATCAGCGAAAGAATTAAACTATGGATATCTCGAAAACTTATTTCCCGATTTCGCTCAAATTTAGCACAAGAATTCAAGACAGGGTCTGATCGTGCACTAGGATTTCTCAAATTTATGAATGATCCGAAGAAATCCGGAAAATCTGAGGAAACGTTTAGAAAATGTAAAAAAATGGAAATCCGAAAACTTTATACAATGTGATAAAAACGTAGTAGTGGCCAGCCTGATTTGATTGCTCTTGTATTACTTTTTAAATTCAAATATCAATTCCCACAGTTCGTGTAAAGCCACAACTAGTTAGCATCTAGTAACGGAGAGCAGGCTTTTACTTTGATTCCTACCAGGAACTTAATCGATATATAATTACTTTATTGTAGAAGGTGGTGTTCAGCTAACGAGCTCATTTACTCCCGGATAATGTATGGCCGCTTTGCGACTTCATTACGCCGGGAAAAGCGCTCACCATATTTACGAAGCTTCCGCCCTGTTGCCACATCAATGAAGCAGACAAAATGGAGGAATCGAGTGTTAGCTAGGCCCAACCACTTCCCATCTTTTGCTAAGCTACACCCGCACTTCGCCGGTGTTGGGATCGATCGATCGCTGAACTCCCTGAAAACTATACAGATAAGCTGTTGAACATTTTGAAACTAATTTGACTGGGTGCTGTTGCTGAATATAGCATGTTCATTAATTAGTAACGGCATGAACAATTCGTACGACAACGCTTAGTCCGTTATCAATTACGCGTTCGTGACGAAACTATCTGCGTCATTCATGACTTACTTAATTATGACGTCATCCTACTTGTTACATAATTGATTATGACGTCATATGATTGATGGATAAGCTGGAATCCTACATTATGCGTTGTCCATGGACGGATCTGATCTGTCACTCCAGTATCTGACGTTAAAATCAAAGTACGTCACATGTTAGCTGACGTCACAATCAAATGACATAGGTCCGTCCAGAAAATGACAATGGTCGAACAGCAAACCTCTGAATTACATGCCCTTGGTGAATTCACAGTCAAATTAGTTTCAAAATATTCAACAGCTTCACATAAAGTCATCTTGCAATTGGGATTCTGGGAAGTCAAGGATCAAGGGTGAGCAACACTGGCCCTTGGCCGTTTTGTTATAGTGGTCATCATGAAAATATTACTGTTCGGCAAAATTATTGGCCTCACTATCCTCTCTGGATCTCTCTTCACTATACCTCTCTCTCTCTCTCTCTCTCTCTCTCTCTCTCTCTCTCTCTCGATGATATAAATACTCAATATGATGTGCATGTATTATAATATTTAATCTGTTTATACGTTTACTTTGTTATTTTGTGTGTATGTTTATGTTTGCCGCCTATAATTCTTTTCTGTAGGGAGAGGGCTTTTCTAAGTTTCGAACAACTTCCGCCCAATCCCATTGTAATATATGCAATAAAATATGTTTAAGAAAAAAAGGATCAAAGTGTAGAAGCTGAAAATGCTTCTTAGTCGCATACGTAGTTGACCTAGCTAAGCTAGAAATTGGCGGGCGTAGCTAGAATTGGTTCCCTCTATTCTCTGGTGAATATGTCAGTCAGTGGCTGGAAGGAAAACCTAGCTAAGCACTCTTCCTATTATCATGAAACACGACACACCATCCTCCTCGTTCAGCCCACACCACCTCCTCTCCGTCATTCCATCTCTTCTCTGTCTGCCTGCCTGCCTGTCTGTCTGTCTGTCTGTCTGTCTGCCTGCCTGCCTGCCTGCCTACCGCCTGCCTGCCTGCCTGCCTGCCTGCCTGCCTGCCTGTCGGTCGGTCGGTCGGTCGGTCGGTCGGTCGGTCGGTCGGTCGGTGGGTCGGTCGGTCGGTCGGTCGGTCCGTCCGTCCGTCCGTCCGTCCGTCCGTCCGTCCGTCCGTCTGTCTGTCTGTCTGTCTGTCTGTCTGTCTGTCTGTCTGTCTGTCTGTCTGTCTGTCTCCCTCCCTCCCTCTCTTTCTCTCACTCTCTCTCTCTCCCTCCCCCCCCCCTCTCTCCCTCCCTCCCTCCCTCCTCTTCACTCATTCTCCCCCCCCCCTCTCCCCTCTCCCTCTCCTCTTTGCTCTCCCTCTCTGTCTCTCTCCTCGTTCTCCACCTCCCTCTCTCTCTCTCTCTCTCTCTCTCTCTCTCTCTCTCTCTCTCTCTCTCTCATCCATACAGAAATCATCGAGATACACATGTGACCTGACCAGATAGCATTACACACAGATAGTTGGCATAAAATAATAGCTAACAATAGTCCTTCTTTCCTGTTGCCATGTCACGGGAAATGTGCCATTTTCCCAGAGGCGCTATTTTTATCCCTTGATAAGCCCTCGCTCGATTAGGCATGTCATTGATTTGGAAAAAATATACCTGGGGCACTCCTCGCTGATGGACATGCACGAAACGTGTAATTAACAACGAGGAACGGATAAGACATGGTTCTCTTTGCCGTTTCCATTCTGTTTTCCACCAAAACAGAGTTCCAAAGCAATCGTATATGAAACATGTATTAAAAACAAATTGACTAGAAGTCGTTGCTGCCACAGGCAGCAACGAATTCCAGTCAAGTTTTTAAAAAAATTGGCATGTACAATTTTGGAATAACATAGTGTAGTTAATACGATTACTATCGAGTGAAATATATTATACTTGTAGGCTATCTCCGAGGTGTCGAAGTACCAAGCTGGGTGGGTTGGGGTGGGGGTGGGGCGGAGTGAATATTGTTTCTTAGGAACTCGTCATAATTTCCGATATGTGATGCAAAATCCATAGCATGGCATATACAGACTTTGTTACTAGCGTACACGATATATACACACACTATCGGTATGCATAGAACTATTGGCATATCTCGTCGTGATTGCAGAGTTGTAGGATGATACGTAGGTTAGTCCAAATAGAACGCATCTGTCATCAGGTTGGAGTAGTGCGTGTGGTAAGTTCGGAACCAGAGGTAAAAGGACTGAAGTATTTGTGATCGTCATCTAAACCCGTGTTCACACTAGGGAGTTAATTCCGAAGTCAGTCGAATTGATCACACAATTTCCTTTTACGTTTATGTAAGCGCTTACACTTGGCCAAGTTATGATAAGTAAACTAACCTTTGCGATCGATCAGACTTACTTCGGACTTACTTCGGATTAGCCCTCTTGTGTCAACACCACCTTAGTCAATTTAATGTAGGCTCTTCGTGTTGTTTTCGCGTGTTACTAATTATTTGATCCAACCATTGAAAGTAATAACAGTTAATCTCAACATTGACTCTACAGCGACTGAACGCCTTAACATCTTTAGTTCAACTGTGAGCGAGCTTGAACATGGAAACATTTTTTATCTTTAAGAAATAAGATGTGCACGGTATTTTCTTAGTAAATATAAATTGTGCATCGATACTTGGCATATGGAGTGTTGTTACTCGTTCTAATACAAGTAATATATAAATAATCTTCTGGCTTAGCTGTGTGTTAGAACCCCACCCATCCCCATCCCCACGGCATCCCATAATGACGATGAGTGATTGTTTTCTGTAGCCGAAAAGATTCACTCCTTTCAACCGCAATCTGTTTTCTTCAACCTTATCCGCTGCGTCTTGTCCACTTGACGCGTCCTGGGCGCCTTTAGCAGCTGCCGATGCAGAGACCGTTGTGTATATTTCATCTATGTAGATGAGATTCTAAATAGTTCTTACACACATCCCAATCCATCTGTAGGTACTTGTATTTCCTTATTAGCCTCAGTAAGTCGTGAGTTATTGTAATGTTACGGCAATGGATGACCCCAGTTTTAGCTATGCTAACGAGCCAGTCATTCCAGTGATAAATTTTCAAAGATAGTCTTCGCTTAGCCTGCAAATTGGCATACCTCAAATCCACTGTAGAGACCGATTTTTGGCATCTTCGCCGGAAAAAATGTTTAATAGAGATTAGAGAGCTCATTTGCATACCAACTGGGACCGGAACATGCATTCTAGTTAACATCTTTCCGGGATAACTGTTAAATTTGGCGACAAGCGCGGTTTCCAATCATGGCACGTCGGAGCCAGGGGGTGTGGAATGTACTTCGTGCCGAACAACTTGTCAGCGAACATGTACAAATCCACCAACAAACATTCAGACGAAGATTCCGAATCGATACTAGGGGTGTTCTATCCACGCCAAGGATGGACATCGTCTTACGGCATTTTTATAATATCTGTTCGTTCTTGTCACAAACTATAAGATCGATCACGCGTAATTAATCTCGCTTGGGTCCGATTTGTCATGCCTTTCATCGTTTCGGCTGTCTCTCACACACGTGCCAATCTCACCAGCGGCAATATAGTCGTCTCCTCCTCTTCTTCGCCGCCGCCTCTACTCGTGTATCCCTTTCGGTTACATGTAGCGATCAGAATCGTCAATGTGTACATCCGGGCGAATTAAATGCCAAAGTCTGACAGGGAAAAGGAATCGTTTTACACTTATTCACCCCCATAGCGTGTTGTTGTAGCCCGCTAACTGCCACTCGAACTAACTGACTGACGTCCAATAATGCAGAATTGGTCAATTTCAGAATTCCTAAATTTGATCAAAACATAAAAATATGTGCTTATTGAATGTTCATTTGCATGCCAAGAGAAGACTATTCTTGATAATTTACCACTGTAATAACTGGCTCGATTATCGAGCCAGTCATTCCAGTTGTAAATTCTAAAAAAAAAACCTTTTAGTAGTATGCAAATGGGCGTGCCTCAAAGCCACTGCAGAGACCGGTTTTCGCCGGCTTCCTCGCGAAAGGGACATAATTTATCTTGTAACAATGAATATTAGCAGTTATAGCGCGCAATAACTGATTTATTCCCAGAAGCAATACAACCAAAAATGGACGTATCTCTTACGCTCGATTGTACACTTAAGCTATAGCAATTTATTGTGTTTTGTTTTACAAACCCGCCCAAATTTATTCTTCCATAGCTAGAAAGAAAATAGTGCTGGAATTGAAAGGGATTATTTTCAACATTCTGCTCATCTAGCAATTATTCGCAACCGGAATTCCTCAGAATTTTCTATAACGCGTTTTGTTCTCTGTAGAATTTGTTAAACCTTTAATGGTCAAGCCACTCAAAATAGCTTTGCAATGGGCATAAGCAGAGTCCATTTTCTGGTCAAGAGAAGACTATTTTTTGTAAATTTACCACTAGAATGACTGGCTCGGTTACCGAGCCAGTCATTCTAGTGGTAAATTTACAAAAAATAGTCTTCCCTAAGCCTTTCAAATTGTCACTGTAAAGTTGTTTTTGGTCAGTTTTTCCATTAAATTGGTAAGCTGACACAAGAGGTGTTAAAACGCAAACAAAATTGCATGCCGGGAATATTTTCTAGCTTAGCTAGTTACTCAGTTGTTACTCCGGGAAAACATATCACGCGTTCAAAACACAGTTCGAACTAGAATATTGTCTACTCCATCTAACCGATTACCAGAGAATGACGCTTACCCATTTCCGAACAACAAACCATCACTTACCTATCGAAACAGGGCGTTGGGTCAGGATAACAAGAGAATAAAGAATCTGTAAATTATGCCAACGGAGTGAAATTGGAGATGAATGCCATTACTTATTCACCTGCGATTATTTTTTTTAAAAGAAAGTGCAGACATCTTGCCTAAATCAAGCTACGCACATCCAAAGTACTATAAGTTCCATAAGCTATTCCCTACGCAGAACATAAAATTGCTCGGTTTATCAAGGTGATTACATATCAATTCCCTGCTCGTAGGAAGACAACGAATTAAAATGTACAATGGCGACAATGACAGACCACAACACCAAAGCTAAATGTTAGCGACTACGATGACAAAGAGAATGACAACAGTAGTTTAGACTAGGAACAGCAACGATAGTAAGCGACAATAACGACGAAGACGACGAGGATGGCGGAGATGGCGATGATAGCGGCAACAGCAACAATGACAACACCAACGATAGAAAACACCGACAACGACGACTACGAAACGCCAACAACACGAACAAGATCAACAATAACAACATCTACACCACCACCACCACCACCACCACCACCACCACCACCTCCACCACCACCACCACCACCACTACTACTACTACTACTACCACTACTACTACTACTACTACTACTACTACTACTACTACTACTACTACCACTACTTCTAATACTACAACATCAACTACTACCGCAATAACAACAACTCCAACAAAAACACCGGCAACAGTAACGACGACAACGACAAACAATAAGAACAAGGATAAAAAAAACAAGAGCAACAACAACAACAACAACAACAACAACAATAACAACAACAACAACAACAACAACAGCACTATCGAAGCATCTATATGTGTATATCGTACTCAACAAGAAAATTTGTAGATATAATGTATACTAGCTACTACTCAATGTAGCTACTATGTATATATACCCCATATACCATGCAACGTGGTTTGGGGCGTAAATAAATCATTTCATTTCATTATAGTGAGTGACGTCGTGTGAGTCTTTCCCGCTGTGACGTTTGATAATCGTCTGCTATCGATTCTGTCTTATTTGGCAAGATTATCACGCAAGAAGTCATTGATACATCGAAGCTTTTATGATGTCATAATAGAGGAATCCAGTTTCTCAGTCAATCATATGACATCATAATCAACTACGTGAATTGTAGCCTGATGTCATAATCAATTGGGCCATGAATGACGTGGCTAAGTTCGTGACGAGGGCTTAATTGATGACGGTTGAAATGTTGGTGTATGTCTTTACTATTTAATAAGCATGCTGTTGAATATTTTGATACTAATTTAACTGGGCGCTGTAGCTGTCTTAGGCAGCAACGACACCCAGTCAAATTCGTTTCAAAATATTCAACAGTTACCTGTATAGTTTTCTGGAAATTGATAGGCAGGGAATTCAGGGATCGATCGATCCCAATACGGGCGAAATGTGGGTGGAGCTTAGCTACAGATGAGCGACCATAGCTAAAACTGGATTCATCCATTAAGATCGGGAGGCGATATGTTTCAGCAAAAGAAAGATACTTGTCACGTTACTCTGCCATCAGCGACACCCATGGAAAACGCTAGTACTAATTAGGTGCCCATGGAAATTTTAATGAACTGCTTTTGAGCTTAGGTTACGACCCTTACCGATAGGTTTCATTATTAAAAATTGCATGACTTCTAAAGCTACATATTATCCGTACCCTGAACTAAACGTGCTGGAACGTTTGAAAAGCTTTGCGGGTAACGTTTATCTATCTAACGGCGGCAATCCAACAGACAATAACGTCAAATGGTAATAACTATGCGCCTGCTGAATATTTTGAAAAAACATTTAAATGAAAGTTGTTGGTGCCTTAGCCATCAAACATGTTCAGTGAAATTGTTTTCAAAATATTCAGCATATCCAGATTTAAAATGTTATTTGTAGAATATCAGTAGGCAGACAGACAAGAACATTAGAAAAGTGTTCTGCTGTTCGCTCGGTTGTGCCATTACGATTACGATTATTATACCGTCCGGTCACCCAATTACGTATTCGCGTGTTGAGTCGCTTAATTGCTTCGTGTCAGAACGCGTTTAAACCATTTAATAGCTAGATTTGGTCAAGAAAATTAAACTATTTGCTGATTGGATGACCAATTTGTAAGCCATGAGAAGAGGAATTTTGAAAACTTACCTCTGAAATGACTCGCTTAATTATGGTATCAGCTGGCTGGCTCACAGTGGTATCAAATGCCTTAGATAACTCTCTGAATGCCCAGTGCATTATTTTCTTTCGTTTGCGCTCATAATTTAGTAACGTATGGAAACTAACAATTCAATTCAATTCTATTTATTTACACCCAGGCCACAATGTGGCATATGGGGTCCATTAGTACATACATTTACACGGTCAATGGCGATTACATGGAATGTTGATAATAATAATAATAATAATAATTATTATTATTATTATTATTATTATTATTATTATTATTATTATTATTATTATTATTTGGTTTACGACGGTAGCAATGAGCTGCAGGGCAGACTGTGGTAGTAGTAGTGGCAGCAGTAGTCGCAGTGACAGTGGCAATGGCAGGAGCGGCAACAGTAGCAGTAGCAGTAGATGTAACAGTAGAGGCAGTAGTAGTAGTTGCTGCTGCTGCTGCCACTGTCATTTACTGTTGTTGTTGGTTTGGGACAGAATGCTCGATGTAACGAGGCGTCGGATACTCTGGCTTACCACCGACCCCCCCCCCCCCCAACCACCACACACCCGCATCCCCCACCCCATTGTGTCAACCGTGCCTCAAAGTGCTCGAAATACTACTTGATATATCAATTAAACATTTTGATGGTCAATATTTGTCAAGATATTTTAATTTTAAGACTCTTTTTGTAAATTTACAACTGATATTTTTTTTGATGGCTTGACCATTAAAGGGGTAATAGTAATTAAAATTAAAGATCTTACTTAGCCAGCGTCTATCTGCCGGCCGAGAGAAGAGTATTTTTGAAAATTTACCACTAGAATGACTGGCTCGGTAACCGAGCCAGTCATTCTAGTGGTAAATATTCAAAAATACTCTTCTCTAGGCCTTCCAAATTGCCATGTCTGAAGACCACTGCAAAGTTGCTTATTGGTCAGTTTGACCAGTAAATGGTTACGTTGACACAAGAGGGGTTAATAACAGCCTGATTCTCTTTTAGAGATATTTTCGTTCACACACAATGAGACACAGCCAATCCACGACCGGTTTCACCCGTTTTTTAGCTCCTCAGGGTTTTTCAAGTTTTTCAAGTTTATTGAAGTACTCCCAGGTCCCTATTGTAACATATGGGGATCACAAAATTATAGTTAATTTTTACAGGTCTGGGTGTGATTTAACATTTAAAAGATATTATTATTATTATTCATACCCAGCTTATTGTTACCATCATTGCTATAATATGAACACTTGGCGTGGA
>CM067372.1:163154512-163179287 GCA_034401795.1 Chaetoderma sp. LZ-2023a | reverse complement strand
GACGACGACGACGACGACGACCCCGACGACGGACCACGATTATCACAGGGACGGCGACGACGACAACGACGACGACGACGACGACGACGTCGACGACGACGACGACGACGTCGGACGACGACGACGACGTCGACGACGACGACGACGACGTCGACGACGACGCCGACGGCGACGACGACGACGACCTCCACGACGACCACCACGACGACGACGGTGATAATGTTATACGTTTGTTAGTTGAAGAAATTTACTTATAGTTTTACGGATGTCACTAGGATCGAATTAAATATATTTCTGTTAAGCTAGTCATTTAAAAGGTTTCAGTACAAAATGGGTAAAATATAATCATTTAACAGCAAAATAATTTTCTATGTTTGCGTCTAGAAGAGCCTCCTGATTTCAAAATGTGTCGATGCCCCTGAACCACATAAATCAACTGGTGGGGAGGGTTATACCGTATCCAGAACCACCGACACGCGTAGAGGTCATTTCTCTCCTATTGTATACCCTGCGCTCCATACGTGTTTCGATATTGATGTACTTAGGACGTGTATATATTAGGGTTAATTTCCATGACGTTGATTAATATTGCCTCGGCGGGCCTGGACACCTATTATAATCGGTTTGACCATCCACCTAATTCCTGTAACAAACAGATGCCCCTTTCATTGTCTTCCGCTGCGGGTCGACTAGTTCGATTATGCTCTGCAATAATTGAACAGCTGTGGGTAGGTAATTCTATGAACGTATCATAATTGTATGTCATCCATTGTTGCGTCCGTATTGTTAAGAAAAAAAGGATTCAGGCGTGTTCCAATTTTCATAGCGTTAACATTTTATCCTTCAAATTTGTTTAAGAAAATTTTGATATTCTCATTGAAAACGTCCATTTGGAGACCAAGAGAAGACTATTTTTTGTAAATTTACCACTGGAATGACTGGCTCGAAAATCCCAGTGATAAATTTTCAAAAAAATGTTCTTATTTTGGTCTGGAAATGGGCATATCTCAAGACCATTGCAGAAACAGTTTTGGTAGGCGTAAGTGTTAAATGGATCAAATGGATTTTTACCAAACTTGAAGGGACAGTTCGCCGGTCTGATATTGCGTCGTAAAAGGGCGGAATGGTTGGTATCCGTGTCGATTTCTGCCTACGCGGGTATGTATATGAACGTAGTAAGATTTCGAACGTCATAACACCGTTTGTGTTCAAAATGTTGCTTATTAATTAACCCTTTAATGGTCAAGATTTTAAAAGAAATTTAATTAAATTAAAATTCTTGTTCAATGAATGGCAACTTGCAGGCATAGCTAGAAACGGATCCAGCCATTGTTCACAAACAGTAATGGGAGGAATCCAGGTTTAGCTATGCCCCGCCCATCTCTAGCTAAGCTCCACCCATACATCTCCCATGCTGGGATCGATCGATCCCTGAACTCCCTGACTATCAATTTCCAGAAAACTATACAGGCAAGCTGCTGACTATTTTGAAACTAATTTAACTGGTTGCTGTTGCTCTCTATCGCAGCAGCAGGGCCAAGTTCAAATGAGGTTTAAATATTCAACAACATGTTTATTAAATAGTAAAGACATACAATTCGGTAAAACAGCGATTAGTAAGTCATCAAGTAAGCGTTCGTGACGAACGTAGCTACGTCATTCATGACATATGTGATTATGACGCCATCCTACACGTCACGTAGTTGAATATGACGTCATATGATTTATGGATAAACTGGAATCCTCAATTCATTTCAATACGTTATTTGTGACACTTCTCGCAGGCATTTCATCTGTCACAAAAAACGTTAGATCTCCGACTGTATCTATCTATTATGTTAACAATATTACGATAGTTTGTCAGAAATGTCAAGGACAAAATGATTACATTATACAAACCGATGTATTTTGCCATGGAAACATGACACTGTGCTGTCGCCATCCATTACAAATGTCCTTTAGATGCGTACAATTATCATTGACATAAATGTCTTTAATGCAAAGGCAAATTGTTTCGAATTTTGATGCTTTTTTATGATTATATTAAGTGTTTCAAGTAAGTCTGACACACACTTTTATCACCACGTGCTCCAAGGGAGATTATGCACACATTTTAATTATCACACCTAATAAGATAGAGAAAATAACTTTTTCGAAAACCTTCTAATAATATTAATATGATTGACTCTTTAAAAACAACCATATCAGTTGAAGGTTTTCAAATATATACCCTTACCATCCCCATCCTTTTGCAAGAGGGTTGATGGGTGGTATTTTCGTTGCATAAGTGGTATCCACCCCCTGCCCCCCCCCCCCCCACACTCTCGAGGCGCATTCGTTGTAATTGGCTAGAAGATGATAAGCACGTCGCTGTTTAATATCTCCTATGGGAATATTGTGTTACAGAAATGAAAATTCAAATCAGGGAATGTGTCTTGTATTATCTTGTTATTTGTGAACTCTGCAGAACTGGCTGTGGTGCTGACGCTTCTGCTTGCAAAAACAGGTTAAAACGTACTGCATCTGCTGCTGATGCTGCTGCTGTTACGACTACTCCTACTACTATTCCTACTATTCCTACTACTACTACTACTACTACTACTACTACTACTACTACTACTACTACTACTACTACTACTATTACTACTACTACTACTACTACTACTACTACTACTACTACTACTACTACTACTACTACTACTACTACTACTACTACTACTACTACTACTACTACTACTACTACCAATACCAATACCACTCTTTGATGAATCTGTAATTAAATAAACATTCTGATGTGTATTTTGAAACTAATTTGACTGGTGCTGTTGCTGTCACAGTCAAATTAGTTTCAAAATATTCAACATTTTACTTGCATAATTACCTGCAAAATGGGATTATGAGAAGTCATGGTTCAAAGTATGAAAATCGACCACAACACGCGGAAAACGTGGGCGGAGCTTACGTAGAAAAATACCTAGAAATGGGAGGAGGTAGTTAAAATTGGCGGGGCATAGCTAGAATGGAAGGGGCATAGCTAGAATGGAAGGGGCATAGCTAGAATGGGAGGGGCATAGCTAGAATGGAAGGGGCATAGCTAGAATGGAAGGGGCATAGCTAGAATGGGATGGGCATAGCTAGAATGGGAGGGGCATAGCTAGAATGGGAGGGGCATAGCTAGAATGGGAGGGGCATAGCTAGAATGGAAGGGGCATAGCTAGAATGGAAGGGGCATAGCTAGAATGGGAGGGGCATAGCTAGAATGGAAGGGGCATAGCTAGAATGGAAGGGGCATAGCTAGAATGGGAGAGGCATAGCTAGAATGGGAGGGGCATAGCTAGAGATGGATCCTTCACTGCGTAGACTGCAGAATCGATGGCCAGTATTGACAAGGCCGTTGTTCTTAATGGAATTTTTGTTTAACTCCTCTTGTATCAACAGCTCATTAAGGCGCTCGAAATACTATTTATTTCAATTAACCATTTAATTGCTAATACTTTTCAAGGAAATTTTGATTTTTGCAGCAAAAAAGAGTATTTTTGTAAATTTATAACGAAAATTTACACAAAAAAATTAATTTCTGTTATCCTTTAAATTGTCATTCATCAAAAGTGTAATGGTCAAGAATAGTCAAATTTCTGCTTAGCCAGTGTCCAATTGCAGACCAATAAGGCTATTTTTGAAAATTTACCACTGGAATGGCTGGCTCGGTTACCGTCCAATTATCCTTTGAAATAAAGAATATTCTGTTGAATATTTTGGAACTAATTCGATTTCAAGCTGTTGCTTCCTATGGCAGCTATTATTTTCCAGTCTAATTAGTTTCAAATTATTCAACTGCTTCCCTGTCTTGTAATTTAGACAACGGAAATTCAGTGTTTCAAGGCTTAAATTACGAGATCGGGAGTTGGGCCGTGTTCTCGCTAGAGAGTTAATCTGGAATAACACCATACGCAAGTATGGCGTTATTCCTGATTAACTCCCTCGTGAGAACACGGCCTAATAGTCAATGGAATCATACATGTTAATCGTTTAAATATTTTGAATCCAATCTGACTGTAAATCGTTGCTGATCTATGCAGCAACTGTTTCCAGCCAGAATAATTTGAAGATACTACTCAGCAGAAAATGTTCTGCATTGCAAATTTGTAATATGTGTTATGTTACGTTGAACGGTAATTAATTTAACGATTACCAATGTATATCAGCGGTTGCGAATATATTTACCCAATCTGGAGTCGCGGTGTATTTGCACATGATTGCCAGATAGATAGCGCATGAAATCTATAGAAGCATTTGACGCGTTCACCCCGCATTTCCTCAAGGACCCTTTATCCTGCAACCGTTCCATCTAAACAAGGTCGATAGAATCTCGGTGGCGTTGGATTAGGGATTTTTTCGGATTCTTTGGATTTTCCAGATTTTGTTTTGTTCTTGTGCTAAACACTGAGCTAAATCGGATCAGCAGTATTTTAGATACAGCTCGAAGTAAGAATTTGTGACTGACCGAGCGAGCGACCGACCGACCGACCGACCGACCGACCGACCGACCGACCGACCGACCGACCGACCGACCGACCGACCGACTAAACCAAACCAATCAACCGATCAACAACACCCACCACACCCCCACACCCATCCCACCCCCACCCCACCCCACCCCACCCCACCCCACCCCACCCCCATCCCCACCCCCACCCCACCCCGACCTCCACTACCCTCATGCATCCTCACCCACCGATCCACTGACTGAGATGGAAGCTGTTGAATATTTTGAAACTAACTGGGTGCTGTTGCTACCTATCAGTTAAGCGTGTATGACAAACTTACCGACGTAATTCATGACGTAATTGATTATGACGTCATCCTACATGTCACGCAGTTGATTATGGCGTCATATGATTGATGGATAGACCGGAATCCTCCATTACATTCAAAGAATTCAAGAGATTATTCGTTCAGTCGTAAATATTTTGCCATATCTGATCTGTAAGGATTAAAAAATTAACGCTTACCACTCTGATGACAAAATCTTTTTAAATAAAAAAATTACCAGGTGTTCATTTTTCAGCAAATTTGTTGGAAGATCTTGCTGTCGTAGACAACAACATCGTCCACCAAAATTGTTGAAAAATGTACACCGGTTTCTTTGTAAGTGACACAGTAAAAGGTAGAATATTGACATCAGAGTGGTAAGTATTAAAGAACTATATTAGTGTATTAGTGCGTGACCCTAAAGGGAGGCGGGCGCCATTGGCACACAATAATAGTGTATTAGTGTAAAGTGAGGTGGTCGCTATTGGCACACTAGAATACTGTATCTGTGTAAAGCTGTTCGCCATTGACACCTTCAATTGGAGAATCCTTATCTAGCTATGCCCCGCCAATTTTTTACATAAGCTACGACCACTTTGTATGTGCGCTGGGAATCAATTTTAACACTTTGAACACTGGAGTTCCAGCACTTCAATTTAAAAATAACTATACATCTAATTTGACTAGGGACTGTTGATGCCGAATGTCCGGAAGAGAACAGCTCCCAGTAAAATTAGTTACAAAGTGTTCAAGAGAATGTGGATTAATCTCACTTCTGTGATCATCGTCGTAGTTGCGTCATTTTAACGGACCTTTAAATTTTTATCTATGCCCCGCCCATCTCTAGCTGTGACTAGATTGACCGATCCCCAGATGCTCTAGCTATCAATTTCCTGAAAACTATACAGGGAAGCTGTTGAATATTTTGTAGCCATAGGCAGCAACAGCGCCCAGTCAAATTGGTTTCAAAATATTCAACAGAATATTTATTAAATAGTAAAAGCAAACAATTTGTACAACAACGCATAGACCGTCTTCAAATATGCGTTCGTGGTGTACTTATCTACGTCATTCATGACGTCATTCGTTATGTTGTCATCGTACACATCATGCAGTTCATTATGATGTCATATGATGGGTGGGTACTCTGGAAGGGTGAATTATGACGTCAAATAGCACGTGAGATATTTGACTACGACGTCAGATACTTGAGTGACAGATCGGATACTTTCATTATAGTTCACGTGCCACGTCAGATGTGTTGAATGTAACAAGTGTAGCATTGTAAACAGATTGCGCGTGAAAAAAACAAGGCAAAACATCTCTTTTAAGATTCATCTACAAGACTGCACTTTTAATGTACTTTAAAATAAACAATTATTTCAACAAACCATCACAGAACCTTGCTAAAAAGATGAAAAATACCGTCAAAGGATAAATAAATCAATAATTTAATGTCAAAGGCCACCCCATAAGTAGACAGATAGATAGATATATTGGACGTGGGAGTTACATCGCATGTATTTGTCCATGTCCAAAGCCTTTCAACTGTATTCATTATTCAACAACCACTAACCGCTTTTTATGACGCTAATCGTTATTGTATTGAATAAAACTCAAGGAAAGCGAACAATTGTCCTTCCGTATCATCATCGTTTGAGTTCCAATAACCTGACGTCAGTCCTATTTCTCCCGCATGATGCTCGGTTTTGTAGAGATAAGACGGGAGGGTACGAGCGTGGGTTGAACAGCTACTGTTCGTAACACGATTCCGAACACGACAAAGGGATTCGTGTGTGCCTCGCTCAAGCCCAAACCGTCTTCGCAGTGTGTAAACAGTTTGGTATTGATAATAGAAAAGATTGATTTATATGTTATGTATTGTCATCAAGTATATTCAAATATCTACTCGGTGGCAGGAGAGGAATGGATTGCTAACGATTCTACCACGATATCGAAATATTTCAATTCCAAGGAAATTCTAAGGAATTCTATCTAGGAACGTTGGTACATGGTTTTTTTTAAATCAATCAGATTAATTTCAAAATCTTCAATAAAATATTTTATCTTGATAAGAATTTGTTTAGCATGCCTGTGGTGTTGAAATGGTCATGAGACGTATTATTGCTTACTTACCAATGCCTGCGGAATTGCTTTGAGAAGACTATTCTTATTTACAAACTAGTTTTTGTCGCGATACATCTTGTACCATGTCTCGTTATTCTTAGTAATTGTCTAGTCCTTGAATGGAATTTTGCACCGTTGCATTTACAACACGAACATTAAATAATAACTTTATTGTCTTGTGCTCATATTTACAGATGCGCTACCACGAAGGGCATAGTGGTCAATGGTCCAATCATCTGGAAGACACGATCGCTCGACGCGCGTACATCATGACAATACAGCGTTAACTGATGGTATATTACGAATAATACCAACATTTCATACCTGAATTCTGCTTAATCCTGTTTTGATATCGTTCACTCGGGTATTGATATCCGGAACAAAAGATGTTTGCGCGATATGCACCTCTTATGTTGTTGTATTTCGTGTGATTGTTGATAGTCTTAGACAATGACCTTGTCGTGTTTGTGTTTTCATTGATGCACGGACAAGTTTAAATCGGTCACGTCACTCCGTTGCAGAAGATACTGAATCAACATTCACGCGCTGTTTTGCTTGCATTCGTAATTGCGAATGATGCTTTGGGTATGGCCCACTGGCACTCGCATAAACATAGTTCATCAGTCATTGGGACATTGGACAGAGTGAATTTGGACAGAGGATTCTAGGATCGTCACAGATATTAATAATTCGAGCTGAGAAGATACTAGAGGGCTCACTGCTCCCAAAACATTGCAAGAGGAACAAGCTAAAATAATTAAATGGCGCGTTGGAAACTGCTGCTTAGAAGAATAAACAATGACAGACGTCCAAACATAAGATTATCGTCACATCTGTTATAAGATTACAGGGGATTTTTTCAACTTCCGCCATTTTGGTAATCGCGTCGATTCTTGCGATGGCTTCCAGTCACGTGAGAGAGTATGTGAAAAGAGTCGCGTCCATCGACTTGGAGGCCTACCCAAAATGGGACATCGTGGTGAGTTTGTAGTATTGTTTGTATACATGAAAAAATTGGAAAAAGAGTGCCAGATGCGTACTTAGCGTATTCATGCAATACAATATCGTGGAGAGGTCATCTGTATGCGCGTGCGCTATGCGGATGTGTATGTGCATGTGCGTGTACATCTACATGTACATGTACATGTACATGTACATGTACATGTACGCGTGTGCGTGTGCGTGTGCGTGTGCGTGTGCGTGTGCGTGTGCGTGTGCGTATGTGCGTGCGTGTTTGCGTATGTGCGTGCGTGTGTGTGAGTGTGTGCATTTGTGCATCTTGGCGTACGTGCATTTGTGCGTGCGTTCGTCCATGAGTGGATGGGTGTCTGCGTATGCGTGGACGTGTGCGTGGCTGAGTGCTTGCGTGCATGCCAGGCTGCGTACGTGGCTGCGACCATGCAAGCGTGTGTGCGTGCGTGTGTGCGCACCTGTGCCTGTGTGCTCGTGTAAATGTCCCTGTACGTGTGGGTGTGTGCGTGTATGTGTTTGGCATAGACTGTAGGTGCATTTGATCTTTACATTATCGGTCACAGACTACGTAATGATAGCGCTGGGGGCGCGCTCTATCTCCGTGTCCTTTAATTTTGGTCCTAGAGTAACGATTTATCTTCTCTTCTACAACTTGGAGAACAATGGTGAAACTTCACATGTATGTTGGCGTTGGCAATTGAAACAGTTAGACATTTTGTGATCAACCCGTCATACCTTTCGTCCACCTTCGCGTCCATTCATCTTTCCGAACAAGTCGTCGGTTATCTTGAAAATTCTGTTTTCGCTTTGATAACTTAGGTTCTAAGATTAATGGAGCTTTAAAGATATGTTGATTATCCAGGTTACGAGAAACGACTTATGAATTCGTACGTCCATCCACCCATCCTAACATCCGTCAGTTCAGCTGTTAATTTCACTGGCTATATGCAATTCTTTGAGAATTTTTAGATTATGCGCATATTAATGAAATCTCAAAGAGCGGTTTCGATTGGACACTAGTGTCGAGTAGAATTCGTGTGTGTGAATTTAGCAGAGTTTAATAACAATCGTGCTAATGCAGGTTCGGGGCCTTCCGGTATTAACACGGTGAAGACCCATAACCTGCGTTATCATGGCAGGATTATGGCGTCATAATTGAATCTATGTAACGTCACAACAAGAGTGTTGCAGAACTCGCGCAAACGAATTTACTCTAAAACGTATTCGTTTGCGTGAGTTCTGCAAAACTGTTTTTGTGACGTCACATAGATTCAAGAAAAATGTATGTGAGCATAAATAGTATATTCAAAAGGCTCCGTGAAAAGCTTTAATTCACATTCCAGAGTATCCATCGATCATCTGACCTTGTATGACGTCATAATCAGCTCAGCGCATGTATGATGACGTCACAATCATTACGTCACAAATGGTTCCAGATATACCGTCATCAAATCTCAAAGAGTCCGACATGTGGTATAAATTGTATGTCTTTGTAATCTTTGCTATTTAATAAACATGCTGTTGAATATTTTGAAACTAATTTGACTGGGCGCTCTTGCTACCATAGGCAGCAACAGCACCCAGTCAAATTAGTTTCAAAATATTCAACAGCTTACCTGTATAGTTTTCTTGAAATCGATAGTCAGGGAGTTCAGATAGACTGACATCAAATCTGAAAGAGTCCGATACGTTGTATAAATTGTATGTCTTTGTAATCTTTGCTATTTAATAAACATGCTGTTGAATATTTTGAAACTAATTTGACTGGGCGCTCTTGCTACCATAGGCAGCAACAACACTCAGTCAAATTAGTTTCAAAATATTCAACAGCTAACCTGTATAGTTTTCTTGAAATCGATAGTCAGGGAGTTCAGAGATCGATCTATCCCAACACCAGCGATGTGTGGGTGGAGCTTAGCTAGAGATGGGCGGGGCATAGCTAAAAATGGAAAGGGCCATTGATGGATGAGGTGTGGTATTCGCATATAATGGACAAATGAGGAACTCAGTAAACTCGAAAGTATTCCTCAAATTATAAAGCAGCATCGACCTCTCTAGAACAGGCAACGGTCATTTGTCAACATCTCTGCCTTGATATTGCATGTTACTTGGTCGGTATTGGGCCAATACTGGACAAATAAGGCCAGGGATTGGCCCAGTAACGGAACCCTAACCCTCGATATCAGGGTAGCGGTCACATTGTTATTCTGATTGACGCGAAATCCATCATACATGTACTCCAAAGCCAGTACAGCGACACGTTAATGTTATCTCTCCTTCTGCTCTGACAGACTGACAGACCGCAAAACAAAGTTCACCAATGGATTCTGTATCACTGCCACATACATAGATATAGTTTAGCTGCTACTATACCCCGAAATGCATGTTGGTTGGCCGTTACTGGGCTAACACATGGCCATATTTGGCCCGGGCCGGGTCAATCGCCTGCGTGACCATGGTAGCCAAAGATGGAGGAAGAAATGACCACCAAGAGGATGATTTGACCTACGTTCTGCAATCAGTAAGAAATGGACCTTTCCAGGTGTATCCATCGACTATATGATGTCCTATGACGTCATAGCCAACTAAGTGACGTGTATGATGACGTCATAATCATGACGTCATGAATGACTCGATATAGCCCGTCTTAAACGCTTAATAGTCTGATACGCTGTACGAATTATATGTTTTTGCTATTTAATAAACATGCTATTGAATATTTTGAAACTATTTTTTGACCGGACACTTTTCCGTCCATAGGCAGCAACAGCGCCCAGTCAAATAAGTTTTTAAATATTCAACAGCTTACCTGTATAGTTTTCTGGAAATTGATAGTCAGGGCGTTCATGTATCGATCGATCCCAACCCGAGCGTGATGTGGGTGGGGTTTAGCTGGAGATGGGAGGGGGCCCAGATAAAATTGAAACAGTCGATTGCACGTTAATCCAAACTACAGCCCAATCCTACCAAAATTCCATCGTAAGGAGCAGATTAACATCCTCAATCTGCGAATATGATACATCTGAGCGATGCCTTTATGGCAAAGGCTCAGAACATGCAGAGCATATAACACAATCTTAAGCGTTGTACGCAGAAGTAAAAGCAAGGTCTAAACACGAACCCCAAATTGCATCTAAAATTCAATTCCACCAGATCCCTTGTGTATGCACGGCATTATGCACTATTAAATGTTGCAAGCCTCTGCTGCTCAGAGCGCGTTTACCTTCTGGAAACGTACTAAATGCCCCTTCTCAAATGCTATATATCAGGCGTTTCACACTAATTGTATACCGTTGTCCAGTGGCACAACCATTGACTACTTGAATTACTTTACTTTATCCCTTCGTTTTTCCTGGAGCATAGGCCATCAACAACACTTCTCCACCATTCTCTGTTCTGATCAATTCTCTCCAGCTCTTAGCACGGGTATCTTGTCTGTCTCATGTCAGCCTCAAGGTTACGCCTCTCTTCCTTCTTCCCAAACAACACATGTCAACGCTTGTCTTGTTGTCTTAGAGACTGACTTTCGCAATGTGTCGTCAAGCCATCGCCATCTTCTCTTCATAATTTGCTCTTCTATTGGCGTTTGACATGTCCTCCGTCGGAGGGCCTTGCTGCTGACCAGTTTTGGCCATCGAACCTATAATGTCCAACTCATGCACTGGTTGACAAATGTTTAAATCTTACTCAAGGTAGCCTTGGCTGTCCACCATGTCTCTGCTCCATACAACAAATCTGAATTTAGGTTAGAGTTAAGCAGGCATGGTTGTGGGGCACTACTGATTTCCTTGGCGCTCAAGACTTTCCACAACAAAAGAAATGCCGCTCCTACCTTGCTCATTCTGGTCTCTACGTCAGCCTCAGCTCCACCCATCTTGACCACTACACTGCCCACGTACGTAAAGGCTTCAACGTCCTCACGTCCATCCTCAAACACTTGAAATAAGTACTGTCAAATTACGCATGTCCATATATTAGTGTCATGGGCAATACCCAATAAGAAGGAGAGGAGGCATCCCTCCTCGGTCTTCTTTGCTTGGCATGTGTGCTGGGTCTACAACTATGCCGAAGCTCGGATATACACGCTTTGTGACAGTATCTTTGTGTTGCCACTGTAATCCATGCCGCATGCCGCGGGTTACTAGGCCGGTCTTGGACCAATACCGGGCCGTATAGGCCCGGTATTGGTCCAGCACCGGCCCAGTAAACTGCGTTATTAGGGTACAAATATGGATTGCGTAATAATATTTATCATTATCACAATCAATTGCGTCATATCGAAAGTACATTGTTGTTAACCTTTTATGTATTTTGATCTAGCCTGATCAGTCATATGAAAATAAATCTCTGAAATATTTCTTAGCCAATAACTATTATAACTATTGGAAGCTGCCCATGTGGATACACTGATGAATCCACAAATCACTATCTCCTCCACTGCCCTCTTTTTAACGACCAAAGAGTCTCTCTCCAAAATCAGCTCGACCTAAAGAATATCTATCTTGCCACACTGACAGCTAATCAACTTCTATACGGCATTAACAATGTCGACTTGGAAAAGAATATTACAATATGTAACGCCGTATGCCAATACATAGTCAATACTAATCGCTTTAAGTAACTTAATATATGTTAAATTCGCAACTATAAGAGCGAAATGCAAACAGCCGAACATATACAAGCATGGTGAACGCAGCATTAAGAGATCCTCACCTTACCTTTCTCACTCTTGTCAAATTCTTAGGTTATACCCTGTTTCTCATATTCCCCTCTCCTCTCTTTTGTATCTCTCTCTCTCTCTCTCTCTCTCCCTCTCTCTCTCTCTCTCTCTCTACTTCCCTCCCTCCCCCCTCTCTCTCTCTCCCTCTCTCATTCTCTCTCTCCCTCCCTCCCTCTCCCCCTCTCTCTATCTCTCTCTCATCATGCACACACGCACGCCAATACGCACGCACGCACGCACGCACGCACCTATTTACGTACACATACGTAAGCGTGCTAACCACCTAGGCAATTGTAATCAGTGGTTGATATAAATTATCATTTAACTAGTTATACATACGTTACTATTTAATTATGTTTTATTATACCTCATCTTGATGTATTTATTAATGTATTGTATTTGTAAGTATGGGAGACACGTGTATAAGACTTATGTCTTACTGTGCTCCCATTGAACGAAATAAATTATGTTTAAATAACTATTGAAAAATTAGGTAACGCCAAATACACACGTTATATGTTCGCCATTGTTGGCATATTTCGTGTATATGTTTTCGTTCACATAATGTTTCCAAAACCTATAATTTGCTGCTCTCTTGTTTTTATGACAATATCAATATGAAACCTGTCTGAAATGATATGGAAGTTCTTATGCGTACTTACAAACTCAGTGAAGTAAGGCTCTGACTTTTCCGCTCTAAACGAGAACAGTATTGCATGCTGGGAATTGTTTAATCAACCAACGGTATAAACAGAACAATTCGTTTTCTCAACGAGCGAATGGAGTACTCAAGTTTATACACCACTCATATCACGTCATACTCAATTACGTAATGAATGGCGTAATTGGTGACGGACCAAACTTTGTTGTACGAACTGTGCTTCTTTACTATTTAATAAACATGCTGTTGAATATTTTGAAACTGCTTTGACTGGGCGCTGTTGGCAGCAACAGCAATAAGTAAAATTAGTTTCAAAGCATTCAACAGCTTAACCGTATACTTTTCTGGAAATTGATAATCAATGAGCTCAGGGATCGATCGATCCCAAGACGAGCGAAGTGTGGGTGGAGATTAGCTTGAGGTGGGCGGGGCATGGCTAAACCTGCAAACGTCCATTAGTTACCTTTTTCATGCTCGGAATAATCAAACGGTATAAACAGTACAAATTTGTTCTCTCCGCGAGGGAATTACCATGAAACAAAGTTGCGTATGTGTGTGCGTGCGTGCGTGCGTGCGTGCGTGCGTGCGTGCGTGCGTGCGTGCGTGCGTGCGTATGTGTGTGGGAATGTTCGGGTTTACCTTCAGTACCTTGAACGATCAATAAAGAGATATAGCTGATTGATAGATGTGTGTTTTTACACAGCCATATCAAGGTGGTTGGGAAATGCCAGAGCCGCTTTACCCCAGTTTTCTTGCTGCGTTAGATCTATTATATTGAACAATACTGAGAAATTTATCGGGGTAATGGGCAGGTAGAAGAAGGAAATGGTGCGAGGAACACTCTCATCGATCGCCACGCACGTGTACGGCGCGTTTTCGTGAAATGCAGTACAGTTCAGAAACAACTTGATTTGTTTCCAAAACACAATAAAACATATTGCTGAATATCTTGGACTTAATTTGATTGGAGGCCATTTCTGACTAAGGCAGCAATGGCTTCCAACCAAATTAAGCCCAAAATATTCAACAGAACATTTCTTACATAGTGTTCAAAATTCTACTGATTAACATGTTTCTGCTTTTGTTTTGGAAAAGCGTTAACTTATATTTGAGCTGTACTCTACCCATGGCCAAACCCACATACACGGTGTGTGAGTGAGTGCGCGTGCGTGATTTTTTGTATGTGAGCGCGGGCGGGCATCTTCGGTTAACAGGTACGCGCGTATGAGTGAGTACGTGCGTGCGTACCGATGTTCGTGTAGATATTTAGGTAGGCAGGTTAGAATGCCCGTATACGATTATTTGATCGTCTGTAAACGGTGTTAATTTATCTTTCACGCCCAGGCACACTCGCAGACTAGATATTATGTATAAACGCAATCAATTACTTCAGACTACTTGTGCGAAGTGTATCCACGTCATACCATTATGTTTAGATACAGTAGACTGTAGATAACAAACTGGGTGCATACAACGTTGATTTATAAGAAGATATTTTTGACAGTAGAAAATAAATTTAGTATAGTTAACTACGACTTGCATCCAGTGTAAAACAAGTCGGGTCGTCGGTATGTTCGTATGTCTTTCTGTCGGTCTGTGCGCTTGTCTGTCGGTCTGTCTGACATTTCTATAGTTAGTACGGCCCACTCGTTTGACCGGCTCTCTGTCCAGGTATTATGGTGTTCGAGTGATTCCGCTTTATGAAAACTACAGCTTGCTATCTAGAGGCACAACACCCAGAGTATTTACATGTTTACAGGAATGGAGGGATCCATCTCTAGCTAAACACCACCCACTCTTTTCGCGTGTTGGGATCGATCGATAACTTCGCTCTCTGAATATCAATTTCCAAAAAACTCTTTTGACACTAATCTGACTAGGTGCATTTGCTGCCTATGGCAGCAACAGCACCTAGTCAAATTAGCTTCAAAATATTCAACATCATGTTTATTAAATAGTAAAGACATATACTTCATACAAGCTGGCGGTCCATTCAACTTTTAAAACCGACTAAATCGAGTCATTCACGACGTAATTTTTACGGCGTCATCCTACACGTCACGTAGTTGACCATGACGTCATATGATTGATGATAAACCGGATTCCTCCATTACGTACTACCTATGAACTAGGTAGTTATATGAAAAGTAACTGTTCGTCTCAAATCAAACCTTTCTGTATAATTTGCTGCATAAATAGGATCACCCCAAGGAGATGTCTTTTCACCAGGACTCTTTAACAGTGACCGCGCTGTAGCATATATTTGAGAACATTGGATAAGACCAACAATTCCAATTTCAGAATTAAACATGCCACTAGAGGTGGAGTGTGCAGATGATGCTGATTTTGTCAACGAAGGAAAGGGCCCCTTTGATGAACTCATTCGAATAGCCGTAAAAATAACTCAAAGCCACAAACCTCGTCATGCCTGAAGCTAAAACCGTGGTCACCTATGAGACGAATATGACAGTACCTCACTTCTAGTCATTGGGAGATCGAGTAAAGAACAAACTATTTGACCCAATCGTCAACATTCCATATCGCTGTCCACCAGAAAACATTACCGTCCAGTCCTTCTATGGATTCGCGCCTTTAGCATTTCCATTAATGTAAAGATATACACCTATATGATATTACATGTGTCCAGAGCCGCATTAAGCCTATTTGGGGCACAATGCTAAATTGTTGTGGGGACCCTTTATCGGGTGGCTCAATGTGGGAATGGGTACTACTGCTACTGCTACTGCAACTGCTACTGCGTCCGTTACTGCTACTACTGCTGCTGCTACAACTACTACTACTACTACTACTACTACTACTACTACTACTACTACTACTACTACTACTACTACTACCACTACGACTACTACTACTACTACTACTACTACTACTACTACTACTACTACTACTACTACTACTACTACTACTATTACTACTACTACTGAACACTACTACCATTACTACTACTACTACTACTACTACTACTACTACTACTACTACTACTACTACTACTACTACTACTACTACTACTACTACTACTACTACTACTACTACAAATACTACTACTACTACTACTACTACTACTACTACTACTACTACTACTACTACTACTACTACAGCTACAGCAGCAGGGCGCTCTCTATCTCTCTCTCTCTCTCTCTCTCTCTCTCTCTCTCTCTCTCTCTCTCTCTCGCTCTCTCGCTCTCTATCTCGCTCTCTCTCTCTCTCTCACTCTATCTCTATCTCTCTCTCTCTCTCTCTCTCTCTCTCTCTCTCTCTCTCTCTCTCTCAAGCCATCTCTCTCACGCCCCTCTCTCCCTCTCTCACGCCCTTTCTCTCACGTCCTCCCTCTCTCTCTCTCTCTCTCTCTCTCTCTCACGCCCTCTCTCTCACGAAATCTCTCTCTCACACACACACTCTCTCTCACATCTCTCTATCTATCCATCCATCCTTCCAGCCAGCCAGCCAGCCAGCCAGCCAGCCAGCCAGCCAGCCAGCCAGCCAGCCAGCCAGCCAGCCAGCCAGCCAGCCATTCATCTATCCATCCATCCATCTATAGCTCGCTATCTCTCTCTCCTCTCTCTCTGTCTCCGTCGCTCTGTCTCTCTATCTCTATGCTATCCTCGATAAAAAAAATATATTTCCCCACATTTGGGATAGACTGTGTTGTTTCACTATTAAGAAACACAGAACTGTAACCTGATGCTGCAACCCGTTCAGCTTTATCCTCACGACTACTAGGTGGGGTGGGGTGGGGACGTTGTGATATTCTTGTTTGAGTTAAAGGATGGATCCTATGATGAAATATGTATTTCGTGGTAATACCCTGTAAAATCACGAGATGAGTGAGATATGTTTGTTTTAAATAAATTGGCTACAATATTCTTTCACTCTCTGGTGAATCAAAAATTATTAAGGAGCGTCGCCTATAGAAATATTCACTCTTCGTGCCTGGTAATGATCCTTTCCATTTTAGCTATATCCCGCCCATCTCTACCTAAGCTCCACCCACACCTAGCTCGTGTTGAGATCGATAGATCTCTGAACTTCCTGACTATCAATTTCTAGAAAACTATGCTGGTAAGCTAATTTGACTGGGTGCTGTTGCTGCCTATGGCAGCAACAGCGCCTTGTCAAAAGCGTTTCAAAATATTCAACAGCATGTTTATTAAATTGTAAAGACATACAATTCGTACAGCGTGTCGGACTATTAAGATTTAGATACGGACCATGATATAGAATCATTTATGACGTAATGATTATGACGTCATCCTACACACCGCTTAACTGATTATGACGTCATATGACGTCATTACTCTGGAAAGGTTCATTGCAACATGACTATTCACTAGGAAGTTAGTGTATGCATAATATTAGTTAATCAGTTAAATTTAATTAAATTTTAAATTGTCTAAAAATCTTTTAGAATAATGTTGATCAATCTAGACTATAATTTTCACTACATTTACCAGACTACTCGATGGTGGTTAAACAGGCGTTTCTCTTCAGCTCCGACCAGGTAGTGATTGTCGCTTTTCTTCAAACACACGTACAAAAATAAGGGATCTGGATTAAATTACGTTTATCGAATTAACATACTGTTGTCAATCAGCAAAATATTACACAACGATTATCATATTATAAAAAAAAAACAATATAGAGATTTTAATTAGCTGGGTTTACGAGTTAAACTTCAAATATGTTTCCTAACGATCGATCTTTCCAGTTTATCCATCCATCATATGACGTCATAATCAACTACGTGACATTGAGGATGATGTCATAACTAATGATGTTATGAATGACGTAATTAAGTACGTCACGAACGCATAACTGATGACGTTTAAAGGTGCACCTAAAATTACTAAAAATAAAATTGTTTAAATTATCCACTTTTGGAGGCTTAAACTGTGAGCGTATATGTAATGAAATGAAATAAATCTTAACATATGATGATTTCATTACGTATAAATTAATATCATTTTTTAAGTTGCGAAATTGAAATTGAGACCCATGCCTCTATTTCAATTTCGCAACTTAAAAATTGTTATTAATTTATATGGAATGGAATCATCATATGTTAAGATTTATTTCGTTTCATTACACATAGGCACATAATCTAAGCCTATAAGAGTATGCAATAATAACAATTTTATTTTCAATCATTCTGGTGTGAATATGCACCTTTAAAGCGTTGGTGTACGAATTGTATCTTTACTATTTAAAAAACATACTGTTGAATATTTTGAAACTAATTTGACTGGGCGCTGTTGCTGCAATTGGCAGCAAAGGTACCCAGCCAAATCAGTTCCAAAATATTCAACATAATCCCATTATAGTTTTCTAGACATTAGTGGTCACGGAGTTCAGGGATCGATCGATCCCAACACGGGCGAAGTGTTGGTGGCGATTAGCTAGAGATGTGCGGGGCATAGCTAAAACTGGTATCCTCCATTACTCTTACAACTGATGTAATCTAAAACTCAACTCTAGGAGTCTACGAGTAACTCTGACTAACCATGTTCAACTTTGTCCGACCGCCGACCCTTGCGCTTCCTTGAGGTCTCGCAATCAAAATATGTCCAACGCATATCATATTCCGCCATTTATACTGTTAGAGGCCATAAAACCTGGATATCTTTTGTCTACTGCATTGTTTCAAATCGCACATCTGATGTGATTTGTTTAAATATTTCACTGATTTTTATCAACCTAATATAATTTGTCTTTTTTTCTGGAAGATTTGGTCGGTGATTTAGGTTATTTGTTATTCATTACGAGGTGCGGGTAATGAAACAGTTATGAGTATTGCCAGAGGTATGTCATAGATGGTATGTTCATTATCATTTATAGACAGAGCCGAACATAGGACTCAGTGGGCCCGGTGCGACGTTTCTGAAATTCTTACAAGAGTCCCTCGGAACTGCAGTTAGGATCGCGATAAAGCCATGGTCCCGTTTCGCTCTTTGGTGAGGGGACCCCTTAGTCAGTAGGCTGTGGGATTTGGCCACATCAGTCTTATTCAGTACAGCTAAGAAATAATTTGACATAGTTCAAACACAAAATAAAAAAGATACTGTTGAATAGATTTGCCCTAGGAAGCAATGTCTTCCAATCCAAGTATATTCATAATATTCAACAGAATGTTTTTATATCGTGTTCAAAATGGTTTTCGTTTAGAAAGGAGATGACTGATTTATGAGTTGTAGGCCTACTATAGGTATAGCATCTGTGCATGTAACTTGGAGCTTTGCAGGGGCCCGAAAATTAAGAGAAACATATTTTTTGTGTCACTTTTTGATTTTTGGTGGCCGTGGAAAGTTGGAGGCCATGTACAAATGGACTTGTTGCACTGCCTTAGGTTCGGCCCTGTTTATAGATGTCTCATAAAATATAATTTAATCCAAACAGACGAAACCCCAAAATGTTAGTCGTTATTTTCCACTTAAATGATATGGGATTGTCCCTTTTTCTCAAAAAACATCATTTCAGGCATAAAGCGTGAATATTCATTTGCTCACCACTACCTTCTTTCTACTCACGTCGCTCATTAATAATTTCTGATTCGCCAGAAAGCGAAAGAAAAAGAGGCAATTTAATTAAAACAACGATATTTCCACCGCCTCGCGCCATTGCAATGTGTCGTCATGAATACATATTCCATTATAGAACAATGACTAGTCCTTTAGCTCAAACACGAATAAGGGCCCCAGTTAACATTTGTGTTGGTAAAGCTGAACGAGTTGCTGCTTCAGATTTCAGTTCTAGATAGTTGGTCATAGTGAAACAACAAAGTCTATCCGAATTGTGTGGACATATTTTAATCCAAGGTAGCATAATCGCCTAATTTCCTTGAGCGTACTAATATAACATATAATCTAGCCATGTTTTAGCTAGATAAAAATGGCATGGACCTTGTCTTAAGTATACGTTTAATCATAGGGTCGGGTTTGTTTAAATGATGAACAATATAGTAATTGCTGTAAGCACGTTGCCATATATCATGTTTGATAATGAAATACTTTATTCCACGATTTCTCCCTCCCCCCCCCCCTCTCTCTCTCTCTCTCTCTCTCTCTCTCTCTCTCTCTCTCTCTCAAGCCATCTTTCTCACGCCCTCTCTCTCTCTCTCTCACGCCGTTTCTCTCACGCCCTCCCTCTCTCTCTCTCTCTCTCTCGCTCCCTCCCTCCCTCCCTCTCTCTCTCTCTCTCAAGCCATCTCTCTCAAGCCCTCTCTCTCTCTCACGCCCTCCCTCTCTCTCGCTCTCTCTCACGCCCTCTCTCTCACGCTATCTCTCTCTCACACCATCTATCTATCTATCTATCTATCCATCCATCCATCCATCCATCCATCCATCCATCCATCCATCCATCCATCCAGCCAGCCAGCCAGCCAGCCAGCCAGCCAGCCAGCCAGTCATCCATCCATCCATCCATCTATAGCTCGCTTTCTCTCTCTCTCTCGCTCTCCCACCCCCCCCCCCTCTCTCTCTCTCTCTCTCTCTCTCTCTCTCCTCTCTCGCCCTCCCACTCTCCTAGAAATAGTACCGAATGAAACTAGTACAGCCAATGCCTGCTTACATCCATCATCTTTGCTTTCCATTGTTCTAAATTTAGCTTGTACTTTTGTGACGGTGGCCTCTATTTCAAAGATGACATGATTGGTAGTTGCGCCGCGTAGCATCCGTCAAGCCAGGGGCACGCGAACGGGTCGTAGATTGTCAGCCAACGCTGTTCTTAGTACGGGCACGTGTTTCTAGACGAACAACTCAGTATCCCGCTCAATTAAGATCGGCAATCAATCTGTATATGGCACAACTCTGATAACGAAGGTTTCAATGTATGAAATGTCAACCTTTACACCGGAATGCTTGTAAACATAATGGAGGAATCTAGTTTTGGTTATGTCCCGCCCATATTTAGCTAAGCTCCACCCACACTTCGCCGGTGTGGGATCATATCCCTGAACTCCCTGACTATCAATTTCCAGAAAACTATACAGGTAAGCTGTTGGATATTCTGAAACTAATTTGACTGGGTGCTGTCGCTGCATGTGGACGTAATAATAATATCCAAATTCTGACCATCGCCGTTACCCTACCCTCCCTGATAGTTGAAACGAAGCGAGTGCCCCAAGTTTGGTGAGACATCAGTTTCAGTTTCTGTTTCACGTTTATTACACTCAGGCTACTGGAGTCCTTTAGCTTTTTCTACCCAGTTATTGGTTAAGTAGTAAGAAGATATGTCTTTGTCTTTCAGTGCTAAATTGTATACAATGAAAGTCTTATTCGTCACCTATGCAATTACATGTATTATGGATGCGCCCATTTCTTTCAATTCCATCCCATCTCTTGGCCTCGATGACTAGTTGGTGATTCAATGTTCTGAAGTGGCATCAAAAAACTTAAATCACATTATTGCATTGTATTCGAAGACAGTGTGTCAAAGTCAAACAAAGTTGCTGAAGAGTAATGGTAGCTAAATCTCATCATTACGATAAATATAGTTTGCTTCGAGCTGTTGGACAAAGTAGCACAAAGAAATGACAGATTGAAAATCAGGTAATAGCAATAGCGTGTTTGAAAAATTTATAAATAACTTCTAAGAAAACACGCTCTATCGTGCATGACCCGAACCCAGCATAGATCTTTACGCGGCAATTTATCTAAACGACCCGAAATTATACCTTAATAGCTGGCCTAACGAAGATGAAGACCAGATTGATGAAGTGCGTTTGAATTAAAGACATCGCTGGTATAAAAATACCTTTCTGTAAAGGTAGCTGATTTCCCAATCTACAATGATTTTATATAATAAGCTCATTAGTGGCACTTAGGTTTGATTTATATCCGGATGATAATCAACTCTGACAAGGCCAAAGTACCAGTGAACACGATAATGCCATAGGTCATATATATTTATTTTTTATATATAAGCGAAAAACTGTGTTCATTTTTTATAAGTGTGTTGCTGAATGATGTTGCTATCGTAGACAGCAACAGCATTCAGCAACAAACGTGTCCCAGTTAATAATGCAAATTGATAGCTCAATATTAAGAAAATTATCAAAGCAGTACATCGCGGGATGTAACAGGAAATGACGATAAAAGCATACCTTCTAAAGGAAACATGACAGCTAATTGCAATCTCAGACGTCTAAAACTACATGGAAAAAATACGCTGCTAGGTAAAATTACACATGATAGATGCTGGTATCAGCTACGGCTAGCGTGATGAAAGTTATTCCACGATTTCATATATGGTAACCGGCCTTGGTTATTATAGAACTCAATCCCTGCAATAAACGACAAGCTGGATTTAAATTACGCCTCGAACTCTATAATTACCGTTTTCTCGATGTAGTCGGGCTTCCGTCCTGACCGTTCTCTGCACGCGAAACCAGTGTACAAGCACATGCAACGCATCGCTTAGCCGAGTAGGGGGTAGGGTGTGTTTAGGCATATGGGTTGCAAAGCTCCTTATTGACCTTACCGGGAGACTATGTTTTGTGGAGGAAGCATAAATGCAGCCTTGTCACCCATGATGTAACGACCCTAACGATGGTGCACGCGATTCGACAATTTCACTGCCAGCGCCTGGAGATGATTGCCTCAATGCCTAACCATTATCCGCCAGATCGGGACCGGCTGAAGCCACGTTTGATTACATAAATAGCCGAAATCGCTTCATAAACCATTCACTGTGGTAACAACTTACACCAAGTTTACGTGTCTGGGGAGTATAAGGAGGACGAGGGGGCGAAAATGCCAGCGGTGAATGTGCAAAGTAGAGAAGGGAGTCTAAATAAGCCAGGATACATACACAGGCACGCACGCACGCATGCGCGCTAGCGCACGCACGCACGCATGTACATTCACATGCATCCGCACACGCGCGCACACATTCACGTGCACACGCACATACACACGCACGCACGCACGCACGCACGCACGCACGCACGCACGCACGCACGCACGCACGCACGCACGCACGCACGCACGCACGCACGCACGCACGCACGCACGCACGCACGCACGCACGCACGCACGCACGCACGCACGCACGCACGCACGCACGCACGCACGCACATGGAACTGGACGATGTGTTTAATACCATAGCAAAGTGTGGACAATCACAGTGGTTCGAAGAAGTGCTGATGTCCGTCCTGTCTGGCTGTCTGCCCATCCGTCTACCTGTCCGTCTGTCCGTCTGTCCGTCTGTCCGTCTGTCCGTCTGTCCACCTGTCCTTCCGTCCGTCCGTCCGTCCGTCTGTCTGTCTACATATATATCTGATACTCATGCGCGCATATTTCTTATTATATTATTTTTTTGCGTAATAATTTATTTATCTGTCTATTTTCCTTCTTGCCCGTCGCCCCAGATATACGCAAACAATGCACCCAGTAGGTCAATCTTTTCTTCCTTTGCGATCATTTGTGAAGTATAATAGACGATATAGACGGATAACAATTGTTACACTCAGCATACGATATGCCACGTTTCTATGTATGTTATGGCTCGAATTACATTACCTATTGACAAGCTCAACCATCTCTCCCGCAAATGTTATAAGTAGTACAATGAGAGCAGACACCAGTCGCAATAGTTATGACACTCTAGCTAATGTGTGTACCTATCCCTGGCCTAGGACTGTACAACGACGATGCCACGACTGCTGCCACTGCTGCTACTGCTACTGCTGCCGCTGCTGCTGCTGCTACTGTTGCTACTGCTACTGATATTACTACTACTGCTACTGCTGCTGCTGCTGCTGCTGCTGCTGCTGCTGCTGCTGCTGCTGTTGTTGCTGCTGCTGCTGCTGCTGCTGCTGCTGCTGCTGCTGCTGCTGTTACCACTACTACTACTACTACTACTACTACTACTACTACTACTACTACTACTACTACTACTACTACTACTACCACTACCACTACCACTACCACTACCACTACTACTACTACTACTACTACTACTACTACTACTACTACTACTACTACTACTACTACTACTACTGTTGTTGCTGAAAAAGCCTGTGATAAACTTGTATACGTGTACACCACTAGTATATATCTATATGAATGTGTATATGTTCCCCACATATTTTGTATAAACTCTAGGTGTAATATGAGCTGATCAGTTTTGCCATTATCTTCTGAGACGAATTCTCACTCAGTTGCATAAGACAATCAGTTCCAATGAAACAAATTGTCCAATGGTTTTGCTTGAATTATCTTCCCGGAAGAGAATCTAGAACATAGAATCGGGCCAAAAAGATTACTATACTCTCCACAAAATGTAACGGTTAATTCTACTTTATTTGCAATATAACAACAATTACCCTCGCCCCGTATGTGGAAGATGGTAGTGCATTCGGGTATGGCTGTCTGTGTGTCTGTCCGTCTGTTTGTCCGGCGCTGTGTCTAATAAAACTACTGGTTTATAGTACAATTAGTAAAGGACTTATAGTACAAATGGATTTCTA
>CM067372.1:163047012-163149512 GCA_034401795.1 Chaetoderma sp. LZ-2023a | reverse complement strand
TTCTCTTGCGATTTCGGTAAACAATATTGTACTCCCTGGTTGGATTTATTCGAAAATATGATCGCATATTTTGCATACATATGCCAGAAGTTCAAGGCAACTAAGTGGTAAATATTTCCCCATCGCTATATAATCGAGCTTAAAGTGAGCAAATATCAGTTAGCCAAACTAGCACCGAAGAAGCATGATTGATCGAGTACAGTAGGATATATTTATATATATATATATATATATACATATCTTTTTTTTATGTTAAGGATATATGACGTTTAACGTTCATCGATTGTTTGGGATTATATTCTTTAAGATATAATGTGAACGCGTAAAAATAGGATTACAATTTCAAAATAACGCCTATCTAGTCTGATATAGACACTTTAATATAAATGTTTAAAAGTATTATGAGTTCAGATTAAAGAATATCTTGTGTTTAATCATTAAGAAAGTTAGATAAATTAATAAAAAGTGTATCATTCGGAGAGTATTATGAAGATTTACTACAAGTCTCCCTTCAAACGGGAAAAATTTTCGGTGCGCAAGCGCCAGCATCTACCAAAGGTAAGCGAATCGGACCACGTGACAGCCACGTATTTATCTCCCCGTCTGCTATATTAAAGGTGCACATTCACACCAGAATGCTTGAAAATAAAGATTTCACAAACTATGCACATGTAGGCTTTGTTCTCCCTAGAGACTTAATCCTGAATAACGCCATACTGAGGTATGGCGTTATTCAGGATTAACTCTCTGTTGAGAACATGGTCATAGAGACTTAATTTGTGTACCTAGACGTAATGAAACGAAATAAATCTTAACATATGCTGGTTTGATTCCGTATACATTATTATATCTTTTTTAATTGCCAAGTTGAATTAGGGACTCGTGTCTCTATTTGAATTTCACAACATAAAAACTAGATTAATTTATACGTAATGCTCTCATCATATGCTAAAATGGAGTTCGTTTCCTTATATCTAGGCACACAAGACCGTGTTCTCACGAGAGACATAAAGCTCTCGTGTTCCATTAAATATAGACGCTTTTGCACGAGATATGAGATGCCTGTTCAATTTACCCAACATACAATGCTACCCGGCGTGCAATACTACCCAGCATGCAATTTCCTGACTCCATAATCGTTGTAACTATTGGGTGCCATATTTGTTTAGTCTATTGTCTGCACAAGCCAGGATTTCTCAAACAAAACCCAGCTGCTTGCACGTGCAAATAGTCATTTGTCCTCCAGCTCTGGACGAGTGAGCACGCATGTAGGGCGTATTCACAGCAGTACATTCGACAGTCTATATTTCAACACTGTTCAGAGAAAGTGCGTCAATGTCCAGGTGAAAATAGGAGAAAGCGTTTATATACATTGACACTAATTTGCGTGAAAGTTGTTGCTATCAATGAGAGCTCCAACATGTAGTCAAATTGTTGTCAAAATAATTAGTATGTAATGCAATTACTTCCTGCTATAGATTTGACACACATTTTATTGAAAATTGTTGCTGCAACAGCTTTCGGTCTATGTGTTCTAAAATAATCATCATAAATTCAATCAATTTCAATCAACACAGAGTTGAACAGCAATTTGACTGTAAATTGTTGCTAACTAAGGCACCAACAACGTTATAAAAGTGTTGTCCATAGAATCACATGGCGCTCAGTATATGGCTAAAAAACGCTTTGCCTGCACAAAGTAAATATTTCGCCTAGCTACTGGGTGTACGTTTCTGTTCGACCAATGCATTTCTAACAAATGCACAAATCCGTCAACGAAACGCACACGCTAAGCATTCACTGTTGGTGAGAAAGCGTATATAGGCCTAAGCTCACTTTACCTAAATAGTAATATATTGATTGTACGTGTGTGGATAATAATTCGACAATGTTGTTGGTGCCTTAGAAACCAACAACTTCCAGTCAAATTGCTATTCAAATCCGTAGCGAGAATCGACTACAAATTATTTTAGAATATGGAGACTGAAAGCTGTTGTAGCAACGATTTTCATTCAAATTAGTATTAAATCCGTACCAGGTAGTAATCGCATTACATAATAATTATTTTGACAATTTTACCGAATATTATTGCTGTCATTGATAGCAATAACTTTCACGCAAATTATTGTCAAAATATATAAAAGCTTTCTCTAATTTTCTTCTGGAAATTGACACAGTTGCCCTGAACAGTATTGAAATGCAGGCCGTCGAATGTACTGCCGTGAATAGTACGCCCTAGGTACATGCTTGCGAGAATAGTACGCCCTAGGTGCACGCTTGCGCGTCCATAGCTGGAGGATAAATGACTATGTGCACGTGCGGGCGGGTTGGTTTTGTTTGAGAAATCTTGGCATATACAGACAATAGACCAAACGAATATGGCGTCCAATAGTTACAACGATTATGGAGTCAGGAAATTGCATACTGAGTAGCGTTGCATGCTGGATAGCATTGCATGCTAGGAAAATTGAACAGGCATCGTATATCTCGTGCAAAAGTGTCTATATTTAATGGAACACGAGAGCTTTAATCAAATATAACGCCATATCTGATTAACACCCTAGTGAGAACGCGGCCTAAGCCTCTAAAAGTATACAATTTAAACAATTTTATTTTCAAGCATTCTGCAGCGAATATTTTCCTTTAATTAAAACTTTAAACTTTAACCATTAACTACACAGATGCCAGAAATTGCGAAATCTTTTTAATGTGATGAATAATCTGTTAATTATTTTAAAACTAATTCGACTGCGAGCTGTTGCTGCATTTGGCAAATAGTCAACAGCTCTCTTGTATAATCGTCTTGAAAGTGAGAGACTGACAATTCTTGGTTTGGTTTAAACATTGTACTGCATATAATGCAAATCAGCATTAGGGTAACAGTTCTGTCAACATACTACGCCCTCCCCCTGATACTTCCAATGTTAGAGGGTGGATGGTATGATCTAGAAAGCACAAACTCACTTGTAGTGACATTATCTATTTGCATTCCAATAGAAGATTATTTTGACAAAAACGTATCATTGGAATAACTGGCTAATCAAAGAGACAGCTATTTCAACGTCAGTGTTTCCCATGGCATCTAAATTCTGGAGGGACCAGGGACCCCCACGCCATGAAAGTTTGGGGGGGGGGCCTCCAGGCTGTAATCTGGGGCTCCAAGGGGACATCTATAGTTCCAATTCAGTTTTTCTCATCCATGCTAAAAATTATAAGGTACTTTGGACTTCCCAGCTACGAATTATGTGGGTCCCATACTAGATTTTGTCATTTCTTTGTGCAAAGGCCTATAAAACTAATGGACATTTCCATTTTTAGCTATGCCCCGCCCATCACTAACTAAGCTCCACCCACACCTCGCCGTGTTGGGATTGAACGATCCCCAAATGCCCTAGCTATCAATTTCCTGAAAACTATACAGGGAAGCTGTTGAATATTTTGTAACTAATTTGACTTGGTGCTGTTGCTGCCTATGGCAGCAACAGCGCCCAGTCAAAGTAGTTTCAAAATATTCAACAGAATATTTATTAAATAGTAAAAGCAAACAATTTGTAACAGCGTATAGACCGTCTTCAAATATGCGTTCGTGGCGTACTTAGCGACGTCATTCATGACGTCATTCATTATGACGTCATATGATGGGTGGGTACTCTGGAAAGGTGAATTCACATTTAATAATCATACAAGAGTTTCATGGGGCACATGGGAGCCATTGTCACTACATTTTGATGTCTCAAGTTGTATTTTGTGGGTATATCCCCTCAAAAGGACCCTTATGAGAATCCCTGTTCAAAGGTAAGTTTTCAAAAATGATCCTCCTCTTGGCTGCATACATCCATCTTTTTCGAGATCACTGCTGAAGCCACTTTTGGCCAACCGCACCATGTAAACAATATATGCGTAGCTATCTAAACGAATGCATACGTTATATTTGCATTATAATGGTGGGATGCAGTTTTCGCTTTTCCCCTCACATCTCTAGCTAAGCTCAACCAACACTTCGTCCGTGTTGGGATCGATCGATCGCTGACCTTTCTGATTACCAATTTCCAGAAACCTATACAGGTAAGTTGTTGAATATTTTGAAACTAATTTGACTGGGTGTTGTTGATGCCTTGAAAATATTCAACAGCTTGTTTATCAAATAGTAAAGACATACAATGCGTACAGCAAGGCTTAGTCCGCCATCAATTAAGCGTTCGTGGCGAACATATCTACGTCATGGAAGAATCCAGGTTTTGCTATGCCCCGTTCATCTCTAGCTAAGCTCCACCCACGATCGATAGATCCATACAGGCTCTGAATCTCAATTTCCAGAAAACTATACAGGCAAGATGTTGAATATTTTGAAACTAATTTGACTGGGTGCTGTTGCTGGAAGCAGCAGCGCCCAGTCAAATTAGTGTCAAAATGTTCAACAGCCTGTTCATTGAATAGTAAAGGCATACAATTCGTACAACAACGCTTAATCCGTCAGGCACCAATTGAGCGTTCGCGGCGAACCCATCTACGCCATTCATTACGTAATTGTTTATGACGGCATCCTACACGTCAAGTAGGTGATTGATTATGGCGTCATGTGATCGATGGATAAACTGGAAAAATCCAGTACAGTATTTTTATGCACCTTGTGCATGTGTCTTGTGATTTAACTATCAGTACTTCGCAAAGGAATACCAATGTTTCAATGGGAGCTAGCTCGTAAGAACGTTCTTGCAATTTAGCCCTTCCGTCAATATTATTAATTTTTAGCCAATTTAACTATGAGCGGTATGCAGTGCCGCCTTTGCTATGTTATATTTAAAGGAAGACATTCATTGTTGTCGCAGATGCTTGCAGTGATAAAGTTAACCCTTTAACACGCATATCAGCCAAAAAACGGCTTTTACAGTGGTCTCGATAACCGAGCCAGTCATTCCAGTGGTAACGGTTTCAAAAATAGTCTTCTCTTGGTCTGCAAATGGAGAGTTTCTATGAGAAAATTGAAATTTTCTTGAACAAATTCGATGGTTGAAGGGTTGAACGTCATGTGATATAGTCGACCTGCTGCATGCGAACCAATGAATATACATGCTACAAGTACTTATATTTTCTAAGGATATATATAACCAGGAATGTAGAGATTTGTCACTAACAGTAGAGTTAATGAAGGACGCTCGGCAAGGCCCGATCATGAACGGGCTGGGGGCAGACAGGAGACAGTTTGGAAATCAGAACTCAGCCCGAATACCATACTGGTCTTCTTTAATGCATGTGTTCAGTGCACCATACTGTATGGTCCGAAATCGTGATGGATAGGATGACGTCATACTCAATGACGTCGCCATGACGTCATGAGTGACGTCGATAAGTACGTCACGAACGCATAATTGAAGACGGTTAGGTTGTTGTACGAATTTTATGTCTTTACTACTTAATAAATAAGCTGTTGAATATTTTGAAACTAATTTGACTGGGTGCTATTGCTGCCATATGGTAAATTAGTTACAAAATATTCAACAGGTTAATTGTATTGTTTTCAGGAAATTTGATAATCAGGGCATTCGGGGATCGAACGATCCCAACACGGAGAAGTATGGGTGGAGCGTAGTCAGAGATGGGCGGGCCATGGCTAAAATTGGAATGCTCCATTCTACGATGACGCCTTGATATTAGTCGGTGTGACGACATAGCCAGCACCGAATAGTATGGCGATGTTGCCCTGCTATCAACAGTACTGAGAATGAAACGCCCGCAATTCGCTAGACATTGCATACGATCTGTCGAGCAATCAATCTACAAACAACAAAAAGTTTGGTTGTAGCGCACACGATTTGCATCGTGTCAGACATCTGGCATAATGCTGGCGGGATGGATTAGAGATACGGTTCTTTGTTAACTATAGCTTACTCAAGATATAATACCTTTAATAAACTAAGCATGGATTCGTATCTGATATCTGCAATCCAGTTTTAAATATTTGAATCATCATGGGGATGCGATCAGTCCTTTTTCTTTGGCCACTTTTTTCTTGTGCTCAGCCAGATTCGCTCGCTGACTCCCTTAGGTTCTTCTTGGCACTCAATGTGCATATCCCTGCTTCCTTTATATGGGTACGTATCACTGCGCGTATAGCGACATTAGCGGAGCGCTGTCAAATACGATGGTCGTTTACTTATAGATCTGTACGAGGCCCGTTTAGCGCGATTCTCTAGCAGCGGCGTCTGCAAACTTTGCGCTCAACGTCGACTCAGAGTACATAGAAAATGGACCTTTCCAGTTCGTCCATCAATCATATGGCGTCATAATCAACTACGCGATGTGTAGGGCGATGTCATAAACAATGACGTCATAAATGACGTAGCTAAGTTTGTCACGAACGCTTAATTGATGACGGACTACGCGTTGTTGTACGAGTTGCATGTCTTTACCAATTTTTAATAATTTACTGATTAATAAACATGCTGTTGAATTATTTTGAAACTAATTTGACTAAGCGCTGTTGCTGTCATAGGTTTCGAAATATTCAACAGCTTACCAGTATACATTTCTGGAAATTGTTCGTCAATGAGTTCAGGGATCGATCGATCCCATCACGGGTGGAACGTGGAGAAAATCTAAGAACAGGCTGGGCATAGCTAAAACTGCCTTCATCCATTAAAGGTGCATATTCACACCAAGATGTTTGAAAATTAAATTGTTGAAATTATATACTTTTAGAGGCTTAAAGTGTGTACCTCAATGTAAAGAAACGAAATAAATCTTAACATATGATGATTTCATTCCATATAAATAAATTTCGTAGGTTTAGTTGAGAATTTGAATTAGGGACTCGTACCCCTAAAGTTAAAAACTCATATTAATTTATACATAATGAAATCATCATATGCTAAGATTTATTTAGTTTCCTTACATCTAGACACACGATTTAAGACTCTAAAAGTATATAATTTCGACAATTTTAATTTTAACCATTCTACTGTGACTGCGCACCTTTAAATTGTCGATTCACCAAAGACATACAAGCCAGACGCTTGCGATCGGAGCTTTGCTGCTTTCGTGCAGAAACTATGTCATTGATTTTGGCTTCAGCTAACAAATGACGTTATATCTTGATAATGACATCAGATATTTAAGTGGCAGATCGGATCCTTCTATTGCTTTTGTACCAGAAAGTCGCTAGGTGGTATATTTTGCTTACATATAGTAAAAAGGAGTAAATTCCTGGCCAGATTGTCACGTGGTCTAAGAAAAAAAAAAGGCCATTTACACCTTTCTGTCACCTCAAGACAAGATGGTATTTATAATCCGATATCCGTGTGATATCCCGGATGTATCCATTGTTACCTACACCTTCAAACGATCATGATGAATCGATCTCGTCTGTATGACGTCAGGCAAAGTGACCCGGTATTGTATGTAATTCTAAAAAGGTCATCCGGCTATAAGAGTTAAAATTGGAAACATTAGTTCCTATAATTAGAAAATCTTTTTTTAAAAGATGTTAAAAATACGAATTTTGACTAATAATAGACACTCATATCACTGGAGGGACGGGATTTAAGCGGACTATCTTGCAAAAAGGCTGGACGGTATATCACCTGTTGACATTGTTTGTTTGAGAGATGGCATTCGTGTGGCGTTTAACAATTTGAAGCCCAAATTTCCATTATCTAATTAGTTTCAAAATATTCAACGGAATAGCTCTTGCATCACAAATGGGTTTTTTGGGGAGGAGGGGAGGGGGGGGGAGGGGAGGGAGGGGAGGGGGGAGGGGGGGGAGGGGGGGGGGGGTGGGGGTGGCTCTCAATGTGATAATATTGCATATATTCATACTGACAGTACAGTATCAATAAAATTCCTAATACCTGTTACTATCAACTTGAGGGTAGCAACATGTCTTGTGTTACAAGTTGAGCAATATCAGATCATTAGCTTGAATAATGTCTACGTACGCTACAGACCGACCGACCGGCCGACCGGCAGGCAGGCAAGCAGGCAGGTATGTAGGCAGGCAGACAGACAGACAGACAGACAGACAGACAGACAGACAGACAGACAGACAGACAGACAGACAGACAGACAGACAGACAGACAGACAGACAGACAGACAGACAGACAGACGACAGGCAGGCAGGCAGGCAGGCAGGCAGGCAGGCAGGCAGGCAGGCAGGCAGGCAGGCAGACAGGCAGGCAGGCAGGCAGGCAGGCAGGCAGACAGACAGACAGACAGACAGACAGACACCTGCAGGCAGCCAGGTAGGCAGACAGACGGACGGACAGACAAGCCGACAGACAGGCAGGCATTTTTTGAGGGGATAATTTAATATTACGAGCAATGGGCCGTGAAACGTTAATTTCATTTTCTTTACTATTTTGCAAAATTCACTCATGATTTGATGTTTTCTGATACTGGTCGGGGTTATTTCAGATTCTCAGATACAGGATTTTATGTTGGGAGCTTCATGAAAACTGTTGCTATGTAAATTCCTCTTTAGCATGTATTCAGTTTGCCCCCACTTTAATGGCGGTCGATCTCAAAATGCCGGGATGTGCGAAACTATGAATAGTATCTTGTTAGGGCCGAGATAAGCTTTCTTGACAGAATTTCAAGTTTGACGTGGCCATGTGTAGAAATATAACATTTCATTAAGATATATTAGCAGGCTGATCTATGGTGATAGCAATAAATCTGTAAATTTCGCTGAACAATTGAAGAATCCCGTTTCTCAGTCCATCATATGGCGTCATACTCAACTACGTCACATGTAGGATGACGTCATAATCAATTACGCCATCAATGAACGAATTCAGTCCGTCTTAAGCGCTTAAATAGTCCGTCGCCTTGTTAGAATTGCATGACTTTACTATTTAACAAACATTCTGTTGAATATTTTGAAACTAATTTTACTATAGGCAGCAACAGCACCCAGTCAAATTAGTTTCAAAATATTCAACAGCTTCCCTGTATAGGTTTCCCGGAAATTGAGATTCAAAGACTGGAGAGATCGATTGATCCCAACGCGGGCGAAGCGCTGGTGGAGCTTAGCGAGAGATGAGCTAAAACCTGATTCCTCCATTCGGTCTTGACACTAGATATGCACGTAATGTGTTTTTCTAATTTGCACGCCACCTTGGAACGTCCGGACATTCGTCCTGATGCAGATTTAAAAACGCGGATCTTGATCGGATTAAATGACATAGCCATGGATACTTTGGAAATTATCGCTCCGATTTTGCATAAATTTGGACAAAATAAAGTTGGTTTTCGTCCATTATAATGACATTGGCCTTGACTTGTAGTAAAAATCAGACAAAATGCGGAAAATCCGAAACTCAAAACAAATATGACAACAAAACAGGATACCGAGAGGTGAGTTAATTGGCATGTCCTTTTTAGCTGCGACCTCCAGCTAGTTTAAGTCGGTCTGTCGGATTTTCGCCATTTCTGACAAATCCGTCTCTGTCGCTATTGTACCGCTCTCGCAATTGCTCTCCAAAATCTGTGAAATGTTGTGTTTTGTCTAACAGTAGGATCTATAAAGTTGACTGAAAATTGTTTGCCATCATATTGGTCGAGGATACTGCTGAAGACGGCAGCTTCCGCAATTACTCTGGTTATTTTGGGGTAGTTTGACTTTATGCAAATGGCGACTAGGCGCTAGTGACGCTATATACCTATCAGAAAGAAGGAAACCTGACGATTGTATCGCTACCTTGAAGATTGTGAGAGAAAATGATAAAGGTAACGTTCGCTACCTGGCGGAAAGCGAGAGAAATACATGAGTTCACGTGGAGCAGCAAGGGCAATATATCGAAAGATAAACCCCCGTTCAAGAGAAATTAAGGTCGTGTTCACACTAGGAATATCGGCTATATGAGAACATGGCTTTAGGACGTGTTCACACTAGGAATATCGGCTATATGAGAACATGGCTTTAGGGCGTGTTTACACTAGGAATAACGGCTATATGAGAACGTGGCTTTAGGGCGTGTTCACACTAGGAATAACGGCTATATGAGAACATGGCTTTAGGGCGTGTTTACACTAGGAATAACGGCTATATGAGAACGTGGCTTTAGGGCGTGTTTACACTAGGAATAACGGCTATATGAGAACATGGCTTTAGGGCGCGTTCACACTAGGAATATCGGCTATATGAGAACGTGGCTTTAGGGCGTGTTTACACTAGGAATAACGGCTATATGAGAACGTGGCTTTAGGGCGTGTTTACACTAGGAATAACGGCTATATGAGAACGTGGCTTTAGGGCGTGTTCACACTAGGAATAACGGCTATATGAGAACATGGCTTTAGGGCGCGTTCACACTAGGAATATCGGCTATATGAGAACGTGGCTTTAGGGCGTGTTCACACTAGGAATATCGGCTATATGAGAACGTGGCTTTAGGGCGTGTTCACACTAGGAATAACGGCTATATGAGAACATGGCTTTAGGGCGCGTTCACACTAGGAATATCGGCTATATGAGAACGTGGCTTTAGGGCGTGTTCACACTAGGAATAACGGCTATATGAGAACGTGGCTTTAGGCTATGTTCACACTAGCGCGTTGATCTGGAGTAACACCATACTTCAGTATGGCGTTACTCTAGATTAACTCTCTAACGTGAACACAGCCATAGACATTAACATGTCCTTATCGCCGCAAAGTGTTAACCTGCTCGTTGTATCACGATTCTCCGATATCCTAGAAGGTGCCCGGATGCAGAAGAATCTTTGAAGCGAATGAATCTCATTATCTCTATTGATAAATACCCACGTGTATTATGGATTGAGCCCCAGGTATTATTACTCACACATCCGGGCACAAAGACCGTTCCCCCCACATACCAATAGAGAGCAACTACCTGTGGGAAAAATAGAATCATTATGAATCGGTAATTGCTAGATTTCCTCGCTGTTTCTAGGGCAACATCTACGTCAATGAGCCAAGTATCCAATCAGTGTCGATACCCATCAATTATGCTAATGGAGTGCCATATTTGGAAGCAAGGGTATGTGATTGTGTATATCTATGAATGAAATATATGCAAAGGACACTCCCTTTTTATAGGAAGGTTATTTGTGGATCTAGAACAGGAAAATGGAACAAGTCTTATTTATACTTTATTATAAGTCTCGGGGAATCCTATTGAAGAAAATCTATAATTAATGTTTGATGTACAGAATAAACGAATAATCGCCGTGGCCGACTTCTAAATATAACATATTCATTTACTGTGACCTCAATTGTTTGTAGGTGCTTGACCAATCATAGTTGCTGATAGATTTAGCACTATCGCCCACGGTGCCCTAGATCTAGAGCGCAACACCCCTTATAAACACTTCGCTTGATTGGGTTTTCTCATTCTTAATTGCGGACATTTTATCAAGAACTAGTAGTAGCTATGACCAAGTTAGTGATAAACAGGTGCTGTATAGTTTCAAGTACAGGACAGTAGATTCCAAGTTTATGAAACGTGTAAGGTTCTTGGAGAACCAATCGCTTATGCTAACATTTGACGTGTCCACGATACCAAGACACAGAATTACAGCGATAAGTCGACAACAATTGAAATATCAGTATTTATCTAACCGGAAGTTATCCACCAGGAAGATGGGTAGAGAAAATCGCGTGAGGTGCGCACAAGTTATGCGTAAGCGAGGTAGTGAATGTCGGGCCAGCGCGCAGGTCGACGACGAGATAAATAATAATTGCAAAAGACTTTGCGATGATTCTCAGGTAAGAGTTGATCTTTTATAAAATGTAAAATTTCAAATTTTGAAATTAAGAATTTTGAAATTGTTGACTGTAACAGGCGATTAGTTTAGCATAATCTAAATCGCTTTTCCACAAGGCGCATCATGCTATGGTGGACATGTAAGACTAAACATCGTTAACGTGTAAAGTGTCTACACTAAAAGCGGCCTGTACGCCCGCTTTTAGTGTGGACGCCCCTACATGTTACCATGGTTCAAACTCCTCCCCGTCAGCTAACACCGCTTCCGGTGGATGCGCGTTTTACGTGCAAGATTTATCAGATTTATGACACATGTCTACTGAATGTTAATTCGAAAATCCCCGGAGATCTGAATTATTTATATGTAACAAATTCCATTCTTCTAATACGCTGAAATCTCACCGCAAATCTCGCCCATAATTACCATCACAGACACCGCGTGGCCAGCTAGTCTAAAACATGTGCTTGTAACAAAGGCGTCGTTCGCGAAGAATTTCTTATATTTTTCTGATAAACCTGTCGATTTGTAACGTTGGCCGATCGGTTTCTTAAGCTGACGGATATTGCTATTGTCACTAAGTACGCCATCGCTGCATTTATCCACTTTCCGGTGGCATACGCAAAATGCCACTGAGGGTCGGGTTTGCTGCCTCTGGTCGTATTTGTCACCCATCTTAAAAATTTCCGTATTTAAATCAATAACTCTATTGGAATATTTTTTTTCACGTAAAGGTCCTTCAGATATATAGTTAGTTATATTGAATTTAACTTGCGGGAGATTAGTTCCTTTCAAAAGTGGGAAAATCCTCCAATCAGATAACTTTCAAAGTATCAAACTATGTTTGTTGTCAGATCCTGGCAAAACGGGTATCCGCGTACGTGGGTGCGTGCGTTCATCCTTGCGCGAATGTCTGAGCAAGTGCGTGTGTATACATGAGCGAGTGTGCGTGCGGGATGTAAAGGTTAAGCCGTGTTCAACAACCACACTTTTGGTTACACGCAAACAATCTCAAGATATAACGTAACCCACACATTTATCATCGTATTCATTCCAAAGCTGTTCAAAACGTGCTTAATGGACACTGAGCGTGTTTGAAGATGGCGATGGCTTGCAAGATTACTTCAAGTGTGAAGGGAATGGATTTAATCTCCAGTAGAGCATTAAAATTTCAAACTGCTAAATTGCATTCCATTGCATGTAATATTTGGTGCTCATTTAGGAAACAATATTACTATAAGCTGTTGCTGTCGTAGACAGCAACAGCTTTCAGCAACACTGTTTCCTAAATGTATTCATATCTTTCGTTTAATATCCCACCAACACTTATCATTTTGACGTCACTGGGATAATGGTTAAGCATTTCGGGATTTGGTACCGTACTCAAGGATGTGAAAGCATGTTCAAGCGTTGATTTTGCTAATCAATACACGCACATCACCAACATGTTAATATCAAGACATTTAGAAACAATGGAACATATAAAGCTTGCATGTTGAATAAGTTTTAATTCCAACGAACATTCGTAAAACATATAACCTTCCTCAAATTCGGATAGACTGTAGTAGTAGCCTATGTTTTGTCAACTCGCTTCACGTCCAGTTAGTATACTATCAAGCTATATAGCAACCAAGAAACTAAAGGGTACCGGGTAGGCCCTGCCGGAAGAGAGTCAATCAAGGGCTGCTGGTGTATTGTGATTATGGTGGTCTAAAATCCAGCGTGACTCCACCAATAATGAAGTTAATTAGTCATAGGAAAGTGTGTCGTTTTTTATTAGTGGGATCGTGTAGTAGTTGAATATAAACATAGCCCAGGCAATATGCCTATGTTAAAATATCGTATATGTTTTTACAAAATGATTATGCTTATTGGGAAAGAGCTATTCCTCTTTAGTTGTTATCGCTGAAGGAGAATTCTGACTTGTCTTTCGCATCCCATGGTCTTCCTTTAGGATAGCTGCTGTATCATTGTCTGATATTTATGAGATTATTGCATAAGTTTAAGATGGTATCGTGAATAGCTATGATGGCACCTGCAGTGTTTCAAGCTGCTGGCGGTTACACAGTCGGTATTGACTCTACCAAAACATATGCTCGATTCTTCTCAGAAGTGATGATATGAGTGGTCATATGCTTTTACGACGGCTGGTATCTTCATTGCAAAGTCGTTATTAAACCACCTTTCACCCGTGAATGACAGAGGGGTGAGATAATTCTAGTGTGCCTGATTTAACATTAACCTCTTCCATCTGGAGCAGGCGTTCAAGAATAACTAGGAAAACGTAAATGTAGTTCACACCAACCATACAACGCTGGTTCAGGGCTTGCTGCAACTGCCTACCCGACAAGAAAGCGCCATGTGTTGTAAGTGGAACAAAGTTTTCCAACTTTTCCAGTGCATATCCATACAATACCACCATAACTAAGTCAGATTTGCTTTGCTTATTTTGCAGCGGCCTTTACCACGCCTACCTGTTCCAGATTTGAAAGACACACTCCAGCGATACTTGACCATCATTCGTCCAATTGTCAGCGAGCAGCAATATGAAACAACTCGACAGATCGTGTCTGACTTTGGCAGGAAAGGAGGAGAAGGCGAATATCTTCAAGAGAAACTTAAAGAGCTATCGCAAACGAAGGAGAACTGGGTAAGTTCATTAACACGTTAAGGGCAAAATTTGATCAAGAATATTAAAACATTGGCTTAAGAATGTCCATTTGCAGGACAAGAGAAGGCGTTTTTAAAGTTTATCACTGGAATGACTGGCTCGATTATCGAGCTAGTCAATCTACGATAAATATTCAAAATAGTCTTCTCTTGTCCCGCAAATGGACATCCATAAAGAGCACCGCAGAAACTGATTTTGCCCAGGTCTTTTGCCATCATAGGTTTAAAATTACATTCCTTAGAATATGCAGAAAATATATAATTTCAACATTTTGCTTAGGTTTTGAAAGCAAAACTGTTTCTCATTTCTAAAATGATGTTGTTGACATACGTTGCTGCCACCAACGGTTGTACAGCAACATCATTTTGCGATATGGACAACATCAATGGAATGATATAGATCGACTTGGAGTTAGATTTGTTCGTATTTATGCAATCATCTCGTGGCTACGGACATTCTATTGCCTAATTATTGAGAAGCTAAATGGAACTTGGCAATAACATTTCTTCATAGATGTTCAGACGACAGCATTTATCTGATTTGTACGCAAATGGATGTACACATTCGTTTATGGCTCCAACAATTCCCAATCAAGTACGAAATATTTGAGCGTCAGTAGTCCACATCATTTCACCATCACAACAGCGAGAGCGAAAGTAGATGGAATTACCGACTTTCGATCCCATCTATGTTGTTGCAAATTGGATAAAATTACCTCGCATGCGACTTGAGAAGTCTGGATTCATTGTTGTTGAGGCTACGCGTGGCAGGCAATGAAGCGAAGATAATTCATTTATCACATTTGGCAAATATCAACAAGCAAAGAGCGTCTTCTGGCTTTCTCTTTCCCCGGACTGCCATCTCTTGTACGCGGTTAACTAGACGGGCAATAATCCCGTCTGATTCGCTTGATGAGAAATGCAAATATCTTCGTTGTGAAGAGCTTTACACGCAAATGCTCTTTCATCACTACATCAAAATTGAATTCACTTCACCTTAGACCATGGTTTCGTGTCATTGATCCTATCTCTTCCCAAAAGAGACGAGGTTTTTGACGATTTCATTGGGTAATTCGTATTCGATGCCCTATGAAACAACGCTAAATCTCTTCCTTGGCGGGAAAAGAATACCCGAAAGGTTAATATGGATAGCACACGTATATGTTAAGCAATATGAAAATTGTAAATACTTCCACAGAGATACCCAATACGAATGTTTAAGTTACTTCAAAACATTTAAACCAACAATCTATGGATGAATCAAGTTTTAGCAATTCCCCGCCCATCTCTTGCTAAACTCCGCCCACAATTTTACCGTGTCGCGATCGATCGAACCCTGCACTCCCTGAATTTCAATTTCCATAAAACTATATAGATAAGCCATTGAATACTTTCAAACAAATTTGATTGTGTGCTGTTGCTGCCAATGGCAGCAACAACGCCCCGTTAAATTAGTTTCAAGATATTCAACATAATTGTTATTAAGTACTACAGACATACAATTCGTACAACTTGACGAACTATTAAGCATTTATAACGGACTTAGATATGTGATTCATTATATTTCGATTGTGATGTCAGCCTACATATGACGTAATTTAGTTTGAGGTAATATACGTGACTGGCAGACCGGATTCCTCGATTGCTTAAATAAAGGCGTTAAGTGCATCACAATATATATTAAAAATTAATTGACCAGAAACCGATTCGATGGCAGTTGTGGTTGTGGTTGTGGTTGTATACAACATTGCCATTGTCTCTGTTGTTTCCCGTTATTTTATCTGTTCCTAATTGCTGTTGCTGGTCGCAATTGTCCTGCCTATAGTTATTTCTTAATTCTCCAACCCTATTTCCATTGTAGGCGTACAATTGGTGGTTGGACGACATGTACATGAAAGTGCGCTCGCCTTTGCCAGTCAATTCTAATCCTGGGATGGTCTTACCCACCCAGGTCTTCAACGACCAGAGTGAACAACTAAGGTAAGAACTGGTTAATGATATTCATTAAACGATGTTTACATCATATAAACCGTGTTTATTGCATAAACATAATCACGTGTATTTGTTTTACATTTTTCCTTCCATAAATAACGTTTTGTATATTGGTCTGTTCGATAACGAAACGTACTATGTTTACTCAGGAGAGCGGGTCCATATTAATTACATAGCGGTCGATAATACCAAATTGCCCTATTCGGAACGCATCAATAGTCTATGTAATTATTTAATTAGCCAATTTCCTCCGATTTTGTAATAACATTATCGATCGCATGCGAGCGTGATTGTGTGAATTGATTTCGGCACAATTGTTTTGGTAAAATTATTCCTTTTTTTCGTGTCAAACATTATATTTTAACGATATATGTATTTACAAAACATTAAACTATTTTCTTCGATAATACAGACGTAATTGTTTAACCACATAATCCGGTAATTTCCCTACATTGATATCAATCCAGTCATAAGAGTAAGCTATTGGAGGCTTTTTGAAAATGTTTTGATTTAAAGTTGTTCCTACCTTAAGCAGCAGGAACTTGGAGATACATTTTTTTAAATATTCAATGTTATATTCCATGCAATGACCGATGGTTATCGCGTCAAGCTTGCTGAAACAAAATGGTTTAATTAGAGTAACCATTCTATAGATGTACGGAAACGTGCCGAATCCGAAGACCTTTGACCGTTTGATTAAACTCTTTGAAATTTGGATTCCTAGAATTTCAATTTCCAGGTACCTGTACAGATAAACTGTTGGATATTTTGAAACTAATTTGACAGGAAACTGTTGCTGCCATAGGCAGCAACAGTTTCCAGTCAAATTGGTTTCAAGGTATCCAACAGAATATTTCTTAAATTGCAAATGAGTTCTCGAATTCGACCTTTCGTATTCAAACAATCGCAGAATGTAGATTAGCAAAAGGGAAGAACTGAAGCACATTTTCAAAATGTATCGTAATTTAGTCCCTAAAACGACCCTGGATAACCTTAAGCCGCTACTTTTGTTTCGGTAGTATTTAGAATACCATAAAGGTCATATACGCATAATACGGTTATAAATAAAACACAAATTAATGTATCGAACTGTTCTTATGATAAACATATTATTGTTGTTCTCATTTACATTTAATATATCACTGTGTATTGCGTTCCAGATTTGCCGCCAGATTGATATCGGGAATCCTGGATTACAAAACAATCATCGATGCGTAAGTATTGAATATTTAATAGCTGATAATATTTTTGAAAACTTATTACTTTCGTCAATATAATCATTTATAATTGCCCAAGCCGACCAAAAATGTGTGGTGTTTTCAGAAATGTGTGTTTACAGGTCGAGAAAATACAATATTTGAAAATATACCACTGGAATAACTGGATAGCCGAGAAAGTCATTCCAATGGTAATTTTTTTTAAATAGCACGTTTTTACCTGTAAATGTTTACTTACTAAGCGAATTCTTGGATCATATTGACGATTAAACCTTTAATTCCGAAGCCCGATAAATCGGCATCTGTCGTGGTGACGTGTAATCTTTATTTTCAGGACAACAGAATTTAAAAAAAAACAACTCTTGACCCACCCCTCTATCCATCTACCCATCCAACCGCATAGTTAATTAATAATTATTCAATCCTTCTTACATATCAGTTCGACATATTGCATAGAATAAAGAGAAAATTTCATATAAAAATGCTCGTTTTGTTTCTAGGCGTGGTCTACCCGTGGATCGTGCTCGCTCCCGGGATCCTGGGCAACCTCTCTGTATGGAGCAGTATTACCGCCTCTTCACTGCATACCGAGTACCCGGTATCAGCCAGGACTCGCTTATTACAAACTGTTGCCGAATAATGCCAGAACCGGAACACATTATCGTCATTTGCAGAAATCAGGTTTGAACAGTTACTATTATTGCCAGTTTCAACTATGCTACTGATAGTTACCTAAACGACTAAATACTGTACTGTTGTAGCACCGATCATAGTTGTCAACTTGTTGTGGGAGAGTATTGAGATGGGTGAATAATATGTTTAAATGTTTGATTTAATGTATAAATGGGCATCTTATATGAAGTGAAAAATGTCTCAAAACCAGTAATTGCTTAAAATGCAGACAACGCCATGGTAATTATTAATCTCGATATCATCTGTTTAGTTCGGGTAATGATTTCGTTATTAAGCCATTGTACCCGGGTAGCGACTTACATAACCGATTCCAATATTTTATTTCAGTTTTTCGTGCTCGACGTCATTATTAACTTTACTCGATTGAGCGAAGACAATCTCGTCATCCAATTGGAGAGAATCATCAAGATGGCGGACGAGGGTGATGAAGCCGATGACGCGGTCGGTGTGCTGACGTCATTAGACAGGACGAGATGGGCAGGAGCGAGAATGAAGCTTATGGAAAGTGAGTATCACATAATTTGAAAGTAATTTTACTGGACAATTTTTTTAAAGATATTCAACAGTTTCGAAATACGATTGGCATGGAATTGAGATACTTGGATTTGAATGACTGAGATGATAAATATTTGGGTTTTTAGAGTAAAATAGAGTTCATTATTTAACTAAACGAATAGTTACTTGGCTAAATTGATGCGAAATTCTAATATTTTTCACATTTCTAACAATGTACTTTTTAATCTCACAGCGTCTACAAACCGAGACTGTTTGGACTTGATTGAGCGCTGTATCTTTGTGCTGTGCCTAGATAGCAGTACCTCTGAAAACAATTTCCGTGACGACACATCCATAGCAACACATATGCTTCACGGAAATGGAAGTCGAAATAACAGTTGTAATCGCTGGTTCGACAAAACCATGCAGGTATGTTATCAAACGAGGTGTAATCTTCTTCGTTTTCCTCTGCTTCTTCTTCTTTTCTTGTTGTTGTTGTTGTTGTTGTTGTTGTTGTTGTTTGTTGTCGTTGTTGTTGTTGTTGTTGTTATTGTTGTTGTTCTTCTTCTTCTTCTTCTTCTTCTTCTCCTCCTCCTTCGTCTACCATTGTTGCTTAAACTGGCACTACTTATGCTGTTGCTGCTGCTGCTGCTGCTGCTACTACTACTACTACGACTACTACTACTACTACTACTACTACTACTACTACTACTACTACTACTACTACTACTACTACTACTACTACTACTATTATTATTATTATTATTATTATTACAGTTCATCATCCGGGACGATGGTTCATGTGGCCTGTGCTATGAACACTCGCCGGCAGAAGGCATAGCTGTAGTTCAACTTGTTGAACACCTTCTACGATACATGTAAGAAAGATTAATCACGATATTGTTTCGGCGACTTCGTTGTATAAACCCCTTTTAGCTAATTACGAGTAACCTACTCCTGAAACAATTGTTAATTGATTTAGTAATTGTCTGACTGCTGCAAGCCACCAAACAGTAATTCCAATGGGTAATAACTCTGGACCTGGTGAAAATTTTGAAAACAATTTGATTGAAAGTATGTGGTCAAATTATTTTCAAAATTTTCACCAGGTTCACAGTTAAACCCCATGGAAAATGCAGTCTGCATAAATTCAGCAGCCAGACAGTTAACACAAGTAGTGAATGATATCTAATGTCCTTAGTGTTAAAACACTCAATTAATTACAACGACAAAACCTTTGAAATCTTTCACATCCATCTCATATAAGATAAATATGCTAGTCTCACTACTGCTGCTGCTGCTGCTGTTGTTGCTGCTGCTGCTGCTGCTGCTGCTGCTGCTGCTGCTGCTGCTACTACTACTACTACTACTACTACTACCACCACCACCACCACCACCCCTAGCACTACCACTACCACCACTACTACTACTACTACTACTACTACTACTACTACTACCTGTGAGCAAATCAGTAGAACGGTGTATATCTTAACGTATTGCAGGGAGGAAGTGCGGAGGAAAAAGCTTCGACGTATGCAGTCTATTTGTGAACTTCCATTTCCAAGAAAGTTACATTGGAAAATTAACCAGGCCGTCAGAGATGACATATCATATGCAAAGGAACAAATTGACAAGTAAGGACAGAGTTTATTGTTTCGTACGCAGATGCGATTCCAAGATTGCTCAAGAATGGGCGTTTCTAGTTTATCCTTCAATCATATGACATCATAATCAACTACGCAACATGTAGGCTGACGTCATAATCAATGAGGTCATGTATGACGGGGATAAGTTTGTTACGAACGCTTAATTGATGACGGGCTAGGCGTCGTTGTACGAATTGTATGTTTTACTGTTTAATAAACATTCTGATGAATATTTTGAAACTAATTTGACTGGGCGCTGGTGCTGCCATATCTTACCTGTATAGGTTTCTGGAAATTGAGATTCAGAGAGAGCAAAGATCGGTCGATGCCAATACGGGAAAAGCGTGGCTGGAGCTTAGCTGGAGATCGGCCGGGCATAGCTAAAACTGGATTCCTCAGTTGTATCTTTGAAGCTGTAATATCCCAGTCTGTACTAGATGATTATGATACAAAGGTATCACAAAGGTCTCGGCCTTCTGCTTTGAAACATGTTTGTATGCATGTTCGAGTTCACGAGATCTAGGTTCAGCCAGTTTGTCTTGTCTACAGTGCAAGAACACTAAGCACACTAACTAGTGCACATTCTTAGCAACTATATTAGGAATAACTACAAAGAAAACATGGAACTAGTAACATAAAATGGAAACGAACCATTCGCCTAGTTCGACAAAACACGTCTGGTTCAATCATATAAATAAACTAACCGGACAACAACCGTATTGAATATGGAGAAAGTATATTTATAATTCGTTATCCCCGTTACACACTTTTGTAATCTCCGGAGCTTTATAACCCTGCGCAGTAGACATACATTGCTATTTTCATTGATGTTAAAGAAGTATAAAACATACAATTTTGTTTATTGTTATTGACATCAAAGAATAGAGTTCATTCATGCAGATGTGACTCAGTTCGGTTTTGTGGCGAAGTAGGCGCCTAATAAACATCGTCAATTCTTCTCCTGAAGATGAAAGGATATAGATGTCTGCGTCCTATTATGCTCTTTAATCGCCCTCGTTGCAGAAGTGGTACACAACTTCTATATTGCTTACCTGAGACGTAACCTGTTTGAATATTTCTAACCGCATCAGGCCAGTTTTGTCTTGCGTAGCTAGCATATGTGGATGCCAGATAGATTGCATACAGGCAATTCTGCCTGATTGAAAATAAGCATACTGTGTCCCCTGTCGCACTCCTTTCACAAACATCATGCGATATGACGTCAATCACATTCCTAGTCTTCGCTGAGATATATAGCATGCTCTTAAATTTCTCGTGATTAATATTTCTAAAAGTTCTCAGACTACTGATTATTAAAGGAACTAAGAACGTTCTTCAGTAAAATCGATAGAGTCTATTAATTCTATTACATCACGAGGTGTATTAATATATCTGGCATACCTACAAACAATACGACGATGTCATTGAAATACATAGTAGCATATATCCGTTCAACTCCAAGATCAAATGATAAACTATTAGCGTGAGACATCTGTACGCTCCTGTTCAGATTATTGAAAAAGTAACAGACCATGTTTGTTCAGATTGTTTCATACAGCTTAAAGACGTGTCTATTCATATTTGTTCGGTAACGTACATGTCGCGAACACAATGTCAAAGGCCAAACAAGTTGATGGCAATAGAATCTCAACAGCTGTACGAGACGAGTATCCGATTGAATTGCCTTGCTACGAATTACGTGTTTAAGTGGCTATGAATAAATTGCAAATCAAAGGAGCGAGTGAGTCGGGTATCATATTCTAGGTAAAGACGTGTATTACAAAAGGACGATACAAGAAGAGGCGTACAGATGTTATGGATTTTTTTTAGCAATTACACTATTTAGTGTAACATTCAATAGCACGATTTGCTTCAGAATTAATGAATACTTAGCGAAATTTAAAAGGATTACTTTCTGACAGACAAATATAAATCTAATCAAATGAACTCCTAGATATGTGGGGCTTTCCATAGTTTCTCAAGCTCTTCTAGAAATAGATTTGGCAGTCAGAAAGTGTTCAATAAACTTTTGAGTAGAGCGAATATTAAACTTAGCCTTCAAAGAAGTCATACGTATGCAATTGCCTTAGTTATTCTATGAGTGTACTCTCTTTTTAGAGCAATGCTGCTCGACAATATGCGGTAATTTTAATAAATAGACAATTCACCTTTCCAGAGTATCCACCCATCATATGACGTCATAATAAACTGCGTGATGTGTAGAATGACATCATAATGAATGACGTCATAAATGACGTCGATAAGTACATCACGAACGCACATTTGAAGACGGTCTATGTGTTGTTGTACAAATTGTTTGCTTTTACTATTTAATAAATATTCTGTTGAATATTTTGAAACTAATTTGACTGGGCGTAGTTGCTGCCATAGGCAGCAACAGCACCCAGTCAAATTAGTTACAAAATATTCAACAGCTTCCCTGTAAAGTTTTCAGGAAATTAATAGCTAGGGCATTTGGGGATCGATCAATCCCAACACGGCGAGGTGTGGGCGGAGCTTAGCTAGTGGTGGGCGGGGCATAGCTAAAAATGGAAATGTCCATTAAGCATACATGTCGTGACCTTTCTTCTTTGGACCACAGTTTTACCTGCCATCGAATGACTACCAACAAAAACTTTCAAAGTATGGTGTCTAACAATCTCTTTGCCATATAACTGATTCAAAGTCCACTTTTAAGGCTAACTTTATTTATGTTCGACACGCTTATTCGACATTAATCGATCAAATTATAGAAGATCCATATTGCAGCTGTCAGAAAGCAGAGGAAACAACAGAACATTTTCTGCAGCATTGTGAGATCTTCAGCGATCTCAGTCAAAGCATCTGGACAACCCAAACACGCCTCGAAGAAAGGTTATATGGAAGGTTGGAGCCACTAGAAAAAGCAGCTTCCTTTGTTCTTCGATCTGGAAAAGCAATTTGATTGAATACGTCATGTGCTGGTGAAGCAAAGAAGAAGATACTGGAAATTATCGTACAATGGCTACCATATGCATTCTTCAGCGAATTCGAAGTGCATATATTAGGTTCTTATGTTTATCATAAGAATAACGCAACTGGAATTCATGAGTTGCCTCAAGATTTTGACAATTTTCGCATTCAGCTGAGAGAACCAGCTTGCTGCTGGCCACATTTGTTATGTTCTTTACACATAAAGTAAATACTAATCCTGTATTAAATTGACAAGTATCGAACTACGGGGCGTTCATAGTGTAATGCCTTCTTACTGTCTGCCGGCTGAATTTCTGCAGACTAAATCTTCCGCGGGGTTTAATTCTGTACATACTGAATATTTTAAAAACAATTTGACTGAAGGTTGTTGGTGGCTAAGCCACCAACAACATTCAGTCAAATTGTCTTCAAAATATTCAGAATATCTAGAGTTATTTCCCATTGAAATTATTGTTTGGTGGCGTACAGCCGGTAGGCAGGTTAAATACTTAATCACCAATAGAGGCTGGGAGCTTGTCACAAGTGGTCTCTCCTTTCGTCTTTAATACTGCTTCATAAGGGTTAGAATTCTGACAACAAAGTCTGATTCGTGTCACCTTATTTCCCAGCGTGAATGGAGAAATCCCCTATAAGCTCTCTAAATCTGAGCTTCACAAGCGTGATCAGTATCAGCAGAAGCGACTGTGTGATGGAGAAGGTCGTTTGCCCGCAATCCCTACTTCATTAATTGTCTCGCGCGGAAAGTAAATTGCCGAACTAATGTCTTTGGAAATGTCTCTTATCTTGAGATGTGTATTGATTGCATTAGAGCATGCGAAATGAGGAATTTAGCTCGTTTGTATTACCGACTCTGTATTCTGCTACCCACGAGGACACGTCGCCGATCAGAGTAGCCAGCGGTCTTTACTGATCAGACAACCTAGCAATCAGATTATGACAGGCGCATAAACGCACCTCTAATTGGGCACGCTGGACTTATTTGCGTTCTATTCTCAAAACTCTCAGCTCACTCAATTCATTATTGATTTACCTCTACCATCACCTTCCAGCCCACCACCCCATTCCCACGCTATGACAATCACCATGGTGGTCATGGTCGCCCAAGTATTAAGGTTCTGCTTATGTCACGGATGTCAACTTTATGCTATAATGGATAAACTAGTATTATTTTTATTATTATTATTATTATTATTATTATTATTATTATTATTATAATTATTATTATTATTATTATTATTATTATTATTATTATTATTATTATTATTATTGCAGATTAATTGAGAATCTTGACCTACATATCCTAAGATTCACGGAATTTGGCCGAGAGTTTCCTAAAACACAAAACATGAGTCCAGATGCATTTATTCAACTCGCTTTGCAATTGACTTATTACAAGTAAGTTGTTATGTGAGAATGTACTAAATTGCATATCACATATTGAATGTCACAACCACCAGCACGAACGACAACACTAACATGAACATGAACATGAACATGAACATGAACAACAACTACCACCACCACCACCACCACCACCACCACTATTGCTACTACTACTACTACTACTACTACTACTACTGCTGCTGCTGCTGCTGCTGCTGCTGCTGCGGCTACTGCTTCTGCTACTATCATATGTTGTTGATTGTGCTTTGTTGTCTATGTTGTCATCAAGTTGTTCGATTTTATTGTCCATAAAACACGTGGTTGAACATATTTCAATTGATAAAATTATTATTATTATTATTATTATTATTATTATTATTATTATTTTGCAGAATCAATGGCAAACTTGTATCCACATACGAAAGCGCATCCACAAGACGTTTTCACTTGGGCAGAGTAGACAACATTCGTGCTAATTCCCCGGCATGTCTGGAGTGGGTGCGGGCTATGGTTGGCGAGACACAGGCATCTGTAAGTATCCTCCTTGTAGAGCAATTGAATGGAGACACTATAAAATGTTATTAAATATGTTCACTCAGGCTAAACTTATTATTAGGATTATTGAGACAGTTTCTTTGAAATAAACTTCAAATACATAACTGGACGTGTGACTCTATATTGTAATTTCGACGACCACTTGCAGCTAGCTTAAACTTTTTCAAAAATATCTACAATTTCATGATCATAAACGCACACTATGATGTTGGTACTTTGGAAACTATTTTGAATGCAAGATACCCTTGTATTATTATTATTTTTATTATTATTATTATTATTATTATTATTATTATTATTGTTATTGCAGGATGCTGAGAGATTGCATCTGCTGCGCAAAGCCATATCCTGGCAGACAGATAACCTAGTCACGGTGAGTTTTAATTGTCTTATTAATATATAGCCATTTGGGTACTAAAAATATGAAATGTGACATGGCCATTTGTCCAGATTATTCCCATGGGTCAATAACCTTTCATTAAAAATAACTTTGGCAATTGCGAGAATAATCTTGTCAAAAGATAGACGAACATCAGAAAATAATGGCTCTATTTGTTAATCATTTCACTTAGAGAATTGTATTTATTATTCATGTCAAAACAACATCGATATGCTATACATGTCGTCATGCATTCCCACTGGACACTAAGCCCCGGTAATTGAGGAAATGTTGTATCTGTGAAGCTCCTCTGAGAAATCTAGTTTTGCGGGATGAAGGAAGTTCAGTGTCGCTTGAGCACTAGTCAAATCAGTGATGCTTAGGACATCGGCTTTCCATTGATTAATAGTGTAGTTTTAAGAGGTTATGATGTTTGTATGGACTTTCCTATGGGAACCGACTGGCTATTGGCACGTATATCCAAAACAATAACTTATTTCATATAATTTATTTAGTCCCATTAAATTTATCGTGTGATCAGAATAGGAAATATGCTATTGAGGATGACATATCAATTCAATAGTGCTTTTATTCAAAACGTGTTACACCGATTCTAATTACTTACTGGTATGAATTTCTTTTTTGAGATTTGGCAAAAAACACAATGTGCAAACTATGCCAAGGTATAAACAAGCAACAATCTGATGGAATGTTATTCTTCATTTATAGACAATTCTTGGTCATGGCATGGACTGTCATTTGCTGGGCTTGAAAGAGATGGCCAATGAACTCAACCTACCACTAAACGATTTCTTCACAGACCATTCCTTTGTATCCGCCAACCAGTTCACACTGTCAACTAGCCAGGTAAGATAACGCACACACACGCACGCACGCACGCACGTACGCGCGCGCGCACACACACACGCACGCACGCACACGTGAGCACACACGAACACATTCATAATGCTTGTAAGGCACATGTAAGCATGCGCATATGTCGTGGAATAATGAAGTAACAACATTATGCTTACTGCATGTTGTTACAGCTTCAATGCCTCCATGTTTTCTTTGTTATACCATTTCCCATCAAAGTTATCAATTCTTTGTTCAATTATATACCTATGTTCGTCAGTAGATGGAATTCACATAAACTTGTTTTCGTTGGAATAAGCTAGTAATATCCAAGGACTGACTAATTCTACTACTTGTACTGCTGCTGCTGCTGTTTCTGCTGCTGCTGCTGCTACTACTACTACTACTACTACTACTACTACTACTACTACTACTACTACTACTACTTACCACTACTACTACTACTACTACTACTACTACTACTACTACTACTACTACTACTACTAATAATAATAATAATAATAATAATAATCATTATTTTTAGGTACCTACAACAACGGATGCTTTCATGTGCTATGGACCAGTCGTGCACAATGGCTATGGCTGTTGCTACAACCCACATCCTAATTACATCATTGTATGTGTCGCTTCCTTTAAGAACTCATCCGAGACAAGTTCCGAACATTTTACATCGACTCTTGAGTGTAGTTTCTTACAAATGCACGAACTTTGCTTGAAAACGAGTGAGAACAATACTACATCATCCATTTTGAAAACAGAGCCAGTCGTTACATCATCCATATCCCTGAACAACAACAACAATAATAAAACAAATGGTATATTACCTTGTTCTGAGAGCACAATTGCTGACTTTCCACCCAAAAATAAACATCATGATGGTTTGCTGAATGGCGGAGATACCATATCTCAAGGAGTTCATCAACAGAAATTCACAAAATGTCAACAGTCTGGTAGAGGGTCACAGGAGAATGGTACACCAGCTCAGTGGTGTAACTGATGCAAATTTACATGGGTGACAAATCTAGCAGCAGATACGGCCCCGGTGAATACTGGAAATTAAGTATAAATTTATATCATAATGATATTAATTGATAAATTAAGGAGGATACATTTGTTATTGAGTGCATTACTGATGCAATTAGATCTCAAGATTTTATAAATTTGTTGATGGAACTTGATGTCCATTTTGAAAACGACGTTGCTGATTGTTGTTCCTGTTTAAAACACCATCATCTTTCATCAAGGTCATGTTCAATGTGAACCTCTCTGAACCCCTCGTGTGTCAACTGCGCCTTAACACTCCCAAAACGATACTTAGCTCGTATATCTATTAACCCTTTAATGGTCAAGATTTTTCAAGAAAATTGTAAATTTACCAATGGAATTTCTAAGTATATGCTTGCGATTGCCAGCAGATAGATACTTCACATGTTAAATATAATGCCATTTTGTGGCCGGCTTGCACATTAAAGGATTAATGGTCCCGAAAAGCCTATTTTTTGCCTTGCTATGTCGGTGCCCATTTGCTGCCAAAGAGTAGAGTATTTTTCAAGCTTTCCCACTGGAATGACTGGCCCTGTTGCAGAACCAGTCATTCCAGCGGCAAAGCTTAAAAATCATTTTCTCTTGGTCAGCCAATGGGTATTTCTCAAATCAATTAAAGATATTATTTTGGGTTGCTTGGCCATGAATAGGTTTAAGTTGACAGGAGAGGGGATGGATAACAAGATTAAACTGACAAATGGAATCAGATGATTTCAGCATTAAAAGGCTCACGCTCCTAACGCAGTATTAAGTACTGGTATTAAGGCATTGTTGTATTATCTTCTGTTTACAGTAAACAGTTTGTATATACCATGTAGTAGTAATAATAGTAGAACTGTGTAAATGTACTGATCTTTGTAAATTTAGTGATTCTACATAGCCTCTTGCAACATGGGTATACCCACACACACTGCCAAAATGGGTCATGTTCACACTCTGCCAACATCGATCACTATCAAAATTGCCATTGTCTACTTTGACACACATGTTTTTGCAAGGTACATACCTACCACCGCTTATATCTGATGTATATCTTACATGTAGCTTACTGCTGCAACCAAGAGCTAGTCTTATATTGGAATTCATGGGCGACCTTTTGAGTGACCTTTTGCAATGTTAGCCTCGCTTACATAGGTATGGTCATCACTAATGGCACTCGAGTGTAGACAGTACTCGTGCCATAAATGAATGTATCACAATGCTAAATATATAAGCAAATACTAAATTAAGAATCAACATTTGACGCGGTTCCATTTTAGAAAGGCAATGGAGAAATACCGTTTTAGCTATGCCACGCCCATTTCTAGCTATGCTCCACCCACGCTTTGACCATGTGGGATAGATCGAACCCTGCACATTTGACTGAGGGTTCTTACTGCTTTTAGAACATTAGTTTCATAGCATTCAACAACATGTTTATTAAATAGTAAAGACATACAATTCGTGCAACTTGGCAGACTATTAAGCGATTAAGTTGGTCTAAATCGAGTCACTTATGATGTAATGGATTATGACGCCAGCCTATATGTCACATAGTTGATTATGACGTCATATCATTGATTGAGAAAAATGGATTCCTCCATTATTGCATAGATCTATATAACTGAGAGCTGATAATATTTAACCATTTTACAAACAAATTTACCTAAATGTCAGATTATAAATAGTAAAATATACTGCACATGTTACTAGGCTTGTACTAAACCAATATCAGGTCAATACGGTCCAGTATTTGTCCAGTACATGCCCGGCAACCTGCATTATCAGGGTGTGTTCTCGTTTGTATTACATTGTTCATTACATGTATATACTGCTGCCTAGAAATAGGAACCATAGTTTGTTAATAGTTTTATAATGTCAACAATGCAAATTCGTAATAGATATTGTCCATAATGTTTTCCTAATACTGAATTGCTAATGCTACTGTTAATGTTATTATAGTGTAAAAGTGCATTCCGAATTCCGGAACCTCAAGTGGGTTTCACAACACTATCGTTATCTAAGGCCGTGTTCAGAGTTCAGACTAGAGCGTTAATCCAATGTAACGCCATACTTCAGTATGGTGTTACTCCGAATGGACTCTCTAGTGTGAAGACGTTTTTAATATATAATATCAGAATTTTCATAGCGATCTTAATAAGTTGGAAGATTTTCAACTTCAAAAGGAATTCTGTATTCATAATATTTAATTGTTACTACTACTGTTATTACAATAAACAGCACAATATGAACCTCAGCATCTCAAGTGCGTTTCACAACAACCTCGTTTTCTTGGTTTTTTAATGCCAATTTTGAGCAAATATGATAATTTTCAACATGAAAATGATTCCTGAATTTAAGGATATTTAATTGTTACAGTAATTGTTATTATAGTTATTATAGAAAATACATTACGCACACCCTGACCTCGAGTCGGTTTCGGAACGCTATCATTATCTGACATATTTGTTTATTTTAATGACAGTTTTGACAGTTTCTAAAATCATGGTTTTTTCCTTTTGTTCAGGCAATTGTCATCTAACGGTTCCCAAACTGTCTCATATATTTGGATGCTATTGAACTGATGGGACTCCATCTTTACTAGTATATACGTCATGCCATGTAAGCGAGGAGTGATATAGAATAACATAATCAATGTAGGGATCCGATAAGTGATGTCCTTGATCACGATTTCAGATACTTGTCTAACAGACTGTATCCCTCCATTATTATATGTTCATGTCTGAATCAATTTACTGCAATGGATATTTCCTCTAAGCTAAGAAATTGTTCACACGTAGAATAGTTCTAATTGTAGCTATGACTACAAACATCTTTGAGACTTGGTACCAATCCTAAAACCAATCGAGGAATCCCAGGTTTATCTATGCCCCGCCCACCTTTATCTAACCTCCCACATCCATTGCCCGTATTGGAATCAATTAAACCCTGCACTCTCTGAATATCAATTTCCAGAAAGCTATACATGTAAGCTGTTGAATATTTTGAAACTAATTTGACTAGGTGTTGTTGTTGCCTATGGCAGCAACAACACCCAGTCAAATTAGTTTCAAGATATTCAACAGCTTGTTTATTAAATAGTAAAGAAAGACATACAATTCGTCAAAAACGCTTAAGCTTTCGTGACGAACTTGGCTATGTCATACATGTCGTAATTGATTATGACGTCCTTATACACATCACGTAGATGATTATGACGTCATTTAATTGACTGAGAAACTGAAACATTTGGATTATACGTCAGCTTTGTATTATGTTGGCTTAAGAATAGATATATGCTTATTATACTAATTAACCTGTAGCATGAATTTCTTCTATGAGCAGTACTTTGTCAGAATAACATAAATGATTCCACATATGTATCAGTTAATATTTGGTGGCATTAACATCATATTGTAATTTGTATATAAGTTGAGTAAATCCATAGATAAATACATAGAAACGCGACATGTGAATCTCCCTCTGGCGTAAATCAAGGTAAAGTAACCTTAGTTGTTACGGCATTCAAGGGGGGATAAACAGTCATTACGATTTCACACATTATTTTTAATGTGTTTTAAACAATACCTACTGATGCAAATCTAATTGCTTTGAAGTGATATTGTGGGTATCGCGTCGTTGGGAATCATGTGTCTATGTATCTGTCTCTCATGGTTAATCATCCTGAAATGAACAGATGCATGATGGAGCCAATGGGTCGATTGTAAAGAACTACCAACTCATCGACCCAGAATGCATTTCACATCACAACTCGCCAATAATAAAAGGCCTCCAGGCTTTAGTCATCATACCCAGTAATGTCTTAGCTGTATTCGGTTAGAAGTGTTCATATCAATGAAGAAGATACATCATGCTTCTTAGGCTGTTGGATCTGAATGTCTAAACAAAATGTAAGAAATATTCCCGTGAATATTTTGAAAATAGTCGGTTCGGCCTATTTTACAGCTAGCAACAGGTTCATGTTAAATGGTTCAATGAATGCCTTATAAATATACAGGTAAGCTGTTGAATATTTTGAAACTAGTTTGACTGAGTGCTGTTGCTGTCTATGGCACCAACAGCGCCCGGTCAAATTAGCTTCAAAATGTTTGACAGCATGTTTATTAAATAGTAAAAACATACAATTCGTATAACAACACGTAGCCCGTCATCAATTAAGAATTCTTTACTAACTTAGCTACATCATTCATTACGTAATAGATTATAAATTGAAAGTCCTGTAGTCCATGAAAATCGTAGTGACGTCATTCTTTCACAATATGAACAATTCAAATCCAATATACATATATGCCTGTAAATACTGCTTAGATCACAGAAATTTGTAATCTAGAAATTCTTACTTTTATATCATCTGTCTTTTCTAACACAGATGTAAGAATTAGTTTTAGTGTACAGTTGTAGCAATAATAATAATAATCATAAGTTTTGTCATTATCTTACTAACTAATTACCATAGTTTTAAAGAAGTAATTGTTGTTATCGATTCAAGCGGCACCAGTTGTGTTAGAATGTTATGGTTATTATTATTATTATGATTATATTACTGCGGTTAATTAATAAATAGCAATGAATTCTGTGATTAGTTAATTAATATTATATGGAGATTTACTAATGACAGTTATAATAAAAAACCATCTGTGATTTCAATGAACAGAGTGATAGATATATATTTGTTTGGGTTTTTTCATTGGTAGAAGACGGTGTGTATTTGTGTGTGTGTGTGTGTGTGTGTGTGTGTGTGTGTGTGTGTGTGTGTGTGTGTGTATGTGCGTGCGTGCGTGCGTGCGTGCGTGCGTGCGTGCCTGTGTGCGTGCGTGCCTGCCTGCCTGCCTGCCTGCGTGCGTGCGTGCGTGCGTGCGTGCGTGCGTATGGATGGATGTATACATTTGTGCATGCTGGAACACGCTGAGACAATGAGCGAATGTTTAAAATATCAATTTCCCGATACAGAAGCTGCGACATTACTCACAACCTGATGGTAAGGAGAATACATATCCCAAACTCAAAGAGAGATTAGAAACACAGTGTTGGCCCTAATTATAAGTGGCCACACATGTGATCCGGATAACACTAAAATTGCCTCCTAAATTGTGCAGCTGATACCATCAGCCGACCCATAGCACATATATTCAACTCTGGCATTGGACAACACCTCCTCCAACGCCATAAATACAAGAAACCACCTGGACCTATCCACAACCAGAGGCCAATTCACATTTCCAGAGTATCCATCTATTATCTGACGTCATATGACGTCATGACCAGCTAAGCTGCGTATAGGGTGACTTCATAATCATTACGTCAGAAATGATTCTATTTGGCCCGTCTAACCCTTAATAGGTCGACACGTTGTACGATATTGTATGTCTCTACTATTTAATAAACATGCGGTTGAATATTTTGAAACTAATTCGACTGAATGCTGTTACTGCCACAGGCAGCAACAGCGCCCAGTCAAATTAGTTCCAAAATATTCAATAGCTTACCTGTATAGTATTCTGGAAATTAATAGTCACGGAGTTCAGAGATCAATCTATCACAACACGAGTGAGGTGTGGGTGGAGCTTAGCCTGACATATCTAAAACTGGGAAGGTCCATTGTTATCCTGAATGAACTTTTTTATATATGTGATCTTGTTCGTTCAAAGGAGCATTAAATGGACATTTCAAGTTTATCCATTAATCATATGATGTCATAATAAGCAATAGGCAGCAAAAACATCCAGTTAAATTAGTTTCAAACTATTCAACAGCTTACCGGGTATACTTTTCTGGAAATTCCTAGTCAGGAAGGTGATGAATCGACCGATTCAAACATGAGCGAAGTGAAGGTGGGGATTAGCTAGAGATGGACGGGACATAGCTAAAACTAGATTCCTCCATTGCTACGGCATAGAATCGGCACAACGTGTAGTATCATCAAGTAAAGGACCTTTCTACTGTATCCATCCATCATATGACGTTATAATCAACCACGTGTCGTGTAGAATGACATCACAATCAATGACGTCACGAACGCATAGTTGAAGACGGACTATGCGTTGTTGTACGAATTGCATGTCTTAACTATTTAATAAATATCCTTTTGAATATTTTGTAACTAATTTGATGGCAACAACGCGCAGTCTAATTAGTTACAAAATATTCAACAACTTACCTGTATAGTTTTCGGGACATTGATAGTCAGGGCATTCGGGGATTCATCAATCCCAACACATCACATGCATTTGATACGATCAGGCGACGACAGAACGTCTTCTACAAATTTTCACATATCAATAGAATTATCACAAGGTGACGGTTTATCACCAGCGCTCTTTGTCCACTACTTTGCCGCAGCTCAATCATCTGGTCGAGAACATTCGGGAAGATCAAAACCACTAATGCAAAAACTAAGCATGTTACATTTTAAGAAGTAGTATCCAGATGCTGCTAATTGCACTGATGAAGAAAATGGAGTATTCCAGTTTATCTATCAATCATATGAGTTCATAATCAAATACGCGGCTTGTAGGATGACGTCATAATCAATTTTATCATGAATAATGTCGCTACGGTCATCACGAATGCTTAACTGATAACGGACTAAGCGTCAAATTAGTTTCAAAATATTCAGCATCTTGCCTGTCTAGCTTTCTGGAAATTGATTGTTATGGAGTTCATGGATCGATCGATCTTAACAAGGGGATCAACCTCTTCATGAATGAAGTCAAAACCAACTTCACACATTATACATGCCTGACACAACGCGGGGCGAAGGAGGTGATATTAAATCTTTCTTACTTATATTTGAAATAACGCGACTGATGTTTATTGCCGAGTTATAATTAATTACACAGCCGATTTCTTCTTCAGCTGAAAAGAGAACTAGATTGTTAGATAGAATCATTAAAAATGTGTAACCACTTTTTACCCATTCCACAGTTCCACGAAAGAGCAGACAAGCATAGAATAGAGGCATATAATCTGACACTAAAGTATCTGACGTCATCATTAAATACTTCAAGTTGTTTACTAACGTCACAATTAAAATGGCGTACGTCTGCTGTGACAATAATCTGTCAGAAAAGTGTCCGAATTGTAGATATCTGATGAATTTACAGTGTAATAAACATTCAGGTGAATATTTTGAAAATAATTTGACTGGGAGATGTTGCTGCCAGACAACCCCAAGTCAAGTTAGTTTCAAAATATTGTTATCTGGTAATTGAGAATCTGGGATATCATGGTTCATAGAGAGAAATTGATTAAAACACATCTGCAAAATGGGAGGGTCGGAGCTTAGCTATAAATGTGGGGGACTTAGCAAAAATGGGCGGGAGCTTATGTAAAAATGGATCGATACAAGATACATCGTGTTATGCCGTCTTGAATACTTAATCAGCAAAGATGTGGCAAGCTTGTCAAAACTGTCATGTTCTTTTTTCAATAATAATCGTTGACAATGACCTTTCCAGTTTAACCATCAATCATATGATGTCATCATCAACTACGTGACGTGTTTGATGACGTGTTGGATGATGTCATAATTAATAACGTCATGAATGACGTAATGCGCATAATTGGTGACGGGCAATGCGTTGTTGTACGAATTGCATGTCTACACTATTTAATAAACATGCTGTTGAATATTTTGACTGGGAGCTGTTGCAAATGCATCCACTCAAATTATTTTCAAAATATTCAAAAGCTTAATTATGTAGTTTTCGATCGATCTCAACACGAGCGAGATGTGGGTGGAGCTTAGCTAGGGATGGGCGGGGCGGGGCGTAACTAAAACTGAAAGGAAGAACATGTCCATGTGCACTGAGCTCCACACATCACACACGTCTCACACACACGCGTACGCACGCACACATGCACGCACTCACTCACTCACAAACACGCATGCACGCACGCACGCACTCACACACACACACACACACACACACACACACACACACACACACACACACACACACACACACACACACACACACACACACACACACACACACACACACATACACACACATACACACACACACACACACACACACACACACACACACACACACACACACACCACACACCACACGCACGCACGCACGCACGCACGCACGCACGCACGCACGCACGCACGCACGCACGCACGCACGCACACACACACGTATATCCCAGCGTGATCGAGGAAATCCCCTATAAGCTCTCTAAATCTGAGCTTCACAAGCGTGATCAGTATCAGCAGAAGCGACTGTGTGATGGAGAAGGTCGTTTGCCCGCAATCCCTACTTCATTAATTGTCTCGCGCGGAAAGTAAATTGCCGAACTAATGTCTTTGGAAATGTCTCTTATCTTGAGATGTGTATTGATGGCATTAGAGCATGCGAAATGAGGAATTTAGCTCGTTTGTATTACCGGCTCTGTATTCTGCTAGCCACGAGGACACGTCGCCGATCAGAGTAGCCAGCGGTCTTTACTGATCAGACTACCTAGCATCAGATTATGACAGCATAAAGTGCCTCTAATTGGCTATGGGCTACTTGTTTGTGTTATATTCTCAAATTGTTCAATTTGTCATAGATTTACACCCACCCACTTACCACCAATCGTAAAAACTCGGATCTGCTTTTCAATTGAATGGCTACAGTGTTATATCATTTTGTCCGTGGCTTGGAGAGACATACATCGTCTCCCTATTAATTGACAAATCTATATTTTTCTTCGACGGCCCAGAACACAGACGACAATAGTAATGGCTAGGGGAAGAAAAAGGGAATAACTTTTGATGCAATGATAATAGTGTTCCCTGGGTCCTCTGTCATTTCTAATATGATATGTAAATAAGTTGAATTAGATCAACAATAGGTCTAAAGGTTATCAAAGTGCATATAAAGGAATATTTTATTATTAACATCTTGAAAATTACAAGAGAGACACAACCTGACAAATCTAAATGACTAATGTTCATATTCATTTACGTCATGAAATGTTTTTACTATGATTACCGACCAAATGTTACTTTTGTAAATAGCTGGAAAATGCAGTTATTGAGAATTGAAACAAAAATCACTGGATGAGTTTCAAAACTGGGACTACAGCAGCCACAAACTCATTGTTGGAGGAGACTTCCATGGGTCTCTCAATGAACAAAGAACAGATTCATTTTAGCCGAAGACTGAAAGCCTTTGTTGTAGAGCATAATATTTATCAAGGAGGGAATTCGGGTACCCAGGATATATTCTTCTCAATGTATGGTCGGTACTCCGACTACATCTTTTGTACAAATAGCAAACCTCTGACAGACATAATCATTGGCCAACCCGACAACTTGCCAATTAACTCACCAGGTCACATATCTGTAAGCGTAGAAGTAACGTTAACAAAGAGTTCGCGCAAATCTCACTTTCTTTGGAAAGAGGTGGAGAGGGCCAATTGCTCCAGACAGTACTGTATAGGACCACACGCAAGCGAACAAGAATACACGCCATATCCAATACAGAGCTGCAGCACAATCCAAAGAAGGTTTGCATGACAAATACTTACTGCCTCTTCTACAGATTGCCAGCTATTTTATCGCATGAGGGCAATGCAGCGTAAACAATAACTGTAAAGAACCTACATGGCAAGCTTAGATTTGAATAATGTGCACATTGCCAAAGATGATGACATTTTAAAAGTTATGTACTTACATTCCCAGTGTCTAGTTCAGCAAGAAATCACAGACGCGTAGGATTAACAATATATGAACCTAGTCAAAGATGACACCCAGCCACCGATCAAGACACTGACCTCTACTCTGTAATCCAATTACAGTAAATGAGGCCAAACAGTACATATATAAGCTTAAACACAGGAAAGCAGCCACTGAATACGGAGTTGCTACATAGCACTTCAAGTATGCATTAGACTCTCTATCGCACACTTCTGGCCAAAACTCATACTGCAACAGTAAACTTAAGCTACATTCCACCATCACTAAAATCATAGCGTTTTACTGCAATCTTGATGGCATTATAGGTGAAACAAGAAAGGCAATCCTGCTCAATTCCTTGACAATTATCGAGGCATAACAATCTCCCAGATCATTTCGAAGATTATCGAGCATATGCTACTAACACACTAAACAAACTCATAGACAAAAACTAGGATGATCTGCAGTTTGGCTACGTGTCTCACCTATAATGGCAACATTGGTAAAAATTGAATCGTTATTAGAAGCAAATCGATGTCATTCATTATCGTTCATCGCAACCATTGACGCACAAAAAGGATTCGCTGCTCGCAATTATAACTCCTTGATCAGGAAATATCTCAAGTATGGGCTCAGTGGCATATGGCTCCACTTGAAACATCTGTTATACCAAAGCTTAATAACCAGAATTAAACACCAAGGTCATATCAATGATCTGTTGAAAATTCTACAAATAGTTGCAAATGCATGTGACTACAAAGTATACATCAATGATCTTCTGGTTAATCTTGGTCAAATGAACACATGCCTCAAAATCGGCATTGTGGACATAGGCAGGATTTGTAGCGTGGATTGAGCGGTCAGGTACGAAATATTCCAGCCTGTCTGCGTACGGAACGGCTGGACCGGGTGCGTTCCAAGCACGCCCCCTGGGTAGGACAGTACGCATGTATAAAGCCATATGAAAGAGGTTCTTAAAATGACTACGTCTGTGAGATCGCCTAGTATGCATGCACGGGCGTCAGAGATTGCTTGCGTTAGCGTTGGAGAGTACACCATCATATTTTGTACCGAGTTGGTACATGTAATTCCTTTAAATTATATTCTCCTCGTCGTTCTTGGTATCGATCATGACCAGAATGAAACGAGAATTCTTTTTTGTACCATTTTAAAATCAGTCCAGAAATGGCTGAGTTATCCATAACTAAACCAGAAAATTCCTTTCAAAATATACCTCTCCATAGCCATAGTGCATGCATGTACTTAGTGTGATCTCTAGTATATATATAGTTCGGTGTTTTATTTCAATTTAGTAGTTCTTTATACGAATCAAATTGTACAGAATTTTAATTAATTAATTCAGGAATTCATGAATTCGCAGGTGTGGCTAACACGGTTAGCATTACACTGATAAACAGCGGGACAACAACATAGTAAGATTGGTTCAGTGTGCCGTCACTATAAACTAGCCACGACGAAAGTATGTACTGGCTGGATCACACGTTGATATGTTTTATGGGCTAATCTTAATGCTTTGATTATTTAGGAGGTCAAATACTGAACGTTGCTGAAAGCTGTTACATATTGTATTGTAGACCACAATGAGTTCCAGAGGCGTTGTTTTCAAAATCAGGTATAGCTCGCTGAGTAAATGTCATTCGACTAATAGATTCGGTTCTAACCAGGTTTTGGTTCTAATTTATATGTATTGTATTTGTTCTCCTTAACATGCTTTTCCATTTTTAGCTATGCCCAGCCCATCTCCAGCTAAGCTCCACCAACACTTCGCCGTGTTGGGACTGATCGATCACCGAATGTCCTAACTATCAATTTCATGAAAACTATACAGGTAAGCTGTTGAATATTTACACGACATGTAGAATGACATCATAATGAATAACGTTATGAATGACGTCGATAGGTACGTCACGAACGCATATTTGAAGACGGACTATGTGTTGCTGTACGAATTGTGTGTCTTTACTATTTAATGAACATTCTGTTGAATATTTTGTAACTAATTTGACTTGGTACTGTTGCTGCCTATGACGGACTATTCAATGTACATGACGGCCCTAGACACATCGTTTATTATGCATTTTGATTGTGACGTCAGCATACATGTGATGTAATTGATTATGACGTCATGTACTTTAGTGACAACTCGGATTTATCCATTGGGAACGAGCTATTGATTCTCTATTCGTGACACAAATCCAACTTTCAACAACACCATGGAGGAAATCGATCTGTCGCTCGTGCATTTGACGCCACTAGTTAGCTGACGTCACAATCACAATAACGCACTGCGCTGTCGCGTAAATCGAAAAGTCCGAATGTGTCCTAGGGTACGAATTGTATGTCTGACGGGACAAATTGTAAGCTGAAAATCCTGGCATCAGGGCCACTCATCACAGCACGCGTCACTACCTTTCTTTAGATATTGGGTTAAATACCAAAAGTATACACCATGGTTGATATATATATCTATATATATATGATAAAATAAGACAACCATAGTTTGACCATTCACCTTGGCCTGGCCGTATTCGTCATGAATTCCGTGACTTCAAACATGTTGGATTAGAAACCGAGGTCATGTTTCTACATTATATATAAGCTCCCTATTGAAAAAGCTCGACAGACATGTGATCTGTCATCCAATATGGCTAACTGATCAGAAGGTAATTCCCATAGCATAAGTGTAACATATTCATTGTTAGATACAAGCTGTGCGTGGTAATAAAATACGACAAATATAATTTGACGTTTTACCTGGGACGAGCCTTTAAATCCAAAAGGGGTGGCACCAATTGTGTGTTTGCATAGCAAACATTAATTCCATTTCCCTAATTCACATTTCCGAGTATCCATCTATCATCTGGCGTCATATGATCCCATAATCAGATAAGCGGTGTGTAGGATGACGTCATAATCATTACGTCATAAATGATTCTATTTGGCCCGTCTTTAACTCTTAATAGTTCGACACGTTGTACGAATTATATGACTCTACTATTTAATATAGGCCATAGGCAGCAACAGCGCCCAGTTAAATTATTTCCAAAATATTCAATAGCTTACCTTTATAGTTTTACGGAAATTGATAGTCAGAGAGTTCAGAGATCGATCGATCCCAACACGAGCGAGGTGTGGGTGGAGCTTAGATAGTGATGAGCGGGCATAGATACAAATGTAAAGGTCTATTATATTGATCTTCTACACCAACGTTTGTAGATTGAACCTAAATAGTAAAACATAATTTGGACTTTTATTTTATGTAACCTGTCGTTGGCAATTACCTTTAGAAATGCCGTAATAGATATCAGAATGTAAGGCATTGGCGGAGTGCGCCCATGGTTTCTTCTACGTCTAATGTATGTGTTTGCCCAAACCCGAGTAAGCATCCTAGGTTTAAATAATAAGGTTCCAATCACTGGATAATATGATGTATGGCAAAGGTGGCGCTATACTATCACCCCGACATGACTCCCATGTAATAAAGTTCAGTTTCTTGAAAAGATCAATGGCAAGTGATGAATTGCCAGCGAGTCTCATTTGACAAGAGTATGATGAAATGTAAAGACGGTTGATTGATTGGGTTCTTATTAGTCGCTCTAAGAATAAATGTTAATGATGATGAATTTCACGTAGTAGCTTTCTGTTGCTTAAACACAGTTACTGTAGGATCAGATCGATTAGCAATGAAGAGGTTGAACAAATCCAAAACGAAATGCGAATCCTAACCGGGGGTTAGCATGTATAGTGTCTATAAGGGATCTCAAAAGGTGCTGATGTTTAATTAATAACTTCATTGGGGGTTGTTACCTTGAAATTATGATTCTCTGAAATCAGGGTTCAAATTTCAAAGTAGGCGTATGTCTGCATAAATCGATCGCAATACTCGCAAGATGGTGGCAGAGATTAACTAGAATTGGATCCCTCCATGTTCCGGTCAATGTTGAAGGAGTATTTAATGCACATAATATGAAATAATTTGTCTTTCTCTGGAGAGAAGTAGAAACGTGTAACCAATTTAATTAACACAATGGAATCTCTCCCGCATCAAGTACTTCCAGTGTATTGACATGAATGCATATTTTATCAAGGGACAAAGGCTTGTAATTTAGCTTATGCGCGAATATGACATCTTCATGACATGTAGGTAGAGGTCAAATTGTGACAATGCGGACCAACGTACAATATTGGAATTCAATATAATGGTTAAGCTAGAAAACAGAATTAGAGATTATCCCAAATTTAATTTGCAAAAACCTGATTTATTCCATTTATAAATAGCAATATAATTCCAGTTTTAGCTATGATATGCTCATCTGTAGCTAAGCTCCACCCACACTTCGCAGTGTTGGTATCGATCGATACCTAATTGCCCTGGCGATCAATTTCCAGATAAATATACAGGTACATTATTGAATATTTTGAAACTAATTTTACTGTGTGTTGTTGTACCCAGTCAAATTAGTTTCAAAATATTCAACAGCTTATCTGCATAGTTTTTATAGAATATTTATTAAATGGTAAAACATACATTTTCACACAACACTGCTTAGTCCATCTTCAATTTAGCATTCGTTAGGTACTTATCTACGTCATTCGTGGCGTCATTGATTATGACGTCATCCTACACGTCACGAAGCTGTTTATGACGTCATTTCATAGATGGAAATGTCCATTAGCTTGCATAATTCAATTGATCAACATCGTGGATTCTCTTTCATTATTTTTTATCTTATATATCAAATAACATGACATTGACCATTTTAAATCATGTAAATAGCTGGTTTAACAAATCCCTAGCTATGCAAATTTGCACACAAAAAATCAAGGTGAACTACATGGATTTATACCCGTTGTAGGACATATCATTTAGCAGTAATAAATTTGATAAATGAATGTGACTTATCTTAGTGATAAAGCTAACATTAAGCTCATTATATCCACGGTCAGCTCATGTCAACAGGTTCAGGATAACAGGAGTTTTAAACCTCGTTATCGACTTTAAACTTAAACATATGGTAGACGATGAAACATTTAGATAATTTTGGACTTTTTGAGCTAAGATCCGGAACCTTCTGCAACTTTTATATCGGTCTACAAAAACACTGTCCATATCCCTATGGTATACATGTAAAGTTTAACCCTTATAGCACGTAATTCCTGGAATCTATATTTCAAGGTAACTACATACGTAAGATGTTGAATAATTTGTAACAAATTTGACAGGAGCATTTTGTTGACATTGGCAGCAATAATTTCTAGTCAAATTCACTTCAAGATAGTCAAGAGAATAGTTTATGGAAAGTGGATGAGTTTTCTTATTTCACCTTTCCGGGTCAAATGGTTAAATGTGATTGGATGATAACTGCACGGGGGTAGGAATAAGAAACTGCGTGTCTGCAGCCCCAATAACACCAACAACAAAAACATGAAGGGGATTTCGAGTTCTGCTCCGGATTTCAAAATCACTAACAATTATGTTTCTTTTCAATACCATTATTTTATTAAAGATTGTAACAGCAATTTGTATTTGACATAGATTCCATCACTAACTCTGTGTAATGACAAAAAGATGTGTCTTAGCCCTTTGGACCTGAAAGGCCAAAACACCAAACTCCTTGAGGCTTTTTATAAATATTCTGATGATTATTTTGAAACTAATTTGACTGGAAGCTGTTGCTGCCTATGGCAGCAATAGGTTCCTGTCAAATTAGTTTCAAAATACTCAACAGATTACCGGTAGGATTGTTTTAAAATTCTGATTCTGGGAAGTCAGAGTTCAAAGTGTTAAAATCTCTATAGACTAGCGTCACAATCATAATTTATAGAGAATTTATAGAGAATACTCCGTCATGAATCAGGAATAGTCTTCCAAGTGCACGAATTGTATTTCTTTGATGGTTTTATCATTTAATAAATATTCTGTTGAACATATTTTAATTAATTTGACTGGGAGTTGCTACCGCCACAGGTAAAAACAGCACCCAGTGAAATTAGTTTCAAAATAGTCAACAGCTTGTCTGAATAGTTATCTTGAAAACGAGATTTTGGGAAATCATGATCCAAATGTAAACATCTATCCCAGCACGTCGAAAGTGTTGGCAGCGTCGGGCTATAGATGGGCGGAGCCTATATTTAGATGGGTGGGGCATAGCTAGAAATTGATTCCTCTATTCCTCACAGTGCAATGGACATTTCCAGTTTATCCATCCATTATATGACGTCAATACAACTACGTGACGCGTAGGATGACGTCAGAAGCAATTAGAGCATGAATGACTAGATTTAGTCTGTCTTAAACGCTTAACATATTGTACGACCTGTATGACTTTGTTATTTAATAAACATGCTGTTTTGAAACTAATTTGACTGGGCGCTGTTGGATTTGACAAATCTTCACAGACAACTGATTGATTGGATTTGTTTGGATTGCTTTATGAAATCATCTGTAAACGATGATACCGGACATCGAATGATATCCAAGCTCTGGCACATTAATAAGAAGTGGAAACATCAGGAGCATGTGCCAATTGACTTAATGGATACGTTTGCAAAATGAGGTTGTTGAATGTGTCTGCTGTCAACTCTTAGACAATCTTAAGGAAATAGTTCAGTAACAATCAGGTAACTGAATAAAAGAGCCGGATAATTTAGCAAGTAAAACATTATCATATGAAGCCATGAATTCGTGGAGTTTCAATTTCAAAGCAACTATGCAAGTAAGCTGGATATATTTCGAAAATAACTGAATGGGAACATGTTGCCAATATTCAAATTATGTTCAAATCATTCAACATAATATTTATTAAATTGTAAATGTTTTTTTGAAAAATTGAGCCTTTATGTATAATGCGTTAAAATAATATCTTCTCATACTAAACGGATCCTAATATACTGAAGTGTGGGTTCAATCAAAATCAGATAATGGGGGTTGCATCGTCGATATTGTCCCAGTATCAGCCCTGTAACCTGCATTATCAAGGAAGGTGAAGCAAGCTTTCGCTTATCTGAGCTGATGGATAAATAGTGATTTTCAGACATTCACATATAATACGTATTTATAGAGAGATGATAGCTATTAGTAAAATGACAAAAATTTAGGCATAATCGTATAAAGCCAAATAGACTCAAAATGCAGCTTGAACAAAGGAAATAAGCACATGTGTTGTCTTTTTCAATACTTTTTTTTTCCTGAACTAATGAGTGTGCATCGCTGACAACCCTGTCTGTATTAAGAAGCAACAGATTCAGTCACATTGTTTCTCACAATCTGCACATGTTAGTTCACTATTTGAATGCTATGTAAATATTCACTGTAACAAATGTTGTCAATTATCTTTCTGGTTCTATCTCTTTTTGGAAGACAATATATTCCCAACACCGCGTTAAGTGAGATTGATCCAGCTGATAGAATCATTTTCCAATCTTTCCAATCTCATTAAATAGCGACATGGCACAAAGGAACACTTCCCAGTCTTGCCGCGTATTCGGTCACTTCTCATTGATCTTAAAAACACATATTTGGCTATCTTCCTAATGTCCTGTTTTATGGGACAGGATGGAAATCCAATAGACAATATTCCTATCCACGTTTGTTTATCGTCATAACCATTAGTTAATTTCAAATATTAGAAATTTATGGCTCAATTTCTTCAAGAATATAAAAATATTTGCTACTGGAATGACTGGCTCAGTTATCGAGCCAGTTATTCCAATGATGATTTTCAAAGATATTATGTCCTTGACTTTCAAATGGGCATTCCTCAAGATTACTGCAAATGTCCCTTTTGGCCAGCTTTGCCATGATGCGGTTAAGAATTTATGTAACCAAAGCTATCACTTTGGTTGTTAGGAACATTGAATATATCACTGTGAAATCTAAGAATTCTAGTGATTATAATGGATATATAGCATCGAAGGTGGAAGAAAGTTTCCATGTTGTATTGAATTATAGGAACTTGATAAATGACACATGAAACGAAAACATAACAGCAAGGCATTTGTCTTGCTAGTAATTACACTGACATATATAATGATATTTATGAGCTTCGATATCGGTGACATTAAATTGGAGCGCCTCTTGTGGATGGCCATAAACTACAGACTTAACGAACATGCAGGTGTCGTTGTGTATGTCACTAACCACAGAACCACAATCCAGGCAGTATGTACATAGGTATTTATTCCATGGATCACGGAATACATTATTATGTTGGACTACATGTCATTATGCAGATGGCTATAATGTCGCTTGAAGGGAGTACACAATGATAGTTAGTGGCAATGATATGTTGCAGATGACAATTGTAAAAAGTGTTGTTTCTGTTTTTTCTTTATGAACTCTGCTTTTAAATGAAGACTAACCCCACTGGTCGAATCCAATTTGAGCTGTGCCCGCACATCTCTAGCTAAGACCCACGCTTTGACTGTGTTGGGATGGATCGATTCCTCTGAATCTCAATTTCCAGAAAAATGTACAAGTAAGCTGTTTAATATGTTGAAATTAAAATTGAATAGTGCTGTTGCTGCCAATGGCATGATCAACACCTAGTCTAATTAGTTTCAAAATATTCAACTGCATGTTTGTTAAATACATACTATTCGTACGACCAAGTAAATCGAGTCATTCATGAAGTACTGGATTATGACGTCTTGTGATTGACTGAGAAACTGGATCCATGAATTGCACCATCTCGTACATAAATTTGGCAGTTTTTTCTTATTGGTTAATGACTATTATCACATTGAGAGTCTTTAATATTCACAATTAAGCTAGATCATATCTTATCTTTATCACAATGCATACACTATTTCATAAGTATATCTTAACAGTATCATAAGATTGTTTATCAAGAATACGAAAGTTTATAGAAAGAGTGATCCATTATCGTATTGGGGTAATGAACATGAATGCTGTATAGCGGCGAGGCAGAGATCCTAATCGATTGACTGACAGACTTATATTAGGTATAAACGTAGATAAATTATCTTGACTTCCATTACAGTATATACTTACTTACTTCTCGTCGTTTTGGCAAGTAGCTGGAATGGTAATCATGACTGAAGGAGAGGGAGAGAGGGAAAGAGAGATAGAGATAGGGAGAGAGAGAGAGAGAGAGAGAGAGAGAGAGAGAGAGAGAGAGAGAGAGAGAAAAGAGAGAGAGAGAGAGAGAGAGAGAGAGAGAGAGAGAGAGAGAGAGAGAGAGAGAGAGAGAGACGATTGGGGGAGATACAGAAATAAATATCGAAAAAGAAAAAGCAAGTATGCAATAGAGGGACCCATTTCTAGCTACGCCACGCCAGCTTCTAGTTAAGCTACACCCTCTCTGTGCACTTGTTGGAACATATTTGAATAGCAACATGGCACAGGGGAACATTTCTCAGTCTCGCTGAGTATTTGGTCAAGAATATCAAAATATGTTTTACTGGAATGACTGGCTCAGTTGTAGAGCCACGTATTTCAGTGTTGATTTTCAAAAGATATTTTTTTCCTGACCTGCAAATGAACATTCCCAAAGATCACTGCAAAGGCATGTTTTGGCCAGCTTCACCAGGAAGCGGCTACGAATTTATGTAGATCTCATTTCGTTGTTCAGAACATTAAATCTTTTACTGTGAAATCTAAGAATTCTAGTGATTATAACGGATATATGGCACCTGACCTGGAGGACAGCTTCCATCTCATCGAATAATAGGAACTTGATAAATGACACATGAAATGAAGAACTAGTCTCAAGTCATTTCTGTTGCTAGTAATTACTCTGACATATATTTATTAGCTTAGATATCGGTGACATATAAATTGGCGAGCTTCCTGGACATGGGCATCAATTATTGACTTAGTGGCCATGCAGGCGTCGCTGGCCACAGAACCACAATCCCGGCAAGAATTACATGTGTATCTATTCCAGCAAGCATGGAATGCATTACTATATTAGACTACATGCCATTATTTGAATGTAGCACACGACAATAGTTACTGGCAATGATATATTGCTGATGACAAATGGAAATGTATTACCTGACAGGGAATATATTGCGTTAGATACCAAAATCATATTCCATGTTTGATACATGATGAGTATGACAAAATACGCAAAGCGTAGTTTGACTATTGACTGTGGCCTGGCCAGGTTTGTCATGAATTCCGGGACTTCAAAGATGTTGGATTGGAAACCGAGGTTCAAACCTTTAACCGAAGAAGACAATTTGCCAAACTTAGAGTAAGCGCGCACAATCTTCAAATAGAACTAGGCAGATACACATCACCCAAAACTCTTGTCGCAAATAGACTTTGTAAGCTTTGCAACACACAAGCAGTGGAAGATGAGAAGCACTTTATTGTTCACTGCCCCTTTTATGAGAACATAAGAACTATCCTATATAGCTCTCTAAATAACTTTCCAGATCTTTCCTCTCTCTCTCTCTGAGGATGATAAATTCTTATTATGAGTTGCAACAATGGGGACACTGAGGTATGTAAGCCTATACTTAACTTTGTAAGCAAATGTTTTCAAGCAAGGCAAAATTTTAAAATGCTTTCTGTGTCCACTGATACTGTTACTATCAATTCCTAGGGTGAATTGTTAACTCATAATTCAACTTTCGACAACATGTAATTGTTTCCAACGATGAATTCAGCCACTTTCAGGGAAATCACTCATGGAAAGCAGGTAGGTAGTTTGAAATTGATTTGACTGGAAGCCGATGACGCCTTATAGGCGGCAACGCGTTCTGATCAAGTTAGTTTCAAAACAATCAACATAATAATTGTTATGTTGTAATTTGTCCAAGATTTGTCATTGATATAATTATACTCCAGACTTTTGAAATTGATTTGATTGGAAGCCGGTGGCACCTTATAGGCAACAACGCCTTCCGATCGAGTTAGGTTCAAAACATTCAACATAGTAATTTTTATGTCACAACTGGTAAGTGATAATTCAACTACCCATGACATGTCTTTCTTTTCACAGATGAATTCGCTTATTTCCAAGGAAATTACAAATGGAAAGATGTTGGCTGTTTTGAAATTGATTTTATTGGAAGCCGGTGACGCCTTATTAGCAGCAATGCCTTCCGATGGAGTTAGTTTCAAAACATTCAATCATGATAATTTTTAATGTATTTTGTCCAAAATTTGCCATTGGAACGATTAAACCCCATACATATCTGTTGGATCACTGGCCTCTTGAATCTGTGTTGGTCAATTTGTGTTGGATATTTCGAAATTGAGTTGATTGGAAACCGGTGACGCCTTATAGGCAGCAACATCGCCCGATCAAGTTAGGTTCAAAACATTCAACATAGGAATTTTGTTATGTCATAGTTTGTCCAAGATTCTTCTTTGATATAATTAAACCCCAGACTCGTCTGTTGTATCACTGGCCTCGGGAATTTTTGCCACGCAACATGGTTCTCGGTATAGAACTATATTAATATAGTTTCTGTCTGTATGTTAGGCTATGTCTATTTGTTTATAAATTTTGTGCCAATAAAATATTCTGATTCTGATTCTGATTCTGTACATTAGATATAAACTCCATATTACACAGTCTTAATGGATGACATCTGATGGTTATTGCCATAGCAGGAAACGTAACATATTCCCTGCCAAGTATAAACTGAGCATGATAAAATAGAAAGAATATAATTTAACGTTTGATGAGGGATGGGCCATTAAATCCAATATGGTAGCCACCAAATGTGTGCGAACGAGACCTTATAATATCACCCCGACATGACTCCCATGTAATAAAGTTTGGTTTCTTGACAAGAATAATGACAAATGATGAATTGCCCACGACTGTCTTTTGGCAATACTGTGATGAAATGCAAATACAGTTGATTGATTGGTTTCTGATTAGTCGGCTTAATGAATGAATGTTAATGATGATGAAATTCACGGATGTAGCTTTCTGTTACTTAACCCCAAGTGTTCCAGCTTACTTCTATATTGTTTAGACCTCCAAAATGGTACTTGAGTCATGTACATTTGCAGGCCAAAGAAGACAATCTTTGAAAATGTATCACTGGAATTACTGCCTCGGTAACCGAGCCAGTCATTCCAGTGGTAAGATTTCAGAATTGTTCTTTTCTTGGCCTGCACATGTACACTGCCAAAGCAAAAAGTTTGATTTTATTGAATAGTAACCATTTAATGATCGAGCAAAACTAAACGTATGGCAACAGAAAGTTAATTTAATAAATTTCTGTGGCAAATAAACACACATTGTCTTCTCTAAATGGACATTTACTGAGTGAGAATTGCAATTTTCATTGAGATAGTTAGAGCACAATAGGGTTAATTGATAAAGGTAGTATTTTGAGGGCTTTACGGCGCTGTTGACACAAGAGGGGTTAAACACAGTTACTGTATCATCAAATCGTTTAACAAGGAAAGGTTTGAACAAATCTACAGTAAAAACGAAATACAAATCGTGACCGTAGGTTGACGTGTATAGCGTGTATAAGGGATCTCACAACATTTACTATTACATTGTACGGATCTTATCTGTCGCTCAAGCATATATATGGTATTATCAAATTCGTCATTTTTAGCTAACATCACTCTCAAAATGGTGTAGCTCCATCACGAAACTCGAAAAGTCAGTCGCGAAACCATAAAAATTGCATGATTAACAATTTAATAACCAGTCTGTTTAATATTTTGAAACGTATTTAACTGGGCGCCGTTGCTGCCATATGCAAAACAGGGTCAAGTGATATTAGTTTCAAAACATTCCACAACCTACAGACATAGTTGCATTGAAATTAGGATTTTGTGAATTCACGGTTCAAATATCAAAGTAGGCCTACAGAAATCGATGTAAACACTTTTAAAGCGTGGGCGGGACATAGCTAGAAATAATAATAAATCGATTCGCTTATATGATAAATGTTCTCCAGATAGCATCGTGAATAATATGTCTTTCTCTGGAGAGAAGTAGAGATGTGCAACCAATTTAATTAATACAATGGAATCTCTCCCCCATCAAGTACTTCCAGTGTGCTAACATGAATACATATGTTAGCAAGGGATAAAGGCTTGTAATTTAGCTCCTCATTTATTTATGTCATGTAGATAGAGGTCAACTTCGGACAACGCAGACCAACGTACAATACTGGAATTCAATATAACGGTTTAGCTAGAAAAGGAATTAGAGATTATCCCAAATTTAAATTACTGAAACCTGATTTATGCCATCTATACATAACAATATAAAGTACATCATTAGACTATTCCAGTTTTAGCTATACCCCGCACATCTCTATCTAAGCTCCGCCCACCCTTCGCCGTATTGGGAACAATGGCAGAAATAGCGCCCAGTCAGTTAGTTTCAAAATATTCAACATCATGTTTATTAAATAGTAAAGACATACAATTCGTACAACAATGATTAGTCCGTCTTCACTTAAACATTCGTGACGTACTTACGTCATTTATGACGTCATTGATTATGACGTCATTATACGTGTCACGTAGGTGATTATGCTGTCATATGATGGATGGATAAACTGGAAAGGTTCATTAGCTTACATAATTCTATTGATCAACAAAGCAGATGCTCTTTTATAATTTTTTTATCTTATATATCTAATAACCACCTTAATTAACATGACATACATGCGTGTTTGTTATGTAAATAACTCATTTCAATAAATACCCATGCAAATCTTTGGAGAAAAAAATCAAAGTGATATACGTGGATTTGTACCAGTTATAGGATATATTATTAAGTGGTAATAAATTTGATAAATGAATATGGCTCTGCTTAGTGATAAAGGTAACATTAATCCCATTATTTCCATGGCTAGAAAAAGGCATGTTTTTATCTTACATATGCAGCTGTTATTCCCAATGAACTTACCATTTATTTGCCACATAGGACAGGGGAACTGAATATTTAGTGACCCCTTCTCTAAGAATTATAGATTGTTTGATAAGCGCAGGTCATATTGCAGCAAACTAGGCCCATGTCGTCCCCGTGAATTCTCCACCGCAGCTGCGGCCTCTTCGTCCATGTAGTATGGTCACTCCGCCGCCGTCATTGCCGGACATCGACGACGATGAGGATGCATCAGCGGGGCCGCATGCCCTCTGCCGCTCGTCACCAGAGCTCGGAGATCTCAGATCTCGTAAGGAGGGAGTGGGACTTGGTCTGCTAAAAACAATTGCCAGCTGCATAGTGAGGCAGCAGAACCTTTTCGTTCCACAGGGCTTGGGCATGCATTCGCTCCCAAATGGTTTATCTCTACAGTGACGTCTTAAGCTACGCTCCGAGCGCCCTGCCATTGGGTAACCAAAGGTAGTCTAAGGGATGGGTAGGGAAACGAAGACTTCCTTCTTCTTCAGACTCTGACCAATCGAAGAGGATATGTATCACGTTGAGAACCATAGAGGCAACAAACACATTTCAACGGTATAACATTTGCATTTATTACGCAAAGAACAATTACGAGTTCCTTCAACAAGTTTCGCAATGCAATACGACCATAAGCGATGAAATAATAATTATAATATCATCATTATGTATAAGCCTTGCCACTTGGGCTATTTTAACTGGGTTTATGAATGACTAGCTAACCTGGTATGTAAACAGAAATTAATTCCTCCTGATGTGTTTGCGTTGTGCTGATAATAATCCTGTAAAAGGCCATATGTCAGTTTATCAAATGGAGGATCCTTTATAATTTTTAATACCAGTAGGTTGCATATTAGATTTAATTCAATCGGTAAATTATGTCACAACTTGAAATACTGAGGAAAGAGCATGTGCCCATATCTCATGTAAATCTTAGCACTATTTACTTACAAAAGGATTGTTTCCGAAATTGAGATTGCTGCGAGGAATAGAGATGCATTCTGTGTGAGCAAAAGCTACCATGACCTAATGGCATTAAACAAACGATCTTTGGGCTGTTGGCTTGGATGTCATAGAATTCTTTACAATGAAAGTACTGGATAATTGATTTTCTGGTGCACGTAGCACTGATAGAGGCAGACCAGTGAAGATGACCGATTCTGGAAGTGCCAACGACTTCGAATGGAAGTGAAGAATCCAGCTGGAATGTTCTATTCGCTCTTGTTAATGATAAAGAGCCCAAGAAATGCTTTGAAGAGAGGGAACTGTTAACCTATCATAATATATAACAATCTGTTTGATACAGAAAACTTAATATAAGTTCATATTGCCAGTCTCATATTCCACCACTAACTGACCCAATGGCCCTTTCAAGTTTTAGCAATGCCCAACCCACCTCTAGCTAAGCTCCGCCCATACCTCTTTCGTTTGGGATCGAACCATCTCTGAACTCACTGTCAATCAATTTCCAGAAATCTATGCAAGTAAGCTGTTGAATATTTTGAAACTAATTTGACTGGGTGTTGTTACTGTCTATGGCAGCAACAAGGCCCAGTTAAATTAGTTTCAGAATATTCATCAGCATCTTTATTTAATAGTAGAGACATACAATTCTTACAATGTGCTGGACTATTAAGAGTTAACAACGGGCCTAATATAATCATTTATGACGTAGTGATTATGACGTCATCCTACACGCCGCTTGGCTGATCATGATATGATATGACGGTATTACTCTGTAAAGGTATATTGACTCGATCTCTACAGGCTAATCAATGTGAACTTGGTGTATGACATTTGATAATTTCACAATCTTTCCAATCTTATTGCAAATTGATTATTCATACTGATCCGCTGAACAGTAACATCGCAGGAGACAGCTGCTTTCCCATCTACCGACTGATTAGTGATTATGATTGTTATTGATTAAAGAACTCCAATAGCGATGTCCGTAATATTCACAAATTGCTTTATATTCTACCAATGTCAAGAGAACCCACGTAGCTGCGCATTTCACTGTGACCTTGATATTTGACGATTTGACCCCAAAACTTACCCCATCTCTTCGTGACCCACGGGCAACGTCCAATCCCAGTTCGATTAATATTTCTTCAGTAGACCCGCGGTTATTGATAAATGTGTCTTTCAGCCACATCGTTTTCAAAATAACAATTTCAATATGGTCGCCGTGACTTTAACCATTGAGATTTTGACCACAAATTCGTCTCACACCTTAAGGACTCCACGGGCAACCATTCACACAAGTTGATTGCTGTATGTTGAACGATTGAAAGTACAACCAAGAATAAGCTGTTGTGACTGACTGGCTGACTGACTGACTGACTGACCGACCGACCGACCGACCGACCGACCGACCGACCGACCGACCGACCGACCGACCGACCGACCGACCGACGAACCGATCGACCGACCGACTGACTGACTGGCTAAGGGACAGGGCAGTTTATTTAGTCGCTACACACAGTTGAGCATTGACTTTAGCTCTGTGGATGACTCCACGTTTGGCTCTGCCCCGTCCATGTCGAGCTAATCTACGCCCACAATTTTCCTGTGTTGGGATCGATCGAACAGTGAAAATTCTGAGCAACACGATATCAAGGTTAGTTATAGGCAACAACAGCACAGATTCAAATTTGTTTCAAAATATTCAACAGAATGTTTATTAAATAGTAAAGGCACATTAAAAATGTATAAACTTGACGGACTTTTCAATGTACATGCCTACCCTAGATACATCATTCATTGCGCATTTTGATTTTGACGTCAGCACACATGTGATGTAATTGATTATGACGTCATATACCTTAGTGACAGATCGGATTTATCCATTGGCAACGAGCTATAGCTTCTCTATGCCTGACAAAAAAACAATTTTCTACAACATTATTTCCTATGGAAGAATCCGAAATGTTGCTCGTGGCTTTGACGTCAAAATCAATCGGAATAACGCATTGCGCCGTCAGGAAAATCGAAATGTCCACCCCGGGTGTACGAATTGCATGTCTGACAAGCCAAATTGTAAACTGAAAATGTTGGAATCCGGGTAAACCAGAATCAATGTGCCACTAGTACTCTGTAATAATGCGTTAAATACCAAAATTATGCTCCATGTTTGACATATGGTGCATATGACAACATACTGAAAGCATAGTTTGACCATACACCATGGCCTGGCTTTGTTCGTCATGAATGCCGTAACTCCAAACATGTTGGATTAGGATCTGAGGTCATATTTCTAGATTAGATATGAGCTCCCTTAATTATATAGATCTTAGACACCAATGTTTCTAGATTGGAGATAGATAATAAAACATAATTTGGCCTTTTATATTACGTAGCCTGTCATTGGCATTGGCCTTTAGAAATGCCGAAATCAATATCAGACTTTAAGGCATTTGTGGAGTGCGTCGATGTTTCCTTCTGCGTCTAATATATGTGACTCTGTGTGCCAAACCCGAGTAAGCATCGTAGGTTTAAATAACAAGTTTCTAATCACTGGATAATATCGTAATAGCGAAGGCGATCCTATAATATCACGCCAACTTGGCTCCCGTGTAATAAAGCTCAGTTTCTTGAAAAGATCAATGGCGAGTGATGAATTACCAGGGAGTCTCATTTGTCAAGAGTATGATGAAATGCAGTTGATTGATTGGTTTCTGATTAGTCGCTTCATGAATAGATGTTAATGATGATGAAATTCACGGATGTAGCTTTCTGCTACTTAAACACAGTTACTGTAGGATCAAATCGATTAACAATGAAGAATTGAACAAATCCCCAGTAAAAACGAACTTCGAATCTTGCCCGTGGGTTAACATGCATAGCGTGTATAAGGGATCTCAGAAGGTGTTGATGTTTAATATTACAATGGATAGACCCGATCTGTCCATCAAGCATATTTACGTCATAATCAAATACATCACTTATAGCTAACGTCACAATGAAAACGTAGCTCCGTTACGAAATTCGAAAAGTCTTTCACGTGTGTACAAGTTGCATGTCTTTGGTGGATTTACAATTTAATAAATAGTGTGTTTAATATTTTGGAGTCTGTGAAATCAGGGTTCAAATTACAAAGTAGGCCTATGTCTGCATAAATCGATCGCAATGCTCGCAAGATGGTGGCAGAGCTGAACTAGAATTGGATCCCTCTATTTTCCCGCCATTGTTGAAGGAGTATTCAATGCACATAATATGAAAGCCATTGTGTCACATTGTGAATGTGGTCCAGATTGCATCTTGAATAATGTGTCATTCTCTGGAGAGAAGTATAAACATGTAACAAATTTAATTATCACAGCGGAATCTATCCCGCATCAAGTACTTCCAGTATGCTGGTGTGAATACATATTTTATCACGGGACAAAGGCTTGTAATTTAGCTCCTCGCAAATATGACATCTTCAAGCCATGTAGGTAGAGGTTAACTTTGGACCATGCGTACCAACGTACCATATTGGAATTCAATATGACGGTTTAGCTAGAAAAAGAGTTATTTATTCCATTTATATGTAGCAATATAAAGTACGTCAAGGGACCTTTCGCGCTTTAGCTGTGCCCCGCCCATCTCTAGCTAAGCTCCACCCACACTTCGCTGTGTTGGGATCGATCGATCCTTGAACAGCCTGATTATCAATTTACATAAAACTATACAGATAAGCTGTTGAATTTTTTGAAACTAATTTGACTGCGATTCAATTAAGCATTCGTAACATACTTATCATTGATTATGACACCATCCTACGCGTCATGTAGTTGATTATGACGTTATTTGATGAGTGTGAAATCTGTGAAAGCTTACATAATTCAATTAATCGACATCAATGATGTTCTTTTATTATTTTTTATCTTATGTGTCTAATAACAACTTTAATTAACATGACATTGATGCTTTTAATTCAAGTTTGTTATATAAATATCTGATTTCAATAAATCCGTATCTATGAAAATTTGGATAGAGATCAGGGTAAGTTACGTGGATTTATACCAGTTGTAGGACATATAATTTAGCGGTAATAATTTGATAAATGAATATGACTGAGTTTAGTGATAATGCTAACCTTAACTCCATTATGTACATGGCCAGCTCATGTCAACAGGTTTGGGACAACACATGTTTTAAACCTCGTTATCGAATTTAGCTTTAAACATATGGTAGGAAGTGAAACATTTACATAATTTTGAGAAGGTTTGTTCGAACTAAGATCCAGAACCTTCTGCAAATTTTAAAGTGATTCTAAAATTTAAAGGTGTGGCGATCTACAAAAACACGGCACATATCCCGAGAGTATACAAGTTTAACTCTTGCACAACAGAATTCATAGAATCTACATTTCAAGGTAAGTATACTAATTTGGCAGGAGCCTGTTGTTGACATAGGCAGCAATACTTTCTAGTCGAATTCGCTTCAAGATAGTCCAGAGAATAGGCTTTGGATTGTAGATGCGTTTTCGTATTTGTCGTTTCCGGTAAAAAAAAAAATGGTTAAACGATATTGGATGATAACTGTTTGCGGGTAGTAAAAAGAAACTGAATGTCGGCAGCCTTAATAACAACAACAACAACAACAACAACAACAACAACAACAACAACAACAACAACAACAACATGGACATGATTTAGAGTTATGTTCCGGATTTCAAAATCTCTAACAAATATGTTACTTTTCAATACAATTATTTTCTTGAAGATTCTAACAGCAATTTGTGGATGACATAGAGACAATTAGTAACTCTATGCAGTGACAAACACGTATGTGTCACAAACTTCCGTAGGCTAACGTCGCAATCATTAATTGACAGCGAATACGCTCGCATGAAGCTGAAATAGTCCTTCAAATGCACGAATTGTATGTCTTTGATGGTTTTACCATTTAATAAATATTATGTTGAAGAATTTAAAATTAATTTGACTGGGCGTTGTTGCTGCCATTTACAAGAACAGCATCCAGTCAAATTAGTTTCAAAAATGGTCAACAGCTTGCCTGAATAGTTATCCTGAAAACAGGATTTTTGGAAGTCATGGTTCAAAGTATATAAATAGATCCCAAAACGTCGAAAGCATTGCCGGAGTCTAGCTTTAGATGGGTGGAACCTAGCTATAGCTGGGCATGACATAGCTAGAAGTGGATCTATCTATTCCTTACAGCGCAATGGAAGGTTTATCCATCCATCATATGATGTCAAAATCAACTATGCGAGGATTAATAGGCTTTGTTTGGATTACTATGAAATCATCTGTAAAAGATTATACAAGGCATCGAATTATTTCCAAGCTTTGACACATTAACAAGTAATGGAAACACCAGGAGCATGTGCCAATTGAGTGAATGGACACATTTGCAAAATGGGGTTGTTGAATGTGTTTGCTGTCAAATCGTATACAATATTAGGTAGATAGTTCAGTAAGTATCAGGTAACTGAATAATAGAGCCGGATAATTTAGCAAGTAAATTATTATCGATTTGAAACCCTGAATTCGCAGAATCTCAAATTAAAATTCAAAGCAACTATACAAGTAAGCTGTGGATATGTTGAAAATAGCTGAATGGGAACATGGTGCCACTATTCAAATTAGGTTCAAGACATTCAACATAATATTTATAAAATGGTAAATGTTTTAGAACAATTGAGCTTTTATGCATGAAAATACTATCTTCTGATACAGAACGGATCCTCATAAAGTGAAGTAAGGGCTCTATCAAAATCTTGTTAATAGTGAATGTTTAGACACAAGCCAGATAATGCAGGTTACAGCGTCGGTATTGGCCCAGTAGCAGACCAGTAACCGGCATTATCAGATAATGTGAAACCAGCTTTAGCTTTTCTGAGTTGATTGATAAGTGGTGAACTTCAAACATTCACATATAATACATATTTAGAGAGAGATGATTCTTATCAGTAAAATGGAGAAAATTTAGGCATAATCGTGTAAAGCCAATTAGACTCAAAATGCAGCTTGAACAAAGGAAATAACAACAAGAACATGAACAGGACTTAGAGTTCTGTTCCAGATTTGAGAATTTTTAACAATTATGGTTCTTTTCAATACCATTATTTTCTTGCAGATTCTAACAACACGTGCGTTGCCTTTTTCAATATCAATCCTTCCTGAACTGATTTGCATTGCTGACAAACCTGTCTGTATTAAGCAGCAACAGATTCAGTAGCATTGTTTTTGGTTCTGTCTATTTTTCGAAGACAATATCTATCCAACGCCACTTGAAGTCAGATTGATCCAGCTAATAGAATCATTTTCCAATCTGTTCAATCTGATTGTAAGATGGGTATCGTTAATGACACATTGAATAGCAACATGGCACAGAGGAACATTTCCCAGTATTACTGAGTATTCGCGCACTTCTCATTGCTCTTAAAAACACATATTTGGCTGTCTTCCTACTATCTGGGTTTGTGGCACAGGATGCAAATGTCATAGACAATATCCCTATTCGCATTTGTGTATTGTCAAAACCATTAGCTAGTTTCAAATTTTAGAATTTTATGGCTAAATTTGTTCAAGAATATAATATATTTGCTACAGGAATGACTGGTTCGGTTATGGGGTCAGTTATTTCAAAGTTAATTTTCAAAAATATTATTCTCTTGACCTGCAAATGCACATTCCTCAAGATCACTGCAAAGGTTCCTTTTGGTCAGCTTCACCATGAAGCGGTTAATAATTTATGTAAAGGTAGCTATCATTTTGGTTGTTAGGAACATTGAATATTTTACTGTGAAATCTAAGAATTCTAGTGATTATAATGGATATATAGCGCCTAAGTTGGGAGAGTCTTTCCATGTTGTATTGAATTATTGGAACTTGATAAATGACACATGAAAGGAAAACCTATCGGCAAGGTTTTCTCTTGTTAGCAATTACACTGACATATATTTATTAGCTTGGATATCGGTGGCATTAAATTGGGGAGCTTCTTGTACATGGTCATAAACTACTGGCTTAATGGCAATGCAGGTATCGGTGTGTATGCTACGAACCACAATCCCGGCAATAATTACATGTCTATCTATTCGAGGGATCATGGAATGGGTTACGATATTGGACTACATGTTATTACTTAGATGGTTGGAATAGCACGTGAATGGAGTACAGCACGAGCGTTAGAGGCAATGATATGTTTCTGACGACAATTTTCAAACAGGGTTGCTGCTGTTATTCCTTTTTGAATACTGTATTTAAATGTAGACTAACCCCAATGGCGGAATCCAATTGATGTATGCTCGCATATCTATAGTCAAATTAACTTCAAAATATGCAACAGCATGTTTGTTAAATAGAAAATACATATAATTCGTACGAACTGGAGACGTAATTGATTATGCCGTCAGCTTACATGTCTTGTAGTTGATTATGGCGTCATGTGATTGACTGAGAAACTGGATCCATGAATTGCACCGTCTCGTACACATAGTTGGCATTTTTTTCTTATTTATTAATGACTATTATCACAATAAGAGTCTCTATTATTCGAAACAATTAACCTAGATCATATCTTATCTTTATCTCAATGCATATACTATTTCATAAGCCTATCTTAAGCAGCATCATAAAATTGTTTATCAAGAAAACGAAAATTTATGAATTAAAAGAGGGATCAAGTATTATATTAGGGTAATCAACATAAATGCTGTATAGCTGCGAGGCAGGGACACTAATCGACTGATAGACAGGCTTATATTAGGCATAGACGTAGATAAAATATATTGTCTTCCATTACAGGATATACCTACTTCTCGTAATGCATGCCAATTAGCTAGAATGGTAATCATGAGTGAAGGAGAGGGAGAGATAGCAGGAGATAACGCGCGCGCGCGCGAGAGAGAGAGAGAGAGAGAGAGAGAGAGAGAGAGAGCGAAAGAGAGAGAGAGAAAGAGAAAGAGAGAGGGGGCAGTTAGAGAGATAGAGAGAGAGATAGAGAATGCGCTAGAGAAAAATAGAGAGATAGAGAGATAGAGACAGATATATAGAGAGAGATAGAGATAGAGATAGAGAGAGAGAGAGAGAGAGAGAGAGAGAGAGAGCGAAAGAGAGAGAGAGAGAGAGAGAGAGAGAGAGAGAAAGAGAAAGAGAGAGGGGGCAGTTAGAGAGATAGAGAGAGAGATAGAGAACGCGCTAGAGAAAAATAGAGAGATAGAGAGATAGAGACAGATATATAGAGAGAGATAGAGATAGAGAGCTAGAGATAGAGAGCTAGAGAGAGAGAGAGAGAAAGAGAGAGAGAGAGAGAGAGAGAAAGAGAGAGAGAACGCGCTAGAGAAAAATAGAGAGATAGAGACAGATATATAGAGAGATAGAGAGCTAGAGAGAGAGAGAGAGAGAGAGAGAGAGAGAGAGAGAGAGAGAGAGAGAGAGAGAGAGAGAGAGAGAGAGAGAGAGAGAGAGAGAGACGATTCCGAAGATACAGAGATAAAGAAAGAAAATGAAAGACCAAGTATTCAATAGAGTGACCTATTTCTAGCTACGCCAGGCCCAGTTTTAGTTAAGCTACGCCCTCTTTGCATGCTTGTTGGAATCTATTTGAATAGCAACATGGCACAGGGGAACATTTGCCAGTTTCGCCGAGTATTCATTCACTTCCTCTTAAACAGAAAGATTTGTCCAAGAATATCAACATTTTTTCTTCTGCAATTACTGGCTCGGCAATGGCTCTGTTGCCGAGCCAGGTATTTCAGTGTTGATTCTCAAAAATGTTTTTGGGCGGCTTCGTCTTGAAGCGGCTCCGAATTTATGTAGATCTCCTTTCGTTGTTCTAAGAATTCTAGTGATTATAACGAATATATAGCACCTGACCTGGAGGACAGCTTCCATCTCTCATCGAATAATAGGAATTTGACACATGAAATGAAAACCCAGTCTCAAGTCATTTCTGTTGCTAGTAATTACTCTGACATATATTTATTAGCTTAGATATTGGTGGCATTAAATTGACGAGCTTCCGGGACATGGTCATAAACTGAATTAATGGCCATGCAGGCGTCGCTGGCCACAGAACCTCAATCCCAGCAAGAATTACATGTGTATCTATTCCAGCAAGCATGGAATGCATTACTATATTAGACTACGTGCCATTATTTGAATGGAGCACACGACAAGATTTACTGGCAATGATATATTGCTGATGACAATTTTAAAACAGTGCTGTTGCTGTTTAGCTAACTCCAATTACACCATCTCGTATTTCTGGTAGTAACGCCATAGCTGCACATTTGGATGGCACTGTCCCAGATCAAGGCACAACCACATCCAGTTGAGCCATATCAGCGCACGGAAGATCTATACTGTCATCTATCAGCTATTTTCAATGTTAATGTTGGCATGAACATCCAGATCAAGTTGCTATATGTTGCATCTGTCAAGGATACGACACGAGGTTCAACCTTTATCTGCACTTAAAATGCAATATGGCCATCAAATGACAGCATTTCTCTTAATGGAAATGGATTACCTGACAGGGAATATATATTGCGATAGATACTAAGATCATACTCCATGTTTGATACATGATGGGTATGACAAAATACGGAAAGCGTCGTTTTACTATTGACTGTGGCCTGGCCAGGTTCGTCATGAATTCCAGGACTTCACGGGGCAGGACCCTCTATTATCTGGCCAATGTTAAAGGCGTATTCCAGGCATATATTATAAAACCTATTCTGTCAATTGATAAATGTGGTCCAAATAGCATCTTGAATAATCTGTCTTTCTCTGGAGCGAAGTAGCAACGTGTCACCAATTTAATTAACACAATGGAATCTCTCCCGCATCAAGTACTTCCAGTGTGTTGACATGAATACATATTTCATCAAGGAACAAACGCTTGTAATTTAGCTTATTCGCTAATATGACATCTTCACATCACATAAGTAGAGGCTAACCTTGGACGATGCGGACCAACGTACAATATTGGAATTCAATATGACGGTTTAGCTAGATAAACGAATTAGAGATTATCCCAAATTTAATTTCCAGAAACCCGATTTATGACATTTATAAATAGCAATATAAAGTGTATTACCGGATCTTTCCGTTTTAGCTATGCCCTTCCAATCTCTAGCTAAGCTCCACCCACATTTCCTCGTGTTGTGATCGATCGATCCCTGAACACCTATCAATTTCCAGAAAACTATACAGATAAGCTGTTGAATATGTTGAAAATAATTTGACTGGGTGCAACAATGTCCAGTCAAAATATTCAACAGTTTATCTGTATAGTTGTATCGAATGTGTATTGAATAGTAGAGACATACACAGTTGATTGATCACTTTTTTGGCTTGTTTCATTAGATGATCTATAAAAGATGATACAAGGCATCAAATGATTTACAAGCCTTGGCACATTAACAGATAATGGAAAGATCAAGAGCATTTGGCAATGACCCTTTCCAGTACATCCATCCATCAGCTGACATCATATGACATCATAATCAACTAAGTGAAGTGTGGAATGACCTCACAATTAATTATGGCATGAATGGCTCAATTTAGCCGATCTTTAACGCTCAATGCTCCGACACGTTGTACAAATTATATGTCTTTACCATTCAATAAAAATTTGAAAACATGTCCATTCATTAAATGGCGGATTCCAGCTTTAGCTATGTCCCGCCCATCTCTAGCTATCACCATGTTGGGATCGATCAATCCCTGAACTGGCTGACTTTCAATTTCCAGAAAACCATACAGGCAAGCTATTACATATTTTGAAACTAATTTGACTGCGTGTTATTGCTGCCTACAACATTTTTAATAATAATCTACACATGCTAATTTACTATTTGCATGTTATGTAAATATTCACCACGACAGATGTCGTCAAATATTTTTCTGGCTCTGTCTCTTTTTCAAAGACATTGTATTTCTAACACCACTTGATGTGAGATTGATACAACTGATAGAATCATTTTCCAATCTGTTCAATCTCAGTGTACGATGATTATCGTTAATAGCACATTGAATAGCAACAATGCATAGAGGAACATTTCCCAGTCTTACTGAGTATTCGGTCACTTCTTATTGATCATTAAACACATATTTGGCTATCTTCCTACCGTCTGTGTTTGTGCCACAGGACACAAATGTTAGAGACAATATTCCTATTCACGTTTGTGTATCGACATAACAACTAGGCAATTTAAAATCTACTCAGAAATATCAAAATTTGGGTTACTGGAATGGTGATTGAGCCAGTTATTTCAGTATTAAGTTTCAAAAATATTATTCTCTTAGCCTGCATTTCTCAAGATCACTGCAATGATCGATTTTGGCCGCCTTCGCCAGGAAAAAGATAAGAATTTATGTAGCTATCACTTCATTGTTATGAGCATTGAATATTTTACACTGAAATCTAGGAATTCTTGTGATTATAACAGATACATAGCACCTGAAAGAGCTTGCATGTCTCATTGGATTACAGGAATCTGGTCAATGACGATTGGCAGAAGACCTAGTGGCAAGTCACTTCTGTTGCTAGTAACCACACTGACACATATTTATTAGCTTGGATATCGCTGACATTAAATTGGAGAGACTCTTGTACATGGCAATAAACCACTGACTTAATAACCATGCAGGCGTCGCTGTGTATGTCTCTAGCGACAGAACCGCAATCCCGGCAATAAGTGTATGTGTTCCATGGGCCATGGATTGCATTACTATGTTGGCATTATTCAGATGGTTACTAGGTAGATTGAATGGTGCATACGACGAGAGTTTGTGCTAATGAAATGTTGCTGATGACAATGTTAAAAAAGAATTCTTCCTGTATTTTTATTATAAATACTGCTTTTAATTGAAGACTAACCAATGTAGGAATCCAGTTTTAGCTATTCCCCGTCATAATGAACCACGTCATGAATGACTAGATTTTGTCGTCTTAAATGCTTAATCGTCTGTCAGGTAGTACGAATTGCATGCTTTTCCTATTTGATAAACTTGCTGTTGAATATTTTGAAACTAATTTCACTTGGGGCGCTATTGAGGCAGCAAGAGCACCTGTACATGTCAACCTGTATGGTTTTCTGAAACTGAGATTCAGAGAGTGTAGGGATTGCTCGATCCAAACACAGGAAAGGCGTTGTTGGATCTTAGCTATAGATTGGCGTGGCATAGCCAAAAACTAATTCATCAGTTAGAATTGATGTAATCATTTTGGTGTAAAGTGTACCATAGTTGCTTAAATGTGGTTGTTATTGGTCTGTATGAAATAAATTCAAAATTATTTTCAATTATATACTAGCTATGGAGGACGCATTGCTATAGATTATAGAATTTTCTAGATATTTACATTATTTTTCCATTTCGAAAAAGATGTGTTAAGTTAGGGCAGAAAGGCTGGTGGTCTAATGTGTATGGATTGTATCATGTTGTTATAAGCTAGAAGACATCCAATGTGCTTTACTATCCCTCATCGTTGTGTCTATCAAACCTGGTAGAATTGATCTGACTTGATGAAATATTCATTTCGAGCTTATATTCACTTTTTCTTATTATGGCATGCCAATAGTTTTTCTAATGGCGCATAGTATGTTTTCATTTTCATTACTAATTGTGATAAGATTCTTTTTTCAGAATTGACTAGTGAGCAGAGGCACTGATCTAATGGTAAGACTATGTTTCAGTTCAAGTACCTGTCACCATACACTCATTGGCATCTCAAATATAAGCAAACATCAAAAACAATGTACAATTGGTGCCAGTTGTTCAACAATGGAAAATGTAAATTATTAAATATTCATATGTGACAAACTGTGATTCCTATCATGAGAATAATGAAGTTACCTCAAATTATGCCTACTATGTAACACCCTGGATATAGCTCGAGATGGAATTATCATTATGATTACGTTTTCGTAGCATGAAAAACACAAAGGCGAAGTCATACAATTACCTTGCTAGTGTATTACTATGTACAGAGAGCTCTCCAGTTTCACATCACCGGGATCCAAGCAGACAAATGTGCACAACTTTAAGTACTAATGGAATAAACTGGTTGCCATCTTCTTGTGCTTATCAGTCGCCATTGGCTTATTGTTGTAAATATTGTAACATGCTCTTAATTCAAAGTCTATAAATCAAATTACTAGTATTTCTTCGAGTCTTTTGTGCCACCTTTATGCTGAAACGTATGATTCTGCTGTGATCTGTTAGCTGTGAACAAATGTTAGATTTTATAATGGAGTCGTGTGGCGTCGCTTCCAAAACAGGAACAGGTATCAACATCACCAAGATAAATGAGCTAGTATTTTTTCACAACACGTGTCTGCTATTCGTTCCTTTATACAATTCAAGAATGACAAATATTATGGCAGACATAATGAATAGTTTATGAATATTATGGAAAAGACGACAATTGAACGAAGGATTTGTTTGATTTCTCAAACGGCAAATGCTTTCAATCAAAATATTTACCAAAGAGATCACGTGACAATTGCATTTTTCTTTATTTTAGAGCGTATTCTCAAAGGTTACTGTCATTGGTCCGGCAAACTGTATTGCGTTCCTCTTTTAACTAATAGAGCATTGATGCTACATGGCATGTGACCTGGATATTTAGTGGAACTTTCAGTAAGAATAATGACTCACTTGCTAAGAACAAATCATATAATGATTAAAACTGCTGCTAAATTCTATAATCTTGTAGAACGAATGTTCGCTGAGAAAGTCTAAGTCAACTACAGAAGAATTACAGAAACAACTGCGACCATCATTGACAATATCTTCACAAATATCATTGTTGAATGGAAAACTCAATTAGGTATTTTTGTTGCATACCTGTCTGATCACTTGCCTATTTACTACCTGGAAAAAAACGGATGCTAAACAAAAATCATTTATAAAAGAAAATCTAATGTGTAGGGACTTTGGAATAGAAAATATTGACAAATTTAAGAACGCTATGTCTGCTATAAACTGGACCGGCATTCGTGATTGCTATTCATGTGAATATAGCTACAACACATTCCATACCGTGTGCGCAGATGTATATGATCTCGTCTTTCCACTAAAAACAGCTAAACAATTTAAACAAAACCCGCCTAAACCATGGCTAACTAGGGGATTGATAGTTGCTTGTCATAAGAAAAACTCACTGTACTTAACATTTATCAAGTACAATGAATCTCAATATAAAAAATATCGCAACAGACTAAACCAGGTAATCTGGAGAGCCAAAATCAATCATTACCATAATAAATTGAGCAATCAGAAAGACAACATCAAAGAATCGTGGAAGTTAATAAAGTCTCTACTGAATAAACAAAACAAGAAATCAGAGACATCAAGATTTATATATAATGACAAAGTTTTAACCGACAACCAAGATATAGCTAATAAATTTAATGAATATTTTATCAACATTGGACCCAGCCTATCGGAAAAAATTAGGATACATCTAATACAAATTTAGAGGATTATCTGACAGGCAGCTATCAATCCTCAGTTTTTCTAAATCTTACTAACACAGATGAAATCTCAAAAATCTTAATGCAAAGTAACCTGAACAAAAGTGCAGGCATTGATAATTTTAGATGGAACATTTTAAAAACAGTCTCTCACAAATATTAATCCTGGTCCAGGGTATATTCTCATCTCGACTAAAAGTAGCATGGGTGACACGAATATATAAAGCCAATGACTCTTCTGATTTCACTAATTACCGGCCTGTCTCAGTACTTCCACTATTTTCTAAACTTCTAGAAAGACTTTTCTACAATAGACCGATAAATTTCTTAGATAAATATTCTATTCTCTATAAAGTGCAATATGGTTTTAGACAAAACCACTCCACAATGCTGGCTCTAATAGATATGTTGAAAAAAATAACAAATTCCCTAGAAAACAAAGAACATATTCTTGGCATATTTCTTGATCTTTCTAAGGCTTTTGACACAATTGATCTGGAGATTCTAATAAAAAAAACTATCTTATTATGGAGTGATAGGAATTGCCCTAATTTGGATAACAAGTTATTTATCAAACAGAGTACAGTGCGTACAATACAATGGAGCTTGCTCTAGCAATGAAAACCTATGTCTGTGGTGTCCCACAGGGATCAATACTTGGACCTCTCATGTTTTTAATATATATGAATGATTTGCCCAATGTTTGTCAGCACCTTTCATTAATGCTGTTTGCAGATGACACCGATGCTGTTTGCCACAACAAGAACATAGAAACAGTATATAAAAATGTAAATGAAGAAATGGAAAAAGTAATAAATTGGTTTAAAGTAAATAAATTATCTCTGAATGTCGAGAAAACTAATTACATGCTCTTTATAAAATCTAGAAAGCTAAAGAAAAATTACAAAATTGTACATTGATAATCAGGAAATACAGGAGGCTGAGTTTGCTAAATTTTTAGGCGTCTACCTGGATAACGCTCTAACCTGAGAGAAACATATAGAGATTGTAACATCTAAAGTAGCAAGAAACATTGGGATCATGCGACGACTACTACCTAACATACTAAAAACACTATATTGCACGTTAATACTCCCACAAATTACTTATTGCAACACTATTTGGACTAATACATATAAAATCAGACTGGCAAGACTAAAATCACTTCAAACGCAAGCCATTAAACGTGTTGCACAAACAGGAGAGGCCCAAAACGTTTACAAGACAGAAAATTTATTAAATCTAGATGATATTGGTAATCTCCAATTATATACAATAATAAAAGATTTTTTCAAAGGTAATCTACCAAATTCACTGTCTTCTCTCTTTAACCTAACCACTGAAATACACTCATATTACACCAGATCTAGACACAACTTTCACACAGAATAGAATAGAATGGAAATCTCAAAACAAAAACCTTCAATTCAAGCTACAAAAGCTGCGGACTAATACAGGCACGAACACACGTACACAGATCATTAGTCAAAATTCCTGCAAACATATTATTAAACAAATGTTCATTAATAAGTACTAAATTGAGTAATTGGACCTCACCCATACATGAGTTACTGCACCGAGATGCGCCCAGTCACCACAGCAATCACCAGCAATTCATCATGAAGAACCACCTGCTAACTATATTGATATTACTGATCTTGCCTTGCCTCTACACTCCGGTTTGACATATCGTCTACATAAAATGAAAGGTACTGCTGAATATTCTGGACGTAGTGGAATTTTGGGAGACATTGCTGCATAAGGCAACAATGTCTTCTATTCCAAATGTGTGCAGAAGATTACATACGTTATAACCAAAACAGTTTGTAACTAGAAACATGTTGGCCATTGTTATCTCTACCGTATTATTAACCATAATCATACTTCATTTAATTAATTTGATTATATTATATTTTATGTGAATGTCTGGCTCCTAGGTTTTACAGATGACACATCCCAAGATCCTCTTGCTGGATGTTTTGAAGAGGGTTTGACCGGGGTTGTGGGTGGTTAAATCACCAAAGACTCTCGGTCGGGTAGCTTTTCTGAATATTCAGCGAGTATGTAGCTTTTTATTCACTGAAATTGTTGTCTGGTGATTTGCAGCTGCCAGATGGGTAAATGAACCATCGACATTGAATTTTTGACGGAAACAAACTTCAACTATTTAGACTATCCATGTATGTTACAGATTTGTTGATTCTACTTTTCTGCATTGCAGAATTGTCAATGAAAAAATGCATCCCAGTATGCACTAAGTGACTACCATTAGCTCTGTCTGAGTGTCTAAATTTTGGATCTCATAACCAAAAAAGGAAGAAAATTTTTACCCACTCATAATATGAATGTGTGCTCTGACGAGTCTATATATAATAATAATAATATTAATAATAATAATAATAATAATAATAATAACAACAACAACAACAACAACAACAACAACAACAACAACAACACCCTGCTCATGCTCACATTGAGCCCAGCGATGCTGTAAAATTTCCACATACACAATCCTAATATTCCACATTACGTGTTACGGAACAACAATGTTCCAATACCAAGCTATTGGCTGACAATCTGCGAGGGCTGTCAAAGTGTTTTGCTGGAATCCTGGTGTATGGCCACACCCACCCCTGTGTTGAAATCTGAGTCAAATTGGACCAGTACTCTTCAAGATATACACAGATCCAGAACTTGATCATATCTAAGAGCTCTCAGAAACCCAGCCATGACAGACACACTAAGAAATAGGCTCGCACACAGACTCACATGGTCATATTTACTCTGTTTACTCTATGGAAAGAAGGTGATAAAGACAATAATAATAATAATAATAATAATAATAATAATAATAATAATAATAATAATAATAATAATAGAAACAGGATGAACTTCAGCAACACCCCCACCCCCCTTTATCCCCTAGCGCATTCCACTGAATGAAATTTGTTGCCCACATTATGAAAAACAATCAAAAACAAGTGAACCATGTTTGTCAAATGTCTTGTCTTTTTTTTTCTCTTTTCTTTTTTTATGTCAAATCCTATATTATTTGTCTGTAGTTATGTATCATATATTGTCATAATGCTGACATTACTAATCGTCTTCTTATGTCAAGTCATGTGTAATTTGTATGTTATTCTATGTCAGGGGTCCACAAGTTAATAGGCACAGCCGCACAGCCTCCAGTGGACTCCCTGTTATCATATTTGTAACTTGTAATATTTACCAAGAGAATAAATCAAATCAAATCAAATCAAAAAAAAATTATTGTTTTGCAAAACAAGCTTGCTTTCTTGACATGAGCAATGGCAAAGGTTGAATTACATGACTGCCTGATTTAACAACTCAGTGATGTTAATCACAGCCATTTAATTGTTTGGTTTTCTTTGGATTGCTTTATGAAATAATCTGTAAAAGATGATTCAAAGCATCGACTTCCAAACATTAGCACATTGGCAAGTAATGGAAACTACCGGGAGTGTATGCCAATTGGTTGACTCAACACGAATGAATGTGATTGCTTTCTTATACAATCTTAGTCAGATGGTTCCGTACCTTTCAAGTAAGTGATTCATAGAGCCGGATAATTCAGCAATTATAACATTATCACTTTGAACCATGAATTCACAGAATTTCAATTTCAAGCCAACACAGTCAATACAGGTAAGTTGTGGATATTTTGAAATTAACTTAATGCCAACATGTTGCCACTATTCAAATTAGGATCAAGGCATTCAACATGATATTTATTAAGTTGTAAAAGATCAGAAAATCTAGCTTTCATGTACAAATTGTTAAAATACAGTTTTCTCCTACCGAATGGAATCTAATAGATTCAAGTGAGGGTTCAATCAAAATCGTTAATGATACATTGAACAGCAATATAGCACAGTGGACATTTCTCAGTCTCTCCGAGTATTCGGATAACTTCTTATTGATCTGAAAACGCATATTTGATTACCTTTCTACTTTCTGGGCTTGTGACAGAGAATATAGAAATTAGAGACAATATTACTATTCCTGTGTGTGAGTGTGTGTGTGTGTGTGTGTGTGTGTGTGTTTGTGTGTGTGTGTGTGTGTGTGTGTCTGTGTGTGTGTGTGTGTGTGTGTGTATGTGTGTGTGTGTGTGTGTGTGTGTGTGTGTGTGTGTGTGTGGGTGGGTGGGTGGGTGGGTGGGTGGGTGGGTGGGTGGGTGGGTGGGTGGGTGGGTGGGTGTATTATCATAACCATTTGCCAATTTCAAACGCTAAAATTAATTGATGGTTAAATTGTTCAAGAATATCAAAATATTTTCTGCTCTGTTATCGAGCCAGTTATTTTAGTACTAATTTTCAAAAATATGATTCGCTTGTCTTGCAAATGGACATTCGTCAAGATTACTGCAAATGCCAGTTTTGGCCAGCTTTGCCTTGAGACGGTTAAGAATGTATGTAGCTATCATTTCGTTTCTCGAAACATTGAATATTTTACTGAGAAATCTAAGAATTCTAGTTATTATAACTGATATATAACACCTGACTTGGAAGAGAGTTTCCATGCCTCATTGAATTATAGGTACTTGGTAAATGACGCATGGAAGGAAACCCTAGTGGCATGTCATTTCTGTTGCTAGTCATTACACTGACATATATTTGTTAATTTTATTAAGTATATATCAGTGACATTAAATATGAGATCTTCTTCTAGATGGTCATAAACTACTGACTTGATGGCCATGCAGACGTCCTTGTCTGTGTCACTAGCCAAAGAACCACAATCCCGGCAATAATTAAATATGCATCTGTTCCAGGAAAAATGGACTGCATTACTAAGTTGGACTGTGTGTTATTGTTAAGATGGTTATAAGGTCGCTTGACTTGAACACACAACGAGCGTTAGTGCCAATGTTATGATGCTGATGACAATGTTAAAACAGTGTTTTGCTGCATGACTAACGGGAATTGCACCATCTCGTTTTTTTATGGTAACAACACCATAGCTGCAAATCTGGATGTTTACCTTGGCATGACCAGGTTCGTCATGAATTCCGTGACTCCAAAGATGTTGGACTGGAAACCGAGGTCATATTTCTACACTAGATATAAATACCATATTGCAAAAGCTCGACAAATATAGGATCTAAATTCCACTATGGCCAAGCAATCGGATGCTAATTCCTACAACCGAAACGTAGCATATTCTTTGTCAGATATAATCTGTACGTGGTAAAATACAGAAATATCATTTAACATTTCACCTGGGACGGGTCATTAAATCCAATTGGGATAGCACAAATGTATTTGATTTCCATAATAGAGGATTCCAGTTTATCCATCAATCATGCGACGTCATCGTCAACATCATTGTATGTAAGGTGACGTCATAATCAATTGCGTCATGAATGATGTAGCTAAGTTCATCATGAACCCATAATTGAAGACGGACTAAGCATTGTTGTACGAATTGTACGTCTTTTACTATTTAAATTAAACTTGCTCTTGAATATCAATAAACTAATTTGTACGGGCATTGTTGCTGCCATGCACCCAGTCAAATTAGTTTCAAAATAGTCAACAGCTTACCAGTATAGTTTTCTGGAAATTGATAGTCAGTTAGTTCAGGGATCAGTCGATCACGGGTGGAGCATAGTTTAAGATGGGTGGGGCATAGGTAAAAATGGATTCCTCCATTGGCATTGATGGAGGGCGTCGAGTCTAGTTTCCCCATCTAGTTTATGTGACTGTGTGTTCCAAACCAGAGTAAGCATCGTGGGTTTAATTAACAAGGTTCCTGTCACTACAAGATATCGTGAATAGCGAAGGCGGACCTGTAATATCACCCCGACATAACCCCCATGTAATAAAGTTTGGTTTCTTGACAAGATCAATGGCAAGTGATGAATAAACCTTTCCAGAGTATTGATCCATCATCAGACCTCGTATGACGTCATAATCAGCTCAGCCTTAGGCAGCAACAGCACCCAGTCAAATTAGTTTCAAAATATTCAACAGCTTACGTGTGTAGTTCTTTGGAAATTGATAGTCAGGGTGTTTAGAGATCGATCGATCCCAGCACGAGCGAGGTGTGGGTGGAGCTTAGCTAGAGATAAGCGGGGCATAGCTAAAACCGGAAAGGTCAATTGCCAGTGAGTCTCATTTGACAAGACTGTGATGAAATGCAAAGACAGTTGATTGATTGGTTTCTGACTGGTTGCTTTATGAATAGATCTTAACACAGTTACTGTAGGATCAAATCGATTAGCAACGAAGAGTTTGAACAAATCCCCAGTAAGAACGAAATGCGAATATGGACCGTGGGTTAACGTGTATAGCGTGTGTAAGGGATCTCAAAAGGCGTTCATATTTTTTATCACAATAGATGGATCCGATCTGTTGTTCAAGCATATATTTGTCATAATCAAATGCGTCACTTTTTTAGCTGACGTCACAATCAAAATGGTGTAGCTCCATCACGAAACTCAAAACGACCGTCACGAAAGTGTACAAATTGCATGTCTTTGGTGGATTTACCATTTAAGAAATAGTCTGTTAACAGTACCCAGTGGAATTAGGTTTAAAATATTCAACAGTTAACATGCCTCGGTACCTTGAAATTAGGATTCTGTGAGGTCAGAGTTCAAATTTCAAACTAAGTCTACAAAAATCGATCCCAAAGTGCGCACAAAGCATGGGCGAAGCTTACCTAGAAATGTGCAGGGCATGGCAAGAGATGGACTCAATTATCCGGGAAATGGTAAAGGAGTACTCAAGGCACATAATATGAAACCAATTCTGTCACATGATATATGTGGTCCAGATAGCATCTTGAATAATGTATCTTTCTCTGGAGAGGAGTAGAAACATGTAGCCAATTTAATTAACACAACGGAATCTCTCCCACATCAAGTACATCCATTGTGCTGACATCAATACATATTTTATGACGGTACAAAGGTTTGAAATTCAGCTCCTTCATGAATAGGGCAGCTTCATGTCATGTAGGTAGAGGTTAACTTCGAATAATGCGGATCAACATGCAATATTAGAATTCAATATAATGCTTTAAGTAGAAAAATAATTGCCATTTAACACACATTTTGAAATTTGATTTACGTCTTTAAAAAATGTCAATAAAAAGAACATCACTTAGATTAGCTGCATTCGCATAATTACATTGTTCAGCATTGTGGATGTTCTTTAATTATTTATTCTATATGATATCTAATTACCACCTAGTTGAATATTTAGAAACAGAATTGGCTGATTGCTGTTGCTGCCCATGGCAGCAAAAGTTCCCAGTCAAAAATTTCAAAATATTCAACAGCATGTTATGTTTATTGAATAGTAAAGCCATAATACAATGTGTACAACCTGGTTGACTATTAAGCGCTTAAGACGGGTTAAATTGAATCATTCATGACGTAATTGATTATGACGTCAGCCTACATGTCACGTAGTTGATTATGACATCATACGATTGTCTGAGAAATTGGAACGCTCCTTTATCTTGATTTTAGACACCAATGTTTCGAGGTTGAACATATGCATAAAACATGATTTTGCCTTTTGTTTTACGTAACCTGCTTTAAAAAATGTCATAATTGACATAAACGTTGCATTTTCACAGCAAATTGCTTGAAAATAATATTGTCAAAATTGTATACTTCTAGAGGCTTCAAGAGTGGGCCTAGAGATAATGAGACGAAAGAAATTTTAACATACAAGTATAATGATTTCATTAGATACAAAATAATGAAAAAAATTAAGAAATAGAGATACGATTTCCTAATTCAACTTCTCAATTAAACAAATTATAATAATGTGTACGGAATGAAATCATGATATCTTAAGTTTTATTTCCTTTCATTATGTTGAAGTACACAAATTAAGCCCCTAAAATTACACAATTAAAACATTCTTATTTTCACACATTTTGTTGTGAATATGCACATTTACGGCATAGGTGGAGTACGTCGATTTTAGTCTCTGCATCTAATGTATGTGAGTGTGTGGGCCAAACAGAATAAGCATCGTAGGTTTAAATAATACGGTTCCCATCGATGGATAATTTGGTGTAGAGTGAAGGCGACCCGGTAATATCAACCCGACATGACCCCTATGTAATAAAGTTTGGTTTCTTGACATGAGTAACGGCAAGTGATGAATTACCAGCGAGTCTAATTTGACAAGACTGTGATGAAATGCATAGACGGTTGATTGATTGCTTTCTGAGTGGTCGCTTTATGAATAGATGTTAATGATAATGAAATCCACGGATGTAGCTTTCTGCTACTTAAACACGGTTACTGTAGAATCAACCCCATTAACAATGAAGAGTTTGAACAATTCACCAGTAAAGTGTCAATCGTGACAGTGGGTTAGCGGTTATAGTGTGTATAAAGAATCTAAAAACGTGATCATATTTTATATCATAATGAATGGATCCGATCTGTCACTCAAGCATATATACGTCATAACCAAATGCGTCACTGTTTAGCTGACTCACGAAAGTATACGAACTGTATGGCCGGAGTGGATTTATTATTTAATAAATAGTTGAGTTGGCGCTGTTACTGCCTTATGGCAGCAACAGTGCCCAATGAAGTTCGTTTCAAACTATTCAGCAGCTTACACGCATAATTATCTAGAAATTAGAAGTCAGTGAATTTAGGGTTCAGATTTCAAATTAGTTTTACATAAATCGATCCCAATACTCGCAAAAGCGTTTTCAGCACTTAGGTAGAAATGGGCAGGTCATGAAAAGAAACAGACTCTCCAGACAGCCATAGGCAGTAACGGCACCTAGTCACATTAGTTTCAAAATATTCAACAGCTTATCTGTATAGTTTTCTGGAAATTAATGATCAGGTTGTTTAACGATCGGTCGATCCCTACACGGTGAAGTGTGGGCGGAGCATAGCTACAGATGGGTGTGGCATAGCTAAAGCTGGAATATTTATAAATGACATAATTCAGATTTCTGCAAATTAAATTTGAGATAATCTATAAGTCTTTTTACTAGCTAAACTGTCATGTTGAATTCCAATATTGTCCGTTGGTCCACTTTGTCCGACGTTAACCTCTACCTATGTGACATGAAGATGTCATATTTGCGAGTAGCTAAATTACAATCCTTTGCCCCTTAATAAAATATGTATTCATGTGAGTACATTGGAAGTACTTGATGAGGGATAGATTCCGTTGCGTTAATTAAATTGGTTACACATTTCTTCTACTTCTCTCCCGAGAAAGACGCATTAATTAAGATGCTATCTGGACCAAATATATCATGTGGCAGAATGGCTTTCATATTATGTGCCTTGCATTCTGCTTTATCATTTACCAGGTAAATTGAGAAAGGAATATCTTAGTGATAAAGCTAACATTAACCCCATTACATCCATGGTCAGCTCATCTCAACAGGCTCGGTATAGCAGGTGTTTTAAAACTCGTTATCGAATTTAGGCTCAACCATATGGTAGGAAGTGAAACATTTACATAAATTAGAGAAGGTGTGTTCGAGCTAAGATTCTGATACTTCTGCAAATTTTAATCCGATTTTAAATTTGAAAAGTGTGATGATCTTCAAAAAAGCTGTCCTTATCCCTAGAATATACATGGGAAATTTATCCCTTGGAACACAGAATTCTTAGACTCTATATTTCAAGATAAATATGCACGTAAGATGTTGTATAATTTGGAACTAATTTTAAAAGAACCTGTTTATGGCATAGGCAGCAACACTTTCCAGTCGAATTCGCTTCATAATGGTCAACAGAATAGTTTATGGATTGTAGATGAGTTTTCGTATTTCATATTTCCGTTTCAAATGGTTAAACGAAAGTGGATGATAACCGCATGGGGAGTAATAAAAACAAAGTGAATGTCTGAAACCCCAATAACACCAACAATAAGAACATGAACAGGAGTTAGATTTCTGCTCCTGATTTGAGAAACTCTAACAATTATGATTCTTTTCAATACCATTAGTTTCTTGAAGATTCTAACAGATACTCACTGATTTTATGTAATGACAAACAGATATGTCTTACAAACCGCTATAGACTGACGTCACAATCAGAATTAACAGAGAAAAGTCAATCATGAAGCAGAAATAGCAGTCCAAATGCACGAATTCTATGTCTTTGATGGATTTACCATTTAATAAATATTATGTTGTATATTTTGAAGCCAATTTGACTCGGCGTTGTTGCTGACATATGCAAGACCAGCACCCAGTCAAATTAGTTTCAAAATATTGAACAGTTCACGTGAATAGTTATCTTGAAAATGGGATTTTGGTAAGTCATGGTGCAAAGTATATAAATTGATCCTAAAACACTGAGAGCGTGTTCGGAGTCTAGCTATAGATGGGTGGAGCCTAGATATATATGTGCGGAGTCTATCTATATATGGGCAGAGTCTATCTATATATGGGTGGAGTCTAGCTATAGATAGGCGGAGTCTGGCTATAGACGGGTGGGGCATAGCTGGAAATGATTCCCTGTATTCCTCACAGTTCAATGGATCTTATCTATCCATTATATGGCCTTATGATCTTCTAAGTGACGTGTAGGATGACGTCGTAAACAATTACACCATGAATTACTCGATTTAGTCTTCCTTAACGCTTAATAATCCGACCCATTGTACGAAATGTAAGTTTTTGATATTATATAAACATGCAGTTGATTATTTTTTAAACAAATTTGACTGGGCGCTGTTGCTGCCACAGTTTACCTGTATAGTATTCTGGAAATTGACAGTCAGGGAGATCAATCAATCCCAACGTGAATGAGGTGTTGGTGGAGATTAGCTAGAGATGGGCGGCGTATAGCTAAAACGTGAAAGGTCCAGAAAGTTACTATAAAGAGCCACATTGGGATAATCAAAAGCTGAAAAATAACTTCTTTAACAACAAATATTGCATTGAATCTGCTCAAAACATATCGATAGGAGGAACTTGGTGTTAAGCCTAGATATGGCGAGTCTTTAAACTTTGAGTTACAATACAAGCACATAGAACATATCAGCCTTATTGATTCATTCGCACATAATACTTGATTGAGTGTCATGATTGCGTGATCACGTAATATTTTGTCAATCTACCGATTTCCTTACTTGTCAAATCGTGGTTGATTCGTCTTGCATATGTAGCTGTTATTCCCACTGAGCATCTGAGACATATGACACACAGTGTTGGGGAACTGCAGATTTCGTGGCAACTTCTCTAGGAATCATATTTTGGTTGCTAAGTAGTCATATAAGGATGATAGCTGCTGTTGCATTATAAAATCTCGTAGAGCTAATGTTATGTGAGAAATTCTACGTCAACATGTCAGTTTTGCAATAAAACGTGCTTTCTTGACATGATCAATGGCAATTGATGAATTACAGGAGTGCCTCATTTGACAAGTTAATTGATTGATTTTTGTTTGTGCTGCTTTATGTAATGATCTGTGAAAGATGATACAAGGCATCGAATGATTTCCAAGCTTTGGCACATTAACAAGAAGTGGAAACATAAGGGGCGTGTGCCAATGGGTGACTGGACACGAATGAATTTGCTTGCTGTCCTAGACAGATAGTTCAATATGTTTTACGTAACTGAATAATAGAGGCGAATAACTTAGATTTCAAAGGAACTATGCATCTAAGCTATGGATACTTTGCAAATAACGTAATAGAAACCCGTTGCGTCTATTCAAATTAGGTTCAAGTCATTCAACATAATATTTATTAAATTGCAAATGTTTTAGATAAATTGAACTTTCATGAACAATGTGTTAAAATACTATCTTCCCCTACTGAATGGATCCTAATAGAATGAAGTGAGGGTTCAATCAAAATCTTGTGAATAGAAAATGTTTTAGAGACAACCCCCATAATGCTGGTTATTGGGCCGGTATTGGCCTAGTACTGGCCCAGTAACATGATTTATTAAGGAAGGTGGCCAAACTTTAGCTTATCTGAGCTGATTGATAAATGATGATTTTCGACAGTCACATATAATACGTATTTACAGAGAAATGATTCTTATTTGTAAAATTATTTTAAAAATTAGGCATAACTGTATAAAGCCAAATAGACTCAAACTACAGCTTAAGCAAAGGCCATAAGCTCACGTGTTGTCTTTATCAATATCAATCTTTTGCTGAACTCGTGATTGTGCATTGGCGACAACCCGGCTCTCAAAGTGTGATCCCAGTGAACGGAAAGAAGAAGAAGACAATCCTGCCTGTAACAAGCAGCAACAGCTTATGTCAATTCGATTCTCGTGATCTGCCCATTGTAGGTCACTATTTCAATGCTAGGTAAATATTCACTATGACAGATGTTGTCAATTATCTTTCTGGTTATGTCTCTTTTTCGAATACGATGCATATGCAACACCACTTGAAGTGAGATTGATTCAGCTGAGAGAATCATTTTCCAATCTGTTCAATCTCATTGTAAGTTGATATCGTTAATGACACACTGAGTAGCAACATGCGCAGAGGAACATTTCCGAGTCTCACTGGGTTTTCGGTCACGTCTTATTGATCTTAAAACAAGTATTTGGATATCTTTCTACCTTCTGTGTTTGTGGCACAGTATGCAAATGTTATAGACAATAAATATGCCTCTTCATGTCTGTGCATCGTCATAGCCATTACGAAATTTCAATGCTAAGGTTTAATGGCTAAATTCGGTAAAGAATATCAAAATATGTTCCACTGGAATGACTGTCCAGATATGGAGCCAGTTACTTCAGTGTCAATTTTCCAAAATATCATTCTCTTGGGCTCCAAATGGGGATTCCTCAAGATCACTGCAAAGGGTTAGCCAACCTCGCCAAGAAGCGGTTAAGAATTTATATAACTGGCCTATCATTGTTAGGAACATTGACTATTTTACTGTGAAATTCTTGTGATTATAACACATATACAGCACCTGATTTGGAAGAGAGTTTCTGTGTTGCGTTGTATTATATGAACCTGATAAAGGACACATTAGAGGAAAATCTAGCGGCAAGTCACTTCTGTTGCTAGTAACTGGGTGACAAACATTTATTAGCCTGGATATCGGTGACATTAAATTGCTGAGCCTTTTGTTCATGGTCATAAACTACAGAACTAATGGCCATACATGCGTCGTCGTCTGTGTAACTAGCCAGAGAATCACAATCCTGACAATAATCACATGTGTATCTATTCCAGGACACATGGGCTATGTTGGACTACAGATGGTTATATGCTGGCTTGAATGGAGTACACCACGAGAGTTAGTGGTAATGATATGTTGCTGATGGCAATGTTAAAACAGTGCTGCTGTTGTATTTCCTTTATGGATCTGCTTTTAAATGGAGGAATCCACTATTATCTAGCCCCTCTCTATCTAAGCTCCACCCGGGTTTTTACCATGCTTGGATCGATCGATGCAATCACTCTCCGAACATGAGTTTCCAGAAAACTATACCGATAAGCTGTTGACGATTTTGAAACTAATTTGACTGGGCAGTGTTGCTGCCTATGGAATCCTCCATTGCACCATCACCAAATTTGGAATTTATTTCTTATTTATTAATAACTGTTATCACAGTGAGAGTCTCTAATATTCGAACTGACAAGCAAGATAAGATCTTATCTTTATCTCAATGCATATACTAATGCACAAGGATCTTTTAGTAAACATCACCAGACTGTTTGTCCAGAATACGAAAATTTATGAATCAAAAGAAAGACCCAGTCTCTTATTGAAGTAATCAAACATGAATCGATGTATATACTTCGAATCCTGAATTCCCAGAATCCCATTTAATTGTTAAGTACGCAGCCCTGCGTGTTGAATATTTTGAACGTAACTTGCAACAGCAGCCATTCAAATTGGTTTTAAAATATTCGACAGAATGTTTATTAGAGAGTAAATCTATCAAATACATACAATTCCTACTCGTAACGGATAAGTCCAGGTTCATGACTGAGTATTCTCTGTCAGTGATGATTGTGACGTCAGCCTACTGGTGACGCAATTGATTATCATGTGATATACATGTGTGGCAGATTTGATTCATCTATTCCCAAGGTAACTGTCCATGCAGCTTTCCAACGTGTTGCCTATATAGCTGAACTTGGAGTTGCATAATAGAAGAATCGTAGAGCACAACACTCGTCGTCGCACTGTTCCGGGAAGAATATATTAACAGGAGACCATTGGAAATGTTTTAACGTAGCAACGTCAATGCTGCACATCTGGATGGCACTGTCCTAGATCAAACTGAGCCATATCAATGCACAGGGTATTTATACTTTCGTCTGGCCATCATTTTCAATTTATGAATCCAGTTTAGCTATGTCCCGCCCATATCTAGCCAAGCTCCACCCGCCCTGTTCCTGTGTTGTGATCGATCGATCTGACTTCAGTAAGCTGTTGAATATTTTGAAACTAATTTGACTGAGTGCTGTTGCTGCCTATGGCGTCCACTCAAATTAGTTTCAAAATAGCCAACATCATGTTTATTAAATAGCACAGACATACAATTCGTACAACCTGGCAGCCTATTAAGCACTTAAGAGGGACTAATCTAGTCATTAAATGCGTACTTTTTTATGACGTCAGCTTACACGTTACATAGTTGATTATGGCGTCATACGATTGACTGAAAAACTGGATTAATGAATTCCAATGTTGGTTTGAACATCAAGATGAGGTGTCTATATTGGCTATATGTTGCATATGACACGAATGACACGAAATTTAACCCTAAACTTCACTTGAACACAAATATGGCCGCCATATGAAGTAATTTCTCTTAACGGAAACAGATTACCTGACTCTGAAGATATTGCATTAGATACCAAAATCATACCCCATGTTTGATCTATCATTTACATGAAAAAATATGACAACCATAGTTTGACCATTGACCTTGTCCTGGCCTCGTTCAGCATGAATTCCGTGAATGCAAACGGGTTGGATTAGAAACCGAGGTCATGTTTCTATATTATATAAACTCCATATTGCAAAAGCACGACAAATACATGATCTGAAATTCAATATGGCCGACAGATGATAGTAATTCCCATAAAGATAAATAGTCGTAGAGTGGCAATAACACTGTCAAAGGCGGTTGTCAGAGTTCCCTTTTTTATCATAGTCTCCAAAATTGTATGTGTTGTTAGGTATTCTATTACGTAGTTGAATAAAGTGCCAGATTAACATAGCCAATACAATTTTATATCTAATAAAAAATTTATAAATTCGCTTCTGTTCAATTTCTCTTCCAATGACCAAAAATGAAAGTAGTCCTATATATATGCAGCTGATCGTCTGCGTCAATCACAATCTAAAAATAGAGGCGTGACTTCTTCGAGAACACACCTCTAATGTAATGACTGGTCATCGTATTACGTCAGCACAACGACTAGACTGTTACACAGACTCCACTTCGGAAACCAGACAGATCGGGAGCCAATCTCAGTAGCGGACTGTAAAAGCAACAATGTGGATCGTGTTGATTTTGGTACCAGCTTAACCTCTGTCTCACTAGCCTGATACATCCAGTAGTTCGTGTGATATCAGCATCTACGTAACGTCGCACATTCTTGAACTCATTTTGTGTGCGACAGATTTGAATTTTACGACGAATTCAGAGGGCCTATTTTTCTGTTACCTTCTTGCCATACGGACTCCTATAGGCTTTATTTAGATGGTCTCGTTTTACGTGAAATAATATTGTCATGTATGAAGAGAGTAACTCTTGTGGCCTTTTAAATTTCAATTCTCTCGACCACCATATCCTGGTGGAAATCACTACGCCAATGGCTACTCAATACATACGAGATACTTTTCTCGATCTCGTATCGAAGGAGATCTCGCGGATACGAATACGTCAGTCAGTCAGTGATACCCGAACGTGCGCAGGTGTATGTTACTGAACTCGCATCGCCGGCTGTCTGAACAACTCACCCACCCACCAATCCACCCACCCCACCACAGCACACGCCCATATTGAATGCATGCGAATGTATGCTCTTCGTCTATTTATCTCTATGGTAAGCCCCATAGCAGAAACGTAACATATATTCCTGTGCACGGTAAAATACGACAAATATAATCTGACGTTTGGCATCGGATGGACCATTAAATCCACCAGGGTAGGCACCAAATATGTATTTGCATATCAGGAATAAATCCCATATACCTAATGGTTGAATCTGCGTTTAGCCATGCCCCGCCCATCTTTAGCTAACCTCCGACCAACTTCGCGCGTGTTGGGATCGATCTATCACTGAACTTGCTCACTATAAATTCCCAGAAAACTATACAAGTAAGCTGTTCAATATTTTGAAACTAATTTGACTGGGTGCTGTTGCTGCCTATGACAGCAACAGCGCCCAGTCAAATTAGTTTCAAAATATTCAACTACATGGTTATTAAATAGTAATGACATACAATTCGTACAGCAACGCTTAGTCCGTCATCAATTAAACGTTCGTGACGAACTTAGGTACGTCATTCATGACGTAATTGAGCATGACGTCAGCCTAGATGGCACGTAGTTCTTTATGACGTCATATGAATAACTGAGAAACTGGAATCCTCCATTATATTGATTTTAGACACTAGCGTTTATCGGTTGAACATATGCATAAAAACATGACTTGCCATTTTATTTTATGGAACCCTCTGTTGATAATGACCTTTGAACATGCCGTCATTGACATCAAAATTTACGGCATTGGTATGGACTATGGAGTGCGTCGATTTTTTTTTCTTCAGCTTCTAATTTATGTGACTCTGTGTGCCAAACCAGAATAAGCATTGTAGGTTTAAATAACTCGGTTCCAATCACTGGATATTATCGTGAACGGAGAGGGCGACCCTATAATATCAACCCGACATGACTCTGATGTAATAAAGTTTGGTTTCTTGACAAGTGCAATGGCAAATGATGAATTACCAGCGAGTCACATTAGACAAGAAATGCAAAGACGGTTGATTGATTGGTTTCTGATTAGTCGCTTTATGGATAGATGTTAATGATGATGAAATTCACGGACGTAGCTTTATATATGCAGCAACAGCTCCAACTCAAATGAGTTTCAAAATATACAACAGCTTACCAGTGGGATTCTGTTAATTCAGGGTTGAGAGTATATAAATTGATCCTAACACGCTCAAAGCGTGGGCAGAGCTTAACTATAAATGGGCGGGGCATAGCAAGAACTGGACCCACGCTATTATCCGCTAAATGGTAAAGGGGTATTCAAGGCACGTGATATGAAACGCAATCTGTCACATGATAAATGTACTCCAGATATCATCTTGAAACAATGTGTTTTCCCCTGGAGAGAAGTAGAAACGTGTAACCAATTTAATTAACATAAAGGACTCTCTCCCGCATAAGTACTTCCAGTGTACGGATATGAATACATATTTTATCAAGGAACAAAGGCTTGTCATTTAGCTCCATGCGAATATGACATCTTCATGACATGGAGGTAGAGGTTAACTTCGGACAATGCGGACCAACGGACAATATTGGATTAGAGATTATCCCAAATTTAAATTACAGACCCCTGATTTATGTTATTTTTAAGTAGTAATATAAAGTACATCAATTGACCTTGAAATTTCTAGCTATTTTCCACCCACAATTCACCGTATTGGGATCGATCTATTCCTGAACGCCTTAGCTATCAATTTCCAGAAAACTATAGAGGTAAGAGGTTGAATATTTTGAAACTAATTTAACCTGGTAGTGTTGCTGCCTATGGCATCAATTGCACCCAGTCAAATTAGTTTCAAAATATTAGGCAAAATGTTTATTAAATAGTAAAGACATACAATTCGTACAATAACATTTAGTCCGTCTTCAAGTAAGCCTTTGTGACGTAGTTATTTACTTCAATAATGATGTTATTAATTATGACGTCATTATACACGTCACGTAGTTGATTATGACGTCATATAATAGATTGATAAACTGGAAAGCTCTATTAGCTTACATACGTCTCTTGATCAGCAGCAGGGATGCTCTTTTATTATTTTTTATCTTATATGTCTTAATAACCATCTTAATAAACGTGACATCGACTATTTTGAATTCATGTTTTATGTATATAACTGATTTCAATAAATCCCTAACTATAAAAATTTGAAAAAAAAATCAAGTTGAGTTACGCGTTGTAGGACATCATTTAGCGGTAATAAATTTGATAAAAGAATATGATTTATCATAGTGATAAAGCTAGCAGTAACCCTATTATTTCCATGGTTAACTCATGTCAACAAGTTCGGGATAACAGGGGTTTTAAACCGCGTTATCGAATTTAGGCCATATTGTAGGAAGGGAAATAGTTTCATAATTTAGAGAGGGTTTGTTTGAGCTAAGATCCGGTACCCACAACATTTATAGCGATTTTAAAATTTAAAAGTGTGGCGATCTACAAAAACACTACACTTATCCCTAGATTATACATGTGAAGTTTAACCCTTGTAACGCATAATTCCTAGCATCTATCTTTCAAGTGCTTAGGTGTTGAATAATTTGGAACTAAATTGACAGGAACCTGTTTTAAATGGCAAAATGCCATTGGATGATGTAGCTCGGGGGGTTGCGATGGGCCGTTCCTGTGTGTGATGACGGGTCGCCGCGCCACGTGTTCACGACGAACGAAACGGCTGGTTAGCTCCCGGTCTCGGGGTATCGGATCCCGTGCGACGCAGTCATGCGGTCAACAAAGACCGGCTCCTAAGGCCGGTGGAACTCAATTGTTCCGGTGGGGCCGCGCGACCATTGCCGCTAACATTAAATTGAACGGTGTCAGCCCACGAGTTGGTGTCCTGTCCATAGCAATTTTGAAACCATGGACTTACAAGGATTTGAGATAAGCCTAAATATACTAACTAAGAAAATATAACCTATACAAACAGGAAAGTCCGCTAGATAACAATGAGCATTTGAATAATACATAACATAGAGACAGCTTATGAATCTTTACACGTGGAAACACCGGAGGTACCGCACAGACCCTGGAGTCCGCAGTGGTACCCCGCAAAGGCGGCTCCCGCATACAAGATCACTAATTAACTTAATATAAGTTATAATACCTCTACGCTGAAGATGATGAGGAGACGAAGCTCCTAACGTGGCGAAAGGCATGGTGCCTCACGCGGGCATTACTTCTGATGCTATAAAAATTATGGTGAGAAGTAGTAACCTCGCGTAGGCCGTCGTCGCTGGATATCTTTGCGAGAGGTGTGTGCCTCGCGCGGGCCACCGTTACAGGAAAATGCCCCCACTGCCGAACTGGAGGAAACGTGTTGGCCAAAAGGGACCATTCATTTATTCAACCAATGTGCTGTGAAATTGTCACAAGCAGATCTTTATAACTGACCTATCGTTACGGTGGGATAGAGAGACGAATATCCACCGCAAATAGCCTTCCCGTGAGGGCGTGGCAGATTCTAACTTGTAATTATGCCTGTACATATTAAAGCTTAACGGTGCGGGGTGCGCCAAATAGCTCTAGAGGCGCTCTGGGCAAAGATTATTTGGCTGCGGTCGAAACATAAATCAGGACACACACGACATGCAGTGTGGTGGTTGAAGATCCACCTTTCGGCGTGGCTGGCAGATCCGGTGAGTTATCCACCGAGGAACATCGCTGCTCTACGTCACGTAGAATTACATAGTTGGGCCGCAAAGGCCCACCGCAATAATATAGTTCCTATACAGTTAGTAATTAAATCAGGAACAGCATATTAGTTCTAATATTGCCCCCTGATGGCCATCCGGGAGCTTACACAATTTTGGTGCGGTGGGTCGAGAACTGATTCGGCACGAGCGGAGATGAAAACGGCAGAGAGAGAGATAGAGAGGTGATGCTTTATACCTTTCCTGGTTGATCCGGGTAGCCTGTCATACTGTAAGCAGCTCCCGACTGTTCGGACCCCGGCCGACGATGCTCTCGATCTTCTGAAATCATCCCCTGTTATACTCATGGTGACGTCGTAACTGGCTGCCTCAACCAATCAGAATTTGCTGAACCAGCCAACAGCGTGCTGTAATCCTGTGACGTGTACACAATTATCTAAATATCGTGATAGATATAGATGTGAAGATGACGTAGTAAGTCATGTGTTACACAAATCACTAATTATTTAGCTTTATATATATATACGCGATTACCACGTTATGGAAATTTTAAAACGGTTTGTAGATTTAAAAAGCACGTCCAAAACTGGTCTTGGTCGATGCCATATTCGACGAAAACAAATAATTATAACGAATTAAGACGTGCCTACTCGGCACACTAAAAGCGCTACTCTCTCTCTCTCTCAGATGTGTCACGCGTCCTCTGTCAATACAGCGACTAGACGAACTTGGTCGTTTTCACGACGAAATTCCGCTCGTATAGGCTTATACACGGTTACGCGCTTATAGGAACGAATCCAGGACGGGCGGCCCGTAACCAGCTTAACTGGTACGCAACCGGTACCCGACCGGTCGATCCGTGCTACAATGATAACTGCATATGAGTTGTTAAAAAAAGAATCTCTACACCCCCAGTCACACCAACAACAAGAACATGAACAGGATTTCTAGTTCTGTTTCGGATTTCAAAATCACTAAGAATCATGTTTCTGTTCAATACCATTATTTTCCTGAGGATTCTAACAGCAATTTGTGTTTGACATAGAGACAAGTACTAAATCTATGCAATGACAAACAGATATGTCTTACAATCCTCTAATAGTCGTCTAAGTATATGAAGTGTATGTCTTTGAAGTTTTTACAATTTAATAAATATTCTATTGAACATTTTGAAACTAATCTGACTGGGCATTGTCGCTGGCATAGGCAGCAACAACACCCAGTCAAATTATTTTCGAAATATCCAACAGCTCAACTAAATAGGTATCTTAAAAACGGTATTTTGGGAGGTCATGTTGCAACGTATATAAACCGACCCCAACACGCTGAAAGCCTGGGCGTGGCCTATTACAGAGCCACGTCGGCATGATAAAGAAAATCACCAATAACACCTTCAAGGATAAATATTCCGTTGAAGCTGCTCAAACATATCGTTAGTGGGAACTTGGTCTACAGATTGTTGATCCTTAAACCGTAGGGTATAATACAAGCATATAGAACTAATCAGCCTTGATTCCTTCACACATAACACTTGATTGATTGCCGTGATCTACCGATTCCTATACCTGGCAAGGTGTGTTTGATTCATCTTCCATATGTAGCGGTTATTCCCACTGAACTTACTAGATATTTGACACACAGGACAAGAGAACTGTATATTTCGTGGCATCTTCATATTTTGCTTAGTAGGTGACGAGCGTATAATGATCGAAGCGACTGTTGCATTACAAATTCTCGTACAGCTAATGTTATCTGAGAAAGTCTAACTCAACAAAATTGTTTTGTAATAAAGGTTACTTTCTTGACATGATCAGTGACAAATGATGACTTACAGGAGTGCCAGATTTGACAAATCTGTGATGAAATTCAAAGACAGTTGATTGATTGGTTTTGTTTGGGTTGCTTTATGAAATGATCTGTAAAAGATAGTACAAGGCATCGAATGATTTTCAAACTTTGGCACATTAACAAGTAAAGGAAACACCAGGAGAATGAGCCAATTGAGAGAATGGACACGTTTGCAAGTGAGATTGATCCAGCTGATAGAATCATTTTCCAATCTTTTCAATTTCAATGTAAGATGATTTCGGTTAATGCCACATTGAATAGTAACGTGGCACACGGGAACATTTCACAGTCTCGCTGAGAATTACGTCACGTCTTATTGATCATAAAACGTATATTTATCTTGCTACTTTCTGGGTTTGTGCACAGAATGCAAATGGTATAGACTATATTCCTATTCACGTTTGTGTATCGTCATAACCATTAGGCAATTTCAAATGTAAAGTTAAAATTTAATGGCTAAATTTGTTCAAGAATATCAAAATATTTGTCACAGGTATTCAGCTAGTTATTTCAGTGCTAATTTTTTTTTAATATTATACTACTGGCCTGCGAATGCCTATTCCTCAAGATGACGGCAAATGCCGGCTTTGTCAGGGCTTCGCCATGAAACAGATAAGAATTTATACAGCTATCCTTACATTGCTTGGAACGGTGACTATTTTGCAGTGAAATCTAAGAATTCTAATGATTATAACAGATATATAGCACCTGACCACGGAGAGAGTTTCCATGTCGCATTGAATTATAGGAACTTGATAAATGGTACATGAAAGGAGAAGCTCGTGGCACGTCATTTCTGCTGCTAGTAATTACATTGGCATACATTTATTTGCTTAGATATCTGTGGCATTAAATTGGCAAAGCTTCTTGCACATGGTCATAAACTACTGACTTAATGGCTATGCAGGCGTCGGTGTCTATGTCGCTAGCCACATAACCACAATCCAGGCAATAATTACATGTGTAGTTATTCCATGGAGCAGAGAGTGCATTACTGTGTGAGACTACATGTCATTATTCAGATCGTTACACTGTATCTTGAATGGAGCGCACAACGAGAGTTAGTGGCAATGACATGTTGCTGATGACGATTTTAAAACAGTGTTGTTGCTGTATTTCCTTTATGAATACTGCTTTTAGATGAAGACTAACCTCAATTTGGTATTTATTTCTTATTTTTAATGATTATTATCACAATGAGAGTGCCTAATGTTCGAACTGATGTGACAATTAAGCTAGATTACATCTTATCTTTATCTCAATTCATCTACTAATGCAGAAGCATATCTTAACCAGCATCATCAGACTGTTTATCTAGAATATGAAAATTTATGAATTAAAAGAGAGATCCAGTATCTAATTGGTGTAAGCAAGCATAAATAAATAAGAGAGAGAGGGTGGCAGGGAGGGAGGGAGCGGGGAGGGAGAGAGAGATGGACGATATGGGGAGATAAAGAAAGAAACAGAAAGAACAAGTGTTCAGCAGTACAACGCTTTCACTTAAGTGTTCTTCCACAATGTGATTTTGACAAACAGTTATTGGGACGTTACTCGTTCATTGTCAGTTCAAGACCTGGCTTTTGCGAATTATTGTTATTTCTACCAAATCAATAGATAGGTTAATAACCATTGATCATGCTGGATATCTTCACTACATACACAGAGCATACTGCATATATCAATGGTGAATACATATATCTGTTCACGTACAGTCATGTACATAATGACTCTGATTCAGCATTTAATAGAAGGACCCATTTCTAGCTATTCCACGCCCATTTCTAGCTACGCCTCATCCACTTCGTACCCTTTGTTGGAAGTTATTTGAAACTTTGAAATCTGAATATCCAGAATCAAATTTCAAGGCAACTATACACGTAAGCTATGTATATTTGGAAACTAATTGAGTGTTGGCTGTTGCTGCATATTGCAGCAACAGCACCCAGTCAAATTAGTTTCCAAATATTGAACATCATGTTTAGTAAATTGTAAATTCACCAAAGACACAAAATTCATATCCTTTCGTAACATACTTTTCGGTTTTAATGATGAAGCTGCGTCATTTTGAATGTGTCATAAGCTAGCAAGTTACATATCTGATTGTGATGTCAGATACCTGAATGACAGATCGGATCCATCAATTTCATGAACTGACCATAATAATGTCTCTGCGACATACTTTGCGTTCCTGTATGAATACATGTTCGATGAGAAGTTAAGCCTACAGTACGTGTCAGCCTCCGCTGAGAAATCTAGTCTTGGCAGATGAAGTTCTGTGCCATATGACAAGAAGCCATATTGGCCAGAGTTTCCCAGTTAATTGAAGAATCCAGTTTTATATATTCCCAGCCCATCTCTAGCTAAGAGCCACCAATTGCTCGCCCGTGTCTGCATTGATCGATCCCTGAACTCCCTGACAATCAATTACCAGAAAACTATACAGGCAAGCTGTTGAATATTGCGAAAGTAATTTGACTGGGTGCTGTTTCTGCCTACGGCAGCAACAGCGCTCAGTCAAATTACTTTCAAAATATGCAACAGTATGCTTATTAAATTTTAAAGACATACAAGTCGTGCAACAACGCTTAGTCCGTCATCAACTAAGCGTCCGTGACGAACTTATCTACGTCATTTATGACGTCATTGACGATAACATCATCCTACACGCCACGTAGCTGAATATGACGTCATGTAATTGATGGGTAAAGAGGAAAGGTTCATTAATAACGAATCCATCAAGGTCGTCTTTCGTATGATGAAATTTCCTCAAAGACCTGAGAAAAAGCAAAGGCTTGCAGATAATAGCAGTTCCTTTAATCGATCTAATATTAATAACCTTCACGGGATCCAGCGAACAAAAAAGCAAGGATATTTTTTGGAAGTGGTATACATTTTGAAATGATTAACTCCGTAAGAATCCTTTTGACATTAAATCGCCTGCGATCGATTTCTAGCTAAGCCCCATATATTTCCAGCTAAGCTCCGCCTACTATTAGGAATGTTGGAATTGATTTGACACGTCGAATCCTCTTATTCTCAGTATCTAAATTGCAAAGTAACCTGTTGAATTTTTTGAAAACAATATAGCGCAAACACACAAACAGATCCCAGTCAAATTATTATTTTCAATATATTCAACAGAATGATTATTAAATTTTTAATTCATCAATTATGCAAAATTCTCGCACCTTAGTGGTGGACTTTTCTAATCTTGTGAAGGAGCAAAATCAGAGATTCGGATCCCTAAAAGCATAGGTAGTGGTGTGGAGTTAGTTTTGTATTATATCACACAATGTGACTGTTATTCGTTCCTAGTAAAATTCAAAATAAAATTCAAGAATTACAAGATTATGGTGCACATAATGATTAGCTTCTGACCATTGTGGAAATGACACTATTTAATGAAGGAATTCGTGTATTTCCCAAACACCAAATGCTTTCAATCAAACTATTTGCCAAAAGCGAGCAGTTGGATATTTGAATCTGTTTTGGAGGATAATCTCAAAATTTAACGACATTGGCGCTGCAGTCTGTTCTGGAATGGAACAGTAATGCTATAGTAATGTTGCGAAGATGAAATCAATTCCTCACAATACAATGGACCTTTCCAGTTTTAGCTATGCCCCGTCCATCTCTAGCTAAGTTCCACCCACACCTCGCTCGTGTTGGGATCACTCAATCCCTGAAAACCCTGACTATCAAGTTCCGAAAAAACTACACAGGTAAGCTGTTGAATATGTTTAAACTAATTTGACTGGGCGCTGTTGCTGCCTAATGGTTAAATAATCTATTAAATAGCAAAGAATTACAAAGACATACAATTTATACAACGTGTCGGGCTGGTTGAGATTTGGTAACTGTCTATATGGAACCCTCTGTGACGTAATGATTGTGACGTCATCATACACGGGCTGAGCTGATTTTGACGTCATACGAGGTCAGCTGATGGATGGATACTCTGGAATGGTGAATTAAGTCACTATTACAGACCCACCTTCAGATAATAAAAAGTGACCAATACTGTCTTCACGTACAAATATTGAATCTAGTCAAACATATCGATAGTGAGCACTTGTATTTGTATTATAACAAGCACACAAATCCTATCAGTCTTATTCATTCCTTCTCACATAATACTTGATTGACTGCCTCTTGTCGCATGAACAATTGTTAGTCAATCTACGGATTCCTTTACTTGACAAGTCGTGTTTTATTCATCACACATTTGCAGTAGCTTTTCCCAATGAATGATATTTGACACACGGGGCATGGGAAATGGATATTTAGTAGAACTTTCTCAAAGGATCACAGCTAGCTGGATAAGCACAGATCATATAATGATCAAAGCTGCATATAAAACTTGCAGCGCTAATGTGCGAGGAAAAAGTCTAAGTCGGCTGATTATTTTACAATAAAGCTTGATTTCTTCACATGATCAATGGCAAAGGTTGAATTACACGACTGTCTGATTTGACAAATCAGTGAGGAAATTCACAGACAGTTGATTGATTTGTTGCTTTATTAAATGATCTGTATAAAATGATACAAGGCATCGTATGATTTCCAAGCTTTGGAACATTGACAAGGAGTTGAATCATCAGGAGCACGTGCCACATATGTGACTGGGTACGAATGAATGTGCTTGCTGTCTTAGACAATGTTAGGTAGATGGTTCCGTCCCTTTCAGGTAACTGAATAATAGAGATAGGTAATTCAGCAATTAAAACCTTATCGCGTTGAACCATTAATTCACAACTATGCAGGTAAGTTGTGCATATTTTGAAAATAACTGAAAGGGAACCTGTTACTACTATTAAAATTAGGTTCAAGACATTCAACATAATATTTATTAAATTGTAAATGTTTTAGAAATCGAACATTTATGTACACTATGTTAAATACTATCTTCTCCTACTGAATGGAATATAATAGATTGAAATGTGGTTCAATCAAAATCTTGTGAATAGTAAATGTTTTAGACACAAGCCGGGTAATACAGGTTACACGGCTGCTATTGTGATAGTACCGGCCATGTAACCTGCATTATCAGCGAATATGAAGCCAGCTTTAGCTTATATAGCTGATATATCTGATTGTTAAATGATGATTCACATATAATGTGTATTTATAGAGAGATGATACTTATGAGTAAAACAGTAAATATATAGGCATAATCGTATAAATCCAAATAGACTCAAAATCCAGCTTGATCTAAAGGAAATCAACACATGTGTTTTCTTTATCATCATTAATTATTTCCTAAACTCATGACAACCCGGCCTGTATTATGCAGGAAACGCTTCAGTCAAATTGCTTCTCACAACCTACACATGATAGTTCACTATTTGAATGATAGGTAAATATTCACCACTACAGATGTTGTCAAATATTGTTCTGGTTCTGTCTCTTTCTCGAAGATAATATATATCCATCACTGCTTGAAGTGCGATTGATCCAGTTGACAGAATCATTTTCCAAGATGATTATCGTTAATGACACATTGCATGACAACATGACACAGAGATACAGTTCACAGTCTCACCGAGTATTCGCTCACTTCTCATTGAAACATATGTTTGGCTGTCTTCCTACTTTCTGTGTTAGTGGTACTGGATGCAAATGGTATAGACAATAATCCTATTCACGTGTGTGTGTGTGTCGGCATAACAATTAGGCTTTTTTAAATCCTAAAGTTTAATGGCTAAATTAGCTTAAGAATATCAAAATATTTTGACATCGAGATATTGATTATTAATCCGCTGATTTCAGCGTTAATTTAAAAAAAATATTATTCTCTTGGCCCGCAAATGGGCATTCCTCAAAGGCCAGTTTTGGCCGGTTTCGTCATAAAACACTTAAGAATTTATGTAAATATCATTTTCATTGCTAGAGACATTGGCCATTTACTGTGAGATGCTAGTGATTATAACAGATATATAGCACCTGATTTGGGAGAGAGTTTCCATGTCTCATTGAATTATAGGATAAATGACATATGAAAGGAAAACCGAGTCTCAAGTCTCTTCTGTTGCTAGTAATTACGTTGACATATATTTTTAGCTTGGATATCAGCGACATTAAATTGGAGGCCTTCTTATACATGGTAATAATCTACTGACTTAATGGCCATGCAGGCGTCTCTGTGTATGTCACTAGCCACGGAACCACAATCCTGGCAATAATTACAGTGTGGCTATTCCATGGAACATGGAATGCATTACTATGTTCGATTACGTGTCATTATTCAGATTGTAACAAGTTCGCTTGAATGGAGCATACGACGGGAGTTAGTGGCAATGATATGTTGCTGATGACAACAGTGTGTTGATATATTTTCTTTATGAATACTGCTTTTAAATGATGACTAAGCCACAATCCAGTTTTGCGCTATGCCACATCCATCTCTAGTTAAGTTCCACCCACGCTTTGCACTCTCTGAATCTCAATTTCCAGAAAATTATAAAGCAAAGCTGTTGAATAATTTGAAAATAATTTGACTGGTCGCTGTTGCAAATGTCTCGATTTAGTCGTTCTTTAAGCACTTAATAGTATGTCAGGTTGTACGAATTCTATGTTTCTACTATTTAATAAACATGCTATTGAATATTTTGAAACTAATTTGTCTAGGCGGTGTTGCTTCCATAGGCTATAGGCAGTCACAGCAGCCAGTCGAATTAGTGTCAAAATATTCAACAGCTTATCTGTATAATTTTCTGGAATTTGAGATTCGGATAGTGCAGGGATCGATCGATTCCAAGACGAGCAAGGCGTTGGTGGAGCGTAGCAAGAGATTGGCGGGGCATAGCTAAAACTGCATTTGTCAGTTAGGATTAAGGTACTGCTTTTGATGGAGATTGTACCATAGTTGGTTAAATACTATTGTTATTGGTCTGTAAGGAATAAATACAAATTTTTTTTCGATTATACACTACCTATGGCGTACTGATTGATGTAGGTTTACACAAATCAAATGATTTCTGGATATCTGTATTTTTTTCCTTATCACAAGAATTGTAGTGAGTCAGTTCTCGAAACTGGTGGTCTAACGTTCATGGATATTTAGCATGTTGTTATGAGCTAGAAGGCATCCAATCTTCCATGAAATTCGTCGCCGTTTTACCAATAAAGCATACATGTTTCACCTTGCCTTCAAATTCATTACATGCTGGAGTTTAAAATACTTATTTGTAATTCGATTTCTTCATTGCCATTATTACTTGTCCATTTGTCTACTTTTAAGAAGAAATTTCTTTCAACTGCTTTGTTCAAGTGTCTCAATTGTATTTGCTTCAAGTAATTTTACCGATAATATTGCGAGCAATTTTGAACTGTTGTAGATTAGGAAATGCATGCAAATCACTCAATCTGCTGGTCTCGTTGTGCTAATTTGTTAGCAGAAACCAAACAATAGATGCTTCAATATCATTGTATGGTTTCAAATTGGCGCTGTCATTCAACACACTGCATGACGATGATGGGTAAATTTGCTACAATTTCTCTAATTAGATGCATTATTCCTTTGAACTAATGTTCACTTTTTCTTATTGTCATGTAAATAATTTTTCTAATAGTGGACAATGTATCTGCATTTTTGTTGTTTTTTATTAAAGTGTGTGATAAAACCCTTCTTCATAATTAACTGGTTTCTTCTCGCGAGGATATCGGAATAATGCGTATGTAAATAATATCTGAGTAGATTCATTGATCTAATTGTAAGAATAAACATATATATTTTTTTATTCTTACTGTTAGATCAATGAATCTGCCCATATATTATTTGCATACGTATAACACATACATAAATACATACATACATACATACATATACACGCACGCACGCACGTATGCACGCACACGCGCACGCATATATACATATATGCATGTGCGTGCGTGTGCGCGTGCGTCCGTGCGTGCGTGCATGCGTGCGTGTGTGAGCGTGTGAATGACCGTGTACGGCCTTGCGCGCGTATATATGTATGTATGTATTTATGTGTGTTTGCGTGCGTGCGTCTGTGTGCGTGCGTGCGTGTGTGAGAGGTGCGTGCGTGCGTGCGTGTGTGTGTGAGGACCTCGGGAAGATCAGTTTACTGACGATGTATACCCTCCTTAAACAAAGATTATTATTATTATTATTATTAGTATTATTATTATTATTATTATTATTATTATTATTATTATTATTATTATTATTAAGACTTTATTCCAGTGCAAGCACCAGTCGAAACCCTCCCACTGACATGTCACGCATATAAGCAAATGACAAAAAGCAATGTACAGGTAGTGCAAGTTTTTCAGCAATGGAAAAAGCAAACGTGACAACTGTTCCTATCATGGGAATTGTGAAATTACATCATAGTATACCTACCATGTATCATCCTGGAAATAGCTCTAGATGGTATTATCGCCATGATTACGTTTACATCTAGCGACGTCTTGTAATTACCTCGCTAGTTTATTACCATGTAGAGAGAGCTCTCCAATTTCACACCAAGCGAACAAATCTACACACCAGTGCCATTAATATCAACGTAAAATGATTGCTCTCTCTCTCTCTCCTTGCGTTTGTCATTCACAGGTTGACTATTATTCTAAACATTGGAACACGTTCCTAATGCAAAAACTATAAACCACGTAAAATTCCTATAATTGCATAGAGACTTTCAGGCTATAATATACTAACATGTTTGATTTTGCTACGCTTTATTAACTGTGAACAAATGTTAGATTCTGTAATTATGACGTGTGGTGCTGTTTCCAAAACAGGAACAGGTATCCACAACCCCAAGTTTGTATTATACCACACCTTGTGTCTACACTTGAAGAATGAAAAAGGTATGGTGAACATAATGATAGCTTCTGAATATTGTGAAGATGATTAGTAGTTATCGAATGGTTTTTTTGATTTCCCAAACACCAAATGCTTTCAATCATACTATTTACAAAAACTATCAGGTGACATTTGCATCTTTCTTTATTTTAGAGCATATTCTCACAATCTAACGACATTGGTCCTGAAAGCTGTTCTACATCCTTCTATTAACTAATGGATCAGCAATGCTATAGTAATGTTGCAGAAATGAAATCAATTCTTCACAATGCAATTAACTCACTATTACAGAGTCACCTTGGGATAGTAAAACGCCATCCATAACATCTTCAATTACAAATAATTGTTTGAATCTGGTCAAAAATTGTGAGAGTGAGCACTTGGTCTTTAACCAAGAGATGGTGCGTCTTTAATTCCTCCTCACATAATACTTGATTGATTGACTGCCCTTTGTCACGTGAACAATTGTTAGTCAATCTATTTTGTTTATCTGGCAACTGGTGTTTTATTCATTGTGCATATGTAGTTATTATTCCCAATGAACTTAGCAGATATTTGACACAGGGCATAGGAACTGGATATTTAGTAGAACCTTCTCTCAGAACCCTGGCTTGCTTAATAAGGACAGATCATATAATGATCAAAGCTTCAGTTGTATTATAAAATCGTGTAGAGCTTAGGTTCTCTGAGAAACTCTACGTCGACGTGAATGGTTAACAATAAGACTTGTTTTTCTGCCATAATCAATGGCAAATGTTGAATTACAGGCCTGTCTGATGTGGTAAGTCTGTGATGAAATTCACAGACAGTTGATTGATTAGTTTTCTTCCGATTGCTTTATGAAATGATCTGTAAAAGATGATGCAATTCATGGAATGATTTACAAGTTTTGATACATTAAAGAGTGGTGGAAACACCAGGAGTATGTGCCAATTGGATAAGTGGACATCAATTAATGTACTTGCTGTCTTAGACAATCTTAAGCAGAAAGTTCAATAACTTGCAGGTAAATGATTAATAGAGGCAGATAATTCAGCAATCAAAACATTGTAACTTTGAACCATGAATTCGCAGAATTTCAATTTCAAGGCAACTATGCAAGCAAGATGTGGATATTTTGGAAATAACTGAATGGGAACTTGGTACTGCTTTTCAAATTACTGTCGATATATATTTATTAAATTTTGAAAATTATAGATGTCTGGAGTTCATATACAAAGTATTAAAACACAGTCTTCGCTGAATGGATTCTAATAGAATGAAATGAAGGTTCAATCAAAGTCTTGTGAATAGAAAATGTTTAATCACGATAACTCAAGTTACTGGGCCTGTTTTGGGCCAGTACCAGCTCAGTAACCTGCATTATCTGGGAAACTGAAGACAGGTTTATCTTATCTCAGCTAATTGATAAATGGTGATTTTCAGGCATTCACATATAATACGTGTGTATAGAGAGATGGTACTTATTTGTAAAATAGCAAGATATCGGCATAACCGTATAAAGACAAATAGACCCAAATGGACATTTCCATTTTTTAGCTATGCCCCGCCCATCACTAGCTAAGCTTCACCCACACCTCGCCGTGTTGGGATTGATCGATCCCCGAATTCCCTACCTATCAATTTCCTGAAAACTATACAGGTAAGCTGTTGAATATTGTGTAACTAATTTGACTGGCTGATGTTGCTGCCTATGGCAGCAACAGCGTCCAGTCAAATTAGTTTCAAAATATTCAAAAGAATATTTATTAAATAGTAAAGGCATACAATTTGTACAACAACACATAGACCGTCTTCAAATATGCATTCGTGACGTGCTTATCGACATCATTTATGACGTCATTCATTCTGATGTCATTCTGCACATCACGTAGTTGATTATGACGTCATATGATGGGTGGATTCACTGGAAAGGTGAATTATAGCTTAAACAAGAGGAAATCAACACATGTGTTCTCTTTATCAATATCAATCGTTTCCTGACATGTTATTAACGAGTATTTTTCGAGACAATTTTGAGACTAACTTGATTGGAAACTGCTGCCTTTAGAATATAAACATCTTACTTGTATGCTTGGTTTCGGATTAAGATACCAGGATAGCAATTGAATGGTGTATTGATTTGTGATCTTCCATCTAAAGCATGTTCGCCACACACTCATAGGAAAAACGATAACTTTTAATATATGAATCGAAGCTACTATCACGGTGTAAAACCTTCAAGAGCTAAGGTTCTCCGATAATGTCTAAGACAACATTACCCTAATTGCAATACAGAATTGTTTCTTAGCAAGTCCAATGTCTTCTTTCGGCATACAAATTGAGGAATCCAGTTTTAGCTATGCCCCGCCCATCTCTAGCTAAACTCCGCCCACACTTCGCCCGTGTTGCGATCGATTGCTCGATTAACTGCCCACTATCAATTCCAGAAAATCATACAGGTAAGCTGTTAAATGTTTTGAAACGAATTTGACACGGAGCTGTTGCTGCCTATGTTTATTAAATAGTAAAGACATTCAATTCGTAAATCAACGCTTAGTCCGTCATCAATTAAGAGTTCGTGATGGACTTAGCTACGTCATTCATGGCGTAATTGATTATGGTGCCATCCTACACGTCAAGTAGTTGATTATGACGTCATAGTGGTGATGGATAAACTGGAATGCTCCATTGCACCGGTATATATATTAGCTTGGATATCGGTGACATTAAATTGGCGAGCTTCGTGTACATGGCAGTAAACTACTGGGTTGATGACCATACAGACGTCATGACCTACGTCGCTATCCCCTGAACTGTAATCACGGGGATAATTACATGTGTTTGTCTATTCTTAGGAGCGTGGATTGCATTACATAGCTAGTCTACGCATCATTATTCAGATGGTTACAAGGTCGCTTGAGTGGAGTCCATGACGACGGTTTGCTCATCTTTTAAGAGAATATTGCTCTAACATCAAACATATATTTAAAGATGCATATTCACACCGAAGTGCTTGAAAATAGAATTGTTAAAATTGTATACTTTTAGAGGCTTAAATTGTGTATCCAAATATAATAAAACGAAATAAATCTTAATACATTGTGGTTTCATTTCATAGAAATAAAGTTGTGAAATTAAATTAGGGACTCGTGTCTCAAATTTGACAACTTAAAAATGTATTAAAGGTGCATATTCACACTAAATGCTTGAAAATAAAGTTGTTAAAATTTTATAATTTTAGATTCTTAAATTGTGTGCCTAGATGTAATGAAACGAAATAAATCCTAATAATTGAGGATTTCATTGCGTATGAATTAATATAATGTTTAAAGTTGTGAAATTGAATTAGAGACACGAGTCCCTATTTCACAACTAAAAAAATTGTATTAATTTATACGTAATGAAATAGTCAATTGTTAAGATTTATTTCGTTTTATGACATTGAGGTACACAACTTAAGGCTCTAAAAGTATACAGGTTTAACACCCTTATTTTCAAGCATTTTGGTGTGAATATGCCCCTTTAATTTATACGTAATGAAATCGTCATCTGTTAAGATTTATTTCGTTTCATTACATTTAAATACACATTTTATGCCTCTAAAAGTATCAATTATATTTTCATGCATTTCGCTGTGAGTATGTGCCTTTAAGATAACAAACATGACATTTCCAGCGATGTAACGCTTGGCTAAAATAAGTATTATATAAGTCTGCTCAAGGAAATCAAGCGATTATGCTGTCTTGGATACAATTATATCAACATAATGTGCATAGACTTTCTAATGCCACTATGACCAAACATCTAGAAACTGACGCAGCAACTAATTCAGATCTATCCAGAGAGGCGGGGGATCGGGGTGGTGGTGGTGGGGGGGGGGGGGGGGGGAGATATAGGTGTGTTAATGGACCTTTCCAGAGTAATGACGTCATATGCCGTAATAATCAGCTAAGCGGCGTGTAGGATGACGTCATAATCAGCACGTCATAAATGATTCTATACCGCCCGTCGTTAACTCTTAATAGTCCGACACGTTGTACAAATTGTATGTCTTTACTATTTAAGAAACAAGCTGTTGAATATTTTGAAACCAATTTGACTGGGCGCTGTTGCTGGCATATCGGCAGCAACAACACCAAGTCAAATTAGTTTCAAAATATTCAATAGCTTACCTGTATAGTTTCTTGGAAATTGATAGTCAGGGAGTTCAGTGATCGATCGATCCCATCACGATCGAGGTGTGGGCGGAGCTTAGCTAGAGATGGGCGGGGCATACCTAAAATGTAACGGTCCATTAAATTAGCTACAGTATTCTTTCACACTGTAGTGAATTAGAGATTATTACGCCGCGTCGTGAGTAGACGCAATGGACCGTTACAGATTTATCTATGGCCCGCCCATCTCTAGCTAAGCTCCGCCCACGCTTCGCCCGTTTTGGGATAAATCGATATCCAAGCGCCCTGACAATCAATTTCCTGAAATCTATACAGGTAAACTGTTGAATATTTGGAACTAATTTGACTGGGCAAGTAGCCTTAGTTTCAAAATATTCAACAAAATCTTCATTAAATAGTAAAAAAAAATATAATTCTTACAACAACGCTTAGTCTGTCTTCAATTATGCGTTCGTGAAGTACTTATCTACGTCATTCGTGACGCAATAATGGTGTCATCGATTATAATGTCATTCCACTCGTCCTGTAGTTGAGTATGACGCCATAGCGTGGAAGAATAAACTGGAAAGGTTCATTGTATTGTTGTGCTAAGGAATATTATATCTGTGAACACTCGTAACTGTTTTATTACCATCTCCCCGTAATGGAATATATATCCAATAAAAATCACGATCGAATCTTCCTGAATAAATGCTAGACAAATTATTCGGTTAATAAAAATCCGTGAAATATTTGGACAAATTACAGCAGAAATGTAATTTGTAAACCACGTAATATGGCAGACATTCACGGTGAAGATAACACGTTTTATGCCATCTACAAGGTTTGATTGCGAGGTAACATAAGGGTCGGCGGTCGGACAAGATTGAATACGGTTAGACGAGTTACTCGTACGCGCCTACAGTTGAGTACAGAGTACGTCAGTTATCAGAGCAATGGAGGATATCAGTTTCTCAGTCAATTATTTGACGTCATAATCAACTACGTGATGCGCATGGTGACGGACGGACGGACGGACATACGGACATACGGACAGACGGACCAGACAGATAGACAGGCAGACAGCATGACAGACAGACAGACAGACAGACAGACAGACAGACAGACAGGCCCAATTCCCACTATAAGGTTAGGTTAATAAACAGTTAGAGTATAGGCAGAGGTGTGTTACAGATGCAATGTTCATTCTCCTTTAGAAACCGCTACAAGATAATATAATCCAGCAAAGCAGAGCACACAATTTTCGCCGTTACTTTTGGTATAAAATTACATGAGATTGTCCTTTTTTCTCCGAGACATTCTGCCAGGCATAGAACTTGAATATTCATTTGCTCGACACTACTATTACTTCTACTTCTTATAGGGATGCTAATCTCATCTCAAGTGTTGTATTGCACCAATAGATT
>CM067372.1:162939512-163042012 GCA_034401795.1 Chaetoderma sp. LZ-2023a | reverse complement strand
TTTTCTATGTTTTCCTAAGTTCTACTACGAACAGATGATAGCTCGTGCCAATGACAAAATATGTACTGCAATAAGGGTCAAAATATAGAATTATACCTTTTCTAGTTTCTAGAAATATCTATCACCATTTTATTGTGGGTACATAACACATGGTTCCCCCATACCCGAGACATATGGGTGGGGTGGGGGTGCACGATTCAAAAATAGTTAACATAGTATTGCAAAAGATTTTTCACACGTTGCCCTTCGTGTTCAAATTGTTAATGAGTTGACAAAACGTAATCAAATTATTCAATCTATTGCGTACTTTCATCTTCCATCAAGAAAAGGTATTTTCAAAATTTACGGTAATTTACTTAGATTGAACTCATATAATCTTAAAACAAATATTCATCTTCAGCATCTGTATAATTTTAACTTCGCATTGCTGTATTTAGCATGTCTCGCTATGTCATAACAACTTCTAACCTGTAATATTATGATTTTCACAACCACGCCATACCAGCCCCTACATGAGCTATCTAGCAAAATGCTACGGTAATCCAAGATATCATACGTTACCGACATACCGCCACCGTACCCTGGCTTACCTCCCTTGTCAATCGCCTTTCACATTGCCCTGCCACACGTACCATCACCTGGCCTTCTCCGCATTGTCATGCCTACTTTCCCAGCCTGGCTCTACCATCTCCCGTACCCTACTCACTTATGTACTTGACCATAGCCCATCTCTAGCTAAGCTCCACCAGCACTTTGACCATGTTAGGGTCAATCGATTCCACCATTCTCTGAATATCAATTTCCAGAAAACTATATAAGTAGGTTGTTGGATATTTTGAAACTAATTTGACTGTGTGCTGTTGTGCCATAGTAATAGTATACTATACAATGTGATGGACTATTAAGCGTTTAAGACGGAAAATACTGGCTTCAGAATAAATTCTCGGTCACTGGAGCAATAGAACGTCTATTTCAGACATTCTATTGCTCCAGTGACCGAGAATTTATTCTGAAGTCAGTATTTTCGGCACGTTCTCGCTTATGCTGTAATATGTTTGTACAATCAATACTGTACAGTTTTTATTCATATCATACAATATCATATCACACCAAAGAACTATAGATGACTCTGTATTTAGGGAAACTGTTACACAAATGGGAAGGCAATATTATGCAATCAATGTTGCCACACAAATCATCTGATGGACTGTATTATATGCATTTCTTGGTTAGCTTTCACCACGATTGAGATCGACCAGGAGAAATGCCCACCTTAAATCAGGGGGTTTAGCGCCGAGAGAAAAGGCAGGGATAACAAGTTACCCATACAGAGATGAAGACCATCATCAAGTCACTCTATAGAACACCTCAATCAGAAGATGCCTACCATCATCTCTCGAGGCCAGAGCAAGTGACCATTTTTCGTCTCAGAACTGGATACAACAGACTAACCCAACACATGTACAGGCGGTTCCACCCTACTACATCGCCCGCTTGTCCTTGTGGAGAAGCAGAACAGACCACAGAGCACATACTTCAATGTTGCAGTACGTATCAGCTGCTGAGAGAAGAGATCTGGCCTTTGTCAACCTCTTTTCTTGAAAAGCTGTATGGGCCTGTGGAAGAACTGCGGAAAACCACAGATTTCATCTTGAGAACGGCTCTCCAAGTGTGATACCAGCGATCGAAAAGAGGAAGAAGAACAAGTCCGGAATTCTAAACACTCATGAATGGAGGAGTACATGTTTAGCTATGCCCCGCCCATCTCTAGCTTAGCTCAAACCAAGCTTTGCCTGTGTTAGGACCGATCGATCCATGTACTCCCTGAATCTCAATTTCCAGAAAACCATATAGGTAAGCCGTTGAACTATACAGGCAAGCCTTTGAATATTTTGAAATTAACATGACTGGGTGCTACTGCTGCCTATGGCCACATCAACGCCCAATCAAATTAATTTCAAAATATTCAGCAGAATGTTTATTAATAATAAAGTTTAAAACATACAATTCGTACAACTTGACGGACTATTAAATGTTCATGACGGACTAAATCGTGTCATTCATGACATAATTGAGTATGATGTCAGCCTGCATGTGACCTCGTTGATTATGACGTCATATGATCGATAGATAAACTGGAGTCTTCCATTACCCCAACTTTCCTCCTTGCTTATTTGTTAGTGTGAGCTCAAGACTATGTTTTGACGCTCGATAAATTAAATAAACAATATTATTGCTGTCTGGAAATATGTATTTGCTTGTTAGCCATGTTCATACAGCAATGTCATCTAACGAGATTTGCCTCCGATTGAAAGTTATTAATTAACTAGGTAGCATTGCGATGATTGTATGTGATATACTTGCATTCGAGGGAAATAGAATTTTCTTCATTCACAATAAATAACTCAATGAACTGACGGGGAATCGAACCAACAACTGCCGACCGTGTCTAGCATCTAGTATGTGCACAGAAGGTTACGAAGTATCTAGCATGTGCACACAGCACAGAGACCACGCTTCTTACGGCCATTGTATTAGTTATACAAGTATTTGAGGCATTATGGTATTTAGCGTTGACGGGGAATTGAACCCACAAGGTACTATAGCGGAAGGGCGTAGGATCATAGTGCACACACGCTTCCACCAAACCAATGACACAGGATAAAATCATACTTTGTCGGTGACGGTTTCACGATTGTGGTGATTTTGACAGTAATTGTAACTGGCTAGCCAGGTATAGTGATTTATTTTATGTGCGCAAATGGTCACACAGTTCTTCGCCCGTGCACACATCACACAGAGACCACGCATTTTGCAGCTATTATACTTAGTTTTCGTGGCATTACGGTATTTATCATTCGACGAGAATCGAACCCATCATAGCCAACACCATCGTACTAACAGATGCCCACTCACATAGCTACACTGTTGGAGGCCGTACTTGCAGACCTGTGATTTCTCGCTATGTGAAGTAACATTACGCTAGTGGGATGGAGGTAGCCAATCAGATTTCTGCCTACTTCACGCGATAGGCGAGACTTTGTCTGGTGACCGAATTTACAATCACAAAAACAACGACGATCGCGACGCTGTTAAACTAAAAGAGACATTTGCAAAAGTTTGCAATAGTTTTGCTCTAAACAGGTTATGTGAGGAACAGAAAATGTGTAGATTGGTTTTCGGTAACAAAAACCGCGAGTTTGGTTTACGCACAAGTGTAAATTTGTCTACTTCCTGATTTCTTATCGATCATTCTCATTGGCACAAGTTGACTGACCCCGGCTCATTAATATGTATGAAGCTTCCTGAACTTAGCACAAACATCAAAGGTGTGCAAGCGCTGTACTTGATACGGGAACGTAGTGGGAGGACGAGGATCGTGCAATAGGACGATGAACCAACGCACGATTTTCCCAGATCAACGCCACATGAGAAAGTCCTAGTTGTATATCTCAATGTAGTTTTAGCAGATACACTGTATCGGCCCTATTACCATGGCCGCGTTCTCTAAAGAATAGACCTTTCCAGTTTTTAGCTATGCGCCGCCCATCTCTAGCTAAGCTCCACCCGCACGTCGCTCGTGCTGGGATCGATCGATCTCCGAACTCCCTGACTATCAATTTCCAGAAAACTATACAGGTAAGCTGTTAAATATTTTGAAATTAATTTGACTGGATGCTGTAGCGCACAGCGTCCAGTCAAATTTGTTTCAAAATATTCAACATAATGTTTATTAAATAGCAAATACATACAATTCGTACAACTTGTCGGACTATTAAGCGTTAAAGACTGACTATTTCGAATCATTCATGACGTCATGATTATAACGTCGTCCTACACGTCACGTAGTGCATTATGGCGTCATATGATGGATGGATGGATGGATGGATGGATGAACTAGGAAAGGTCCATTACGCTGTAAAGTTACAGTGCAAACGCCAAAGACGTGTCGGCCATGTTGATGAAATGCACTCCAATTTGGTGAAATCCATGATCGCAACAACAGCGGCCAGTCAAATTACTTTCAAAGTATTTAACAGAATATTTATTAAATAGTAAATCCATAAAACACACAATTCATATACATGCCATTGGCAGAAGCAGCTCTCAGTCAAATTATTTACAAAATATTCAACAGCTCACCTGTATAATCACGTTGAAATTTACATTCTGGGAATTCAGGTTTCAACATTTCAAATCTATTCCATCACACTTAAAACGAGAGCGGGGCTTAGATAGAAATGGGCGGGGAATAGCTCCAAATGTGTCCATCTATAGTATTATGTAACACATTATAGGTAAGCGAATCTGCAAAGTCATGGCTAATGGGTACAAGCTAGAGCGAGCTACAGTACTATATATGTATATAGTGCTTATGATTCTCTATTCGTCGTCGCCATTTTAGCTATTAACCTCTGGTGTGTCAATCGCGCCTCAAAGCGCTCAAAATGAGACTTTTATCAATTAAATTGACTTTAATTTGTCAAGAGTTTTCAAGATTTTTGGTTAGTGAATTACCATTTGCTGGCGAAGAGAAGACCGGGGTTTTTTTACGTTTATAACTGGAATTTAGGAAACTCGTTTTCTAAGAGTTGGGGTTTTTTACCGGTCAAGAAAATCTAAATTTCTTGTTTAGTCAGTGTCAATTTGCAGGCTAAGAGAAGGCTATTTTTGTAAATGTATCACTGGAATGACTGGCTCGGTAACCGAGCCAATCATTCCAGTGATAAATTTTCAAAAATAGTCTTCTCTTAGCCTGCACATAGACAGTCCTCAAGACATCTGCAGAGGAAGCCTTGGCCGGTTTTACCATTATAAACCACAAGTTGAGGCAAGAGGGTCTAAACCTATGACTGGCAAATATTAAAAACTGGCGCAGTTTTATGAAGCTAGGTGCATTGCATAATAGTTAATAAATCATTTGTTTTGTCTGTGTTTTAGTTTGCGATAAGGTATGGGTCTACTGCACAGCGTATTTTAATCGCTCATCGTCGCATTTTCTGCATGTGTAAAGAAAATGGCTGCTGTCCTCAATTTGATTACATATCCTACACAAACACTTCTTTCAATATTTCTCCACTTTTTGTTTATTTCAATTCTCAGATTGTGATTTAATGTTTTGGCGTAGTATATGAGTGTTGATAGCCGCCATTTTTGCCTGTGAATCGAACACACAACTATTGACAGCACCTTGTATCATAGCCCACAAACGCTTCCACCAGACCAACGCTGCAACTACCCTGGTGGAAGCGTGTGTGGGCTATGATACAAGATGCTGTTGCTAGATATGGGTTCGTTTCACCGGCAAAAATGGCTCTGCCGCTAGGCGCTGTCGCCAGTTGTGGGTTCTATTCCCTGTCAATGTTAATATACCGTAATACTACGAATACGTATAGCTCGTTTATATGTGGACCCGCGTGCGTTCCGTAGGAAAAACATTCCAGAGCGGCCTGCGCGTGCAAAATCGGCCCTTCTCTTTTTATATATTATATGATGTAATTAATGCGAAAACAGCAGATTGTCAATAGTTTGCAGATTAGCAAAACGTCTTAAAACGTTTTCCATACGGAACGCCAGACAGCTGTCAATCAGAATGTTGGTCAGCTGCCAATCAAGTATGCGCTGATGCAGACTCCTAAATGTATGGATGCATATGGTAGAATCGAGTATAGCTAAGCTTCTCCCCTAACAGCTTACGGGAAACCTGACATGACGCCGATGCAATAAAATGTGGTTTCTTGACAAGATCAATGGCAAATGATGAATTACCAGAAAGGCTTATTTGACAAGTCGGTGGGTGATAAAATTCAGACACTTGTTTGATTTTCTGTGTGTTGCTTTCTGTACTGAGGGATAAAAATATGATGAGCGTATCGAATACTTTGTAAACATTAGTACTTTATTAAGTAGGCCTAATAGATATATCAAGATATCAATAGCTTGAAGAAGTAAGGCGATTGACCGTTGTTGTTGTTGTTGTTGTTGTTGTTGTTGTTGTTGGGTTTGTTGTTGTTGTAGAATGGAGGGATCAGATCTGTCACTCAAGCATCTGACGTCTTAATCAATGGACCTTTCCATTTTAGCTATGCCCCGCCCATCCCTAGCTAAGCTCCACCCACACCTCGCCGTGTTGGGATTGATCGATCCCCGAATGCCCTAACTATTAATTTCCTGAAAACTATACACGGAAGTTGAATATTTTGTAACTAATTTGACTTGGTGCTGTTGCTGCCTATGGCAGCAACAGCGCCCGGTCAAATTAGTTTCAAAATATTCAACAGAATATTTATTAAATTGTAAATGTATACAATTTGTACAACAACGCATAGACCGTCTGGAAATATGCGTTCGTGACGTACTTATCGACATCATTCATGACGTCATTAATTATGGTATCATTCTACACATCACGTAGTTGATTATGACGTCATATGATGGGTGGGTACCCTGGAAAGATGAATCACGTCACTAGTGAGTTGATGCCACAATCATTATCACGTTTAACTTCGTCACGAAAATTAGAAAGTCCACCAAGAAGTGGATGAATTGTATGCTTTGACAGATTTACAATTTAATAAACATTCATTTGTCTTTAATAAATATATACAATTTAATGAGCATTCTGTTCAATATTTTGAAACTAATTTCACTGTGAGCAACAGCATCCAGTCATCTTAGGTGTAAGGTAATCAACAACTTACCTTTATGAATACCTCGAATGTGGAATTCTGGGAATTCATGCTTCCAAGTATATAGGATAGATCGACCCCAACACACGCAGAAGGAGGCGGAGCTTAGCTAGAAATGGGAGGGGCGTAGCTAGAAATTGCTCCCCCCCCCCTCTATTGAATGCAGGGTAAATATTCACCAGGCTATCTTGGCCAGTGATCATCTATGTTTCTGAAGCCATTTGTTTCTCTAGGGTAAAGATATCCACCACCATTTATAGTAAGATTAATCTATTTAAGAGATAGAATCATTTTCAAATGTTTCCAATCTCATTGTAAAATGATTTCCATAATAGCAACGTGCCACAGACAAACATTTCCCTGTCTCGCAAATCATTGACACAAACCTAACAACTATAAAACTGATAAAACTATTTGTTCAGATGCACACACACACACGCCCTGTTGGCAGCACACCTACTCGCCCGCACGGCCGCATGCCCACCCTCCCGCCTGCCCACCCACCCACCCACCCACTCGCCTGCCCACCCACCCGCCTGTCCGTCCATGCACCCTCTCGCCCGCCTGTCTGGCCTCCTAATCCACACAAACACGCACGCACGCACGCACGCGCGCACGCACGCAGGCACGCACGAGCGCACGCACGCACGCACGCACGCACGCATGTACACACACTACACACCGCACGCACGCACGCACGCACGCACGCATGCACGCACGCACGCACGCACGCACGCACGCACGCACGCACGCACGCACGCACGCACGCACGCACGCACGCACGCACACACGCACGCATGTAGACACACACACACTACACACCACACACACATCCGCCACACGCACGCACGCACGCACGCATGCACGCACTCACGCACGCACGCACGCACGCACGCACGCACGCACGCACACACACACACACACGCGCACACACAAAACACACACACCATGCTTTCATCAATGGAGAGGTCTATCTATAACTATGCCCCCCCCCCATGTCTAGCTAAGCCCACCCCACCCACCCCAATTTATAGCTACGTCCCGCCTATCTCTAGCTAAGCTGTACCCACATTTTGCACGTACTTGAATAGTTTGGAGACTTTGAAACACGAATTCCCATAATGTAATTTTCATTTAACATTTTGGATATTGCAAATAAGTTGACGGTTTCTGTTACTAGCTATGGCAGAAACATCTCCCAGTTAAAATTATTTCAAAATTTTCAACAGAATTATTAATACACTGTGTTCTCGTGAGAACACGCGCCTGGTAAATGAGACGATACTGTACTTCTGCCCAACTCCATCGAGAAAACTAGTTTATGCGAATGAAAAAAATTACGCCTCCCTCTTGAATGCGTGGCGCATCAGCCAGAGTCTCGCGGTTAATTAACTCCAATCTGTTCAAATTTCTCTAGGGACTGGAGAAAAACAAAGGTTTGCAAACAAAAACACAGTTCATTTAATCTATTTAGCGCCAGCGAATGACAAGGATATTGCAACAATATGGTTTTGGAAATTGAAAAAAACTGTCTAGACAATGAACTGCACCTTCTCTTTAACTGTGTAAAATTCATATATCCCTGATTATTTTGTTACGAATAATCCAATCGAAAAGCAAAAGGACTCGAAGATATCGATAAATCCCTGAACTCCCTGATGTTCGATTTCTAGAAACCTATACAGGTAATCGCTGTTGAATATTTTGAAACTAATTTGACTCGGTGATGTTGTTGCCTATGAAATCAACAGCATCCAGTCAAATTAGTTTCAAAACTAATTTCTGATAGTCAATGATAGGTTTGTCACGAACACATAACTGATGACGGACTACACGTTGCTGTACGAATTGCATTCCACTATTTACTAAATATTCTGTTAAATATTTTTTAACTAATTTGACTGGGCGCATGGCGCTGTCATAGGCAACAACAGTACCCAGCCAAATTAGTTTCAAAATATTCAGCAGCTTACTTGTATAGCTTTCTGGAAATTTATAGTCAGGGAGTTCAGGGATCATTCGATCCCAACATGGGCGAAATGTTGGTGGAGCCCGGCTGACGATGGGTGGGCCACAGCCAAAACTGGATTCCTCAAAGGGCTGAATACAAATATTTGTTTATGTGCATTCATGTTTCAGTTTGTCAAAGTGGTCATAGTAACTTTTCTCTATGCTATGAATATACTGTGTTTTCTTGCAAGAACCCATGGGATTTGAGATTTTAAGCCAAAGATATTTTAGCAATGTCCGCTGAGAAACTCAGTTTCGGCAAATTTGGGATACTCATTGCTGCATGAGTGCTAGCCATATACCAGCCAAAGTTAGTGCCAAGTTTCTTTCTTAATTAATAACTATCTTGGGGCAACATTTGTCTGATGCAATTTCTTTCTGTTAAAATCAAATGTTTCTGGACAAAAATAGATCATCTATCCTAATCACCACCATCAATGTTCTCGTGAGATTCGCTTAGTCTGTTATCAATTAAGTGTTCGCTGCGAACTTAGCTGCGTCGTTCATGAAGTAATCGATCATGACGCCAGCCTACACGTCATGTAGTTGATTATGACATCATATGATTGATGGATAAACTGGAATCCTCCATTACCGAGCTGCAAATACATAATGATTTACCTATAAAATCATCCGAAACTAACGTACCTTGAAATATATATGTATCGCAGTAGCTGGCACTTCATGGGCCATTTAAATATAGTCAGTTAAAGAGATGGTAGCTGCATTTGATTTTAGTCATAATGTTGATGCATTCTTCTGTGAGATGTAGGTATATTTCAGCCATATCATTTTCAGGATCTATGCCGTTTCATCTCGGAAGAGTTCGTTCTAGTGTTCGCTCTGAATATTCGAATATTCGTTCAAACAGACCACTATGAACGAATATTCGTATAACACACAAATAGTCGAATATTTTATGAAAAATTACAAAATTGTCTTAGATTCATAGAATCGCAATGTCGTCATCACAATCAAATTTCCCATAATACCTTGGGAGTGACGCCATTTTTGGAGGGGGCTAACTTAACATTATGGGCAATGGGCCGGGGAACCTTAATTACATTTTCGTTACTATCTTGCAAAATTCAGCGATGATTTGATGTTTTCTGATACCGGGCGGGGCTCTTACAGATTCTAAGATACATGATTTTATGGTTTCAGCTTCATGGAAACTGTAAACAATGCGTTTCTATGGGCAGTCCTCTTTAGCATGTAATAACTTTAATGGTGGCCGATCTCAAAATGCCCGGATGTGCGAAACTATGAATTGGACTGTGAGCCACATTTTCGTTTTCAATATGACTGCCAAAATGTTGTTTTGTGTGATCAATGTAAAATTTGGTCTATTTCTAAGTCCTATGCTAACTTGATTTGTTATTAATTTTAAGCTGGATCCAATGGTTTATGAGATACCCATGACTGGCATAGGAATTTGCATTATGGTTATTTTAACCGTGACTTGACGGCCGTTTTTATAGGATCACCACTACGTGGGTTGGGTGTTGGACTCCCAATGGGCATATTACAAGTTACCCCCATTCTACACAGTATCTTCACTTTAAAGAAAGTGTTTGAACTGTGACTATTATTTATTTTTTTCTTCACGCACACACACATGGGAACGCATATAAGCAGATGATCATAGCAATGACTCGTATGCTAAATATGCACTGTGTTCCAACTAGGGCTGTTCGATTATGGAAATAAATACTCGATTACGATGTCTGGAAAATAATCGACTTAATCGGATAATCGATTATTTAATCTTGACACTTTGGAAGTATCAACTACGTGTGAGTGAGGGTGGGAGAGATAGAAGGGAGAAGGGCATAGCTTTCTTAAAATTAATAATATTAATAATAATAATAATAATAATAATAATAATAATAATAATAATTAATAAATAAATAAATAAATAAATAAATAAATAGTTTAAAAATTGCCTGATTTTCTAGAAAAATAACAGAATACGCAATTTCGTAAATTGGTTCCTAGTTAGATTTATATTACCCCAACTAAGTAGGCCAATGAAAGGACCGCAAGACGCTCAACACGACCAGGTATATCATCATGTCCTCTGATTGGCTGAACGGGGGGGGGGGGGGGAGAGGGGAAACAACCCCAGCCCAGTATAATGAAGTCAATTTGGAATCCATTGTCTTCTTGTTCTCATTGGATAATTGTTTTAAGAAACAGGCGCGTATTCCCAGATTTTGAAGCCAGTAAAAAATGCGCCAATTTAATTTTAACATTGCATAGATTAAGTTAAAATAGAGCTCGCCCTTAGCGCCTATCTATGATGTTTCCCTACTTTCCAAAATTGGAAAAGCTGAATATTTTGAAAAACATTTGACTGCAGGTTGTTGCCGCATAAGGCATCAGCCGCTTTAAGTCAAGTTAGTTCCAAAACAACCCGCAGAATTTATGAAAATTTATATCGAAATACAAACAGTAAGTAAATTTTGTGCATTTTCCGGCAGCTTTAATTCAAATTAGTTCCAAAACAATAGGCAGAATTTGTGAAAATTTGCATCGAAATTTTGTGAATTTACAATGAAAAGCAAAATGACCACCAACACTTCAGCCTATAGCATTCAGAGGCCGATACTGTTCCATAAACCATAGCGGTCAAATGTTTCCAATCACTGGCGTATCAAGCAATTACTTACATAAACATTCGCGTGTGTGGATTATGACTGGGGAGGTGCAGGCTTGAACGTCAGGAATAGAGTTTTATACAACTACCTTGCTCGAACAATCAAACCACCGATGCATTAGCCGTTTTACAAGACTAAACACTAAATTATGCCTGATTAATATAAATAATCGTTTCCTTGCTGGATTAAATCGATTTTTTCGATTTTTCGATTATTTTATTTTACACTCGATTATATATTCACCAGGAAAAATAATCGACTATCGATGAAATATCGATTAACCGAACAGGCCTAGTTCCAGATTCAGATTAGGATTTTTTATTTACATCCAGGCCACATAATGGCATATGGGGAATATGAATTTACAGAAATTATAAATGTTATGACGATCAGACATTATATATCAATTCATAATTGCATATTTTGGTATTTATCTAGTTATATAACCACTGTTTGTGCTTTCGGTAGTAGTAGTAGTAGTAGTAGTAGTAGTAGTAGTAGTAGTAGTAGTAGTAGTAGTAGTAGTAGTAGTAGTAGTAGTAGCAGCAGTAGTAATAGCAGTAGCAGTAGTAGTAGTAGTAGTAGTAGTAGTAGTAGTAGTAGTAGTAGTAGTAGTAGTAGTAGTAGTAGTAGTAGTGATAGTAGTAGTAGTAGTAGTAGTAGTAGTAGTAGTAGTAGTAGTAGTGATAGTAGTAGTAGTAGTAGTAGTAGTAGTAGTAGTAGTAGTAGTAGTAGTAGTAGTAGTAGTAGTAGTAGTAGTAGTAGTAGTAGTAGTAGTAGTAGTAGTAGCAGTAGCAGCAGTAGCAATAGCAGTAGCAGCAGTAGTAGTAGTAGTAGTAGTAGTAGTAGTAGTAGTAGTAGTAGTAGTAGTAGTAGTAGTAGTAGTAGGGGAGGGTGGGGCTAAAAGTCACAAATTTCGAAGATGTACTCGTATTTTTTGCCATGATGATATAAGAACAGATTTGGTAATGGCAAATTACGGCTTTATATAGTGGCTACCTTGCGTAAATACGAAACAACACAATCTCAAACACATCAGGTGAAAAACTGATTTTTTTTAATGCAAAACGTGTTGTGACTTTTTACCCCACAGTGGGGTTAAATGTCACAGCACTGGGGACAATGTCACAAAGTCTTATATATAACATTTAATAGCAAATACCAAGGAAATGTGTTTATAATACAGCCATGATCCTGTTCAAACAATCATGTTTCAAAGAAATACTAATTACTGTCGACAAATGCAATGTCTAGGGCCAGTTCTATGTCATTTGAAGTAGATCTACTCTACTCTACCCTTTAGAAATTCATTACAAAGTGTGTACTGCTTTACAGTACGTTTAATGTTTCCTTTGATTGGTTCTGTTAATACATGTACAATACCATCAGTGTCATGGACAAACAGGTCTTCTTTCTCAGGAAAACTAAAAACTAAATTACATGGCCTTGAACCTTTGACCCTTCTCATGAACAAAGTTTCAACTTCGTTCATGCCTGAATTGATACCTTGAACTTTTCCAATAAAATATTTATATTGTTTTTTTCCGTCAAATTCAACCTGAACAAATTTGCCAATTTCCAATGGCTTATTGGGCAAACTAGTGGCCGCACTGAGGTTATCCTCATCATCTGATAAACAATCAATTGATAAGTCACAGGAACCATCACTCAACTGCAGATCTGCAGAGTCCTCATCAGTGCTTTCGTCTGATTGGGGTGATGCAATTTTTTTCTTTGGTTTCTTTATGAGTCTTTTCTTAGCAAATCTGGCCAGTGGTAAGTCGTCATCCTCACTATCTGCAGTGTTTCTTGGACAAGGCACAGGGATGATTTTCCTTTTGACATTTTTATTTAGTTTTTTCATTGCCTCCAACTCGATGGCAGCTTTTACGGGAGTGTCAGTGTATATAAGGCTTTTGCCTTTCTTGCGTCTTGTGGCTGCGTCTGTTTTAGGTGCACGCCTGCCAAATGGTCTTACATCCACAGGAGATACAATCGTGGCTACTCGTGGTTCACACAAAACTGATTGTTGCAGTTCACCCGACACCGATACCGATGGTTGTGGTTCACCCGACACAGAGACCAATGGTTGTGGTTCACCCGACAACGAGACCGATGGTTGCAGTTCACCCGACACAGAGACTGATGGTTGTGGTTCACCCGACACCGAAACCAATGGTTGCGGTTCACCTGACACAGAGACCGATGGTTGCGGTTCACCCGACACAGAGACCGATGGTTGCAGTTCACCTGAGATGGATGGCTGTGGTTCAAGTGAAGATGGTGGTGCAGCAGAACATGGCAAAGGTCTGTCACTGGTTGTGGCAGGAAGAAACCTTTCTGGAGGGAAGATATGTCGGTCAAAGGGGTATATCCCGGTGGACCTAAATCCAGCTGTTATGTTACTAGTGGTAAATGCTTTAGGGAAAGCATAACTGACAATTGATGGTATTACATGGATAGACATGGACTTTCCTGCATTTTCACCAGCTCTCATCCAATTATCACATGCCTGATTAACATAAGATTTAAATGGCTCATAGACAGTGTTATCCAATGGCTGAAGCTGGTGCGAGCAATGTGGTGGGAAAGATAATAGTGTTATGTTATTTTCTTTGGCGAAAGTAATTGTTTCAAGACTGATATGTGTATGATGGTTATCGAGCAACAATAATACAGGATGTTCGTTGGATGGTCTGGCATGCTTAACAAAATGGACCATGTAGTCTGCAAAATTTTCTGTTGTCATCCAGCCAGAAGCTTTTGGATAGCCTGCCACAGCACTTCCTGGTGGAGCATTTAAACGCCAATGGTCTTGTGCATTTACTCTAGGAAAAATGAAATAAGGAGGCATGTGATTCCCCATGGCATTGACTGCACAGCACACAGTAACCAAAGTTCCTCTCTTGAGATACTGTTGAACCAACTTGTTTCGCTCCCTTCTCTGCTAGTACTTTCCTAGGTCTTTGGACTGTTGTTATCCCGGTTTCATCGATGTTCCAAATATTTTCAGGAGTGAACCCTCGCTGAAGTACAGTTTCTAAGTTGTCAAAAAACATGCTAACATTATGTTCATTAAAGTTCGCCATGCGTTGTATGGATGTAGGCTCAGGAGTACAAATCGATATGTCAACATGTCTTTTAATAAAACCGTTGGCCCACTCTGTACCAGCCGTGAGATTTTCATGCCAAGTCTGTGGGATGTTGGACAACTTATTAGCAATGGCTAATTAATACGCAAGGTTACGCAATTCCAACACAGTAATCCCATGATAAATGCGTGCTGCATGTTTCACATATTCGACAAGTTCCATTTCGAGTTTATCAGAAAACACCTGCCTCACTTTAACATATCCAAAGCTTGCTCCATCAGTTGTCCCTTTTGCTTTATATATTGCCACGTATCGAGAAAGGGTCTTATAATTGACACTGTGCACGGATGCAGCCTTTCTCAAGGACATGCCACTGATGACTGATTGAACGGCATCACGCATAGACTCTCTGGCAAATGTGCCTCGGTCAGTTTTCCGCTGGTAATGTCTCATGATGCTGTGAAAATACAATGATATACATTAGTATATGTAATATTACACTGTCTTGACATTATGATTTTAAAATTGAAAAAATGGGGCTAAAAGTCACATATTGGGGTAAGAAGTCACAGCTGTGACATTTAGCCCCAGTTGGTCGCATTCCATTCTACATGGAATTTTCCAGAAGACCACATGTTTTGCATAAAATTAAACATTTGCATTTGTTGACACATTAGTAAGGTATAAATCAAACACTAAACCGTTCCAGATTTTGAAGTTCAGCGAATAAACAAAACTGTTTTTCTGTTAAATCAAATCCCGGTTTTCGTGGCCTAAAAACAACAAATTCATACCTACCTTGTGTGTGCTGGCTTAGCAAGGATATTGCATCAGCCATAGATTTAGACCAAGTGTGCACACAAACTGATGACATCATAGAAAGGGAGATAACCACAGTTAGCCAGATATAGCCGTGTGACTTTTTACCCCTGTGACTTTTAGCCCCACCCTCCCCTAGTAGTAGTAGTAGTAGTAGTAGTAGTAGTAGTAGTAGTAGTAGTAGTAGTAGTAGTAGTAGTAGTAGTAGTAGTAGTAGTAGTAGTAGTAGTAGTAGTAGTAACTTAGAATTATTATGACAGAATTATTACTGTTACCGCCATCTCAATTAACAAAGTACTAAAATTATAGAGGTCATATTGTGGGGGGTCATCAGAATTTAGATTATAATAAATATATAATAACTGATTATAAAAAATGTCAGATTGGTATTCTTAGAAATGGGTTATTGCTGTGCATAAGGTAGTCATTTTTTTAACTAAAATACAGAATAACCTTATTTTCAACAATAGACAATTATATCCATTCATATCGCGACTGTTTTGGGTATTCACTATCGGAGTGACTTGCTCGATAACCGAACCAGTCATTCTAGTATTAAATCTACAAAACAGCCTTTTATCCTGTTACTCTATAATTCCAGCGAGCATACAAGCTCAGTAGCACATTATCTGCAAAGCTTCCATTGAGGAATTCTAGTCTTGGTGAATGAATGAGATTATGTCCCGCTTGAATGCGTGGTGCATCAGTCAGAGTTAGCGCAGTGTCTCACGGTTAATTAATATCGTATCCGTCAGAGGCGAGTTTGTCTGGTGAGATTTCTCCAGGGACCTGGATAAAAACAAAGGTTTCCAGACAATTACACAGTTAATCTATTTAGCACTAGGGAATGGCAGGGATGTCATCACCGGGATGATGCTAAGAAATATGCAAGCAGTGAACTCAGAATCATTCCACATTGCCTTGTATTGTGAACTCCGTGAACTGGGATCTATCTTTGCCACTATTGTTTAGGTTATTTATTGAAGTGCAAAAGTATCTTGATCTAATGCTCAGGGTACACCATAAGACTTTTTGTACAACTAGTCATCAACTGGTCGGCGACATGTCGGCAAGCAGTTGCCGACTTGTCGTCAACGAGTTTTGTTTTGAGCGTAGATATTACCACTTTTGAGCTAGTCTGCAAGTATAAACCTACGCTAACGTGAGTGAGTGGTGCTTTATTTGATGTAAATATTATTATAAGTGACGATCTGCCTCTTTCGTGTCACTTCCTAGTTCATTTACCTAAAAGACATGTATATTTGAGAAAGAGAGAGACAGAGGGGGGGGGGCGAATAATGGAGGAGGATAAGAGTGCGTGGGGTGGAGGATGGTGGGAGAAGCTGGTAGGGGAAAGATAGATAGAGAGAGAGAGAGAGAGAGAGAGAGAGAGAAATTTTCCAGAGTGGTGGAGAGAGCAAGGTAGAGAGAAAGGGTAATGTGGGGAGGGTAGACGAAGCGAGGCAGTGAGAGAGAGAGAGAGAGAGAGAGAGAGAGAGAGAGAGAGAGAGAGAGAGAGGAGAGGAGAGAGAGAGAGAGAGAGAGAGAGAGAGAGAGAGAGAGAGAGAGAGAGAGAGAGAGAGAGCGAGAGAGAGGTGGAAGGAGGGAGGGAGAGAGAGTCAGTAACAGTGCGAGTAATCAAGACAATATGGGTGTGGTTAATAATTATATATTTGGCATGATCATCTCATTTCATCGTATATTTGTGCACATGCCAGAGTATGAGATTTCGTGGAAATTCATTGTTTCTTGTTTCCTACAACGATGGAACTTTCAGGATTGTATTGACATTATGAATGGGAAACACATCAAACTGTGGACTGTGCATTGTGTATGGGATTCCGCAAAGCCACATAAAATGAATGCGTAACAGCACACCTTCCCGATTACTAAGAATCGGTCACTAAGGGTAAGAATCGGTCACTAACGTCCAGGTGATCGCATAATGCAAGTTTGCTTCATAAAAATTTAGTTTTGTAGCCACATGCGAGTGGTTGTATAAGAGGGGAGTCCGTAAAACAGCTATGGTGTGCTAATATGTGCATGGTCATTATGGACACATTTCACGGTACCGTTTTCATCATACAAATTGATTGATAATGTATGACAAGCATTGGAAAAATGTCCACATTTAAGAAGAGATAATGGTGTTATTATGCTCCTTACATCCGTTAAGAGGTAAGCATGTAAAACTCTCGCCTGGTTGGTTTATAACTGAACAACTTACAACTCACAACTGGCCAGTGTATATACAACAACTGAGTTGGCGAAAATATTAAACTTGCTTAATCTGCATCAACCAGTCGCCAAAGACTAGTCATATAGAAGCGTATATCTTATGATTCCATACGTTACACTCCAAACAACTAGGAGCAACTCGCTACACCTCCGAGCAACTTGTCGCCAACTAGTTGAGTCGTAATGTGTATGCCGAGCGTTACTCTACCACGATGAAAAGTAAGTTATGGGGTTAATACCTCGAGTTTTTATGACGGTACCATTTATTGATTTGAGGTTAAGATAAACTTTGACTTGATTCATGCTGATGACAACTGCATACAGTGTATAGCATCGATGCGCAGTGCTGGGAACGCCTTTATAAACGCTTTTGAGATTTTAATATCAAACACGAAGAATCAACTAGCCCCATGGCGAGGGTATGCGCGTGAGCCATCTAGCCAGTATATATGATATCGATGCCCCCCCCCCATATAGGCCTAACTACCAGAATTATCATTGTTTGATCACAGATGGAACGGGGTCTCCCGAGCCGATTAGAGTAAAATACCACCTAGCTACATAAGAGCAATTTATCATATAAACACGACAATCAGCCCGCATAATATTTCTCGCTATGAACACATGTGTAATATTCAACGAACGATTTTCATTGGTTAGATAACGCGTAGGAAATAATTGCTTCTAATAAGCCTGCACACCCCATGATGAAGTAAATGTTTCATAGCGACAACTACGGCGCAAATGAAAACATGACGGGGCACGTTACATTTGAATGTACTTTTAATCCTACTTTTAATATTTCCACGTCTATCACGCAACTTTACAAACGCATTTCATAACAAGATAGTATATATAACATGGAATAGTATATATAAATATTTGTTAGTGAGATCTCACGAGAACGGTACTAATGCGAAACAGATTAAAAGAACCATTGTTATCTGGCAACCATTGCTTTTTCTTGGTTTTCCTCGTAAGAATGTTGCCCCTAATGAATACATTTGTAATTAACTTTGAGACATAGTGCTATAGACTAGATTTCATTTCATTGCTCATTGCCCATTCCTGGAAATTGAAAGACTGGCACTATTTAATTCCCTCAAGTAATTTGTAGATATCTCTGATTTTTGCTTAGATCAAACGTTTCTATTCTTAATGTTGTATAATAAGGGGGCACTGAGGTTTGCAATGCGTTATTTCAAAACGCACCATTAAAAGGCAAAATGCCTTCTCACAGCTTAATATGTCAGTCTGTCCATCAAATCGCAAGACTACATGTCTACCACCCCTGTTTAAGACTATATGCTCGGCCTCAACGTCGCGCAGGGGTGTAACCCACTTGGTGTCAATCCAGACATTTGGAGGGGCTAACCAGAGCATTATGCACACCGTGTTGGGATTGATCGATCCCCGAATACCCTAGCTATCAATTTCCTGAAAACTATACAGGGAAGCTGTTGAATATTTTGTAACTAATTTGACTGGGCGCTGCTGCTGCCTTTGGCAGCAACGGCGCCCAGTCAAATTAGTTTCAAAATATTCAACAAAATATTTATTAAATAGTAAAAGCAAACAATTTGTACAACAACGCATAGACCGTCTTCAAACATGCGTTCGTGACGTGCTTATCACGCAGTTCATTATGACGTCATATGATGGTTGGTACTCTGGAAAGGTGAATTACATTATATGTTCAAGCGTCAACATTTCAAATCGATTCCAACATGCGCAAAAAAATTGGGCGTGGCTTCACTGAAGATGGGAGGGGCATAGCTAGCAATGGATACAATAAAGTGACTTCATGAACAAACGGTTAGAGTTTCCACTTCACATATCCGATATAGCAATCAAATTACGTTGTTTGTCGGAGTTAGTCGGAGGAAAATGCTGATAACAGGATGTGCAACTTATTTTCTGTACCCAATTTCATATGATGACTTTGGCCATACCCAACAACCTAGAGGAATTGATTTACAGTGACCATTGCTTTCCAAATTTTAATCGTCAGTATTCTTCATTAGAAATCCTTTTTTGCTTACTTCATTTCGAGTTGCAGTTGAGTTAAATTTTTAAAACTGGAATTGCTGGTTTCATTTGGAATTAAGATACTTAAATATCAGGAATTATTGTATAGTGTTATTCCTCGGCCATGCCTCTAGAAATGTCTGTCACAAACTCATGGAAAAATGCAGTTAATCCTTTCACCGACAGATTCCATGTATCTCAATCTAATGGCGAACAAACGGGAAAGCGGTTGAATTTTTTTAAATTTATATGACTGGAAGCTGTTGCCGCCATTAATTTCAAAATATTTAACAGAATATACTATGAATAGTACAGAATTTACTGTTTCGGGGATTTGTCGTTGAAAGGGTTAATACTGTGTTCGAGGTTTTCATCGCATAGTAAAATCGAGTAGTTTCTCCGCATCACCCGACATGACTCCGTTGTAACAAAATTTTGTTTCTTGACAAGATCAATGGCAAATGATGAATTACCAGAAAGGCTTATTTGACAAGTCGGTGATAAAATTCAAAGACAGTTTCATTGATCCATTGATTGTTTTTGTGTTTATTGTTTTCTGTACAGAGGGGTAGGAATATGATGTAGCGAATCAAATACTTTGTAAGCATTAATATTTTAGTAAGTAAGAGAGATATCAAGATGTCAAGAGTTTGCTTAAGAAATGTGAGTGTCCGTTGGTGTTATTGTTGTTGTTGTTATTGTTGTTGTTGTTGTTGTTGTTGTTGTTGTTGTTTTTGATGTTGTTGTTGTTGTTGTTGTTGTCTTTTTTTTTGTTGTTGTTGTTTTTGTTGTAGAATAGAGATATCCGATCTGTCACTCAATTATCTGACGTCATTATCAATTCACCTTTCCAGTGTACCCACCCATCATATGACGTCATAATGAACTGCTCGATGTGTACAATGACATCATAATGAATGACGTCGATAAGTGCGCCACGAACGCATATTTGAAGACGGTCAATGCGTTGTTGTACAAATTGTTTGCTTTTATTATTTAATAAATATTCTGTTGAATATTTTGAAACTAGTTTGCCAGGCTGCATAGGCAGCAACAGCACCCAGTCAAATTAGTTACAAAATATTCAACAGTTTCCCTGTATAGTTTTCAGGAAATTGATAGCTAGGGCATTTGGGGATCGATCAATCCCAACACGGCGAGGTGTGGGTGGAGCTTAGCTAGAGATAGGCGGGCATGGCTAAAAATGGAAAGGTCCATTACATCACTAGTGAGCTGGCGTCACAATCATTAGTAAGTTTAATTCCGTTAAAAAGTCCGTCAAGAAGTGCATGAATTTTATTTTTTGATTGATTTACAATGTATTAAACATTCTTATGTCTTTGATAAATATAGAATTCTATTTATTTACGCACAAATTAAAACAACACTTTCATTATAGCAATCTGTGCGTAACACCTCGCCCAGTGATTAGGCTATGCACGCATGTCAAAAACAGATTCAGTGAACCAACACCACCTTGTTTGATGCCGGTGTTTCTTTAAGTAAGATGTCAACTAAACTGACAGAGTGATTGAAAATGAATCATTGATCTGTAAAGGTAGGGCTAGAAATCACAATTCGTTTATAAATATGTGTATTTCCTATTGGCGCAAGTTTGATTTTGACATATGGGCCATGCGCCATTTACAAATGGGCATGCCGATAAGAAATTTGCATATGTACCGGCGCCGTTTACAAATCAGTGTGCCAATAACAAATTAATATATGGGCCATGTGCCATTTACAAATGGACATGCCGATAACAAATTGTCAAATGGGCCTGCGTCATTTTACAATCGGGGGGGGGGGGGGGGGGTGGATAACAAATTTACATATGGGCCTGCACTATTTACAAGCGAGACCAAATTGGTTATTAGCGTATTACATTGACACAAACCTGACAATTAGAAAACAGAGACAACAAATTTTCTAGACTCACAAACACACACTCACATGCGCACGCACACATGCACGCACCCACGCACACACACGCGTGCATGCACCCTGTTGCCTGCACACCTACTCGCCCGCCCACCTTTATGCCAACCTGTTGCCCACCTGTCTGCATGTGCGCCAACTCGGCCACCTGCTTGTCCTCCTGCCCACGCATCATTTCACATGCGCGCACATATGCAGAATGCTATCATCATTGCGTTTTGAAACTTTGAAACCTGAATTCCCATTACACAACTTTCATTCAACATGTTGGATATTGAAACTAATTTGATGGGCTATGTTATTACATATGGCAGAAACAGCTCCCACTAAACATAGTTTCAAGATTTTCAACACAATAAACATACACTGTGCTTTTGTGAGAACACAAACCTAGTAATTGAGGCGATACTGTATCTGCCAAACTCCAGTGAGAAATCTGTCTTTTGGCGAAATGAAGGAAATTACGCCTCCCTCTTGAATGCGTGGCGCATCAGCCAGAGTTAGCGCCGAGTCTCACGGTTAATTAACTCTGCTCTGTTCAAATTTCTCTAGAGACTTGAGAAAAACAAAGGTTTGCAAACAATAACACAGTTCATTTAAACTATTTAGCACCAGGGAATGACAGGGATAATGCGACAATATGGCTTCGGAAATGGAAAGAAGTGAACGGTTATGTGAAAATTGTACCTGTCTAGACAACGAACTGAGCGTTCTCTTTAACAGTGTAAAATAGCACCATACTGAAAGAAAAAGATATATCCATGATTATTATGGAATGGGGAGATGAACAAATCATGGAACGGAAAAACATACAATTCTTTTGAAAACAATGGCAGAAATGGAGGACTGTCTATACACCCTTAGCGACTATAACAGAATAACTTTCACTAGGTTTCGACAACATACAACCATTTACCAATAGAAACAGAAAGATGGTATGAGACTGCTCAGGAGGAAAGAAAATGTCAATTGTGTATGCAAAGTGACATCGGTGACGAATATCATTATATCCCGACATGCGAATTCTTTAAGGAAAGCCACAAAAAATTGCTCCCAAGATATTACAATGTGAAGACAACTATTACACATTTCTACAACTATTCTCAACAAAGAAATATAAATTATTAACTAACCTCGGTAACTTTGTTAGATTCATCACTAACTACTTCCCAGTACACTGTACTCCAAAGACAAACTGCAAAACTAGCGAAATACAATGATGAACGAAGTCTATTACTACTACTACTACTACTACTACTACTACTACTACTACTACTACTACTACTACTACTACTACTACTACTACTACTACTGCTACTACTACTACTACAACTACTTCTACTACTACTACTACTACTACTACTACTACTACTACTACTACTACTACTACTACTACTACTATTCCGACGACGACGACGACTACTACCACTACTACTACTACTACTACTACTACTACTACTACTACTACTACTACTACTACTACTACTACTACTATTACTACTACTACTACTTTTTTTCTCTTTTTTTTGGAAAATCCGACGCTGACGCAGTCGGACAAACTTCACGGAGGAACTCCTTTAAAAAGGCTTGCAAACCCCCAGAAAAAAAACTGGTGAACTAGTAAGCCTGATTAATATTACACCAAAACAAAAGATAAATAATGAGCATTAATACAATCTGTAAATACATTTGGCTTAAAAATTATAGATACAAAACAATAGGCTGATAAAGATCCGATAGCAAAACAAAACTTAACAAAGGCATTACTATTCAACTCAGTTGTAGTAGTACACCCGTGTGGCGAGTGCAACTATCCAGCAAATGAAGTGCCTCATCAATCAATGACAAATAAGTCAATCATTGACGCCAGTGGGCTGATCCTTTAAAGATCAGCAGGCGTAGTAGAATTTGGGTAGTATAATACATGTAGTCGGCAGAAAAATTACAGAAAAATAGATGGCGCTCTTGTTTACATCTTCGATTTACTTTATTGTAAGGTTTTGTAAATTACCATTCAATCCATGTGTGGTAGTAGGCCCGTGTGGCGAGTGCAACTATTCAACAAATGAAAAGTGACTCGTCAATCAATGACAAATAAGTCAATCATTGACGCCAGTGGGCTGATTCTTTAAAGATCAGCGGGCGTAGTAGCATTTGGGTAACATAACATATATAGTCAGCAGGAAAATTAGAGAAAAATAGATGGAAATAGATGGCGCTCTTGTTTACAATTTTGATTTACTTTGTTGTAAGGCTTTGTAAATTACCCGGGAACAAATAACCCTATAAAACCCTGTTTCTAAAATTACCCGGGACGATTTTATAATTCAAAGCAACTTACGTTATCGATTGATTATTAAATTACCCCAGTCTGTTTATTTGTTAACATGAATTATTAAACATAACAATATCAAAGTGCAGACTAAAATGAATTACAGGACACAGATTAATTAAAAGACACAGATAAATCAGCTGTAGTAATTAAATGATTTAAGCTAGTGCAGGCTCATTTATTTTTACAGTTCCCAACTCTATTGAAACTATGTTTGTTTTGCACCATACGTCCTTGAAAACTTTTCTTTACCATGCTGCTTTAATCTAAAATATTCGCAAGGAATATGGGTCAGCAGCAATGAACGAAATATTGCCTTTATTGCTCTATTGCGATTGCCCATAGATGGATTTTTCGGTTGTGCACACCGATGTTTCCAAATGGCCCAAACACCTATGGTTAACATTGTTATTAAAATTCTCTAAATAAGACTACGTGCGTTTCTAGAACAATGGGCTTCCAAATTGTGCCAAGATTTGGCTGATATAGTCCCAAAATTGTGACGATATTGGACATTCCGCAAATAAATGCTCGATTGTTTCCTCGTCTGTTTGACATAAGTAACACCTCTCAGAAGTCGTAATATTGCACTTGTATGTCAAGTGTCCCACCCATAGCCGTCGATGTAGTAATCGCCACAATAAATCACGAGCCATATTTGGTATGTATGGAAAATGTAAGATTTTCCATACATTTTTCCAACTGGATGGTGTATAGCTTGAGTCATCCCATCTCATAATTGCTATGGGAGGTGTTACTTGTTTTCGTCTCATAATGTGGTACCATTCCTTGGATCTCATCTTGTATTTTAACATCTCATCATCAAGAACTAATGCAGGTTGTGGAGTCAAACTATTATTATTTACATTTGGCAGACGAAACCATTCAATTGGTACAGCATGTTTTATTTTATTTAGCAACCGCTGGACATCTATATGTCTCATATGTGTTTTTGCTAGCTACTTCTTGCATTGAAATCCATCTACGTGTTTGAGGGTGTATCATATCAGATAAATGTTGAATGCCATATTTTGCAAAGGACGGTAGATAAAGTACTGCATTGTTATAATGGATTGCCCCACAATTGCTGCTCTAGTACTTCCTTCCAGCACGTAGGTGGAGGCATGTATTGGTCAAATGTTTCTAACTCCTTAACTTGATCTTTAAACACATCTGGTATCATTTGGATATTCGGAGGTGGCTTCTTTGAGGTAAAAACATGCTCCGCCAGAAATGGTTCTACAATTTTCTCCATGAGAGCTCGTGAAACACATGCCCACGTCTCATCTGATGTAATAAGATCATTCAAAGATTTTAACCTTAAAGAAACACATTTAACTTTAATATCAATTAAATCAAGCCCTCCTTCTAACTTAGCATTATTGAGAACACGATGGGAAACTAAATGATTCTTTTCTTCCCACATGAATGACAATATCAACTCATTAACCTCTTTTTCTACATGTTTTGGCATGTGTACAACAGATGCTGTATGCCATAGCCCAGATAATACCAAGTTGTTGACAACAAAGACTCTACCAAAAATTGAAAGACGACGACGCTTCCAATTTGCTAATATTCTCTTAAGCTTAGATACTCGTTCATTACAATTTTGTGTTGTATTCGGTTTCCTGCTAAAATAGATGCCTAAAATCTTAATGGTATCATTAGACCAATTGATTTCAAGTGGCTGGTCATTCCGCTCTTTCCATGGCCCCAAAATTAATCCTTTGGATTTTCCTTTATTGATTTTCAAACCAGATGCATTTTGGAACTTTTCTAGTACGTGGTTTAAAATTGCAAACTCATTGTTTGGACTAGCAAACACAGTTGTGTCATCAGCATATGTGACAGCTTAAGTGGTCTTTCAATGCCACGAATACATATGCCTTGAACGTTATTATTTTGCCTCAATGCTATGCCAAGGGATTCCATCACAATAACAAATAATAATGGCGACAGGGAACACCCCTGTCTAACACCACGTTCTAAGACAATTTCTCTGGATAATTGATTGTTCACTAAATAGCTACTCTTGATATCCGTATATAAAATCTTAACCCATTTTATAAGGTTTGAGCCTAACCCAAACGATTGCAAAGAATTAAAAAGAAAATCCCATTCCACATGGTCAAATGCCTTTTAGTTGTCCAAGGCAATCACAGCTGAAGGGATGCTATCCTTCTCAACCAATTGTATAAGGTCTCTTATTACCATGGTATTGGTTAGAATTGTCCTCCTAGGTACAGCACATGTCTGCTCTGTTCCAATTATTTCTCCTAAAACACTACCTAGTTTCAATGTTAGTGCTCTAGATATTATTTTGTAGTCGACACATAGTAGAGAAATTGGTCTGTAATTCTGAATTAGACGTCTGTCATTTCGTTTATATATTAGCCTTACGTATGCCCTAGCCATAGTTGGTGGTAAATGGCCTTTCTCAAAAATTTCAGTGGCTAATTCTTCCATTATTGGACCTACAAGGTGCCAACACATTTGGTAAAATTCAACTGGAAGGCCATCACACCCGGTGATTTTTCTAGTTTCATACCTTTAAGGGAATTTAGTTATATCTTCTAGTGTTAAGGGTTGATCACAAAATTCACTGCATGTCTCTGACACCTTTTTGTCTATATTTGCTAACAAATCCAATTTTGTATCTTCATCTATTCCCTCTGACTTGTACAATGACTCATAGTAATTGCATAAAATAGTACTCATTTCATTGTTGATAAAGACGGTTGAACCATCCGGCATGTTTAATGAGCACATCATCTTATCTATTTCCCGTGCTTTTTCTAATGTGCAAAAATATCGGGTTGGCTTTTCCCCTCTTGCGTGCATCTGGGCTCTTGCTCTAATTTGTGCACCCTCAAACTCATATTGTTCTATGTCTCTTAACTTACTTTTAATTTTAACCAGTAATTCATCATAATTATCTTCACCATTATTTACTTTAGCATTAATTTTCATCAGTGATCGATGAAGTGTTTTCTTGCGTTTGCGTATTTCCCGTGCTTTTCTAATAGCATACTTTCGGGAAACATAATTTAAATCCAGTTTTACATCCTCCCACCATTGCAATATGCTCTTATATGATGCTTTCCTGTTAATCCAATGTTGCCAACAACTCTCTATATTATTCTTATAAAATTCTTCTCCCATCAGTGTTGTGTTTAATTTCCAAAACCCAACCCCTTTTGTTACCCAATCAGCATTGGCAAAGGTTACACAAACCATGTTATGATCTGAGAATACGACTGGCTTAATATTAACATCTCTCCAGTACCCTGTCAACAAACTATTCACATAAATTCTGTCGATCCTTGAACCAACTTTACCATCTGCCGAAAAATATGTAAGATCTTCACCATGAGGTTTTGATATTCTATAGGTGTCAACTAAATTTTCATTATCGCATATTTGATGTATCAGTATAAGTTGAAGTTGCATTCCTGTCATTTTCTTTGTCTACGACACAATTAAAGTCACCACCCATTACTAAGTTTTCAGTGATGTTATCTAGTGCTGTTGTAGACATCTCATTAAAAAAATTACGACGTAGTTGATGAGATGCAGGTGCATATATACACAGCAACGTAAACCGTGTTTGTTGTATATCTAGCGTGACTCTAACCCAGCGACCATTTGCACCTGATACTGAAGAGATTATATTTACATAGGCTGAACAACGAGGGAGTATAACAATTGCTACGCCTGCACTATTATCTTGAGATAATGAATAGAATATTATGGATCCAGAAATCTTTTCTAAATTATCGTATGATTCTGACTTCTGAATTTTTGTTTCCTGTATCAAAGCAATGTCAATCTGCTCATTTTTCTCTAGTCTCTAGTAAGTGGCGTTGCTTTATGTCACTATTTAAGCCTCTACAATTGAGTGTGCAAATTAGCATAAAAATTAATAAAATGATGTGTATAACCGCCATTATTAAGCTAACTAGATTTTGGTTTTTTCGACCCTCTCTTAGACCATTTACCTATTTTACTTGCAAACGCTGCACTACTTAGCTCAACTTTTTCCAAATGCTTATATTTTAATATATCTGAATCATGACACAGATGCCTATATTTAACCCCTTTTGCCTTCACATATGGAACTAACACCTCTCCTGCCTCTGACCTGTACATGACCATTTCATCGGGTGATTTAGAATTCTGTGTTTGAATGGATATATCGGATTCAGCGACTGACATATTATCGTCTTCTATATCACTTTCCTCTATTTCTGATTCAGAACTCTCTCCATCTTTCTGTTGCCTTGTTCCACTCAATCGATCCGAGACACCAATCACTTTCTCTATATTATATAAATCGTCTAGATTGAGTGTACTCAGTGGAAAATCAAAGTTAGTTTCAGTATCTTGCGACCTGAATTTTACTTGTCCTAAATTAAAACTCTCTTCCAGAGGGTATTGATCATCATCTTCAACTTGTGTGGAATTAGCCTCTCTGACATCAGACTTGGATTGACTTGTTACTGGAGTAAGACCTAGCCCCTCATCTAGAACCTCTATTTCATCGCCTGCAACTACAGCGATTGGATTCTTAGTTTTTTCACCATGCTTCTCATTAACATGGACTTCAGCTACAATCTCAGCAACTACTGCTTCGATGACATTTTCTTTAGCAACGTGCTGCCCATTAACATGGATTTGAGCTACAATCTCAGCAGTTACTGGTTCTATGACATTCTCTTTAAAGACAACTTGCTCTGCACTTTTATCAGCACTCTTTTTGGCATATTTGTTCTGCGGGCATCACCACTTAAAATGATCAGATGATCCACAAACTAGACATTTGTTTTGTTAGGGCAATCTGTTGCAAGATGTTCTGTGCTTAAGCAGATTCTACACTCTTTGATTTGGCCCCTGTACCATAATGGCAAGATAAATCGACCATCTATCGTGACCTTACTTGGGAGAGGTTGTTCTACCTTTTCGAAACAAATTCTTCTGATGCCATTTTCTAAGGTTCGATCAAATGGATAGGTCTTGTGTTCTACTTTTTCCACTTTGCCATACTTGATCAATTCATTGATAACCCGTTCATCTGGGATCTCTAATGGAACCTTCATCTTGACTAATAGACGATCAGAATCTATTCCCTCCACATTACACACCTCACCCTTCACGACAAGGGCCTCGTCGAGCAACTTTTCCTTCACACTTTCATTAACTACGGTGACATTCCATACAGATTTGGAAACATTAATGAGACCTTGAAGGACCCGTGGCCCTGCCCAAACTACATCCTTCAACCCATGATACACCTCAATTGCCGAAACACCCCAAGCCTTTGTCGTGATTTTAAGACTCAGGGTACGCTTATAGGAGGTTGCCATGGTGTTTTAATAAAGGAGGAAACCCATACTACTACAATATATGAGGTAATACAAATATATAATACCAAGACGTCAGGGAAAGAGCTAAACACTAAATAAATAGTGTCCCCTTTTGAACCCCTGACACCTACCAACAAATATACGAATAGATAGTACAGTCGTATATTTGGTAGTTTGAACCACTTTCTAAGTGGTTCACTAACACCTAACCGATTAAAGTGGTTTTCTAATGCATACTAACATATTACAGTCATATATTTGTTAGTCTGTTCGAGTTGACCGGGAACAGCCAACTGACTATAAAGATTTATAAAATCAAAGTACATGGCTTGCGCTTACAAATGACAAAGGAATTAAATCCACTCACTCAAGCGATCTTGCCAAATATAGCGGGGAGAAAAGTATTGCATTGACCACAGCTAAGAGGAGTGCCTTTAGAAGATGTAGACACAAAATGCGCTCCAGCCAAGACAAGAATTTACAAATTAAAAATACAGTTTGAAAGGAAATACTAATATGAAATATATGTATAAAATTCATCTACAAAATCGCGCTAGAAACTAGCAAATTCGGGCAGCAATTGAAGAGCTAAATAAACGTGTGCGTTCACTTCGATTACTACTACTACTACTACTACTACTACTACTACTACTACTACTACTACTACTACTACTACTACTGCTACTACTACTGCTACTACTACTACTACTATTACTACTACTACGACTACTACTACTACTGCTACGACTACTACTACTACTACTACTACTACTACTACTACTACTACTACTACTACTACTACTACTACTACTTGCATAACCGCCCTCAACTTCGCTTGCATCATCGTTGAGGTGATAGTCAACAATGTCGCCATCATTGGTCTCGAGGTATCCAACGGGGAATGACTGGGGCCAATCACCAAGTCAGTCATTCCAGTAGCTGGTTTTAAGAGGGGGGTGCTTGCAGTCCTCTCTTGATGAGCAGATATTTTGATTCTCTTGACTGAATAAGCCACAAAACAGTTAAATATAATTACTCATATTGTGGATTTGGATGAGTTGGTCTGATCAACTAGTTCTGACACATCAATTTATGGCTTACCAAAGTGTTGCCGTAGTGCACCAGAATGTCGAGATGAACAACACCTTGTCTTAGAAGATGTAGTTCTATCTTTAAGGGAACAACATTAATCCATTCATGTACATGAAAACGAATATTAGTAATTATGTAGTTATGTATATTTGTGTATTTTTATGAAGCGAATACTGCTCAACTGTGTCATTATTAAGTAAATGTATTCGGCAGTAGAATAATATGAGCAACAATAGCCTGCATAGAATAAGCTGTAACGATGTATTACGCTTCGTGAACACGAGTTATGTAGGCACGCCCCCCCCCCACAGGGTAGGATATTACGCATGTATAAAGCCATATGGGAGAGGTTTCTAAAACGACTAGGTCAGTGAGATCGCATGGGCGCGCGTCAGAGCTTCCCTGACAACACGTATCAGCGTTCTTTAAATCACGCCATTCTCGTCGGTGTTGATAGATATCAGGACCAAAATAAGACGAGGAATCCAAAACTGTTTTCTTTTTTAAAGTCGGACCGGAAATGGCCGAGTTATCTTAAATTAACTCAGTGAAATTATTTTCAAAATATTACTGGGATGTCGTAATCGCGTGTAAGTATTAAATGAATGGGGGAATGATCCTATCACGTGATAGCATCCCCACCCCTTCTATCTGCACGCTGATTCGCTATATATCGCCTGCTGATTGGCTGGACGTCCTGCCTCTGACGTCACGAGTAGTATAAAAGGAGCAAAAAAGCAAGAATCGAGACCACACTTTGACGAGAGAGAGCAAATGGTAGGTTGTGTGGCCAGAGCAGTGCTAGACGTGGGCAACTGCTTACTGACTGTGGCTCCCTATTAGCCACAGCAGTGCCTTTCGGAATTCAGTTCTCATTCTCTGGTCGGCAATCGAACATCCGCATCACATTTTTTGTAAGCCCTCGGGTGGCCATCCGGGATCAGCTAAATAAATAGAACAGACTTCCTCACTACCAACACTTCAGAGGAGCCTTCCTGCGGATGGGCCTCACAGCCCATATGTAATCTCTTCAGTATGTAGAACAAGTGAACATGTGATTCTTGGTGGGCAAGTCGTCAGATCTTCCGAAACATGCTGAAATGTGGTATTCAAGCTTTTGCGCAGCATGTCGTGTGGTTTAATTAACTTTTAGTCCACAGTCTGGTGAGACTCTGCCTGGTACACCGCAAGAGCTATGCGATGTATCATGTACGGTGTACCCAGTGATGTACATGCATTGTTTAATTACAACTGTAGCCCTTCATGTTATGGGCAATTTTCAAACTTCCATTACCGGACGGGCATTTTTTAACATTCTGCTTAATTATTGTATTAGCTATTATGACTATCTAATAGACATCCGACTACCATCGTTATTCTCCACCATCTTTGCGAGTGAGCCGCATCAACAGTTCGCTTGCGGAGATTTCCCAGCAACTTCAGAATCGTGCCATCTCACGTTCCTCATCTGTAACGCAGCATCTACAGTGATCTATGAGCAGTTACCTTACCGATGACTAATAGGTACTCATTTACCTATTGTATTTATTTATTTATTTATTTATTTATTTATTTATTTACAGGTACTGATGACTGATAGGTACCTCCCAGGTCGTCTGAGACTGCATTTTATAGTTTATATATTTTTACTGTAAATATTATCCTTATTTTTGTGCTTACAATTAATGAGCACCGCAAGGTCCTACGACCTGGTTTACTGTTAACACTGTGATAGTTATGTATATGGCAAGCAGATTTGTTTATATAAAAACTCTAGGAATGCAGTACACTGGGCTATACTATACAGCAACATTAAATCTGCATCACTTCTACCCCCAGAATCAATTTTACACTGAGGTCACTGTTCATGTTCACATTACGCAAACCTGACATGCAATCGACTAAACCTGGATATTCTAGTTCGATAGGATAGCTTTAAAGTAGTTAGGGACAACCGCTCCGTAGGAGACATTTATGTAAGCCTCTTTTCCGGATGCAGCAGATATGTAACACAGCACACCGGCTAGATTGAGTAAAATTGGCCAAATACCTTAGGGCCTCTTTTTATATTGAGTGATTGCCTCTTTCTACGCTCCTCCCAAGACGTATTATTGTCTGGAACACCCATCGAAACGCTTGCATGATCCGACTTGGGAAACTATTGGGGTGTCCAAGCGGTGAAGACCAAAGTGTTGATTTCACATACACCCCATCTGTATCTTCGGATACTAGTTAACATAGATAACCATACCAATGTAGGAAGCACTGTGAAAATTTATTATGTAAAACTGGCCAGCGGTGCATCTCTGGACATTCTGAAAATTAACCCTAATGACAGACAAACGTTCGTTCCCCGGAGTTGGATCTCAAGTGATCCTTCCATGACACACGGGTGACGGATGGGATGCTGATCTCCATCTAACTCTGTACAGTGACTGGGTGTGGTCATAGAAACCACCACACCCTCACGGAAAAGTAACTAGAGATGGATATCTGCCTCTTACTCCCAGCGATAAAAACTGTTATGTGCTTTTCAAATTGCTTGTGTAAGTGGTAACTTGTCCTAGTGATGTTGTATGTGGTTGCAGTGTGATATGTAACTTGATCATTATATGATTCTGAAGCTGTCACTCCGTAACATGTCGGCATGCTGCTTTTATGAGGGAGATGCTCAGTAGGGTGACCTTAGGGAAACCAAGCATCTTCGCCAGTTAGGCTTATGTGTCAAAAGATAGTTAGAAATCCCTGCCACTTGTGGACAAAGCTTGGAAGTAAAGCTAACAACTTAGCAGAAGGACCGCATAAATAAAGCGGCAACTACCAATGCAGTATCTTAGACCTACATAAGATGACAGCATTTGAATTCTTCGGAAATTGTCCGCCCCATCTTCACATAATACAGCGTGCATCACATTAATTATAATTTCACTAGGTTAATACACACTGCACTTAGCATATGCTTGAACAAGAGAGTGGCCCTTTTTGCCATTCTCTTGCTCCACTTCAGCATTGAAGGCATTTTCCCATGACGGAGGCCCACGCGAGGAACTTTCCTCTCACAACAATAATAGTTTTGTTAGGGGTATAATGGTTTATATTAAACTACATAAGTAACCTCGTTAGGACGCTCCCTTGCAGGTATACCTCACGGATATATATGGATCCGTGAGGTACCTCTGACGAATCAATTTAAACAAGACACCAACTTAGTTTTATGTACTGTATATTTTTCTCTCGTCTACTAGCAAACGAGTCACACTGTTTGTATAGTATATATTTTTAGATTAAGTATCATGTCCAGGCTCCTAAGTTGAGTTATGGACCGCCATACCAGTGACACGAATAGTTGGTATGAAACAGTGAGTTTCAATCTCGGCGGCAATGGTCGAATGGCCCCACGGGAACGTTATCGTTCCACTGGCTCTAGAAGTTGTTCGTTGTACTTTTCGGATCCGTTACCCTGAGAACCGTAGCTAACCAAACATCCCGCGCATCCTGTACATGCGGCGCAACGGCATATACAATTCATAAACACAAGTTATCAATTATGTAATATATCGGTGTAGATCGACAAGACAAGCATAGCACAGACTAACAGCTATGATTAATGCTTTGGGTGCCATATATTGAGACAAGATGTAGTGTTAGTAGATTTTATAATTAACACAAAGGCTGCTATTAGTAGGTCATAGAGTTAGCACAGAGCAACAGCTATGAGTAATGTTTATAAACGTCATGTATCAAGCCCATGATGCAGTTATCGTAGGTTTTATAATCAATGCAAAGCAGTGTTAATAAATGACGCAGGACAGCTTTTCGTAAGTCTTAGAATTAATGATGCAGAATACGAGCAAATTATGCTTGTGTAGACTGGACTGTAGAAATACACAGAATTCGTAAAACAGAAGCTAGTAGTCATATATTTAATGACGTACAGAGATAGCCGAGTTTAGTAAGAAACTCGATTTAACATAAGGCAGCTTTTTTAAGTTTTAGAATTAGTGACATCAAACGCCTTTTGGACAAATTGTGATTAGCTCCGATCTATTAATATATGTGATATAAAGCCTTAGTTTTCTGGCCAATGGGGAATGTGACCGGCGACAGACTTGTCCAAGTCCGATTTAGGGGTGCACCGAGTTCAACTATAGTTGGCAAGACAGATCTCCTTTTGCGCACTGACATGCATGCACAGAACAGACGTTAAATGGAAGTGGATTGACTAAAATGACAAGTTGACCAACCAGGAGGCGGGGATTGCACCAATCAGATAGGTTTGGGTAACTGAGTAGCCTTGGCCAATTGGAGCAAGCCCCGCTTTTGTGAGATTGTGCCAGATTGTGCCAGAGATAATGTATATAAGCAGATGCAGGAGAAATAAGCTCATGATTGTACCACCTTCATCCACAAGTACAGGCTTGGTATTTCGTGTCGAAAGTTTGATTGAATATTTGGTCTGAATGTTTGAATAGAATAACTTAGCAATTCTCTGTACATTGTGTATAAAGTTTTATCTATAGGCGATCTTGTCTTTTAATTTATAACTATAGTACCGTAACAAAAGTATATAATCAGCATTAATCGTTGATTATTTTCTCAGTTGTCGTCAAAGGAAAACTACCAATTGGCATTGGTAGTCAGATAGATTAGGCAGGCCCAGATAGTCAATAGAAATGTTCTTCAGGGTTATCGCTCGAAGGTGAGCCGACTATCATCTTCGTTCACCACTAGAGACAAGCGTATTCGCAGCTACGCAAACAGTTTACCTCGAGTAGTGACCGATCCAACTTAGAATCAGTTGAGAATTGATACGATCTGTCATAATCAGCTATCTTTTCTTGTGACCCGATATTGTGAAAACTGACTGACCGACCAACGTCAGAAGGTCTTGAGAATTTTCAACATGTGCATAATATATTACATAGCACTCGTAAAAAAGGCCTTGTATAATATACACTTACTGTCCACATAGATTACTGCGAGATATAGAGATGTCCCCTATATCTTGTAAATAGGTCTGGGTGTAAATCTTTCAGTCATTCATTCATTCATTCATTCATTATGTTGTCAATAATCCAATCGAAACTGCAAAAGGCCTCCTCTCGATATGTAACAAGCCTGTACTAACAAGACTCCGTAAATATCTGTTAAACTTAAAGAAAGCAAAATAATCATTTTTGATACATATATACAAACTGACTCTCTATTCGCCATATTAACACACTGTATACCCTTTACCCTCATATGGCATTTGTATGGCCTGCGTGCAATAATGTGAATTAGCAAAATAAAGGTAAGGTAGCTGTAAGGAGCAGAGCCATTTGTCCTGGCTTTGTACAGCAAATCTGTAAATCAGTTACTTTGAGGTTAATCCATTATGGACAATTGAAGTATCCAGTTTTATGCTGTACCCCACCCATCTGTAGCTAAGCGCCACCCACACTTCACCCATATTGGGATTGATCGATCGATCCCTGAACTCAATGACTATCAATGTCCAGAAAACTATACAGGGAAGCTGTTGAATATTTTGAAACTAATTTAACTGGGTGCTGTTCCTGCCCATGGCAACAACAGCTCCCAGTTAAATTAGTTTCAAAATAGTCAACAGAATTTTTATTAAATACTAAAGACACAATTCATACAACAAAATTAGGTATTCGTGATGATCTAAGCTACGTCATTCATGATGTAGTTGATTTTGATGTCATCTTACAAGTCAGGTAGTTGATTATGACGTCATATGATTGACTGAGAAACTGGAAAGGTCAATTGCAAATCTGTCTACAAAACCGGTAGAGATTGTAATAGTCATTGATGTAAGCATGTGTATAAATGCTGAGCGATCTTTAATCACAGCGCTGAATATAAATATTTGTTTGCGCGCATCCATTCATATAATGGTTGTATTCGACTGGGACTTTTCAGTAGAGTTAATTTACTCACGTAGTTAGTTGTCAAAATGTTCTCTACGCAAACATACCATTCAGATGAAAAAATCATAGCGGTATGGAAGGTGCAGAAACTGACTAAATTGCCTAAGTTTTACGATCTTGAAAATAAAATCCACCTTTCTGAACTGATTTCAGACATAGTGAATGCTGAGTAATAGTAGAATTCAGCTCCTAATCCCGCAATTCCATATTTTGCATCACGTGCCATACTTCACGAAACATGCCAAACGTTTTGCTTCCTGAGTGTTTCATGTTCTATTTTTTTCAGGCCCAGTCAAATACAGCCATTCACTCCACTTCAGTTTGTCAAAATGGCCATAGCAATTTCTCTATGCTATGGAGATACTGCGTTCCTTCCTGTACGAACTCATGGGATTTGAGATTTTAAGCCGAAGCTAGTGTAGCAAGGTCCGCTGTGGATTCTAGTCTCTGCTAATTTGGGATATTCATTGGTGTGTGTGCGCTATACATAAACCGACCAAAGTTGGTGCCAAGTTTCCAGACTAATTAATAACATATCTGTCAGGGGCGACACACGTCTGATGAAATTTCTTTTTGGTAAAAGCAAATGTTTCTGGACAAAAGTAGTTCCTCTATCCTAATCAGCAACAACAATGTTTTCATGAGGTTTCACTAACAAATAGGCAAGGATTGACGTCCAGATATTCCTGGAAGCGTTTTCTATTCCGGTTTTATTACTTATTCAAAGTGGTTTGTATTCATGGTTTATTATCACAGTTCCATTTGGACATTAATTAGATCACCAGGTTAATCTAGGATTCGGGTTTTAGCTATGTCCCGCCCATCTCTAGCTAAGCTCCTCCCACACTTCGCCTGCGTTAGGATTGATCTATCCCTGACCTCCCTGACTATAAATGTCCAGAAAACTCTACAGGTAAGCTGTTGAATAATTTGAAACTAATTTGACCTATGGCAGCAACTGCGTCTAGTCAAATTAGTTTCAAAATATTCAACAAAATGTTTATTACATAGTAAATACATACAATTCGTACAACAACCCTTATTCCGACATCAATTAAGTCTTCGTGGCGAACTTAGCTGCATCATTCATCGCATAATTGATTATGACGTCAGCCAATAGGTCACGCAGTTGATTCTGACATCATATGATTGATGAATAAACTGGAATCCTCTTTTCTAGAAAATCTAGAGAAGCAAAACTTGATCAAAACTTGATCCTTGAATTTGTCTGTTGTTAGCGCTATGATAAAGTTACTGACAAGGATTCTTAGCTGATGTTAGTGGATGCATTCTATGTAGAATTCTAATGCACCGCAAACAACACTCATGCTGATAAACGATAGATACATTCTTGATGACAAACCTATTTGTGTGTATAAGAACTGTGTATACACACACACGCACGCACGCAAACACTCACGCACGCACGCACGCACGCACGCACGCACGCACGCACGCACGCACGCACACACGCACGTACACACAGGCACACATGTAGTCAGCCGCACACATGTACACGCACTCATGCACGCGATCATCAATAGGGGCGTTTATTTCTAGCGGTGCCCCGACCATTTCTAGCTATGCCACGCCCATTTCTAGCTATACCCCGCCCATTTCTAGCTATGCCCCGCCCATTTCCACCTAAGTTTCACACACATTTTACACGTGCGGGAACCGGAATTCCCATAATCTAAATTTCAAGGTAACTATTCATTTAACATGTTGAATTCTTTTAAATAATTTGACTGGACCTGTTACTACCTATGGCAGAAAAAGCTCCCAGTCAAAATTATTTCAAAATTGTCAACAGAATAAACATACACTGTGTTCCCGTGAGAGCACAACCCTAAGAAATGAGGCGATACAGTATCTTTGCCAAACTCCAGTGAGAAATCTGTTTTTGGCGAATGAAGGAAATTACGCCTCCCTCTTGAATTCGTGGCGCATCAGCCAGAGTTAGCGCCGAGTCTCACAGTTAATTAATTCTGCTCTGTTCAAATTTCTCTAGGGACCTGAGAAAAACAAAGGTTTGCAAAAAATAACACAGTTCATTTAATCTATTTAGCACCCGGGAATGACATGTGAAATTAACAACACAAGCAACCGACACGCTTTTAACAAACGGATACGTTGAGTTGAAGCTAAAAGAGAAACGTTTATGCAGAACTTAAATAATAGCACAATTGATGAAATCAATCTGAAAATAAATGAAACCCAATATGGTGATCAGGAAACTATGGACATTATAATGAACAAGATTTGTAAACTATTTACTGAAAATGCGCAAGCAACATTCGGCCAACAAATGCATACCTAGGTAAGAGCATGAAAAATAATCAACCATGCTTTGGCAAAGAATGTGATCAGAAACGACAAATATACCACAAGGCATGGAAAGGTTATAGCATCAATAAAACAGAAAATAACCATCAACGATTGAAATTAGCTAGCAAACAATATAAACGAGTCGTTAAGTAGCTCTCACAAGACAGGCGACAGCAATTACATACACACAACTTCGAAACCTACATAGAACAGAGACTAAAACATTTTGGAAGCTGATTAACAGTATGCCAAAAGAGAACGAAGAAAATAAAAAAATTGAACTTGAAGAACTCTTTCAATCCTATAAGACAACCAATGAACCATACGATATAGATGAAAGCACAGAAATAGATATCGCAGACTGTAAAGAACTAGCCCTACTGATTACACAGTGTGAAATCATTGAATTAATAAAACTCTTGAAAACTGGTAAAGCTGCAGGCATTGACCAAATCAGTAATGAGTATATCAAGGCTATGGTAGACATAATGGTCCCAATCTACGAGAAACTGTTTAACTCAGTATTTCACTGTAGCTATATGCCCGAGTCTTGGTTAATAGGAAAGATAATCCCTATGTATAAAATCTAAGGGACACCAATCAGACCCACGAAATTATCGCCCAATCACACTACTGAGCTGTATGGGAAAGTTATTCACTTCAATTTTAAATAAACGACTAAGCAAATATGCAGAAATGCATGAAATTATTTCATAATAACAAACAGGTTTCAGAAAAGGGAGGTCGACATTAGATAACATATTTTCTCTACATATAATAAAAGAACTATTATTTGCCCAAAGGAAGAAGATGTAATGCTGTTTTATTGATTTCTAACAAGCGTTTGACACCGTCTGGAGGAATGGCCTATGGAACAAGCTAATTAAAGTTAATTTAACAGGTAAATGTCTTAAAATTATAGATAATATGTACAAATCCATAAAATCCTTTGTCACCCATAATAAGGCAGGTTTGGATTATTTTATATGTAATATCGGCGTACGGCAAGGTGAACACCTATCACCATTCCTTTTGTAAATCTCTTTGAATGACATAGACGAATATCTAATTGAGCATAGAATATCTGGCCTTAAATCCTTAACAGAACAAGCGAATTCATCTATTTAGGTGTATGTCTTAAACAAAATGGACCTTCTTATGGTTGCAAGACATGGATAATTACTCAAGCAACCAAAGCCATATTCTCTGTACTAAAAAGGATAAAGGAACACGACATCCCTGTTGATCTACAAAGCTACCTGTTTGATACAATGATTACTCCAATTTTGCTGTATGGCCCAGAAGTATGGGGATTTGAGAACGATCGTGGAATTGAAACCTGTCAAACTAAGTTTTTTAAGAACTCGCTACACTTAAAGAGAAATACACCAAATGGAATGATATACGGTGAATTGGGAAAATATCCACTTAAGATAACCATAAAATGTAATATGATAAGATTTTGGGACAGGCTAGTAAATGCAGGATTCGGAAACCTGTCTTCAACATTTTATTATTTAAGGGTAGAGCTCTCCAAAGACCAGAATATAAAAATCAAGTGGATTGAAACAATTCAATCAATTCTAGAGTCAAGCAGATCTGTTTACCAATGAAAATATCAACGCATGGCAGATGGTTAATAAAACAAGAACTATTTTAGACGAACAATACATGGATGAGTGGAAAGGAATTTTAACTGAATCACCACGATTAACATTCTACAATCTAATCAAAGAAATCCTAACATTCGAAAACTATCTTAAAATCTTGAAGCACTGAGTATATGCCACTTCAGGACATTAAGCCACACAGTGCACACAGAATCAAAGAGATGGCTTGGCACTGGCCGCTCTGAACGACTATGCAACCTCTGTAACTGTCTAGATGATGAGATTCATTTCCTTTTTACCTGCTCGAAATATAATAATCTAAGACAGAAATACATACCTGCATACTTTGTACAAAATAACAATATCGAGAAAACCAGAGGAGTGTTTACAATATGTAATAAGCAACTCCTTACCAGACTGTCAAAATTTCTAGTGCAATCAAAGAAAATCCATGACTAGATGTACAAGCTTGTTAAGATGTAATATATGATTGTAGTGATAATGGTAATAATATTATTAATTATAAATAATAATAATAATAATAATAATAATAATAATAATAATAATAATAATAATAATAATTTGTTAGATAACAAACATGCTGTATAATTACACTATATCTCTACCGTCACATTGTAAATTATCAAAACCACCTCACATGCTGTTGTAAAAACGGCCTGAGACAATAACGAAAACTGACGAAAGAAAACTGATATTGCGACAATACGGCTTCGGAAATGGAAAGAAGTGAAGGGTTATGTTAAAATTGTACCTGTCTAGACGACGAGCGTTCTCTTTAGCTGTGTAAAATATCACCATACTGAAAGAAAACAATATATCCCTGATTATTATGCTGTCAATAAATCAATCGAAAAAGCAAAGGTACTCCGCTCTATATGTAACAAGCATATAATAATAAAATGGACCTTTCCAGATTTAGCCATTCCACGCACATCCCGGGTTAAGCTTCACCCACGCTTCCTCCGTGTTGAGATCTATTGATCCCCAATTCACTGAATGCCATGACTATCAATTTCCAGAAAACTATACATGTAAGCTTTTGAATTTTTTGAAATTAATTTGACTTGGCAGTTGTTGCCATATTTCTACCAGTTAAATTAGTTTCAAAATATTTAACAGAATAGTTATTAAATGGTAGACATACAATTCATACAACAAAACTTAGTCCAACATCAATTAAGCGTTCGTGATTAACTTAGTTACGTCATTCATGATGTAATTGATTATGACATCATCCTACACGTCACGTAGATTATTATGGCATCATATGATTGACTAAGGAATTGGAAAGATCTATTGCAAATCTGTCCACAAAATCAGGAGAGATGTTAATAGCCATTGATATAGATATGTGCATATATGGTGACTGATCATAAATCACGGGGCTGAATACAAATATTAGTTTGTGCGCATTCATGCATATAATCACTCCACTTCAGTTTGTCAAAAATAGTCATAGCAACTTCTCTACGCTAAGAAGATACCGTGATCCTGTAAGGACCCTTGTTGTTTGACATTTTAAGACTAAGATAATATGGCAAGGTCCGCTGAGAAATCTAGTCTCGGCGAATTTTGGGATATTCATTGTTGCGTGTGTGCTAGCCATATACCGGCCAAAGTTAGTGCCAAGTTTCCCGGCTAATTAATAACGTTTCTGTCAGAGAGCACATTTGTCTGATGAAATTTCTTTCGACTACAAGCAAATGTTTCTGGACAAAAATAGTGCATCTATCTTAATCACCACCAACAATATCTCTTGAAATCCCACTAACAAAAGGGTTTTGTGTACCGAGTTTAGTACTTATTCGAAGGGCTTATTATTACAGATTCCTTTTGAAATTAGACCACTGGGTTAATGGAGGAATCCAGTTTGAGCTATGCCCCGCCCATCTCTATCTAAGCTCCACCCGCACTTCGCACATGTTGGGATCCATCAATCTGTGAGCTTTCTGACTATCAATTTCCAGAAAATTATACGGGTAAGATGTTGAATATTTTGAAACTAGTTTGACTGGGTGCCCAGTCAAATTAGTTTCAAAATATTCAACAGCATGTTTATTAGATTGCAAAGGCATACAATTCGTACAACAATTAAGCATTCGTTACTAACTTATCTACGTCATTCATGACGAAATTCATTATGACGTTATCCTACATGTCACATACTCGATTATAACATCACATGATGGATGGATAAACTGGAAAGGTTCATTGAGGATGAAGGCGGTGATTTATGCTGTATGATTCTTGCTTGATTGATGTGTGCTGGGTGATCCAAATGTCAGTTGATTATGACGTCATATGACTGATGGATAAACTGGAATCCTCCATTACCGACCTGCAAATGTATCAGGATTTGCCATTAAAAACATCCGGAACTAAGGTACCATGAAATTTATCTCTAGCCGACACATCATGGGCCAATTAAACGCAGTCAGTTAAACAGATAATATGGATGTAGCTGCAGTTGATTTTAGTTATAATGTTGATGCATTTTACTGAGACACGGATGTATTTCAGCATGATAATTTTCAGGATATATACCGTATCATCTTGGAAAGAGTTCTTGCTAGTGTTCGGTCCGAATATTCGAATATTTATTCAAATAAACCAATATGAACAAATATTCGTATAACATAGTAATATTCGAATATTTATGTAAAATTACAAAATTGTCTTAAATTGGATAGAGAAGAAAATTTCTTTTACAATATGACTGCGAAAATGTTGTTTTGTGTGATCAATGTAAAGCTTCATCAATTGCTAGGTCCTATATTGACTTGATTTGCTATTAATTTTAAGCTAGATCCAATGGTTTAGGCATAGGAATTTGCATTACAGATATTTCTACCGTGACTACGATTGCAGTTTCCAAATGCTCACGACTACGTGGATTGGACCATATCATTTGGCTCTCAAGGATGTATGATGATTGTGTGGTCAAAGGTAAACAGTCAAGGTTACTCATGGGCATAAAGCCAAAGCTACCGGTTTTGTTTTTTTCAGAAAGGAATGCCTGTTGGCCTGAGCAGTTCGATGGACATATTAGAAGTCACCCCTTGACACCCGAGAAAAATGTTCGAACTGTGACCACGCCCACTGTTTTTATCCCAATGAAACCGGTTGACTTTCGGGACAAATGTCAAGGTCATTTCTTAGCGTCACGGTAACGGTTTATGTTAGATGTTTCGATTTAGAAGAAATGGACTCCTCTTAATTACACAAGTTCAATGATCATATTAGACGATCCTGCATAACCTATGTCGGTGTCCAGACAGAAGAATAGGATGAAGTTGAAAACAAACATGTCTTTTTTTTTTTAAATGGTCGCCAAAATAGTCTTTCGTCCTATTGAGTAGAACCTTGATAGACTCCCAACGGAGGATTCCAATTTATTCATTAATCATATGACGTCATTATCAACTACGTGACGTGTAGAATAACGTCATAATCAACTACGTCATGAGAGACGTAGATAAGTTCGTCATGAATGCTTAATTGATGACGGACTAAGCGCTGTTGTACAAATTGTATGTCTTTGCTAATTAATAATCATTCTGTTGAATATTTTGAAACTAATCTGACTGTGGACTGTTGCAACAGCATCCAGTCAAATTAGTTTCAAATTAATCAACAGCTTACCTATATAGTTTTCTGGAAATTGATAGTCAGGGAGTGCGGGTTGAGTTTAGCTAGAGATGGACGGATAAGATAAGACTGGGATCATGCATTACTTACTATGGTGTTAATCTCTGTCCAAAGCTAATTATTAAAATGTCTACAATTCCATCCCATTTTCCATAATAGACGCACATCAATTAATGTTGTATTCTTTTATTTTGTAATTTCAGTCTGAGTCAAGGCAATTATTAGTATTTTTATTTACAACTGGCAACTAGTATGTGTTGGTCTGTCTGTCTATCAGTCTGCCAAATTACAGCTACAGCACATTCGCACATGTTACAATAATATGCAAAAGGTTATGGTCACTTTGCATTGTCCATGGTAGATCTAGCCAAGCAAAAAGAACATTTATTTATTTATTTATTTGTTTATTCATACCCACACACGAGCGCACGCAGATAATCATAGCAATGACCCTTATGCTAAATATACACCGTGTTCCAAGGAGCATACAAGCTCTGTAACACATTATCCGCCAAGCTTCCATTGAAAATTCTAGTCTTGGTGAATGAACGAGAGTATGTCTCGCTTGAATGCTTGGCGCATCAACCAGCGTTAGCGCAGAATCTTACGGTTAATTAATCAGAGTCTGGTCTCTGATGGAATTTCTCCAGGGAGCCGGGTAAGAAGAGAGCTTTCCAGACAATAATACCGTACATTTAAATCTACTTAGCACCAGGGAATTGCAGGGATGTCATCACTCATCACAGGATGGCGCTAAAAATATGCAAAGAGTGAACTCAGAATTATTCCACATTGCCATGTATTCAAAATTCAACGAACTAGGATCTCTACTGTTCAGGTTATATAGAGACGTGCAATGGCATCATGATCTAACTTTATCACAGTGAAAGGTAAGCTATGGCGTGAATATGCCGAGTCTAAGCTTGCGTGATTATGTGATTTAATCGAAAATCGCGATTATTTCCTTTTAATCTTGCAATCATGATTAAAAATTAAATAATCGAATAATCGTGCATAATTTCTGCTGCATAACATATTTCAAAACCTACCTTTTAATTACTCTTTTATGCAATCAGTCACGAAATTTCGACATTTTGCTCAACGAATGTAGGCCTATGTCCATTTGCAGAACAAGAGAAGCCTATTTTTGAAAATGTATCACTGGAATTACTGGCTCGAGCATTCCAGTGATACATTTTCTAAAAATAATCTTCTCTTAACCTGCAAATAGAAATTTCTAAACACCATTGTAGCTTTCGTCATTGATATGCCTTTGTTGTTATGTCTGAGTAATTTGTATCCAGGCTGATTAATCGATTATAATCGATCGTGATCACTCAAAGCAATACTCGCACCATCTAGTTGAGTTCTTATGAAGGTATCATTTATTGATTTACATATTAAGATAAACTTTGGCTAGATTCGCGATTATGACATCTGCATATTTAAAGGTGCATATTCACAGCAAAATTACTGAAAATAAAATTGTTTAAATTATTTGTTTTTAGAGACTTAAACTGCGAGCCTATATGTAATGAAACGAAATAAATCTTAACATATGATGATTTCATTCCATATAAATTAATATAATTTTTTAAGTTGCGAAATTGAAATAGAGGCACGGGCTGACCTGGCCAAATTCCATATCTCTCTGACCTTCAGAGGGAAAGACCAGGTTTTAACAAATTATTAGCCAATACATTTGCCATCTACCCTTTTTCTTAGCCAAATCCTAACTATTTTATTTTATCACTACCAGGTAACTATTTCAACTGAACACTACATACCAGATGCAATAGTATGTTGAATGTTTTGAAACTAATTTGCTTAGAAGCTGTTGCTGCCTAAGGTAGCAACAACTTCCAGTCAAATTAGTTTCAAACTATTCAGCAGCTGACCTATATGGGTGCTTTTGAGCCGAGATATTAGGATTTCAGGGAGTATTTGCTCACAGTAAAACAGAATATAAATACTAGTAGTTACATAAATATTTATCTTAACATTGTCTTAAAAGTTAATATTAATGATTCTCTACTTAGAAATTATGCATAATAATATGATTTTAATCATTCGCCAAATATTTAGCCAATCGTGCTTTCTCATAGGCTAGCATTTTGGATAATTGGCGAATGTGTAGGTCGGTCCCTGTTTTATGACCGCAATGTGTAACTACCAGAGCCACAATCTTTTGGTCACAGATGTCACGTGGTCTCCCGAGCATATTAGATGATAAGATCCCATCCGGATACATCACTCTAAACATAGAGCCGTGGCTTTCGCGCTGAGAAATACGCATACCGTTTTATGCGTGTATAGGACGGGGAATTTTACCCCTAGTCAAGGGGTCCAGAAGAGGGTGGCTCCAATATATGAGTACATAGCCTTGGGAAATTTTTACGCTTAAGTTTTCAAGTCAAAAACGACCAAAAACCACGAAATTACCACGAAAATAGAACCTCATTTGCTTGGGAAATATTTCGCTCACTGGAGCATAAATAATAACCAATATTGTGGCTATTATAGCTAGATGTATCATATTATGTAATGAACCTATTATTTGTAACCATAATCTCTGTAATTGCATCTCATATCAATTGTAAATTGAGCAAATAAAACTTCCAAACACCATTTTCTACGTCTTTGTTATCGTTCATCCTTAATCACGTGATGTCTACGTGGGTGTGTTCGATTGGCAAACTATACCGACGTATACATTGACAGTTTACCTGTCAAAGAACCGATTCTCTGACTGGCAAACACTCAATTTCTGTAGTATAGTTAACAGTCGAACACGTTGCCGCTCTGGAATGTAAGGGACAACCGAATGACAGATGAAAGCAATGTCCTGATTGGTCAATCATTGCGAGATTCTGAGAACTGACGAAGAGAGTAGCCAATGAAAAATCAGGTACGGCAGAGGTTTTTGACTTTTGACATTCACTTGACGACGATCTTTAACTCAATTGTAATTTTTTTAAACAAGTCAGAGAAATAAATGTGTACGTTTTATTAAACATTTTAAATCAATATTAAACAATAGCACATATAGTCATGTATATAGTGTACTATCTTATAGTATATTATATTATTATATAGTATAGTATAGCATTGCATATTATATTATTTAAAATTGAGGAGCTTCTCGTCTAAGTCACTGGGTAGTTTCTGGGCGATATATGTTCCGCGGCGTACGGATAAGTGATGGCGAGCCATGAGAAACGCTGTCCACATGCCCAGTGACACTTTGAACTCTGTGGGGAGGATCTTCATCTCTTTGGCGATGATTCTGGCTTTAAGTCTTATTTCTGTATTGCTAACTCTGGCGCCTTCCTTTCTTCGTTCAGGCGACCACCTTCTCTTCTAGCTCTGGGAAGACTGCAGATTTCCCGCGATCTGAACGTTTCTGCTTTGGCATCGATTCCAGCTTGTCTTTCATCTTGCGCCACTTACGGATGTTACACTCGTTGCAAGTAACATGACGCTCGGCAGCACGATTGCCAATCTCTTCTGCGTATTTAATAATCTTCAATTTGTCTCCCGCGGTGTAAGATTTGCGTGACATGATTGCAACGTATAACGATGTATAAAGTAGACACACAATTTCCCAGTATATATAGGCCCAGGCCATTGTCCGGTGATTCAATTTCAAGCTGTTAATAGAGGAGTAACGGCTTCAGATCAGATGGTGCCGCAAATTAAACCCACTCACCGATAATCCAATCACCACCCCCACCCCGCTGGACAGTTGTCACCCTCGTGTATATTAATGCTCACCTCAATTGATACCGCTAAATTAGTAATAAAATAATAACAGCTCGTGTATTGGCTTCGCGGTTTACCGATAATCCACCACCTACCACACCCACCCCACCCTCTCTGGACAGTCGACGTGTTCCGACAAGCCTTGACCCCGAAACAATAGCGTGAGGAGAGTCGGTGATGATAGAGCATTGTTCACTAGTCGGCCAGTTGAAGGCATCTGTTCTTACGAGGTTTCGTGAGATTTCGCGATATTAGGAAAGCAACACGTCAGTTTGAAAGTTGAATAAAAAATTGTGATTCCGGTAAATATCCCTCCTAAAAAAATAATACATAATTGGATTATGATACGGACGACATGCATTCAGCCGTTTAATGTTTAAAGGTGCATATTCACACCAGAATGCTTGAAAATTAAATTATCTATAAGTGTATACTTCTATAGGCTTAAACCTTGGGCCTATATATAAAGAACCGAAATAAATATTAACATACGATGATTCAATTCCATATAAATTAGTATAAATTTTTGAATTGTGAAATTGAATTAGAGACGTTTATTTATTTCGTTTCAATACATCTAGCCACATAATTTAAGCCTCTAAATTACTTAATTTGATAACAGTGGATGTCATCTTATGTGCGTGCGTGCGTGAGCGTAGGCTGGTGCGTGAGTGTGCGTGTGCGTATTGTATATATCATGTATATTTTACTTATTGTCAACTGTATATCGTATGTACTATCTATGTATGGCTATATCTATATGTATGTAGATTTCGTGCCAATAAATAATCTGAATCTGAATCTGAACCTGAATCTGAATCCTCTAAATGTATTCAATTTTAACAATTTTATTTTCAAGCATTTATTGTGAATATGCACCTTTAATATTTCTCAATATAAACACGTGTAATATTCAACGAAAGATTTTCATTGGTTAAATAATGCGTAGGAAACATTTTCATTGGTTAGATAACTTGTAATAATCCCACATGCCCGTGACACCATAAATGTATCCTAGCGACAACTTACGGCGTAAACATAGATATCGTATATACTGGCTAGATGGCTCATGAGCAAACCCTCACTATGGCGCTAGTTATTGCGATCGCTGGTGACGTCAGTGCAGTAAATCGCAAATGCCCATGACCGAGTGTTCACTGACTGGCTGACGCAGAAGCTCTACAGCAGTCTTGAGAAAATTACGTTTTTGTCTTAAATATTGTGTAGTTTTGAGCTTAAGATTTTTCGGGAAACGCATTTATAGGGACTTAAGAAAAAAACTACGAGCTAAGCAAATTACGTGACTTTCGTAAAGTTTCGTGAAACCGAGCCCAGATGCATAAATAGCCTTCTAAAATGACTAAATTATCTTTTGGTAATTTGAAAAGAAATTGAACAGACGTAAATTCACATATTTTTATCAAATTGTATTTGGTGTATTACTCTGACATTTTATTCGACTACGTAATAGGTTTAGTAACAAAAACTAATTATTATAAAGACATCCAGGGAGAAAACACTGAACTCTAAAATGCAGCTTTTGAGAGGACCATGAGCAATCTATCCAGTATATACGATATCTATGGGCGAAAGTAAAAACAAGTCGCGATACGTTCCGTTGATTAAAATTTTGTAATATATATATATATATATATATATATATATATATATATATATATATATATATATATATATATATATATATATATATACTATCTAGTTATGAAATACGTTTCTAAATTTGCATGATTGAAAAAGTTGGATTAAAAATAATTTCAAGACCAAAACAACGTTTGTCATTATTTTTCGGGGGCCATTGACCAGTAAGTACTCTTAGCAGGTGATCCGTCACAGCGACGAAAACGAACAGAGCAAAATGGTGTGTTGAAACGGCTTTCAAGGGTCGGCTTTATTGACAGATTTGTCAAAATATCTATCTCAAAATCGGTCTCATTTCATATCACTGTTATCAACCGAGTCGAAAATTATCACATTGCTCTCGCTAAACCTCGTGCTATATGATAATTTTCGACTCGGTTGATAATAGTAATATGAAATGGGGCCTCGTTTCAAATCCTCTATGTATGTAATAAGCGGAATGTCTTCAGTATCGGAAGAGCACGTGATATTCCTATAAACAATGGAATCAATCTAGTTTATATAATTTTCCATAACATGTTTGCTATGCATAAATACACACAGAGGCTCATTTAAGGATGTTAAAACAAGGAAAGATTCCAACATTTACGCCGTTATGTAACACTCATATCAGCCAAAAACGGCTTCTGCAGTGGTCTCGAGAAATGTCCATTTACAGACCAAGTGAGGACTATTTTAGAAAATTTACCACTGGAATGTCTGGCTCGATAACCAAGCCAGTCATTCCTGTCGTAGAATGAAATCTATAAATGTTATTACATGTTTAGTCGTATATTTTCACGAGTATTCCGCCCCATCCCCCCCCCCCCCACCACACACACACACCCACCCACCCACGCACGCACGCACGCACGCACGCACGCACGCACGCACCCACCCACCCACCCACCCACCCACCCACACACACACACACACACACACACACACACAACTGCCGGTATTCTATATCAGTTTCAATATTTGCCTGATTGCGAAGCACGAGGTCCAATATAGAAGCTGATATAGAATACCGGGTGAAATACGAATGCAAAATGTGTGACTTAGCATGTCATAACATCTTTATTTCATACGTTGCATTTTTAAAGGATAACTAACCTCATCTCTTGATAGATATCCACGTGATCTAACAGGCCACTCATAAACTATGCAGGTAGTTTTAAGCATTTTATCATGCCGCTAAGAAATATATTCATGCTTTAGTAACCAAATGCTGGTACATTTCTACAGCCTTTGATGGCTGTCATGATTTACTTTTCAACCAATCAGAAAAAACCTAGTGTGTCTGCCTCGGTATGGGCAGCAACAACTTCCAGTCAAATTAGTTCCAAAATATTCAACAAGATAAGTATTGCATAATAAAGAATGCAATGCATTGGCACTTACATGGCATCACACACTATCGCTTGGAGACAAAATGGCGGGGAGTACTGTTCAAGTTATGCGATTTTAGAAAGCAGATAATTATGATACAGATAAGGGAATGTGACAGGATATGAATGATATGGAATCTATGAACCATAATCTATCGGTACAATATAACATATGAGATGAGATTAGCATCCATTTAACGCTTAGCATTTCTGACAGCCTGGCACATTGACCTGACCGTATTATTCGACAGCAACTCATCCGACAATTTGTGCAAAATGCCAATTACTAATCAATTTCATATAGTAGGCCTGTTAGTTGACGTCCGTTAAAAGGTGTTCAGAAACTCATCATGTAAGCTTATTTGGTGGGAGTCTAATAACAAGAATAGTGTCATGACAAGAATAGTAATAATATCGTTATTTTATTTAGTTAAATGGTGTATTAACCAGAAATAAATCTGGAAAACACTAGCAAATAGGATGAATTGCAACATACATTTCCTTATCTAACATATTAGTTTTTGAAGCGGTCAAGAGCGGACATTTAAAATTACTCCATCAATAGTTTCGCACGGAGAACGGAATATATACATTTGCCCTGATATCTGGCCCTGCGAAAATGTCCGTATCAGTGCAGATATGTGGAGAGTATGAAATAAAAGCAAATATTATAGGCCTGCAGATATCACTTCAAACTTACTACCAATTCCCCTTCATATATGGTTTACTTGTATCTGTTTAACATAGAAACAAGCCTTCTAGCCCATTCCATATTTTTCGATATGCGCACACGTGCCATATTCAACGGAGTATTTTCATTGGCTGTTGGGTGCGCAACCCATTTAAATCGACCAATTAAAACATCGATTGATGTGAGCGAAAGCTAAAGCTCGTGCAAATTGATAATTTTCAACTCGGTCCATAATAGTGATATGAAGTGACCTCGTTCCAGATTCTCTATTTATGGTATAAAATGCTAATTTCTTAGTATTTCATGTACAAATTTCACTCCTCGTTCGGGAATTGTTTTATTACTTCAACCAAGACGCTCAAATATTATACGTTAAAATAGTTAGCCAACTACGATGATGACTGTGAGAAAATTATCATACCATATTTTCATTCTAAAAGTTGATCTACGGTGTCCATCGTCTGAACAGAAAGGTAGAATGACATCATTTAGTCTACATTCTAATCCCTATCAGACTTCAGTCTATACTTCTATCTTCCTATGCAGTTTCCTCTCCTTAACGCCACTGACATACACACGCACGCACGCACGCACGCACGCATCCACGCACGCACGCACGCATGGGCGTAATCAACTACGTGACATGTAGGATGACGTCATAATGAAGTACGTCATGAATGACTCGATTTAGACCGTCTTAAACTCTTAAGTTGTACCAATTGTATGTCTTTACTATTTAATAAACGTGCGGTTGAATATGTTGAAACTAATATGCCACAGGCAGCAACAGCGCCCAATAAGTTTCAAAATATTCAACAGCTTACATGTAGAATTTTCTTGAAATTGAGACTAAGCGAATCCAGGGATCGATCAATCACAAGACGGGCGAATCGTGTGTGGAGCTTAGCTAGAGATGGGCGGGGCATAGCTAAAACTGGATTCCGCCGTTAACCCTTTGACGATTATGATTTTTCAAGAGACCTAATTTGTGACGGCCAAGTCTTTCATTGGCTGTATTCGATGGGGACCTTTCGGTAAAGTAAATGTACGTGCGCAGTGGTCAAAATGTTCTCTACGCAAACGTACTAGTTGAATGAAGAAAAAAAAAACTTTCAATATGGATACACGATATCGCCTAAGTTTTGAAATCTTGTAAATAAAATCCAACCTTCAGCGGTGTTTTCAGTCATATTAAATAGTGAATAATAGTAGAATTAAGCTCCCCTAAGTTCCGCGTTTTCATATTTTTCATCACGAGACCTACGTCACGAAACATGCCACACGTTTTTGCTTCGGCTTGTTTCGTGCTCTATTTTCCACCGGGAAATACCAGTCGAATAAAAAATATTCACTATTGAGCCAAAGTGCTCTAAGTTTTCGCTCAGTCGAATACAACCATTGTTAAATTAGTTTCAGTATCTCCACCGCGGTACATTGAAATATAGATTGCTGAGATTCTGGTTTCACACACGTAAAAGAAATGGGCAGGGATTAACTAGAAAATGGGCGGGGCAGGGCTAGAAACGTGCCCCTTTATTAATTTTACGGTAATAGAGGAATCCAGTTTTAGCTATGCCACGCCCATCTGGAGCTAAGCTCCACCCACAGTTCACCAGTGCTGGGATCGATCGATCGGCCTAACTATCAATTTCCAGAAAACTATACTGGTAAACTGATAAATATTTTGAAACTAATTTGACTGGGTGCTGTTGCTGCCTATGGCAGCAGCAGCGCCCAATCAAATTAGTTTCAAAATATCCAACTGTATGTTTATTAAAGAAACTCCGAAAGCGAGATATAATATTATGAACACATAAAAGCTATAAACAAAGGATTCCTAATTCCGGTTATGTGGCGTATTGACATCCTGTTATGACGCGCGCATGCGCTTAATTATTGAGTAGGGAAAACAAAATGGCTAACACACACAAGAAAAAACTGGAGGTGAGCTATTTGACGATCGCTGTAATAATGATATCGCGTTGTTACCGTACCAATAAATGCGCACATGTTCTTATATTTTTTATGTAAACGATGTATGTAGCTTAGAGGGCTATCTGAGATAACAGCTTTGCCTGACTATGCATCTCTAAATAGTGAATACATACAATTCGTACACTGACACTTAGTCCGTCATCAATTAAGCGCTCCTGACGATTTATGTAGCTTAAAGGGCAATCTGAGATAACAGCTTTGCCTGACTATTTATCTTTAAATAGTAAAGACATACAATTCGTACAACGATACTTAGTCCGTCATCAATTAAGCGCTCCTGACAAACTTAACTACGTCATTCATGACGTCATTGATAATGACGCAATCCTACAATGGTTGATGAATATACTGGAATCGTTCATTAAACACCATACGTTAACGGTTGGTTTGGAATTCCTATACAGAGCCATGATGAATTAACGGACGGAAGTTTCAAATTATGATTATATTCCTAAAACATGTTTGCCACGCCCTTATTGAAAAACCCCAGTTAAAGGTCCGCATTCACAACAGAATGCCTGAAAATACAATTGTTAAAATTGTATTCTTTTAGAGGGTTAATTTGTGTACTTCAATGTCATGAAACAAAATAAATCATAACATATGAATATTTCATTCCTTATAAATTAATATAATTTTGTTAGTTGTGAAGTTGAATATACTCTGTTTCAATTTCGCAACTTAAAAAATTATATTAATTTATACGTAATGAAAGCATCATATGTTAAGATTTATTTCGTTTCATTACATATAGGCTCACAGTGTCAGCCTCCAAAAGTATATAATTTAAACAATTTTATTTTCAAGCATTCGGGTGTGAATATGCACCTTTAATTTATACATAATGAAATCATCAAATGCTAAGATTTATTTCGTTTCATTATATCTAGGCATACCATTTAAGCCTCTTACAATTTTAACATTTTTATTTTCAAACATTCTGCTGTGAATGTGCCCCTTTAATGTACTCATAGACTTTCTCATCACATTATAAGATCTAACGGAGCTATGGTTTCTGGATAACATTCAACCCCAACAGGACTCCCATGTAATACAGTGGGGGTACTTGACAAGATCTGTAACAACCGATGAAATACCGGCATGGCTTATTTCTCAAGACTGTTATGAAATTTTAAGGTGGTTGATTGAGTTGGGTATAAATGATGATGCTAGTTTTCAAATTTATGTTACGCCTCAGAGATTTATGTTGCATTACCCAATAACCATGTGGGAACCTCAAGCTTTTAACCCCGCGTGTGTCAACTGCGCCTCAAAAGCGCTCAAAATGCGACCTTTATCAATTAATTTTTAATTTTTTTAAGTTTTTCAAGCAAATTGTAATTTTTGCTCAGTGAATGAACATTTGCTGGCCAAAGAGAAGAATGGTTTTTGTAAGTTTATAACTGGAATTTAGGAAACTCGTTTTTATAACAAGTGGTTTTTTTTTACCAGTTTGATGATTAACGGTTAATGGTCAAGAAAATCGAAATTTGTCTTTAGTTAGTGTCTATTTTCAGGCCAAGAGAAGACTATTTTTGAAAATATATCACTGGAATGGCTGGCTCCGTAACCGAGCCAGTCATTCCATTGGTAAATTTTTAAAAACAGTCTTCTCTTAGCCTGTAAATAGACAGTCCTTAAGACAACTGCAGAGGAAGTATTGGCCGGTTTTACCATTATAAGCCACAAGTTGACACACTAAGAGTTAACGGTCAAGCTGTCCAAGGCGGTCTGGGCAGTGGTCTTGAGAAATTCTCAGTGCCCAAGTCAAAATCAGAAGTTAGTACAATAGTCGATATTTAATTGAAAGCTACTGTTACTTTTTGCAGTAATTCCCTTCAGTCAAATTACGTCCCAACTACGTAACAGTAGGTCTACGTTTTATTTTGTTTCGGTAACATTCTAAGTTATTTCTGAGTTGTATTGTAAATGTTAACCGAACAAATAGTTACGAAAACAAGTTATAAATTTACATAGTGAATAGTTGGTAGAATAAAAGAAATACTGTATCGAAACCCGGATATTAGTCTGGTATGACGTCGGTATAGGCGTATTATTTGTTTGACAGGAAGGAAACCGGGTGACAAACATGTCCTAATGGAGAATTTCAGTTAATTCATTAATCCTATGACGCTATAATCGGCTACGCGACGTGTATGCTGGCGTCATAATAATTAACTACGTAACATGTAGGCTGACGTCATAATCAATTACCTCCTGAATGACGCAATATAGTCATAAACGCTTAATAGACCGACCAGTTGCACGAAGTATATGTCTTTACTATTTAATAAACATTCTGTTGAATATTTTGAAAATAATTTGACTGGACGCTGTTCATATTCAACAGCATGCATGTATAGTTTTCTGTAAACTAAGCTTTAGCGAGTGCAGGGATCGATCTATCCCAACACGAACAAAGGTCTCCAAGACAGGTGTTGCATACCCTGGCACACCGAGTAACACATCAAACCACAAACAAGTCAACAACACTATCAACAAACAAACCAAATTTACATCACAAACAATAGACATTTCCGGTTTATCCATCAATTATCTGACGTCATAATCAACTACGTGACGTGTATGATGACGTCATAATCAATGATGTTAAGAATGACGTAGATAAGTTCGTCACGAACGATTAATTGATGACGGACTATGTGTTGTTGTACCAATTGTATGTCTTTAATATCTAATAAACATTCTGGTGAATATTTTGAAACTAATTTAACTGGGCGCTGTTGCTACCATAGGCAGCAAAAGCATCCAGTAAAATTAGTTTCAAAACATGCAACAGCTTATCTATATAATTTTCTGGAAATTGAGATTCAGAGAGTGCAGCGATCGATGAATCCCAACAAGGGCAACGGGTGGGTGGAGCTTAGCTAGAGATGGGCGGGGCATAGCTAAAACTTGATTCCTCCATTCTAAGGTAGCTCTAAATCAGACCAATGATAAACCATCATAAACACGTTGAGCTGTTGGCCAATGCTGACAACAAGCATTGTTTCACCCTAGTACCACGCTGAGGTAGCTCATCCGATTTCACCAGGGTAACAAACACCACAATACAAACAGAACACTAAATGACAAAACAATTTACAAAATTCGAAGACAAACATTCTGCATTGGTTGAATATGTAAACAAAACAGCAAATTACAAATTGACAAATGAACCAGCAAACATAAAATACACAACAACTATCAATAAGAACAGCATAACTAGACAAACTTCTTCCTGTGAGGAGATGTAACAAATACTAATCAAACACGTAAAGGAAGGAATACAGTGGTAAGAAGAAAGAGCAACATGCAAGCAGAACAGCACAACGATCAAGCAAAACTAAATACGGTGCACCAAGAGAGACATAAGGACTAAAAACGAAATATTAAAAAAAGTTCCAAGCACCCAATGACCAAGCAAACAAAACACGGTGCAAGCAAGACAGCACATGACAAATTAAGACGCCCCATTTTGCAAGCAGGACTGCACAATAACTGAGGAGGAACACCATACAAGCAAAACGAACATTGGATAAACACGACAAAACATCATTCAAGCAGAACAGCATATTAGTTAACATCCATGATGAATGGCCCAAAGACCAAACAAAACAAACAAAGTACAAGCAAAATACCAGGATGACCAAACAAATGAAATCAACAATCAACACAAAATACCACAATAAACCATGCAGGCAGAAATACACACCTTCCACAAGAAATAATACACTGTGTATATAAAACGGCACTATGAAAAAATAAAACAAAACAATGTTCCAGTACAACAGGGCACCGAACAAACAAAAGCAGATTAATTTGAAAACATAACAGAATAACCACATGGGTAAACAACAGAAATGGGTTGGGTGTTTTTTAAATAAGTTTGAACAGAGCTGTGCAATGACCAAGCCGACAAAATAGAATGGATGATTCCAGTTTTTCAGTCAATCATATGTCATAATCAACCACGTGACGTGTAGGATGAAGTGTAATTAATTACGTCATGAATGGCGTTGCTAAGTTCATCACGAACGGTTAATTTTTGCTGGACTAAGCGTTGTTGTACGAATTGTATGTCTTTACTCTTTAATAAACATGCTGTTGAATATTTTGAAACTAATTTGACTAGGCGCTGTTGCTGCCATAGGCATTAATAGCACCCAGTCGAATTAGTTTTAAAACATTCAACAGTTTTCCTTTATGGGTTTCTGGAAATTGTGATTCAGAGGGAACAGGGATCGATCCAAGCTAAGCACTGTGCAGGTCGAACGACAAACTAACAAAACAATGCGTCAACAGAACAACACAATGATCAAATAAAACAAATCAATTCAAACAGAAACCAACATTCTATCAGAACAACACAATGATGAAACAGAACAGAACAGCGTGCAAACAGCATAAAGGCAAAGAAATTAAAACAACTTTCAAACAAGAAGCCACAATGTTCAAACAAAACAAAGATCAAGCAGAATAACAAAATAAGAAAACAAAACAAAACTCTGTATTAGGAAAAATAGCACACTGACCGAACAACTCACAAGTAGACTGGCACAACAACTAAAAAAGAAAAAGAAAATTCAAGCAAAATAATACAATGACGAAACAGAAAAACTTACAATAGCATCAGAATAACACAGCGATCAAATAAATAAAATATGCAAGCAGAACAGCACAGTGACCAAATATCACAAAACACCGATCAAGCAGAATGGTGCACTGATAAAGCAGGACACCGTATTAACAGAACTACAAAATAAAGGAAAACAGCACACCATCACACAAGCACAGTGAAAAAAACAACACTCAAGCAAAAATAGCACACCGGCTAAAGAAGATAAAACAACATTCTAGATGAATAGTATAGCGACCAACCAATCAAATCAACGTGAAGGCAGAACTGATTGACGACCAAACAAACCACTAAACAAGCAGATCTGCAAATGACCAAGCAAATCAACCATGACAACGAAATGGCACAACAACCAAACAAAAGAAAACATTGCAAGTAGAAGAAAACAACATCCAAGCAAAACAAAGTTTCAGGAAGACTGGCACAGCCATCACACATAACAAAGCAATGTCCAAATCAAATGGTGCAATGGTTAAGTAAAGGAAAACACTATTAACGCAGAGCAATACAATGGACAAATAAACATGTGTCGGCTTAGCAGTACAATGATTATACAATACACAGTGTGAATAGAACACCATAATGGCCAAAATAGAAAACAATGTTTAATCTTTATCTAACTGAAACAATGGCTAAGTACAAAACACTACACAAACAGAACTGCACAATAACAAAGCAATGCGCAAGCGGAATGGCACGACCAGGAAACACAAGAAGGCATAATACAAGAAGAATGGTGAAATGACAAGGCAAAATAAAATAACACACAAGAAGAATGGCACACTGAACAAACACAACATTATACTGAGTAAGCTGAGATACAAACGACAAGGGAACTCAATATACTACACATGCACAATGTCACAACGACCAAACAAAACCAAAAAATGTGCACTCAGAACAAAATAATGAACAATCAAAACAGATAAATGCCCATGATGAATGGCACAACTAAAAACAAAACAATCTCCAAGATTAATCGCACAATGACTAAACATGGCAAAACATCATATACTGCACACTGACAAACAAACACATGCAGACACAACAGCCTTGCTGCCAAACAAAGGTTTAAGTGAAATGACACAACAACTAAGCAAAACAAAAAATCGCTTAAGCCTACTGTTCAAAGAAAAGACTGTGCACGCATTAATCAACAACAACAACAACAACAACAACAACAACAGCTGAACGCAGAACATAACAACGACCAAACAAAAGAAAACACTGCAGAAACAGAACTTCCAAACAAACAGAAACAGAACACAACAACTTGCCATATCAAAAACACAATATTATAACATGCAACCTAATCTACGCAAGATGGTACTTAAATGATAAAACAATATAATAACAAACAGCATATAGAGAAAGCGACGAAATACAGCATCCATCAAGACTACCAGATAACAGTGCACAAAAATAGAATGAAACGAAACACCAATCAAAGAAAACTAAATAATTAATAAATAATGCAATAAATCAACAATGGAACCTGACATGCAAAGCCAAAATCTAATCAATTGGGTAAAAAGTGACAGTACACACACATACAAAAATAACTGAACAAGACAGTAAAACAACGGGAAAACAACAAAACAACAATACAACTAGCACACTGGTTAAGGAAACGAAGAATACAGGTGCCTAGTAGGAACCTCAGGTACACCAAGGTAAAGTGACCACATCTGGAGTGCACAGAATGCCAACACTCTTGGCATCTGCTCCTTAATAACTCTAACATATTGAGATAGTCGTGAAGGCTCTTCCTGAGAGCGAAGAGTATCAGGAAAGCAGATATGTGCAGGATATGACCTAGGAATTGGCGATGACATAGGCATTGGAGCAGGCATGATGGCAAGATATGTCAAAGGAATTGGAGAAAACATCACAATCCTAGGGGCCATGATAGCAGGATAAGACATACGATTAATAGACGGCTGTGGAGCATGGAAAATTGGCGAGCTGGAGAACATGTTATAGTCTACAAGGACATAAGAGAAGAAGTGCACCTCTGGTTCGGAGATAATGCATGTACAGAAAATTGCACCTGGGTCTGGAAAGGCAGAGGAGCAGTAGATAACATATGAATAGGAGATTGCGTACGAGCATATTAGCACATGCATGTACGATTGGCCAAATATATGTTGGATCTTCCACATGATACATGAACAGGAGATGACTTCTGAGCTGAGGAAGTAATATATGCACGAAAACGCATATGAGTAGGAGAGGTCATATGGGTCGATCAAGACATACAGCCCAGCTGTGACATATGACTGACAGAGTACATATGATTCAGAAAGAACATACAAGTCGAAGAAATCAGAAGAGTCGAATTGTATATATGAGTCGATCATGACATATGAGTCAGAGAAGGCAAATGACGTGAAGATGATGTCAGGGAAGACAAATGAATCGAAGAAGAAATCCGATCTGGGATAAAACAAAGGCGTATGGATGAACAATGAAGTTGGAAATGATCTAGCGACCAGATTGAACACCCGAGTGGAGAATGGTGTAACAATATAAGGAACCATATCACTGGCAGCTGATGCATAAAAGGAAGCAGACATTGGAGAAAGAATTTGCATGGTAGAGGACGTGTGATTCCCTGATGATGCGAAGTTTGACATATGAACAGAAGAGACGATATTAGCAGGAGAGCCCATATTATCCGGAGAGTCCATATAAGCATGAGGAACCATATTAGCAGGATAGTCCATAATTAGAGCATGAGGGTCCATATTTGCAGAAGGGTCCATATGAGTGCCAGATACTACATGGGCAGAAGATATCATGTGATCAGAAGAGGGCATGTGAGCAGAAGATACCGTTTGATCAGAAGAGGCCATATGAGCAGGCAATATCACTGGAGCCTGAAATGATATGTGCTGAACATGACCATACCTTTGGCGAGGTTCTAAGAGTATGATAGGACATAAAAGGATGAGCAAATATAAGAACGGGAAAATGGATAGAGGCATGGCATAATCTAGGAGTTCTGGAGGACAAAGCAGCAAAAAAGGAGCTCCTACCAGGATGAATATAGGAGCACGAGAGAACATCACAGTGAAATCAGATATATCAGTAGGAGATAATTGTTGATCAGAAGTTGCCAAATAGGTGGGATAAGATTGAGGTGAGTCACGTGACTGTGTGGCTATTCTGGATGTTGAAGATCCACTGGCATACAGTGGGAGCTGCTGAGGCACATGCGTTTGTGGAACTTGACTCCATGATGATATGTCAGTACCACTCAGAACGTGTTGACTAGAGGTGTGCGGCTGTGGAACTAGAGTGCCACTCAGAAGGTGTTGATTAGAGACGTGCCACTGTGGAACTAAGCTGGCAAATGAAGCACAAATAGCACTCAGAAGGTGGTGATTAGAGGAGTGCGGCTGTGGAACTAGACTGGCAAATGAAGCACCAGTACCACTCAGAACGTGTCGATTAGAGGTGTGCGGCTGTGGAACTAGACTGGCAAATGACGCGTCGGTAACCTTCAGTACACATTGAGGAGAGACACAAGACTGCATGATTGGATTCATTGATGTTATATCAATAACAGTCAAATCCTGCTGAGGAGCGACATACAACCGGGTAACCTCACTGGATGAGGAAGAGGCAGTAGCTGTCAGAGCGCTCGCCAATCCGCATAGGTTGTCAATGACATCCTCGATCCTGCCAAAAGAAAGAAAACATCATTTAGTGTAAAATATTTAATTAATGTCAATGTTAGTAAATAATAATACTTACGGAATTTTGAAGAGACAACAGATCTTATAATCTGCATATCTCCGATCACTAGCTAGGTTCTGTTTATGTTAACTTTGAACAGTATACTGAGTTCAGTAACATAGCGACTAACAGAAATCCTCAGAAGCCTCAATTTAGCATAAAATGTGGTTCGGCTACGACCCTTATTCACTGGTTAATTCCATCTTCCTGTATCACCCAGATACTATATCTTCTTTACAACATAACCAGTATCATTCTGCTATATAGTAAAACTACTTTGACAGCGAGTTGCTAGCTTGTAATGGGAAATTCCAGTTTTAGCTATGCCACGCCCATCTCTAGCTAAGCTCTATCAAAGCCTTGTCCGTGTTGAGATTGATCAATCCCCGCAATCCCTGAATCTCAATTTCCAGAAAACTATACATGTAAGCTGCTTAATATTTTGAAACTAATTTGAGTGGGTGCTGTTGCTGGCTATGGCAGCAACAGAGCCCAGTCAAATTAGTTTCAAAATATTCAACAGAATGTTTATTAAATAATAAGGACATACAATTCGTACAACCTGGCGGACTATTAAGCGTTTATGGCGGACTATATCGAGTCTTTCATGACATAATTGATCACGTAGTTGATTATGACGTCATATGATTGTCTGAGAAGCTTCCTCTATTGAGGCAAATGGCTATCACAAGTGACGAAAGAGGTAACATTGTCACACAAAGTATTCAACAGCTTTGTTATTTATTAATACAGAATCCGAAATTTTTCAAACTACAGATCAATTACCACAAATACCATATTCGAAACAGTATGTCATTTGTTTTAAAATTAAATTTATTGGAAGCTGTTTCTTCCCTAAATGTCAACCTCATGAATATAGATTCAGAATATCTAAATTACTTTCCTGTATGGTTCCCCTCGATGATCTTATTTGCTGGAATTTCAGCCATGTGATGATTAAGTTCTTTCATATTCAAATACATTACTATGTACCTCAATGCAGGTTTCACGCGTGTGTTGTTCATTGCCATCTCCAGCATCTCCTCAGCCTGGTCTATCCATGAACTCTCGGTATTCTTCAACTCCATTCTCAAGTGAGAAAGTACCTAGGAAAACACGTATATATACATGTTCATATTTAACCTATATCACGGGAAAAACAGTACCAAAGAGTTCGTTTTAAATTTAGGATTTATATCCTCCAATACATATTGATTTGTCTTTTAGTGGTACATTCAACACTCAGGATCTTGTCCACGAATATTGTGTCGTAATTACAGGTGATCACAAACGAGGATTAGAGTTCAATAAAAATACATTTAATAAATTAAAAATAAATTTTAACAAATTTTCTCTATCTCTTTCACTGTAAAGATTTCGGCTAAAGACATGAATCTTGACACGGCGTAAAATTCACGGTATGACGCCATAGCGTGAATCCTCAACCACGTGGAGTCAGATTATGAAACGCGTGTTTTCAGAATCTAGACGAAATTGGCGTCTAATACAGATATACGAAGCTGGAGAGCAACTTATAACAAGTTCTAGCTTATCCAACACTAGTGGTTCTCATGAATTTCATTTAACATGGTGGTGTTTTAATGAGCCGTTGTGAGCTATCAATCACCAACAGCAAATTATTATCCACCTGATGACGTCATACCATAACAATCATTCACGAGATGATGTCACTCACTAGTTCTCAGTGGAAATTGAAGAAAATACCTTTCTGTGTCAATAGTTCCATTTTAGGAATTTCAAAATATGCGAATAATAGATTTAATTTTATTTCAATTATACAAAAGCATAATTTGGCGCTTTTCTTTTTTTATCCCTTTCTGTTTGTGTTCCCCTTTAACCACATTAGATTTTAGTGTCACACCCCAAGAATTCTGATGGGCGTGAGGAATCCATCTTTACAACGCCGTTTTAGTCTACTCGCTGTTCCGGGCTCAACCCTCCAACAACTTACAGCAAAATTTTATAAAGAAGCGATCGTCTCCAGTTGTCACGCAATCTGAATCTGGATGATACAATTTGACCTGACAGTGATACTGACTGTGCCTAAGTCGATGTGTCTTAGACAGCAAACTCTGATTCATTAACCCTCTCTTGTGTCAACTTAACCCTTTAATGGTCAAGTTGGTCAAAAACGACCTCTGCAGTGATCTTGAGAAATGTCCATTTGCAGGCCAAGAGAAGGATGTTTTTGAAACTTTACCACTGGAATGACTGGCTCGGTAACCGAGCCAAGTCATTCCAGTGGTAAATTTTCTAAAATACTCTTCTTTGTCTGCAATTGGACAATGGCTAAGCAGAAATTCGAATTTTCTTGACCATTACACTTTTGATGAATGTCCATTTGAAGGATAACCGAAATCTGTTTTTTTGTAAATTTTCGTTATAAATTTACAAAAATGCTCATTTTGGCTGCAGAAAATCCAAATTATCTTGAAAAGTATTGACAATTAAATGATTAGTTGAATTAAATAGTATTCTGAGCGCTTTAACGCGCTGATAGTACAAGAGTGGCTAACACATGCTAGAAATGTATGAGGAGAATGGTCGGTACAGATTACAGATGATTTCAAAATGAAATTTAAAAATTTACCTCTAGCGATAAATGTCAGAAGGTTGAGAAAATGGAATGGTGTCAATGCGTCACACCGCTTCAGAAATATTCCAAACAACATCTTCAGACAGAGAGAAGCACGCACCTATATCCCTGGCTGAGAGTGGTTATACATTTCATTTTCCGTTGCCGATAGCGGATGTGAACACCGCCTAATTGACCACGCCTATTCGAGAAGGTCTTGGCGATTCCTCTTACATTTGACTATTGAAACAGTCAGCGGTGGACCTTTCCATTTTAGCCATGCCCCGCCCATCTCTAGCTAAGCTCCATCCACACCTGGCTCATGTTGGGATCGATCGATCTCTGAAATCCCTGACTATCAATTTCCGGAAAGCTATATGGGTGAGCCATTGAATAGTTTGCAACTAATTTGGCAGCAACAGTATCCAGTCAAATTAGTTTCAAAATATTCAACAGCATGTTTATTAAATAGTAGCGACATACAATTCGTACAACATGTCGGACTATTAAGAGTTAAGGACGAGCCAAATATAATCATATATGACGTAATGAATATGACGTGATCCTACACGCCGCTTAGTTAGCTGATTATGGCGTCATATGACGTCAGATGATAGATGGATACTCTGGAAAGATGAATTGTGAAGTCCCATTATCAGTATATAGGAGACACATTTATAGTTTGGTGGATCTTTCCTCTCCTCTCCTGATGGGATGTGGCTTTACATGACTGGCCTGTCATTCTCGCAGTGCTCAGTCTTGTTTCCCGTATCTCCTCTTAGAGGTTGAACAGATCAGACACACAGAATCCGGGTATCCCGCGTGCGCACTCTCATTGTCAGTTCTTGAAACACAATGCACAAATTTCATTATTATTTATAGACATGTTGACGATAACGACGATGGCGTTTATGCTTATGATGCTGCCGCTGGTGGTGGTGGTGGTGGTGGTGCGGCTGGTGGTGGTGGTGGTGGTGATGGTGGTGATGGCGATGGTGGTGGTGGTGGTGGTGGTTGCGGTGGCGGTGGCGGCGGCGGCTCGCCGCAGGGGTCGCGGTGGCGATGCTGGCCTGATGATGATGATGATGATGATGATACAAATCAACCAATCTCTGGCAGTATTTACCTTTGTAGCTATCGTCATCTGCAGACCCTTGATGGCCAGATACTTCTCACGCTCCTCGTGGTCTTTATTCAATGTTATGGTCATTGCATTCAGAGCAGCCCTTGCTTTCTCCACCCTCGCCTCGATGGCCCCACATGGCCAGGGTATCTGACTCGTACTCTGTCTGCGCTGACATTTATCCAGACAATTAATATCGGTAAGATGTTTAGCAACTTCCATCCGATCAGCACTGCAGTTCTGGGAAGGGAAAACATTAAGAAAATGTACAGGACAGACAGACAGACAAACAGACAGACAGGTGGGCGGGCGGGTGGACGGACGGGCGAATAAATGAGCAAACAGAAAAAACACACAAGTAAGAAAATAAACAAGCAAACAAGCAAACAAACAAACGACCAAGCAAGCAAGCAAACAAACAAACAAACAAACACACAAACAAACAAACAAACAAACAAACAAGCAAGCAAGCAAGCAAGCAAGCAAGCAAGCAAGCGAGCGAGCGAGCGAACGAGCGAGCGAGCGAACAAGCAAGCAAGCAAGCAAGCAAGCAAGCAAGCAAACGAACAAACAAATAGACAAACAAGCAAACAAACAAACAGACAAACAAAACAAGCACGCAAGCAAGCAAGCACGCATGCAAGCAAGCAAATGAACAAACAAACAAACAAATAAACAAACAAGCAAACAAACAAACAGACAAACAAACAAACAAACAAACAATCAATTAAACAAACAAACAATTATTTTTCAGAATCTCAGAGAATAGTGAAATGATATAAGAGGCAAAGTCGCAATATTCACTCTATTTTCATTCATTTATTTATTAACTCACCTGATCCATGACCCACAGATTGTGTTGGAAATCTCTCTGCAGGTTCATCAATTGATTTATCTGTGACTGCAGGCGATGGAGTGAGTTGACACTGAAATTAAGATTCAAATTTTCATTTAACGTAATAACAATTTTCATTCTGTATTTACGAGATTCTGTACCATATTAAATGTATCTGATAAATACACACAATGATGAATAACTTGGTAACGATACGAGTTAAGGTTATCATATACTGTTAAAAGATACTAATATGAAATAAGATATGGAATATGTACTGGTTTATGTACACTTTAGCTAACTCCGACTATTTGTAGCCACCATTGCGGTCTGCGCAATATTTGTCTAATCTATTTTCTGTTCTGCGATAAATAAAATCCCAAGCGACTTTGAGACTTCGTACCAAAGATATCTACCTAGAAGAAGAAGAAGAACCCCGTGCTCGCGTTAACCATTGTGTCTAGCGACGCGGGTAACAAGCTTGTTAGCTTAGACAGGTAAGCATGTTATTAATTTGAAACTGTCATCTAATCTTACCTAGTGCCTGATGTGGAGATCGCAGCCACATCTGGCAACACTGTGTTTGCAAAACTAGACATGATGTCCATAAACATAACGTGTTTGACACCGTCACGTGCTGATAATGACAGAACTGTGAACAGAATAGTGGGAAAATAAAATATAGAATAATGCTATAAATAGCGAAATAAAGTCATGTCTGTTGACGGAAAATGAAACATAAATCTAGGTACATAGTCCTCGACAGCACACCCCTAGAACGCCCGCTTCTCACTGTCAATCATACCTACACAATGGCGGAATCCAGTTTTAGCTATGCCCCGCTCATACCTACCAGATCCACCCCACGTCGCTCGTTTTCCCAGAAACCCATACAGGTAAGCTGTTGAATATTTTGGAACTAATTTGACTGGGTGCTGTTTCAAAATATTCAACAGCAGGTTTATTAAATAGTAAAGCCATACAATTCCTACAAGAACGCTTAGTCCGTCATGAATTAAGCGTTCGTGACGAACTTATCTACGCCATTCATGACGCCATTGATTATTACGTCAACCTATATGGCGCGTAGTTGATTTTGAGGCCGTATGATTGCTGGATAGACTGGAACAGTCCATTCACCTGTCAAAACGGGCAGGAAACGACCAACCAACGCATTCGGATCACCCAACACACATCAATCAACCGACAACCATACAGCAGAGAACACCGCCTTCATCTTCAATGGACTTTTCCAGTTTATCCATCCATCATATGATGTCATATTCAACTACGCGAAGTGTAGGATAATATCATAATCAGTTACGTCATGAATGACGTACATAAGTTCGTCAGGAACGCTTAATTGATGACGGACTATTAAAGCGTTGTTGTAGGACTTGTATATTTTTACTATTCAATAAACATGCTGTTGAATATTTTGAAACTAATTTGACTGGGCGCTGTTGCTGTCATAAGCAGCAACAGTGCCCAGTCAAGTTAGTTTCAAAATAATCAACAGCTTACCTGTAGAGTTTTCCAGAAATTGAGATTCAGGAAGTTCAGGGATCGATTGATCCCAACACAGGCGAAGCGTAGGTGGAACTTAGCTAGAGATGGGGGAGGCATTGTTAAAATTGCATTCCTAATGCTTCAGTATGGCCTTCCCGATGTCTGATGTAATGCTCCAGAGAAAGCCCCCAGAATGCATCTGCTTCATGGGCCGGCGTCTCATAGACAAGATTATGTAATCGAACCTCTCTAGATAAAGAAACCCTGTATTTGCAAAAAGAATGGTGGATCGTTGAGGTAACAGACTGGCACTGCCATTGGTGCACACGCTATGGTGCTTGTTAAGATGGTCGTTTAACAATTGAAGGGGAAATGTCGAAATCGTAAACTGATTGTAATTTTAATAATTAGTCCCAGAATGCCTGAAAATTAAATTGTTACCATTGTATACATGTATAGGCTTAAATTGTGTATCTCGATCTAAAGGAACGAAATAAATCTTAACATATGATAATTTCATTTTGTGGAAACTAATTTAATTTTTTTAGTTGTGAATTTTAATTAGGGATTCGTGTCTCTAATTCAATTTCACAGCTTAAACGGTGCATATTCAAAGTAAAATTGCTGAAAATAAGATTGTTTAAATTATGCACGTTTCGAGGCTTAAACTGTGAGCCTATATGTAATGAAACGAAATAACTCTTAGCATATGATGATTCCATTCCATATAAATTAATATAATTTTTTACGTTGCGAAATTGAAATAGAGGCACGGGCTTCTATTTCAATTTCGCAACTTAAAAAATTATATTAATTTATATGGAATGGAATCATTATATGCTAAGATTTATTTCGTTTCATTGCATATAGACACATAATTCTAACTTATAAATGTATGCAATTTTAACAATTTATTTTCAATCATTCCGGTTTAAACAATTTCATGAATTATGCAATAAAATCAAGATATGTTAAGATTTATTTCGTTTCATTGCATCTAGGCACATGATTTATAATTCTAAATGTATACAATTGAAGCAATTTTACTTTCCAACATTCTGGTGTGAATGTGCACCTTTAAAGACTTTGAAACTAACTTTCCTGCAGGACGTTTCTGCTTACATTGAAATTGAAATTCTGGGAAATTTATAAGTCATTGACAAGTTCATTGATATTCTATTGAATGATTTGAGACTAATTTTCCTGGAAGACGTCACGGCCTACATTGAAATCCTGTTTTAGATATGAGCCCCCAGCCGCCGCCCCCCCCCCCCTCCCCACCCCACACCCACACCCACGCAACTCCCCCCCCACCACCCCAACCCCAGCTCCCACCTCGGTCCCCATGTCTAGCTAAGCTCCGCCCACGCTTTACCCGCATTGGGATCAATCGAACCATGAACTCCCGGAATCTCAATTTCCAGAAAACGATACTGGTAAGCTGTTGAGTATTTTGAAACAAAATTGACATGGCGATGTTTCTCCCATAGGCAGCAACAGCGCCCAGTCAAATTAGTTTCAAAATATTCAACATAATGTTAATTAAATAGTAACTACATAAAATTCGCATTGCATAAATCTGCTAAACGTGTTAGGAGGTGACCTCAAGAAAGCAAGACTCGGTACACTCAAATCAAGAATGGAGCTGAGGAAGCTAAGGATTTCGGCTAAGGACAAGACACAATGGACAAAAGTGAAGAAGGACTGATTGCAGCTGTAGGATGTTTCTACTACTACAGCCGCAGAACACAGTAATCATACATAAGTAAAATTCGTACAACCTGACGGAATATTAAGCATTTATCATGTAGAAACAAATTTTCCTGGAATGCGTTACTGCGTACATTGAAATGGATTCATTTCAGTCATTCATGAAATAATTGATTATGACGTTAGCCTGCACCTGACGTAGTTGATTATGGCGTCATATAATGGACTGATAGATTGGATTCCTCTATTAAGATTCGTGGAATTCACTCAATTCAGCCTTCAAATTATTAAACGATAAACATTACAAGTTCCCAGTTTACTTACATTTTGCATGCCGTCTCTGTTGTACCAGCTGCCAACCAAAAACATGGAGAGCGGTAACCAGGGATTGACAGACAGCATGCTCATCACTGCGTGGGCTGAAGAAAAAAACACAAACACGGCATGGATAAAAACAATTTCATTTTAGACACACCATTAAACATTAGCATTAAAAACTAGCAAGAGCAACCATAGATTGCAGACCCTCGCCCTCCCGTTTGAGATGATTGGAGGAGTGACTGCGTAGATGATGACCGGTGATAGCGAGTTGAATTGGTGAGTTGAGTCGATATGTGGAGTTGGGGTGGGGTGGGGGTAGATTTGGTGTGTATAGTTGGTTAGTGAAGTTGGTGAGTGAGGTTGATGAGTGGAGTTGGTGAGTGGAGTGGAGTGTGGAGACTGATGATGAATAGAACTGGTGTCTGGAGCTTCTGAGTGTTGTTCTATGGCCGGGACGGCGCGTGGAGTTCGTGAGTGGAATTGTAGAGTTGGGCTAGTGAGGGTACTAGGTGTCTGATTTTGGGGGTGGGTTGGGCAAGTGTTTGTGGCTGTTGGAGCTGCTGAGTGAAGATTGTGAGAAAAAATTGTCAGCGGAGACGGGGTGGTGGTAGTGGGGAGGGTGGATGGTGTCATCGAATCGTCTTAAACTAGAAAAACCTCGGACGAACAAAGATCACTCTCAATTGTTATCGGATCCGTCTAGCAATAAAAGAGGAGTCGTGTTTTTAAAATTGTATCGTGTTATAGACGAGGTTTTTAAGGGCGCTGGATCGAAAATCAAGCTCCTCTATCATGTCAATAGTTATCATTAGAATATCACCCTAAAGTCTTATCAAAATTCGTTCATCAATAACGTATTGATTTTATAATTAAAAATTCTAAATCTCATAATGGGTTGACTCGAAAATACCGTCGTCTGGAATCACCCACAGAATAAATATCCCTTTCACCGTACAGCGTGATATTGTAGTCAATACCGAAGAAGCAGTTATTTTAGAAGTAAAGATTCTAAACCCCATTTCAAAACGCATCAGACTTGAATTGAAAATCGGGTTCAGTAATCTTGTCTGGAGTTACCAGTAGAACATTCTTTTCCTATTTGATCGAGATCAATTCATCGACAACGGAGAAGGAGCAAATTTAAAATGGCGACGACGACGACGACAACGACAGGCAACCCATGCTCGAATTAACCATTGCGTCTAACGACGCGGGTATAAATGAGTGGAAGAGTGGAAGTTGGTACCTCGTCACTAGGCCTAATGCATCCTTATTGCAGTATATAATTTGCTTATGGTGAGTACCCGAGAGTATACTCTTACCATTACTTAGCACAGTCAGAACCTGGTTACGGTAAGGGCTAATGTTGCTAGAGCCCTGGACCTAGAAAAATAAGTGGCCCCACAAACCAACAACAAGTATCGCATTTTGCCCTTTTGAACATGAAATCACATTATCTCACTTTTACAATCATGATATAGGTTAGCGGTTGAATTCTCAATAGGCCTATCTGTTGAAGCACTAGCTTCCAGACAAAATATTTAACAGAATTTTAACACATACTGAGTTGGTCTTGTCGGTTGATAGGGTACAACGGCAGCGGCGGCAGCAGCAGCAGCAGCAGCAGCAGCAGCAGCGCCCCGCCAAGCGGATCGTATCACGCCTATCTTTTAAGCTATTCATGGGAGTGAAGATGGTGAGTGGAGTTGTTGGGTGGAGATGTTCCGCTACAGAGATGGTGAAAAGAGCTGGTGAGTGAGTGAGTGACGACGACGACGACGACGACGACGACTGATGGCGACTGATAACGGATGATGCTGCTGCTGCTGATGATGACGATGATGATGATGATGATGATGATGATGATGATGATATATATTTGTGTGTGATCTCAATCACTCCATGTGATGACTATTCGAACCCCTTGGCTTTAGACATCGCTAAAGATATATTTAAATTAGTCTTCGTACGACTATATTACTAATTATTTTTTTCTGCATTTCGGTGGAGTAAATTTGCCAATCTCCACCCACCCACCCCCCCCCCCCCACCCCCTCCACACCCACATCCCACCCACCCCTACCCAACAACACCACCATTGGCCTGGATGGATGGAATACCAAAACACCTATTGAAATCTCATGAGGTTATTCCTACAATTAAACCAAAGTCGCCTTTCCATTTGTCAGCGATTCGCTTTCGCAATAAAAGCTTCTGCGAGCTAATTTGTGTCGCGTATCTGTCAAGCCTTTGTGTCTTAGCCCAGAATTATTCCAGCGTTGAGTTGCAAATAATTCAATCTTAATTGTTTTATCGCAACTTAACATACAGAAATATAAAATATTTCTTATGCACGAAAGATAAAACGAATGGAAAGGGGGGAAAGTTGATGGCAGATATGTAGGCCCTAAGCTTATGCGAATTGTGCGTGTAGATTGCAGACAAAGGGAAGGCGGCTTAATAATCGTTAATTTGCAATAACTTTACATTTAACAAACAAACATGAAACAAACAAACATAAAACAAACAAACGTGCCGCTTGCAACAACGACGACGTAATTCCAGAAGGCAATGGGCGAAGGAAATTAACCGTTTTTAATTTTTTTTCCTGATCCGTTGAAATTTATTCATCCGATTATATTTTTCTAAATAAACTTTCAATTAAATTATATTTAATGTATTCTAGGCTAACCTGGCGCCCTTTAGCATATCGTTTTCATAAATTGTATGTAGCGAATTCATAACTTTTGACTTTTAACAAGACAAAAATGACGTCTCACTTATCATTCGTCAAAAGGCAAATGATACGGAAAATTTGAAGATGCCCCTATTTATACCCCTGGCGGTTGCTACAACGGTTACGTAAACAAACCCCTGATTGGTTAATAGAGATTGGCATACTCGCTTCTGATTGGTCAATTCTGAATGTTATTTAGGATTAGGTAAGACCAATTTTTTAAGATTGGGTCAAATTTGTATTACCTGAACGATATAAAAAATAAAATAACTCGATACGGTTCCGATGTCTATAGACCTTACCTTTACTGAACGGAAGGGACAAAAATTCTCTATCCAACCATATATGATTTGTCTCCCTTTGTCCGTAGATTTTTTCATATGTGTCCAAAATGTGGCTTTCAGAGGCTGATTTTGACAAAAATGTACTGCATATCACTAGAAACTGTCTCCATAGCTAAAGCTGTGTATAACGTCATTCCCAATGCATGACGTCACCACATATGTGACATCACACGAATATATGACGTCATACATAGAACGTTTCTAAGCAATGGTACTAGGCGACTATACAAGTCCCCCTTCCCTCACACACCGGGAAACTCGTTCCCAATATAAACGTAATAACACACGCGCGCACGCACGCGCCGCGCGCACGCACACACAACCCTGTCATCTACCGTTTTTCGTATGCAGCAATCAAACTTGGCATATGCATGCATTGTATTATTTCATATGTTTTAGATAATGTAAATAAATGTAAGCTTAATATTAATTTAATTTTAATTTAAGCATTTTAATGTTATTTTGCAATTGTGCCATTTTTACGTGTTTGTTTTACCGTGCTACACCATAATGTACGTATTTCTATCGTAATAAAGTGATTGAATGATTGTAGGCCTATGCTTTAAAAACGGCTTCTGCAGTGGTCTTGAGAAATGTTCATCTGCAGAGCAATAAAAGACTATTTAAAAAAATTTACGACTGAAATGACTGGCTCGATAACAGAGCCAGTCATTCCAGTGGTAAATTTCAAAAGTAGTCGGCTCCTGGTCCGCAAATGAACATTTTCTATGCGAAATTAGAATTTTCGTGAAAAAATTCGAGTGTTAAAGGGTTAATGTATGAGGCGTGACAAAAGTAGGTCAATGTGACATAAATATGACCTACTTTTCCCGCTTCACGCGCAGTTACAGCGATTCTATAGACATTGTTTAGCTACGATTCCACTCGCAACTAGTATACTTCTGTCTGTCGGTCTGTCTTTCGGCTTACTGGTCTGTCGGTATGTCAAATTTTTGGCATTTCTGACAAAGCTGCCTAAATCGCAGGAAGACCAGCCTGTGATGAATACGTTTGGACAAGAGCGAGACTGCGCGGTTTGACCTTGTCGGACATAGCGAGGGCTCGATTTGTCTCTTCCAGTGTTTGCATATATGTGAGCATTCAGAAATGCATACATTTTATAAATTTAAAGGGATGCTAATCTCGTCTCAGATGTTGTATTGTGCCGATAAATTATGGTTTATAGATTCCATATCATGCATATCCTGTTGTATTCCCTTATCTGTATCGCAATTATCTGCTTCATAATATCGGGTAAATGTTGAGCAGTGATCACCACCATTTTGTCTCCTCAAGCGATTGTATTTGATGTTATGTAAGTGCCAATGCATTACATTCTTCATTATGTAATACTTATCCCGTTGAATATTTTGACACTAATTTGACTGGAAATTGTTGCTGCCTATGGCAGTTAAATTAGTTTCAAAATATTCAACAGCTTACCTGTATGATTGCTATTATACGAAATTGCCAAACTATAGCTGGCACCTTTATGACGGAGCGTATATACAGAGGCGGAAGCGTTAGGATTTTTATCTGATTGAATGAAAATATGGTGTAGAAATGTACCAACATTTAGGCCCTAGCTACTACTTCATATGCCTTTGTAAGGCCTTTCTATAGCGGCAATATAAAAAGCTTAAAATGACCTGCATGGTTTATCAGTGGCATATTAGATCACCTGAATAGCTATCGAGAAGTTAGTTACCCGTTAACTATTACTTGTATATTATAAATTGCAAAGACATTAGTATAATTCAACAATTTATTTTTTAACCACTAAATATGTTTGTTATATATCATCACAATACATCAGACTATTGAATAGCTAAATCAGAGCAGCCATTTAAAATTACGCCATCAACATTTTCGCCCGGATGTCGGGATATGGCTCTGTATCTTCCCTGATATTTGACCATTCAAAAATGTATGTAGGCCTATTAGGGCAGATAGATCGATAGCATGAAATAAACTAAAATAGTGTATGATAAATAGAACGTAAACAACGAATAGTAAGTATGTCTTTGCTTATTTTAAAACTTGGGTTAGGGATGAATATTTTAAATCCACTTTTAATGCAGCCATGTTTTACTTTAGGCATAGAGACAACTGTAGATCTCATGACAAGTCAACAACATGAAAGCATCCAAGATAACGCAGCTTACTGGGACGATACCGGTCTCGGGCCCGACCCGGCCCAGTAAGCTGCGTTAGGCAGGATTTCCATACCGCGCGTGTACCCGCTCGCGGGTGACCCGCGCGCGTGTACCCGCGCGGGTCGAAGTTTTCCATTGTGCGCGTTTTTAAACTAGACCCGCGCGCGGGTCGTCCTGTTACTGATGTCATTTCCTGTTCTCTGCAACTAGCTGGTATATCCTGGAAAATTCTAGATCCATGTGTTTTCTATAAAACATTCGCCAGATCACGCAGTTACCATTATACCGTACTTTGTTTGATGTGCACATTTCTTGTCCAAACTACGTCTCTATAAAATCCTAGAGACTGGTCGTATATTCCAGGGTGTTGTCTCACCTCTTCAATCAGCATCTCCATCTGTGCGGTGGTTAGTTTTATATCAGACATGTTTCTACTCAATATATAGGCCTACCGCAAACCAAGAAGAGAATGAAGGCCGCCGAATAGTGCATGTCTGTGGTTGTACGTGAATGCACGTGTAGTTACAGGCTGGGGGTTTCCCAGTAATGACGTAATTGGCTAGGTTTCCCTAGTGGCCGACCCGCGCGGGGCACGTGCAAAATCGCTCACTGACAGATTTTTTTCTATCCGCGCTCGGGTGCCGCGCATCACGCGCGCGGGGACCCGTGTGGTATGGAAATAGCCTAATTGAAAATCAACTATTTTGAAATTTTTCTACCCGCAAGCGGGTACCCGCGTGGTATGGAAATCCTGCCTTATCATGCAAGGATTGTAGTGAAAGCGCATCTTGACTAGTAGCCAGAATTCTGACAGTTATTTATCATGGAGTGGGAGAAAGATAAATAAATTATCTTGTATCTCCCAATAGATCTGTTTAGGTTATTGACTTATTGCATAACCATGTATGAATGTAATTCACCACAGAACAGTCTGGCACAGCTGCGTGCACCAAACAAGAAAGAGTCATGTCATCGTATGTACTAATGGACCCCATATGCCACATTGTGGCCTGGGTGTAAATAAGTTGAATTGAATTGAAAATTTAGCCTACGCTGTGGGGTATTCTTGGCTGAGGTTGGATATGTTATCGAGGTACTCCGATCGGAAGTAACACGTGATTTCTTTACCTATCTACGAATGCGCATACTTTTACTCTCGCTTGGAGCAGGAGTAACGGAGTAGAATTTCAACCACGCGGTACCGTTATCCGATTATACTCTCGGTCGTTCGGATATCTAATCGGGGTAAACGAGGTAGGCCTACCTCGATAATATATCAGAACTTTTATCCTTGCTGATTTGCAATGAATGGCCGGCCAGCCTCGCGTTCAGTCGTTCAGTCGGGAAAACTTTCCAAAGCGCATGCGCGTGAAAAATCGGCTTTTCTCGGTGTGTAACTTTGTGTATTATATGATGTAATTAATGCAAAAACAGCAGATTGTTAATAGTTAGCAGATTTAGCAAAACGATTTGTAACGTCTTCCCTACCGAAGGTAAGGCGGGTCGCAGTTGTAACCATAGATCTAAAAGCCGCAGATCGCTCATTGCCCTCTCAAAAGCACCATTTCAGAGTTCAGTATTTTCTCGCCGATCTCCTTTATATGAGAAAATCATATTGCTAACAAAATTGTAGTTTTGTTGCAAATTCCATTTCATAGTCGAATAAAATGCCGGATTATTGTTTGCTTCTGCTTCTGATTGCCAATTACTTGTCATTTTGCTACTGTTGAGCGCGAATAGCAACGTTAGAAACATATATGTTTGGTATCTCTTCTGATTACTAAGAAAATTAGAGACACGGCATTATGTATGCTGGCACGGTATATAATATGGTGGTTGGACCGGGCAAGTAGCCAGAAGATTGAGAATATCACTGAGAAACGTCACGATTGACTGATAGTTTTTGACAAATTGCCAAGATGAAATCAACACAGCCATTGAACGGCTGTTAGTGACAGCTTGCTTCGACATAAAATACCCGATAGGCGCACTGGTGATTTACTAAACCGACGTCACCGGCGGTCGCAACAACAAGCCCGATATAGTGAGGGTATGCACATGATCACTCTATAGCTATAGTACCTCTATGGTTGTAGCATGGGGACATAGGAAGATGAATTATTTGCGGGCCCGTATTTCTGGCCTGTTCTCTACGCGTGAATGGGATAGTAAATTCAATACTGCGAATTTTTGTCTGCATTTTAACACAACGAACGAGCTGTTTTAATATTAAACAATGAATAATCGTAGTGTATTCCATTGCTTATTTTAAGAGTTGGAGATGGATAATTTAAACCCTATTTCCTTGGAGCCTGCATGCAACAGTTGTCAGTTAAACTAGATATTAACCGTTAACACTCATATCAGCCAATAACGACTTCTGCAATGGTCTTGAGAAATGTACATTTGCAGACCAAGAGAAGAATATTTCTGAAAATTTACCACTGAAATGGCTGGCTTGGTTATCGAGCCAGTCACTCCAGTGGTAAATTTTCAAAAAATCTTATCTTGGTTGGCAAACTGACATTTTCTATGAGAAAATTGAAATTTTCTTGAACAAGCGTTACCGGGTTAAATATTATATATGCGACAGCATATGAGCAGGGTTGTTTTATTTTTTTAGATTCTGATACATCTGCATTGAAACACAAAGTGGAGGGACGCGTTCAATAAGAAGACAAAACGCCTATATAGGGAACTATGTATATCAACAAGAATACCACACCCCATAATGGCCATTGTTTATTGTTCATTGCAAAGCCGTGTCAGACCGTTCTGAGGAGAATTGTTTTTATATATAGATGGTTATACAAGAACCTCTTAAGATATATTGGGAGATACACAATAAATGTATTATTCATCTTGCACTCGATGATAAATAACTATCGGAATTGTCGGAATTGTGATGCTAGAAAATATTTCCTTTCACTGCAATGCTTTCCTGTTGCCATGATATATATCAAATGCACAATCAGTTTCAGTTTTTAACCGTTTAACTCTCATATCAGCCAAAAACGTCTTCTGCTGTGGTCTTCAGAACTGTCCATTTGCAGACCAAGAGAAGAATATTTTTAAAAAGTTACCACTGTAATGACTGGCTCATAATCGAGCTAGTCATTCCCTTAGTAAATTTTCAACAACAAAACAAAACACACACACACATATATATATATATATATATATATATATATATATATATATATATATATATATATATATATATATATATATGGGCCTATATCGTGTACCTCCTAATATATCTGAAGAGGATATTGTGCAACCCTGAATCTATCTATAAATGCAATTTTACCGCAGAACAGTCTGACACGGCTGAACAGTGAACAATAACCTATCAATGCGCATTATTCGATGTGGTATTCTTGTTGTTTTTTCAATGGACTACCAGGTTGCATCTGTAACACAATTGAAAAATCTTTATTAACCATCGTGTGTCAACAGCGCCTCAAAGCGCTCAAAATACTACTTGATATATTGTTAAGATATTGTCTAGGATATGATTCATGATATGAGGATGATATGGTATTACGACACGAGTTGACATATTCATTAGCATTTTGTTGTTTGTTTTGTGTTCTGCTTCAGTCCTATGCAGTCATAGGCATGGAGTCATTGTACCGGTCAGTTACGTAGATAGCTCGTCGTCCCAACCCCACCCTTTCTGCTTTTTATTGCTCACAATTCTGTTTACAATTGGAGCTAATATGTAGAGTCATGAACACGTTAAGAGTAGACACTGCTGCCTTTCGTTACGGTCATATTTAACCCTTTTTCATTCTGAATACCCGTTCATATAATTATTATCTTAGAACAAGGAATTGGTATCGGAATGATGGGTTGATTATAGTCCTTTGTTAATGCATGTGTCTGTGCCGTCCGTTGCACGTCTGAATATGAATTATCATAATTATTAGTATTTTAAGCATTAATACGATTCGGACTAATGTTAGGCAATGTTCCATCGAGATGTCTCAATGCGCTGTCAGGTATTGATATGCAAATGACATGTGTCGCTGGACGGTGTGCTGTGATACAGAAAGTCGCTACACGCGGTATTTCGGCCTCCTATCTTTAGCGGTCGTATCTTATAACACGGAGGATATGACTGGCACTGGGATCAAAGCAGCCGTGTTGAGACTCAGGCCAAATTAAGTGACTTGTGCGTGATGTCACCAACGTGAAAGTCGCGATGTTCGTTTGTAAATAGTAACTGTCAGTGCTAAGACGTACTGGACCCAGGCTATGGATGGATGGATGAACTGAATTTTGTATCGTTCTATCTGCGCCATCAAGTGAGTGATCTGTTATTGACCAAACATGCGACATGATATATCGTTACAATTCCGTTTCCAGGATTCTGACTTCAATTCACAGACCTATTTTGAACATATAAAAGTATACAAATCGTGCACGAACCGTGACATCTCGGAACTTCTGACATCCGTATTATTAAAAGACATTATTTAAATTTCATATTAGGGACATTTATGCAAAATTTCAAAATGATTTTTTACAAATTACTGTTGAAAGCGAGTTTCGCTTCGCAATTATTATTACATCTGTATCTAGGGCTGATTGCACCTTTTCACCCGTCTGTCCGCACTGTCTTCCACCCTTGTGACCCCATGTCCTGTGCGTTTACCCTTTGTAGTCGAGCATTTTAATGTCAGTATTAAAGGACTAACTCTCTGAATTGTTCATTTAAGACCACTATTCATCTTATTTACTTCACCCCTGACCCTTGGGGTAGGGGCTCGAAGCAACATCATTTGGATGAGCCATGTTACCATGGTTATCGGCTTATTCTGTGTTAAAGTTGTTGTAAGCATGTTGTAGGCATTGTATAATTTATTTGGTCCACCCCTTTGCCCTACATCATTTAATTTCCTTGGCATTTAAACGATTTAGGTTTCCAACATGTCACTTGGTTACCAAGGCAACTGTGTATACTCGATTCATCTAATTTCCAACTTTTGACCTCGACCTTGATAGTCACACCCTGCAGATATTAGCTTATGATCAGATATTCCCAATCCAAATGTCATATCTTCCAGTTACATGATAGGGCCAGCATAACCAACCTTTTGAAAATTTGCTTATCTCTTTGTTTCATCTGCCTAACTATCAGGCTTTACAAGAACAGATTCGGTATAACCCGATATGCATGTTTTCACCTTGTTGACATAATTTTGTTACAGCGAAATGCCAAGTTAGGGTTCACCCTAACTGATGGTCAATTGAGCGTTTAAAGTCAAGGTCATGGCTTGACCTTTTGACCCAGAGGGCATGACTCTGTAATAATGGCATGATGTTGATGATTTAAGTGAGAGATTTGAATTGATGATATCGATGGATAACGCTCTACTGTCAACTGACAGGTATCGAGTACTCACAAAAACAGACATGGAATAACTAGAAAATTATTGATCACTTATGACCAGTTCAATATAGGCATCACGCACACGCTCACGCTCACACATTCACACTGAAACAGCAATACAGAAAATAACATTTACAGAACAAGACGTGATGGTGAGTGCTGCTGGTGGTGTTTGGTGCCTAAACCCAAGCCAGAAATATGTTATAAGTTTGACATGAATCAGCTTGATTGTTTGTGGATTGCGCAATATTGCCCATACTCATACCACGACACTTCAGAATCTAGTCGAGGAACGGAAGTCCCCGTGGGTTGTAGCGCGCATTCTGATTGGTCCAAAATCTGATCACTATATTTTGGCCCAATCACAATGCGTGTTACATCCCATGGCCACTTCCGTTCCTCGACTAGATTCTGAAATGTCGTACCTTTCTCTATTTGTTGTTATGTAGAAGGATGACATGTAGTAAACCAATACTGACCGGATACAAGTGCCTGTGCACTATATGATTTAGTCCGTTTTTTATGTGGTAATGTCCTGACTGGATTAACATATGAAGTCCGCGTGGTTCGAATCCCGAAATGTTACAAAATGTTCATTTGTAACGGCTAAGCCCGTAAAGGTTCTCTACAATAATATAACAAACAACGACAAACACCTCGCCGTGACAACTGGAACCAGTTCCGTGTCGGCCGTCTCTCACATTAACTGGCAACGACGCGTTGACAATGTCGCCTCTGTAGCAGACAGCAACAGGCTAATACAACAGCTTACAGTCTATTAGCCACATACGATGAACCCCTACGTTTCAATGGTACTTGCACCACCGTACAAGTCTGTACACCACCTCTTCCACCTTGTTCGTGCTCGTCAGGCGTTCTTCAAGTCCCTCACTCTCTCTCATCAACACGTGCGACTCCTCACCGTTATTTCTTCAGTCTCTTCCGCGTAGAAAATTAGTACCATTTATTATGTAATACAGCTCAACACAGTGATATGATATTCGTATAGCAAACACAATAGTGAACAGTACTCCCACCCTTTCTTATTGTTTTTGGGTGGTGTTAAGGGCTGGAGCACAGATCGGCACCAAGTTCACTCACACATGCATTCAACATATTCTATAACATAGAAACACAGGGTGGTACGAAAAATGAAACAACTGAATTACGTAACAATATCAATTAAACATTTTTATGGTCAATATTTTTCAAGATATTTTAATTTTAGAAGACCATTTTTGTAATGTGAAATCATGTAAATCCTATAAATGGCTTTGATATCTCAATGGAGACATCCGATCATTCACTCACGTATCTGACGTCATAATCAAAATAACGTATATCCGCCACGAAAGCGCCAAATGCCCGACGTAAAAGTACCTATCTGAATTGTCTGTTTGTGAATTTATAATTCAAGAAACGTTCTGTTGGATATTATTTTTGCCTAAAGCCGTATACCTCCAAATATACATGAGATATCATTTCAGAGACATCTAAATTCCAAAAATGTTCCGTATGGAGACCCCTGGACCCTCGATTTAGGCTGCGTTGCCCCTCCACTTTTAGACAGCTACCTACGCCTAAGATTATTAGCCGCCTTCTCTAATATTGTTTTTTTGGCTAGAAACGTTCGTAAAATAAAATATTAAATTGCTTTGGACAACTGCCGAAACGGGTTAGCGTTTAACGTGGGCCATAAGGATGCAAACATAATTAGAAATGTTGTGAAATGTCTGCTTCTAAGATCAGTGGACCTTTCTAGCTTTAACTATTCCCCGCCCATCACTAGCTAAGCTCCACCCACGCCTTGCCCGTGTTAGGATCTATCGATCCCTGAACTCCTTGACTATCAATTTCCAGAAAAATGTACAGGTAAGCTGTTAAATATTTTGAAATTAATTTGACTGGACGCTGTTGATGCCTATGTCCAGTAAAATTATTTTCAAAATATTCAACAGAATGTTGCTTAAATGGTAAAGACATGCAATTCGTACACTTGTCGGACTATTAAGCCATCGAGTCATTCATGACATCATGATTATGACGATGTCATACATGTCACTTAGTTGATTATGACGTCATATGGTTGAGTGAGGAAATGGATTCGTGAATTAAAATGGTATGAAATGTCTGCTTCTAAGATCAATATAAGCATAAATCAGCTAGCAATCAGCTAGACTGTTATGCCACCCTGTGTGACGTTGCCACCACTCAACGTGCCATTATTGATAATCAGTTTGCACTGAGATTTGAAAGATCGGGAAATGATTATATCTCCTGTATCAATCTCACGTTAAGTTGACTAGGGAGAGTCTTGCAATGAAAAAAGAGACAAGAAACAGCAACAGTCAATACGACCCGAATATCAACCAGTTCATTGGTCAATCACAAGCTTACACTGCGCAAACTCTGGTTAGTGAACAAACCTATTTTTGACCGCAAACAGCTCGTATTATTTTGCTTTGGAAATGAAATCTCACCTTATCTTATAGGGCTACTAACCATTCATGTGATAGAATTTGCCACCCATAATCCATCCATGACGTTTTAGCTTTTTATCATGCGAATGCAGCAGATAACGAAAGATAGTCAGGCTTTAGTAGCTAAATGTTAATACATTTCTACTGACTTTGATCATGATTTACCTTTTAGCTAATCAGAAAAACATAGCCTGTCTGCCTCGGCATATACGCTCGGTCATAGAGGTACCAGCTACATTTTGGCAATTTCGTATAATAGCAATCATACAGGTAAGCTGTTGAATATTTTGAAACTAATTTAACTGCCATAGGCAGCAACAATTTCCAGTCAAATTAGTGTCAAAATATTCAACGGGATAAGTATTACATAATAAACAATGTAATGCATTGGCACTTACATGACATCAAATACAATCGCTTGAGGAGACAAAATGGTGATCACTGCTCAACATTTACTCGATATTACAAAACAGATAATCGTGATACGGATACGGGAATGCGACAGGATATGAATAATATGGAATCTATAAACCAAAATCTATCGGTACAATACAACATTTGAGATGAGATTAGCATCCCTTTAATAGCGACAGTCAACATGGCCCGAATATCAATTAACCAGTTTCTCCTTCAATCAGCAGCTTACGCTGTGCAAACTCTGGTTAGTGAACAAACCTATTTTGACTGCAAACAGCACATATTATTTTGTTTTGGAACCATTTGAACTTATTTCTGAGCTGTACTGTATGTACCTGAATATTATTTTACAATCAAACCTGCTTCAGAGACCACCTGGGATTTGTGGTCCAAAGAAGGTTGTTCTGTTATAGGATGTACGTAAAGAATTACATCGTGTGGTCCTGAAGATCATCTGATGTGGCACCTGCTATACACGCAATGGAGAGATCCCATCTGTCACTCAAATATATGACGTCATAATCAAACACGTCACGCGTAGGCTGACGTCACAATCAAGATGCATAATGAATCATTTATCTAGCTCCGTTGAGAATGCCTTCAAGCGTGCAACTTGTATGGTGAATTTACCATTTAATAAACAATCTATTGAACATTTTTAACGTAATTTGATTGGGCACTGTTGGTGCCATAGGTAGCAACAGCGCCTACTCAAATTAGTTTCAAAATATTCAACAACTTACCGTTATACTTACCTTGCCATCGGGTTTCCGAGAATTCAGGATTTAAAGTATATAAATTGATTCCAACGCGCGTAAAATGTGGACGGAGCTTAGCTAGAAATGGGCGGGGCATAGCTCAAAATCCATCCCTCCACTATACATCCATGTGCAAGTTTACAACACTTCCAACACTTCCAAGGCAAATTCGTGTTTTGTATTAAGAGTGCAAACGCTGCTGTAAGGGTGAATGTCCCTTGCATTGCGCATCAATGACGTAATATTTATTCAGTTGCCATCAGCGTGAAACCGGCCTAAAGCCGTTTTCTCGCTAGAGAGTTAATCCTGAATAACGCCATACGTCAGTATGGCGTTATTCAGGATTAAGCCTCTAGTGAGAACACGGCCTAGCCTAAATTTAACGGAATGATCCGGTCAATCATTCAGACTCCACTTATTAACAACATCGAATAGTTTTCACTGTGTACCTATCATATCTGAGCACGTGGGTTGAAGTAATAAAACTATTCCGGAACAAGGAGTGAAATTCTAACATGAAATACTATGAAATTAGAGATCTTAGCATTTTATACCATAAACAGAGATACAGGCAGACCATTTATAAAGAGGAATTGTTAGTAAGTTTGAATTATTCATTGTCTTTGATGCCATTCTATGACACAATAAATTTCCATTTACATCAAGCTGATTACACTTCGTTCGTGAACTCAAATGGTTACAGAGCTGACTGTCTTAAAACTAAATAAACGTTGTGTACATTGATTCTCGATCTAGCTGGCTGTCTTGATTCGTGTAAGACCTCAGTGAAAGCTGTAGGATATTGGATTAAATGTTTGAAGTTATCTGAAAAGTCTAGCGACTAAAATGTCTTGGTTTGAGCATCCTAAAGGAGGAGATATTGATTTATACAAATTAAACTTGTAGGCATGACAATGGTCTAAAGAAAAAAGAGGAAATGTCAGAGAAATAGGAGGAATGTTACCTACCCTAACAAAAATATATCTTTTGTGCGCCTTTCAAACAGAATTGTGAACTTTTAATTTTTCAAGATCGTTTTAAAAAGAGGAAATCACCTGAAAAGAGGACAATTCTCATCCCTAAACCTACCAAATAGAATTATGTAAATTAGCCGATAAAAAAGATTAGATGTTGTACATTTTGTAGACAAACTTTATTTAATCTGACAAGAATTCATATAAACGTCCTTCATCATACCTGGTGTGCGTTCAGGAGCATGATATATGTTCAGTTCGTCGAATATTTAGTCTGGTCACGTCTATGGACGAACCTACCACTGAATATATCCGTGCTTGTGAATGTACGCCTGATGAAACACATTTATGCCCGAATGTTTATCTCAATAAGTAAAGTTAGTATAGAAAATGTCTTATATTTGGTATCTTAACAAGACAAACATGGCTCCTTTCTCCAGTATACTTCTGTATTTGCTTTGAATATCAGATACCCCTCACAAAGGGAAGTCATTTGCTCTTATCTATCTGGGTGCATGGCATTTTATAATGAGACCTGCCCTTGATACCAGTTCACATTGGTGGCCAGAAAATGGTGGTTCTGTTCGAGGGTGGCCTTAAAAAATAGGAGTCTATTTCTAGCTATGACCCGCCCCTTTCTAGCTAAGCTCCTCCCACGCGTTGCCTGTATTTTGATCGATTCTACACTGAATTCCCAGAATCCCATTATCAAGGTAACTATACAGCTAAGTTGTTGTATGCTTTGAAAACTAATTTGACAGACAAATTAGTTTCAAAATATTCAACAGGCTGTTTATTACATATTAAAAACATGCCATTCATACACGTGACAGACTATTAAATGTTCATGACGGACCTGAATACGTCATTCATTTTGTATTTTAATTGTGGCGTCAGTGTGCATGTGAAGTAACCTACGTGAGCATGATGTCATATTATTGAGCGACAGATCGGATATATCCATTACATCTGTTGTCGCAACAGACCTGATATAAAACAGAGTTACCGATTATATCATAGAACAACATTTCAGGAAAAATTATTAAATTGGGAATGATTTTTCGTAAGTTATTAAGAACTCGAAGCGATAAAAAGAAATACTGTTGGAAAAGGATATATATATATATATATATATATATATATATATATATATATATATATATATATATATATATATATATATATATATATATATATATATATATATATATATACACCCAACATTATGCTTCAGCAGCAAAGCTTTTGTGTGGTTGCCATCTTAATGTGACAAGCTTAAGTTAACTTTATGATATAAATGGTCCTTTTGTATGTACTCGACATATTAGAGGATAACTAATCCCATCTCTTGATAGCTATTCAGGTGATCTAACACGCCGTTCATAAACTATCCAGGTAATGTTAAGCTTTTTATCACGGCGCTAAGGAAAGATATTCAGGATTTAGTAGTTAAATGTTGGTACATTTCTACACCCTATGATGGCTGTTATGATTTACTTTTCAACCAATCAGAAAAACCCTAGTATGTCTGCCTAGGTATATACGCTCAGTCATAAAGGCGCCAGCTATAGTTTGGCAATGTGGTGTAAAAGCAATCCTACAGGTAAACCGTTGAATATTTTGAAACCAATTTGATTGGAAGTTGTTGCTGCCATAGGCAGCATCAACTTCCAGTCAAATTAGTTTTAAAATATTCAATGGAATGAGATTTACATAATAAAGAATGTGATGCACTGGAGCTTACATGACATCACACCCAATAGCTTGAGGAGACAAAATGGTGTCAATCGCTGTTCAACATTTACTCGATATTACAAAACAGATAATTGCGATACAGATCAGGGAATGTGACAGGATATGAATGATATGGAATCTATAAACCATATTCTATCGGTGCAATACAACATTTGAGATGAGATTAGCATCGTTTTAACAACACAGATTACTTTTTACTGTGATAAAGTTAGATTATAATACAGTTGTTAGCATGAAATGTTAGTGGCAAAAAGAAATCCCAGTTCACTTAGTTCAGAATACAAAGAAATACGGAATGATTTGGAGTTCACAGCTTACATATTTCTTAGCGTCATCCCATGATCACATCCCTGCCATTCCCTAGTGCTAAGTAGATTAAATGAACTGTATTATTGTCTGGAAACCTTTGTTTTTATCCAGGTCCCTGGAGAAATTTCATCAGACCAGACTCGCCACTGACGGATACGATATTAATTAACCGTGAGACCCTGCGCTAACTCTGACTGATGCACCATGCATTCAAGCGGGCCATAATATCGTTCATTCACCTAGACTAGAATTCTCAATGGAAGCTTTGCAGATAATGTGCTACTGAGCTTGTATGCTCGTTGGAACACGATGCATATTTATAACATAGGGCACATTGCTATGACCATTTCTTATACCGTATTGATGAGATTAAGTTCCCATTGGTGGAACGCCATGCGCGCGTGTGCTCGCTTTTCTGCTTGTGTGCGTGCGTGCGTGGGAGCATGCGTGAACGTTTGCACATAAAAGATATATAAATGCGTTATCTTGTCGGTTATTGTATGTTATTCCTTTATGATTCGCTAGATCTACAGTGGCCAATGTCCAATGGGTAGAGAGTTCTTGTGTTAATGAAAAATACTAATAATTGTCAGGCACTCAAATGGCAATATAGGCGAATACAATACTACTTGCTTGAGCGTGCTTCTACCAGTAAAAGCAAAATGGACGAGTGGGTGGGATTGTAGATATCTTAATAATTAGATTGTGATACAGAGCAACTCAGAAACCGTTGCTTTGCAGTCATTCTGGAAGATGTGTATACGCGGTTCTAAAATACCCATGGAAGTCCAGATTCACCAAGCACCTTCACAATGCTACATGCGTCTCAAGAATGTTGTACGGCAACAGCGACTAAACTGAATAAACATTATGCGTTTCATCCCAAGCACTTAACCCGTCTTGTGTCCCCATGCGCTCAAAATACTGCTTGATATATCAATTAAACATTTTGATGGTCAATATTTTTCAAGGTATTTTAATTTTAGAAGACTATTTTTGTAAATTTATCAATGAATTTTTTTCGCCATCAATGGAATAATGGTAAAGAGAATGTAAGATTTTGCTTAGCCAGTGTCTATCTGCAGGTCAAGAGAAAAGTATTTTTTTTCATTTACCACTCGAATGACTAGCTCGGTTACCGAGCCAGTAATTCCAGCGGGAAATATTAAAAAATACTCTTCTCTTGGACTTTCAAATAACCATGTCTGAAGACCACTGCAAAGTTATTTTTTCTCATTTTGACCATTAAAGGGTTAAATTGACACCAGAAGAGTTAAAGGTACACATTCACAGCAAGTTGCATGAAAATAAAATTGTACACATTTTGTACATTTAGAGGCTTAATTTGTGTACCTCGATGTAATGAACCGAAATAAATCTTAATATATGGTGATTTCATTCCGTCCAAATTATTTTAACTTTTTGAATTGCGGAAGATGAATTAGGGACTCGTGTCTCTAATTCAATTTCACAATCTACAAATTTATATTAATTTATACGTAACGAAGTTATCATATTTTAATATTTATTATGTTTCATTAGATCTAGACCTACAATTTATGCCTCTAAAAGTAGCCTATACAATTTTGAAAATTTTATTTTTAAGCATTTTGCTGTGAATATTTGTCTTTAATATCCATCACACATCGCTGCTGCCCAGTGGCCACGCAGATTAATTTAAGTCTGCACTTTACACAAGGAGGGAAATAGGGGCGGGCGGACGGGCGGGCAGGTGGGCGTGCGGGCAGGTGGGAGGGATGGAGGGACAGGGACATGTGCGAAAGCTTGTCGAAATAAATTAAACTAGTCAACAAAACGTATAACTTTTAATCTTTTATTCGTCTAATTTACATAATTCTATTTGACATGTTTGGTTTGTATAAATCAATGTGTTCCCCTTTAGGATGCTCAAATCCAGAAATTTGAATCGCTAGACTTTTCAGATAATTCAATATTTAATCCAGTATCCTTCAGTTCTCACTAAGATCTTAAACCTACGCATTCATGTCTGACGAGATCGCCTCTGATACAAGATCAGCAAGCATCAAGCCACGACTAGATTGAGACGGATCATGAGATCAAGAATAAAAGTGCACAATGTTTATTTATTTCTAACATAATCAGCTCTGTAACCATTGGGTTCACGAACTAAGTGTAATCAGCTCGATGTAGAAGGAAATTTATTGTGTCATAGAATGGCATCAAAGACAATGTTATAGGATTGCAAGGAATAAATTCAAACTTACGATCAATTCTCCTTTATATACGGTCTACTTGCATCTCCTTTATATATGGTCTACTCGCATCTCTGTTTATGGCATAAAATGCTAAGATTGCTAATTTAATAGTATTTCATGTCAGAATTTCACTCCTTGTTCCGGAATTGTTTTATTACTTCAACCCACACGCTCAGATATGATACACAGTGAAAACTATTCGATGTCGTTAATGTGTGGAGTCGAAATGACTTACTGGATCATTAAGTTAAACTTAGGCCGGTCTCACGCTGATGACAACTGCATAAATGTTACGTCATTGATACGCAATACAGGGGGGGGGGGGGGGGGGGGGGGGGGCATTCACCCTTACAGCATAGTTTATCAAGGCCTCGCACTTTTAATACTAAACGCGAATTTGTCTTGGAAGTGTTGTAAACCTACACATGGACTTATAGTGGAGGGATGCATTTCCAGCTATACCCCGCCCATTTCTAGCTAAGCTCCGCCCACCTTTTACACGCGTTGAAATCGATTTAGGCCTATATACTTTGAAATTAATCCTGAATTCCCAGAACCCCAATTGCAAGGCAACTATACAGGTAAGATGTTGAATATTTTGAAACTAATTTGAGTAGGCGCTATTGCTACTACGGCACCAGCAGCGTACAATCAAATTCGCGTTAAAGTATTCAACATAGTGTTTATTAAATAGTAATCCACCAAAGACATGCATTTCCTACACACGACATACTTTAAATGTTCATGACGGAGCTAGATATATCATTCAATATGTATTTTGATTGTGACGTCAGCCTACATGTGACGTAATTGATTACGATGCCATATACTTGAGTGACAGGTGGGATCGCTCCATCTTGTTTATAGCAGTTGTCACAACAGATGATCTTCAGGACCACACAATGTAATTATGTACGTACGTCTAACAGAACCACATTCTTTGAACCACATATGCCAGCTGGTCTGCCAAGCAGGTTTGATTGTAATTACATCTAGGGACATAGGCCTACAGTACAGAAATAACTTAACTTGTTTCCAAAACAAAATAATATGTACTATTGAATACTTAAGTCAGCAATGGCTTCCACTTAAACTAAGTCCAAAATAGGCAATATAACATGTCTTAGGCCTACATCGTGTTCAAAATTGTACTAATTAACATGATTATGTTTTAGCTGCGAGTTGCAGATATATAAACCGTCATGTTCCTTAGTCGGTCGGATGAATAGTCAGTCGATTTGTCAGTCACCCTGCCACAAAAGATTATTCCGAGCTGTATCTCAAAACTACTGATCCGATTTGGTTCAAATTTTAACACAGGAAAGAGTGAGATGACACTAGGATTTTACAACTTTGGGCGTGATATGAAAAAAAAATCCAGAAAATCTGAAAATATCCGGAAGCTGCAGCTACCCAGACTCTATCGACCTTGTTGTTTTGGGGAAATGTTAACTTATTAATGACTTGTGCTGTAGCAGAAGTATATTCCATTTCATCGTACTATCTGATGGTAGGGCTACTGTTAACTCTTTAATGACTAAATGTGTTTAAAAATATCCAAAAAAAAATTAAGATGTCGAGCCAGTCATTTCAGTGGTAAATTTGAAGAAAATATAGTCTTCTCTTGACCTGCCTGCAAATCAGCTTTCTTCAAGACCACACTAGAGGCCAGTTTTGGCCGGTTTCGTCATGAAAGGGTTAAATCCGTAACCAGTTATAGCTAGTTTGCTATTAGAAAATTCTGTGTTTTTAGTAAGATACCACACCATACAAGAAAGTCACTGGGATTGAGTATGGAAAAGAGCACAGACAAAAAGTGCATGTTGTTTATTTAGTTTCGTCATAATCAGCTCCATAACCCTTGGCTACGTGAATCCAGTATAATTCACCTTTCCAGAGTACCCATCCATCAGCTGATCTCGTATGACGTCATAATCAGCTCAGCCCGTGTGTGATGACATCAAAATCATTAAGTCACAAAGGGTTCCGTATAGACCGTCACCAAATCATAAATGGTCCGACACGTTGTATGAATTGTATATCTTTGTAATTCTTTGCTATTTAATAAACATGCTGTTGAATAATTTGAAACTAATTTGACTGGGCGCTGTTGCTGCCTTAGGCAGCAACAGCGCCCAGTCAAATTAGTTTCAAAATAGTCAACAGCTTACCTGTGTAGTTTTTTGGAAATTGATAGTTAGGGTGTTCAGAGATTGATCGATCCCATCACGAGTGAGGTGTGGGTGGAGCTTAGCTAAAGATGGGCGGGGCATAGTTAAAAATGGAAAGGTCCATTGTCTCGATCCATAGATGATAATTTCTTGTGTCGAGGATCAAAGCCAGAAGTAATATTATAGGCTTGCGAGTAATATATTCTAAATTGTTATCAATTCTACTTTATATGTTACGTGTCTGTGTTTATGACATAAAATATTACTATCAATGATATGTTACTATTTTCTGTCAGACTTGTTCAGGATCGCTTTATTACATTAACCCCAGCTCTCAAATATAATAAATAAACTTTTCAACTATGGCGATGAATGTGAAGAAATTCCCATGCCATGTTATTTATGTGGAAAGCGTTTGTCTCTAGTGCCCATATTATCATCTCAGTGACAGAACATCTCCATCTTGTCTTTCTCTTATATTCTACCCAGGCCATATGTCTACATAAGCCCAGCGTACATACTTCTGTACACGAGTACATTGACCGCATCCATACCCGCATTAGTTTCTAAAATTCCTTCCGTTTTAACTGGATATTACAGTAGCTTTTGACATTGGGAATGATATCATCCATTATACAAGATGTGTTCCAAATGGTATCGACATCAATATCATCTCCGATACGGGTTTTAGTATTGTTTCTATTTTTATAGGGCCTACTCACACGAAAATGTAGCAATACTCGTTGGGAATATCGGAGATCATAGTAATTTGGAGACTTATAAATACCCTGCAATCAGTTCTTCGTCGCTTTTCCCGCGCTGTGTATTAGCCAAAATCTTTAGCTTCCTCAGGTCGATTCTTGATTTGTCTGAACCGAGTCCTGGTTGATACCAATGCCATAATATAACTGTCGCTATGAGCAATGATATTTTCTAGTCTCCTTTTCCAGGGCAAAATCCACCAGAGTCAAACGTAATGTGTGATTGATACATGAGATATAATCATTTTCCAATCTTTCAAATCTCAGTGCAAACTGATTATCAATAATGGCACGTTGAGTGGTGGCAACGTCACACAGGGTGGCATAACACTGTCTAGTTGATTGCTCGCTGATTTATCCTTATATTGATCTTAGAAGCAGACATTTCATACCATTTTAATTCACGAATCCATTTCCTCACACAATCATATGACGTCATAATCAACTAAGTGACGTGTATGATGTCGCCATAATCATGACGTCATGAATGACTCGATGGCTTAATAGTACGACAAGTGTACGAATTACATGTCTTTACCACTTAAGCAACATTATGTTGAATATTTTGAAACAAATTTTACTGGACGCTGTTGCTGCCATAGGCAGCAACTGCGCCCAGTCAAATTAGTTTCGAAATATTTAACAGCTTACCTGTATAGTTTTCTGGAAATTGATAGTCAAGGAGTTCAGGGATCGATCAATCCCAACACGAGCAAGGCGTGGGTGGAGCTTAGCTAGTGATGGGCGGGGCATAGTTAAAACAGGAACGGTCCATTGATCTTAGAAGCAGACATTGCACAACATTCCTAATTATGTTTCTCTCTGCACCATCCGTATGGCTGGCATTATACACTCATCCTTTCTGGCAGTTGTTCATTTTGTTAAAAGCCAGATCAATTCAATATTTGTTTTATGAATGTTTCTACCCGAAACACAATATCAGTGATGGTGAAGAATAATCAGAGGCGTATGCAGGTAGTCCAATATGGAGGTGGGGGGGGGGGGACCCCATTCCAAATTGGGTTGTGGGGGGAGGGGGGGGGGGAGGGTTTGGTTGGTTGCCAAGTAGCTTGAAAGCGTGGTACATCCGCCAGAGTTAGCGTTGGGTCTATTGGTTAATTAAAATCGTATCTGTCAGAAGCGAGTCTGGTCTAATGAAACTTCTCCACGTACCCGAGTAAAAACAAAAGTTTCTAGATAATAATACAGTATAGTTATTCTATTTAGTCTATTCAGCATTCGGGAATGGCAGGGATATCATCACGGGATGGCGCTAGGAAATATGCAAACAGTGAACTAGAAATCATTCCGCATCTTTTGCAGCAGTTTATTATCGCCTTGAGCTCTTAAAAATAAAAAAAAATAAAAAACTGGCTTTTATACCAGGTCTGTTGAAACATGTGCAATGGATCTATCTGATCTGTTGCTCTAGTATATGACGTCATACTCAGTTGTGTCACATGTATATTGACGTCACAAACAAAATGCATACTGAATGGCATAGGCTATCTAGATCCGTCATGAACATTGAATATCCTGTCAGGTGTACGAATTGTATGTTTTTAATATTTAATAAATAGCTTATTGAAGATTTTGAAACTAATTTGACTGGGCGAAGACAGCAACAGCACCCGGTCAAATTAGTTTCAAAATATTCAACAGCTTACCTTGATATTGGGATTCTGGGAATTCAGGGTTGAAACGATCCCAATATGGGTAAAGCATGCGCAGCGCGTAGCTAGAAAATGGGCATGCGTGGATAGAAATAGATCCATATATTCTCTAAGGTCACTCCCTAACAGAACCACCATCGTCTGGCCACCAGTGTGAGGTGTGCGAAATCATGACAATATATAAAGTTAGTCTATAAAAGGTAGAAACTCTAATCTTTTTATCATCTAGGCCTACATGTAATTCTATTTGGCATGTTTGATTTGAATAAAGCAATATGTCCGTCTTTAGGATGCTCAAACAAAGAAATTTGAATCGCTAGACTTTTCAGATAATTCCAATATTTAATCCAGTATTCTGCAGTTTCCACTAAGGTCTTACACGAATCAAGACAGCCAGCTAGATCGAGAATCAATGTGCACAACGTTTATTTAGTTTTAAGACAGTCAGCTCTGTAACCATTGGGTTACCTAGCTAAGTGTAATCAGCTGGATGTAAATGGAAGTTTATTGTGTCATAGAATGGCATCAAAGCCAATATTATAGTCTTACAAGGAATAAATTCAACCTTACTAACAATTCCCGTTAATATATGGTCTATTTGCATCTCCGATATACACATTTTTAGGTGGGCCGACATCTTCAGGCCCCCAACGTAATATCCCGACCAAGTATGGTAGTGATCCGATCAAAACTATACGTTTAGTCGCGCTTCAAGGATCAATACTAAAAATCCCCATACATTTCCTATGGGACTTTTTCGCCCACGGAAAAGTGAGTGGGCACGAAACCCCTTGGACAGATCCAAAATAAGAGCATACGCAAACGATTCCAGACTGGGTAGCAGAAGTTGACCATGTTTGGAGTTGATCGGATGAAAACTGTAGGAGGAGATGCGCTACAAAATCCTTTGACGAAGAAGAAATACTTTTAGGATTAATTACTTATCATTTGATAGTACATTTCCAAGGAATAGGTACTATTTATTATTTTGGGAATGATTTTTCGTTATATAGTATTAAGAACTCCAAGCGATAAGAAACATTATTGCAAATATCCAACAAGTGTGCGTCAGTGGCGTAAGAACGGTGTTGAGTCAGCGACGTAGTTTTGGAGTGGTTGCCATCTTCCTGAGACACGCTAAAGTTAGCTTTAAGTTCTCTTTATCATTAAATGCTCCATTAGCATGGACTAGACATATTAACAACATAGATTAGTTTTCACTGTGATAACGCGAAAAGCTAATGGCAAAAAGAAATCCCAGTTCTCCGAGTTCACAATACAAGGCAATGCAGAACGATTCTGAGTTCACTGCTTGCATATTTCTTAGCGCCATCCAGGTGATGACATCCCTGCCATTCCCTGGTGCTAAATAGATTAACTGTGTAATTGTCTGGAAACCTTTGTTTTTATCCGGGTCCCTGGAGAAATTTTATCAGACGAGAGTCGCATCTGACGGATACGATTTTAATTCACCGTGCGACTCTGAGCTAACTGTGGCCGATGCACCAAGCATTCAAGTGCGACATAATCTTGTTCATTCACCAAGACTATGATTCTCAATGGAAGCTTGGCCGATAATGTGTTACTGAGCTAGTATGCTCGTTGGAACCCTGTGTATATTTAGAGGATAGTGGAGGGGGGGGGGGGGGGGCATTGCTATAACCATTTTGACAAATTACATACCATGTTGATGAGCGTATTGATGTGGATGAGGCACCGCGTGTGCGTGCGTGGGTAAGTCAGTGCGTGAGTGAGTGAGTGCGTGCATGTGCTTGCTTGAACAGTCTTTTGACGTACAAACATGCACGCACGTACGCACATGTTCAACTTGTACGTGAGGTGCATGTTTGTACGTGAAAAGATATATAAATGTGTTTATGTCCTAGATTAGTGTGTGTTAATTCTTTATGATTCCCTAGTTGTACAATATGTCTATTGAGTAGCCCGCTGTTTTGTTATTGAAAAATACTAATAATTGTCAGACTTTGAAACGCCAATATAGGAGAAACCAACATAACTTGACTAGGTATGCTTCTACCAAAGAAAATGGAATGGGGTGGTAGATATCATAACAATTAGATTTGGCTACAGATTATCTCCGAAAATGTTGCGACACCCGGGCCGCTCCAAACTAATGCTTGCGAACGCAAATACTTAAATGTGCATATTCACAGCAAAACGCGTGAAAATAAAATTGTCTAATTTGTACGATTTTAGGTTTATATTGCGGGCCTAGATGTAGGCCTAATGCGGCGAAATAAATGTTAATATATGATGTTTTTATTCGTAAAACGCATTATAATTTTCTTTAATTGCAATATTGAATTTGAGACTCGTGTCTAATAATTCAATTTCATAATTGAAAAAAATTATATTAAATTATCCGTAATGAAATCATCATATGTTGAGATTTATTTCGTTTCTTTAAATATAGGACTGCAGTTTCAACCTCTAAATGCATACAATTTTGACAACTTTATTTTCAAGCGTTTTGCTGTGAATATGCACGTTTGGTTTAAACAGAATTTATTTTTATTGTTCAAATGGGAGCATGATAAGACGTGCGTCTTATAACAACATGAACCTTTAACTTGTCTTGCATTAGCTCCTTAATGACCAAGACCGCCAAAAACGTACCATGTCTTGAGGAATGTCTATTTTTTCATCCAAGATAATGATTTTTGAAAATTTACCGATGGAATGACTGGCTCGGTAACCGAATGAAATTATTTTCCGGTGGCTTGCAGTAGTCAGACAATTAATGTCACAAGAAACCAGGGTTAATAATTTTAGAACACAAAAACTCTTCAAAAAAATATCTGGACATCCCACTCATTGATAATTCGTCACCGGGATCTCGCGATGCTTTTAATAGTACTAAATACATTAAGTGAACTGTTATGTAAAACTTTTTGCTTTTTCTCGTGTTTCTAAAAAGAAATTTCATCAGACGAATGTCGCCCGTGACAGATACGTTATTAATTCGCCGGGAAACTTGGCGCTAACTTTGGCCAGTATATGGCGAGCGTACACGCAGAGCTGAATGTCCTTTGAGACTAGATTTCTCAGCGGACTTTGACCCATATCCCAGGCTTTATAATCTCAAATCGCATGGGTTTTTACAGGAACACAGTATCTCCATAGCATAGAGAAGTTGCCATGACTATTTTTGACAAAGTGAAGTGGAGTGATTATATGCGTGAATGCACACAAACAAATATTTGTATTCAGCCCCGTGATTAATGATTGCTCAGCATATATGCACATATCTACATCAATGGCTATTAACGTCTCTGCTGATTTTGTGGACAGATTTTGAATTGACCGTAACGGATTAACGTCAAAGTAATTGATTGAAAGCTGTACAAAGTCAGGCTAAATGGAACTGTTCCTGATAATAGAGGAATCTCGACTGTCAATAAAATAAAATGTCTCATTTGATCCAATCAATGAATGAATCAAATCTGGCAGTCATGTATATGACGTCATAATTATTTATGTCACATAGGCTGACGTCACAACCATAATTGATCTTTCCAAGTTTATCAATATATCATATGATGTCCTATGACATCATAATCGACTAAGTGATGTGTGATGATGTCATAATCATGTCATGAATGATTCGACATAGCCCTCTTTAACGCTTAATAGTCTGACACATTGTATGAATTGTATGTCTTTGCCATTCAATACATATTCTGTTGAATATTTTGAAACTAATTTGACTGGACGCTGTTGCTGTAATAGACCATCAAGTGTACAATTCTATGTCTTAGGTGGATTTGCTATTCACTAAAATTATATCACAATGGATGAATCCACTTTTAGTTATTCCTCACCCATCTCTAGCAAAGCTATGCTCCAAGCTTTGCCCCAGAATCTCAATTTCATGGTAACTATACAGCTAACTTGGTGAATACTTTGAAACAAACTTCCCCTCAAAACAATCAACAGAATGTTTATTAAATTGCAAAGACATACAATTAATACTTACTGACAGACTACTATGAGAGTTAGTATTGTCTGTCAATTATAAGTGACTGGTGACATCAACCTATATGTGATGTAATTGATTATGAAGTCAATAGTTGAGTAACTAAACATATTTTATCTGTAAATTAGGTAATTGGTGTATAAGTCCATGCTGTAATCAATATGCTAATGATAATTCAGCAACATGCACTTTAAATTCATTATTAACTTAATATACAGATGAAATATGTTCAGATAAAGCAGGTTTGGATAAAAATAATGGCGTAACCAATTTGCGCAACCAATTGGTTACGCAAACTGATTTTGCACAACCGAACAATTGGTTACGCAGACCTGAAAACACGGGACCCAAAAATGGGTCTCGCAAATATTTGAAATTTTGAGGGCTGTAAATATTCTGTTGAAAATTTTGAAGCTAATTTAACTGGGCACTGTTGCAGCCATAGGCAGCAACCATCCCAGTCACTGTCAAATTCGTTTCAAAATATTAAACAGCTTACTGTATAGTTACCTTGATTTTGGGATTCTGGGAATTCATGGGTCATTTGATCCCAACATGGGTAATGTGTGGGCGGAGCTTAGTTAGAAATGGAGCCTTCTATTGATTATGACGTTAGATACTAGTCACAGATCGTGTCCCTCTAAACTTACTCAATTTCTTCACATTAAAGGGATGCCAATCTCATCTCAAATCTTGTATTGTACCGATAGAGTATGGCTTAGATTCCATGTCAGTCATATCCTGTTACATTCCCTTATCTATATCACAATTATCTGCTTTGTATTATCTCATAAATGTTGAAAAGTGATCGCCGCGACTTTGTCTCCACAAGTGATAGTGCGTGATGCCATGTAAGTGCCAATGTATTACAGTCTTGATTATATAATACTCATCTTGTTGAATATTTTGGAACCAATTTGACTGGAAGTTGTTGTTGCCTAAGGCAGCAACAACTTCCAGTCAAATTAGTTTCAAAATATTCAACAACGTAGCTGTATATGGTGGCTTTTACACTACATTGTCACACTATAGATGGCACCTCTATGACTGAGCGTATATACCGAGCTGGCACATTAGAATTTTTCTGATTGGTTGAAGTAAATTATGGCAGCCATCATAGGGTGTAGAAATCGACCAACATTTAGCTACTAAAGCTTGAATATCTTTCTTTAGCTGGTTGACAAAAAGCTTAAAATTACCTGCATAGTTTATGAGTGGCGTATTAGATCACCTGAATAGCTATCAAGAGATGAGATTAGTTATCCTTTAAGTGTGTTTATTAAAAGTTGCAGATGATTTTTTTTAAATCGGCTTTTCTGGAAGCGGTTACTGCCTTTAAGTAGCAAAAGCCCTTAATGAAATAAGATTTTAAATTCAACAGCTTATCTACAGCTTATCTACAGCTTATCTACAGCTTATTTACGATGCTGGCACAACAGATTAAATCACTTACATGGACCCAAAGAACTTTATAATGTAACGAAACAAATATTTCTAAGATTTCAGCTCGTGGCCAGAATTCTGAGAGTTATTTATGATAGGGAGCTAGATGACTAAATTACAGTGCATCTCCCAATAGATCTGATGAAATTATTGCGTAACACTGTAATTCACCGTGAAACAGCGTGGCTATGGGTGTATGCACGAAACATAACCACCACCTTCCCCCACCCCCTGCAATGGCAGCCATATTAGTTGGATGACATAATCCCGCTTCTGTGCACAGACGCATGCTTTGAGGAATGAGGATAATGATTAGGAATAAAAACTATAACTAAAAAAAGAATGAGCCTTCCCGTGAAGGTTCGTCAAGATACTTCATGCAAAAGTAGTTATTGAACGAAAATGCAATTCGCACAGACGAATGGACAGGCAGTCAAGAAAGATGGATGGATGGATGGATGGATGGATTGAAAAACCCACAAAGTAACCAGGCCACGAAACGCGTTCCTGAGGTCCACTTTTTACTGCAGGGTGACAAATTTTAACACATGTTGCCATGATGAGTATTTATTTTATTTAGTCTTTACCATTTCACACTCAAATTTGTTCAAGAAAATTTTAATTTTCTAATAGAAAATGTCCATTTGCAGACCAAGAGAAGACTGTTTTTGAAAATTTACCAATGGAGTAACAGTCTCGGTTAACGAGCCAGTCGTTCTAGTGGTAGATTTTCAAAAATAGTCTTCTTTTGGTCTGCAAATGGACATTTCTCAAAACCACTACAGAAGCCATTTTTTGACTGATATGAGGGATAAAGGATTACCATATAATCTTGAGTTAGTATTTACGAGGATTCCGTAGTTTGTATAGCTTACGAAAATACATATTTTCAACAGTATTTGCAGAAATGGGGCAACCTGGAAGTACAGTCAGACAACCTAATTTAAATGGCATACTTGCCACTGGGGGCAACAAAGTATTTTCCTAATTTTTGAGCCCCGATAACATCCCTACTACGATAGCCAAACTTCCTATGAGGTTTTATCACGATACTCCAAGCAAAGGTAGTTATCGAACAAAAACACAAAATTTGCACAGACACACACAAACTCAGAAATATAGCTGAATGGATGGATGGATGGATTCTTTTTAGGGCAGGAGACTAATCACTTAAATATGCATGTTCCTTGTCTCCCTGCCTAGTATGTGTAGATAGGCAACATTTTAACACCAACATAAATAAGCTTCCCTAGGAGTGCCCCTCAACAAGCTTCTTGAAGATTCATTTAGGAGCTATCATGCAGGACACAGACAATGGAAGAATCCAGTTTATCGATCAATCATATGACATCATAATCAACATCATCACATGTAAGCTGATGTCATAATCAATTAGGACATTAATGACACGATTTAGTCTGTAACAAATGCTTAATAGTCTGTCAAGTTGTACGAATTCTATGTCTTTACTATTTACTAAACATCCAGTTGAAAATTTTGAAACTAATTTGACAGGGCACTGTTGTGCCATAGGCAGGAACAGCGGTCAGTCCAACTAGTTTCAAAATACTCAACAGCTTACTTGTATAGTCTTTACTAGGGTTAGGGTTAGTCAGAAAGATGGATGGAGGAACTGAATGATGCCCACCCCTTCAACATCCCAGAAACACTGATGTGAGTGCATGCACACCTGTAGGGGCATGTACACGCACGTACACATATGCACTCAGTACACACACCGCATGGTGCAAGTCCTGGACATTTGTTACCGATAATCTCCAGAATTTGAGAGCAAATAATGAATTGTCCAACTCACAGATGTGTGTATCAGCAGTATATTCAGAATCGATATACAGCGAGATTTATTTAATTAAAGCTTATAAAATAATAAATATAACATTGAGCAATAATCAAGAATTGACAGAAAATCTATAGAATAACCAACACATACACTATAGACATCAAACTCTCATCTGCTCCCTGCATGCCCACACTACGCCTTTTTAGACGACCTTAACCTTTGACATTTTAGGCCCGCGATATCGGATATCAGGACAGTTCTTTAGAACTACAAGGACATCCACGTGCACCCAGGTTTGCTCAAGAATAGTTTGGCTAATAGAACTTCACTTATAGCACTGGATGACCAATTAGATGACTTGACCATTGACCTTTTGAGCACCAAATCACAAGTGTATTTCATACCTCCAACAACAACATGCCATCCTGAACAAACATGTAGTCACACACAGACGCATACACTGACCGACTGACAGATGGCAAGACAGACAGATAGACAGGCAGGCAGGCAGGTGGGCAGGCAGGCAGGCAGGCAGGCAAGCAGGCATCCAGCCAGCCAGGCAGCCAGACAGACAGGCGGCAAGACACACAGACGGCAAGACACAGACAGCAAGACTGCCAGGAAGGCAGGCAGGCAGACTTGGTTATTCCAGTAGCCCTGTAGCATTTCCTGACCAGACAAATAACACTGGCCTAAAATGACTGTAGTTATCTTGAGAAATGTCCATTTGCATACCAATAGAAGACCAATTTCCACTGAAATGACTGGCTTGATAACTGAGCCAGTAAGTCTAGTGGTAACTTTTCAAAAATAAGCTCTTGGTCTGCAAGTAGACATTTTCTATGAGAAAATTGAAATTTTCTTGAACAAATGGGAGGATTAGAGGGGTTATAGACGTGCTTCCCGCAATCTACTGCTGCATGGAATGTCTACATTAACATAACTTACTAACAAATTTACAAAGCGCAGTAATAATTATATACAGCCTCACAATGCCCGAAGTTTTTTAATCTATAACTAATGTTTACTGACAATGCAAAATCATCCTGACTAAAACACTATACTGGCTAGCAGTAAATAAAAGCTAAAGATCTGGCTAAATATTATCCCGATACCGAAAAAATACTGACATATTAATCAAGACAAGTGAATTTCTATTACCGCATAATGGAGGAATCCAGTTTTAGCTCCACCCCAACACGAGCGATCGATCCCTGAACTCTCTGACTATCAATTTCCAGAAAGCTATACAAGTAAACTGTTGATTATTTAGGAACTCATTTGACTGGGTGCCGTCACCCAGTAAAATTAGTTTAACACACGTGTCATGC
>CM067372.1:162865738-162939012 GCA_034401795.1 Chaetoderma sp. LZ-2023a | reverse complement strand
AGGGTTAAATTGACACCAGAAGAGTTAAAGGTACACATTCACAGCAAGTTGCATGAAAAATAAAATTGTACACATTTTGTACATTTAGAGGCTTAATTTGTGTACCTCGATGTAATGAACCGAAATAAATCTTAATATATGGTGATTTCATTCCGTCCAAATTTATTTTAACTTTTTGAATTGCGGAAGATGAATTAGGGACTCGTGTCTCTAATTCAATTTCACAATCTACAAATTTATATTAATTTATACGTAATGAAGTTATCATATTTTAATATTTATTTTGTTTCATTGGATCTAGACCTACAATTTATGCCTCTAAAAGTAGCCTATACAATTTTGAAAATTTTATTTTAAGCATTTTGCTGTGAATATTTGTCTTTAGTATCCATCACACATCGCTGCTGCCCAGTGGCCATGCAGATTAATTTAAGTCTGCACTTTACACAAGGAGGGAACTAGGGGGCGGGCGGACGGGCGGGCAGGTGGGAGGGAGGGAGGGAGAGGGACATGTGCGAAATGTCGAAATAAATTAAACTAGTCAACAAAATGTATAACTTTTAATCTTTTATTCGTCTAATTTACATAATTCTATTTGACATGTTTGGTTTGTATAAATCAATGTGTTCCCCTTTAGGATGCTCAAATCCAGAAATTTGAATCGCTAGACTTTTCAGATAATTCAAATATTTAATCCAGTATCCTTCAGTTCTCACTAAAATCTTAAACCTATGCATTCATGTCTGACGAGATCGCCTCTGATACAAGATCAGCTAGCATCAAGCCACGACTCTTTTTTTAGATTGAGACGGATCAAGAGATCAAGAATAAAAGTGCACAATGTTTATTTATTTCTAACATAATCAGCTCTGTAACCATTGGGTTCACGAACTAAGTGTAATCAGCTCGATGTAGAAGGAAATTTATTGTGTCATAGAATGGCATCAAAGACAATGTTATAGGATTGCAAGGAATAAATTCAAACTTACGATCAATTCTCCTTTATATACGGTCTACTTGCATCTCCTTTATATATGGTCTACTCGCATCTCTGTTTATGGCATAAAATGCTAAGATTGCTAATTTAATAGTATTTCATGTCAGAATTTCACTCCTTGTTCCGGAATTGTTTTATTACTTCAACCCACACGCTCAGATATGATACACAGTGAAAACTATTCGATGTCGTTAATGTGTGGAGTCGAAATGACTTACTGGATCATTAAGTTAAACTTAGGCCGGTCTCACGCTGATGACAACTGCATAAATGTTACGTCATTGATGCGCAATGCAGGGGTGGGGGTGGGGGGGGGGTTCACCCTTACAGCATAGTTTATCAAGGCCTCGCACTTTTAATACTAAACGCGAATTTGTCTTGGAAGTGTTGTAAACCTACACATGGACTTATAGTGGAGGGATGCATTTCCAGCTATCCCCCGCCCATTTCCAGCTAAGCTCCGCCCACCTTTTTACACGCGTTGGAATCAATTTATATACTTTGAAATTAATCCTGAATTCCCAGAACCCCAATTGCAAGGTAACTATACAGGTAAGATGTTGAATATTTTGAAACTAATTTGAGTAGGCGCTATTGCTACTACGGCACCAGCAGCGTTCAATCAAATTCGTGTTAAAATATTCAACATAGTGTTTATTAAATAGTAATCCACCAAAGACATGCATTTCCTACACATGACATACTTTAAATGTTCATGACGGAGCTAGATATATCATTCAATATGTATTTTGATTGTGACGTCAGCCTACATGTGACGTAATTGATTACGATGCCATATACTTGAGTGACAGGTGGGATCGCTCCATCTTGTTTATAGCAGTTGTCACAACAGATGATCTTCAGGACCACACAATGTTAATTCTGTACGTAGGTCTAACAGAACCACATTCTTTGAACCACATATGCCAGCTGGTCTGCCAAGCAGGTTTGATTGTAATTACATCCAGGGACATAGGCCTACAGTACAGAAATAACTTAACTTGTTTCCAAAACAAAATAATATGTACTATTGAATACTTAAGTCAGCAATGGCTTCCACTTAAACTAAGTCCAAAATAGGCAATATAACATGTCTTACATCGTGTTCAAAATTGTACTAATTAACATGATTATGTTTTAGCTGCGAGTTGCAGATATATAAACCGTCATGTTCCTTAGTCGGTCGGATGAATAGTCAGTCGATTTGTCAGTCACCCTGCCACAAAAGATTATTCCGAGCTGTATCTCAAAACTACTGATCCGATTTGGTTCAAATTTTAAACACAGGAAAGAGTGAGATGACACTAGGATTTTACAACTTTGGGCGTGATATGAAAAAAAAAATCCAGAAAATCTGAAAATATCCGGAAGCTGCAGCTACCCAGACTCTATCGACCTTGTTGTTTTGGGGAAATGTTAACTTATTAATGACTTGTACTGTAGCAGAAGTATATTCCATTTCATCGTACTATCTGATGGTAGGGCTACTGTTAACTTTTTAATGATTAAATGTGTTTAAAAATATCAAAATATTTTTTAAGATGTCGAGCCAGTCATTCCAGTGGTAAAATTTGGAAAAAAAATTAGTCTTCTCTTGACCTGCCTGCAAATCGGCTTTCTTCAAGACCACACTAGAGGCCAGTTTTGGCCGGTTTCGTCATGAAAGGGTTAAATCCGTAACCAGTTATAGCTAGTCTGCTATCAGAAAATGCTGTGTTTTAGTACGATACCACACCATACAAGAAAGTCACTGGGATTGATTATGGCAAAGAGCACAGACAAAAAGGTGCATGATGTTTATTTGGTTTTGTGATAATCAGCTCCATAACCCTTTGGCACGTGAATCCAGTATAATTCACCTTTCCAGAGTATTCATCCATCAGCTGACCTCGTATGACGTCATAATCAGCTCAGCCCATGTGTGATGACATCAAAATCATTAAGTCACAAAGGGTTCCATATAGACCGTCACCAAATCTCAAATGGTCCGACACGTTGTATGAATTGTATATCTTTGTAATTCTTTGCTATTTAATAAACATGCTTAGGCAGCAACAGCACCCAGTCAAATTAGTTTCAAAATAGTCAACAGCTTACCTGTGTAGTTTTTTGGAAATTGATAGTTAGTGTGTTCAGAGATTGATCGATCCCAACACGAGTGAGGTGTGGGTGGAGCTTAGCTAAAGATGGGCGGGGCATAGTTAAAAATGGAAAGGTCCATTGTCTCGATCCATAGATGATAATTTCTTGTGTCGAGGATCAAAGCCAGAAGTAATATTATAGGCTTGCGAGTAATATATTCTAAATTGTTATCAATTCTACTTTTTATATGTTACGTGTCTGTGTTTATGACATAAAATATTACTGTCAATGATATGTTACTATTTTCTGTCAGACTTGTTCAGGATCGCTTTATTACATTAACCCAAGATCTCAAATATAATAAATAAACTTTTCAACTATGGCGAATGAATGTGAAGAAATTCCCATGCCATGTTATTTATGTGGAAAGCGTTTGTCTCTAGTGCCCATATTATCATCTCAGTGACAGAACATCTCCATCTTGTCTTTCTCTTATTTTCTACCCAGGCCATATGTCTACATAAGCCCAGCGTACATACTTCTGTACACGAGTACATTGACCGCATCCATACCCGCATTAGTTTCTAAAATTCCTTCCGTTTTAACTGGAAATTACAGTAGCTTTTGACATTGGGAATGATATCATCCACGCCTCCATTATACAAGATGTGTTCCAAATGGTATCGACATCAATATCATCTCCGATACGGGTTTTAGTATTGTTTCTATTTTTATAGGGCCTACTCACACGAAAATGTAGCAATACTCGTTGGGAATATCGGAGATCATAGTAATTTGGAGACTTATAAATACCCTGCAATCAGTTCTTCGTCGCTTTTCCCGCGCTGTGTATTAGCCAAAATCTTTAGCTTCCTCAGGTCGATTCTTGATTTGTCTGAACCGAGTCCTGGTTGATACCAATGCCATAATATAACTGTCGCTATGAGCAATGATATTTTCTAGTCTCCTTTTCCAGGGCAAAATCCACCAGAGGTCAAACGTAATGTGTGATTGATACATGAGATATAATCATTTTCCAATCTTTCAAATCTCAGTGCAAACTGATTATCAATAATGGCACGTTGAGTGGTGGCAACGTCACACAGGGTGGCATAACACTGTCTAGTTGATTGCTCGCTGATTTATCCTTATATTGATCTTAGAAGCAGACATTTCATACCATTCTAATTCACGAATCCATTTCCTCACACAATCATATGACGTCATAATCAACTAAGTGACGTGTATGATGTCGCCATAATCATAACGTCATGAATGACTCGATGGCTTAATAGTACGACAAGTGTACGAATTGCATGTCTTTTACCATTTAAGCAACATTATGTTGAATATTTTGAAACAAATTTTACTGGACGCTGTTGCTGCCATAGGCAGCAACTCCGCCCAGTCAAATTAGTTTCGAAATATTTAACAGCTTACCTGTATAGTTTTCTGGAAATTGATAGTCAAGGAGTTCAGGGATCGATCAATCCCAACACGAGCAAGGCGTGGGTGGAGCTTAGCTAGTGATGGGCGGGGCCATAGTTAAAACAGGAACGGTCCATTGATCTTAGAAGCAGACATTGCACAACATTCCTAATTATGTTTCTCTCTGCACCATCCTTATGGCTGGCATTATACACTCATCCTTTCTGGCAGTTGTTCATTTTGTTAAAAGCCAGATCAATTCAATATTTTGTTTTATGAATGTTTCTACCCGAAACACAATATCAGTGATGGTGAAGAATAATCAGAGGCGTATGCAGGTAGTCCCAATATGGAGGTAGGGGGGGGGGGGACCCCATTCCAAATTGGGTTGTGGGGGGGGGGGGGTTTGGTTGGTTGCCAAGTAGCTTGAAAGCGTGGTACATCCGCCAGAGTTAGCGGTGGGTCTAATGGTTAATTAAAATCGTGTCTGTCAGAAGCGAATCTGGTCTAATGAAACTGCTCCACGGACCCGAGTAAAAACAAAAGTTTCTAGATAATAATACAGTATAGTTATTCTATTTAGTCTATTCAGCATTCGGGAATGGCAGGGATATCATCACGGGATGGCGCTAGGAAATATGCAAACAGTGAACTAGAAATCATTCCGCATCTTTTGCAGCAGTTTATTATCGCCTTGAGCTCTTAAAAATAAAAAAAAATAAAAAACTGGCTTTTATACCAGGTCTGTTGAAACATGTGCAATGGATCTATCTGATCTGTTGCTCTAGTATATGACGTCATACTCAGTTGTGTCACATGTATATTGACGTCACAAACAAAATGCATACTGAATGGCATAGGCTATCTAGATCCGTCCATGAACATTGAATATCCTGTCAGGTGTACGAATTGTATGTTTTTAATATTTAATAAATAGCTTATTGAAGATTTTGAAACTAATTTGACTGGGCGAAGGCAGCAACAGCACCCGGTCAAATTAGTTTCAAAATATTCAACAGCTTACCTTGATATTGGGATTCTGGGTATTCAGGGTTGAAACGATCCCAATATGGGTAAAGCATGCGCAGCGCGTAGCTAGAAAATGAGCATGCGTGGATAGAAATAGATCCATATATTCTCTAAGGTCACTCCCTAACAGAACCACCATCGTCTGGCCACCAGTGTGAGGTGTGCAAAATCATGACAATATATAAAGTTAGTCTATAAAAGGTAGAAACTCTAATCTTTTTATCATCTAGGCCTACATGTAATTCTATTTGGCATGTTTGATTTGAATAAAGCAATATGTCCGTCTTTAGGATGCTCAAACAAAGAAATTTGAATCGCTAGACTTTTCAGATAATTCCAATATTTAATCCAGTATTCTGCAGTTTCCACTAGGGTCTTACACGAATCAAGACAGCCAGCTAGATCGAGAATCAATGTGCACAACGTTTATTTAGTTTTAAGACAGTCAGCTCTGTAACCATTGGGGTTACCTAGCTAAGTGTAATCAGCTGGATGTAAATGGAAGTTTATTGTGTCGTAGAATGGCATCAAAGCTAATATTATAGTCTTACAAGGAATAAATTCAACCTTACTAACAATTCCCGTTAATATATGGTCTATTTGCATCTCCGATATACACATTTTTAGGTGGGCCGACATCTTCAGGACCCCCAACGTAATATCCCGACCAAGTATGGTAGTGATCCGATCAAAACTATACGTTTAGTCGCGCTTCAAGGATCAATACTAAAAATCCCCATACATTTCCTATGGGGACTTTTTCGCCCACGGAAAAGTGAGTGGGCACGAAACCCTTGGACAGATCCAAAATAAGAGCATACGCAAACGATTCCAGACTGGGTAGCAGAAGTTGACCATGTTTGGAGTTGATCGGATGAAAACTGTAGGAGGAGATGCGCTACAAAATCCTTTGACGAAGAAGAAATACTTTTAGGATTAATTACTTATCATTTGATAGTACATTTCCAAGGAATAGGTACTATTTATTATTTTGGGAATGATTTTTCGTTATATAGTATTAAGAACTCCAAGCGATAAGAAACATTATTGCAAATATCCAACAAGTGTGCGTCAGTGGCGTAAGAACGGTGTTGAGTCAGCGACGTAGTTTTGGAGTCGGTTGCCATCTTCCTGAGACACGTTAAAGTTAGCTTTAAGTTCTCTTTATCATTAAATGCTCCATTAGCATGGACTAGACATATTAACAACATAGATTAGTTTTCACTGTGATAACGCGAAAAGCTAATGGCAAAAAGAAATCCCAGTTCTCCGAGTTCACAATACAAGGCAATGCAGAATGATTCTGAGTTCACTGCTTGCATATTTCTTAGCGCCATCCAGGTGATGACATCCCTGCCATTCCCTGGTGCTAAATAGATTAACTGTGTAATTGTCTGGAAACCTTTGTTTTTATCCGGGTCCCTGGAGAAATTTTATCAGACGAGAGTCGCATCTGACGGATACGATTTTAATTCACCGTGCGACTCTGAGCTAACTGTGGCCGATGCACCAAGCATTCAAGTGCGACATAATCTTGTTCATTCACCAAGACTATGATTCTCAATGGAAGCTTGGCCGATAATGTGTTACTGAGCTAGTATGCTCGTTGGAACCCGGTGTATATTTAGAGGATAGTGGAGGGGGGGGGGGGCATTGCTATAACCATTTTGACAAATTACATACCATGTTGATGAGCGTATTGATGTGGATGAGGCACCGCGTGTGCGTGCGTGGGTAAGTCAGTGCGTGAGTGAGTGAGTGCGTACATGTGCTTGCTTGAACAGTCTTTTGACGTACAAACATGCACGCACGTACGCACATGTTCAACTTGAACGTGAGGTGCATGTTTGTACGTGAAAAGATATATAAATGTGTTTATGTCCTAGATTAGTGTGTGTTAATTCTTTATGATTCCCTAGTTGTACAATGTCTGTTGAGTAGCCCGCTGTTTTGTTATTGAAAAATACTAATAATTGCCAGACTTTGAAACGCCAATATAGGAGAAACCAACATAACTTGACTAGGTATGCTTCTACCAAAGAAAATGGAATGGGGTGGTAGATATCATAACAATTAGATTTGGCTACATATTATCTCAGAAAATGTTGCGACACCGGGCCGCTCCAAACTAATGCTTGCGAACGCAAATACTTAAATGTGCATATTCACAGCAAAACGCGTGAAAATAAAATTGTCTAATTTGTACGATTTTAGGTTTATATTGCGGGCCTAGATGTAGGCCTAATGCGGCGAAATAAATGTTAATATATGATGTTTTTATTCGTAAAACGCATTATAATTTTTTTTAATTGCAATATTGAATTTGAGACTCGTGTCTAATAATTCAATTTCATAATTGAAAAAAATTATATTAAATTATCCGTAATGAAATCATCATATGTTGAGATTTATTTCGTTTCTTTAAATATAGGACTGCAGTTTCAACCTCTAAATGCATACAATTTTGACAACTTTATTTTCAAGCGTTTTGCTGTGAATATGCACGTTTGGTTTAAACAGAATTTATTTTTATTGTTCAAATGGGAGCATGATAAGACGTGCGTCTTATAACAACATGAACCTTTAACTTGTCTTGCATTAGCTCCTTAATGACCAAGACCGCCAAAAACGTACCATGTCTTGAGGAATGTCTATTTTTTCATCCAAGATAATGATTTTTGAAAATTTACCGATGGAATGACTGGCTCGGTAACCGAATGAAATTATTTTCCGGTGGCTTGCAGTAGTCAGACAATTAATGTCACAAGAAACCAGGGTTAATAATTTTAGAACACAAAAACTCTTCAAAAAAATATCTGGACATCCCACTCATTGATAATTCGTCACCGGGATCTCGCGATGCTTTTAATAGTACTAAATACATTAAGTGAACTGTTATGTAAAACTTTTTGCTTTTTCTCGTGTTTCTAAAAAGAAATTTCATCAGACGAATGTCGCCCGTGACAGATACGTTATTAATTCGCCGGGAAACTTGGCGCTAACTTTGGCCAGTATATGGCGAGCGTACACGCAGAGCTGAATGTCCTTTGAGACTAGATTTCTCAGCGGACTTTGACCCATATCCCAGGCTTTATAATCTCAAATCGCATGGGTTTTTACAGGAACACAGTATCTCCATAGCATAGAGAAGTTGCCATGACTATTTTTGACAAAGTGAAGTGGAGTGATTATATGCGTGAATGCACACAAACAAATATTTGTATTCAGCCCCGTGATTAATGATTGCTCAGCATATATGCACATATCTACATCAATGGCTATTAACGTCTCTGCTGATTTTGTGGACAGATTTTGAATTGACCGTAACGGATTAACGTCAAAGTAATTGATTGAAAGCTGTACAAAGTCAGGCTAAATGGAACTGTTCCTGATAATAGAGGAATCTCGACTGTCAATAAAATAAAATGTCTCATTTGATCCAATCAATGAATGAATCAAATCTGGCAGTCATGTATATGACGTCATAATTATTTATGTCACATAGGCTGACGTCACAACCATAATTGATCTTTCCAAGTTTATCAATATATCATATGATGTCCTATGACATCATAATCGACTAAGTGATGTGTGATGATGTCATAATCATGTCATGAATGATTCGACATAGCCCTCTTTAACGCTTAATAGTCTGACACATTGTATGAATTGTATGTCTTTGCCATTCAATACATATTCTGTTGAATATTTTGAAACTAATTTGACTGGACGCTGTTGCTGTAATAGACCATCAAGTGTACAATTCTATGTCTTAGGTGGATTTGCTATTCACTAAAATTATATCACAATGGATGAATCCACTTTTAGTTATTCCCCACCCATCTCTAGCAAAGCTATGCTCCAAGCTTTGCCCCAGAATCTCAATTTCATGGTAACTATACAGCTAACTTGGTGAATACTTTGAAACAAACTTCCCCTCAAAACAATCAACAGAATGTTTATTAAATTGCAAAGACATACAATTAATACTTACTGACAGACTACTATGAGAGTTAGTATTGTCTGTCAATTATAAGTGACTGGTGACATCAACCTATATGTGATGTAATTGATTATGAAGTCAATAGTTGAGTAACTAAACATATTTTATCTGTAAATTAGGTAATTGGTGTATAAGTCCATGCTGTAATCAATATGCTAATGATAATTCAGCAACATGCACTTTAAATTCATTATTAACTTAATATACAGATGAAATATGTTCAGATAAAGCAGGTTTGGATAAAAATAATGGCGTAACCAATTTGCGCAACCAATTGGTTACGCAAACTGATTTTGCACAACCGAACAATTGGTTACGCAGACCTGAAAACACGGGACCCAAAAATGGGTCTCGCAAATATTTGAAATTTTGAGGGCTGTAAATATTCTGTTGAAAATTTTGAAGCTAATTTAACTGGGCACTGTTGCAGCCATAGGCAGCAACCATCCCAGTCACTGTCAAATTCGTTTCAAAATATTAAACAGCTTACTGTATAGTTACCTTGATTTTGGGATTCTGGGAATTCATGGGTCATTTGATCCCAACATGGGTAATGTGTGGGCGGAGCTTAGTTAGAAATGGAGCCTTCTATTGATTATGACGTTAGATACTAGTCACAGATCGTGTCCCTCTAAACCTACTCAATTTCTTCACATTAAAGGGATGCCAATCTCATCTCAAATCTTGTATTGTACCGATAGAGTATGGCTTAGATTCCATGTCAGTCATATCCTGTTACATTCCCTTATCTATATCACAATTATCTGCTTTGTATTATCTCATAAATGTTGAAAAGTGATCGCCGCGACTTTGTCTCCACAAGTGATAGTGCGTGATGCCATGTAAGTGCCAATGTATTACAGTCTTGCACTACATTGTCACACTATAGATGGCACCTCTATGACTGAGCGTATATACCGAGCTGACACGTTAGAATTTTTCTGATTGGTTGAAGTAAATTATGGCAGCCATCATAGGGTGTAGAAATCGACCAACATTTAGCTACTAAAGCTTGAATATCTTTCTTTAGCTGGTTGACAAAAAGCTTAAAATTACCTGCATAGTTTATGAGTGGCGTATTAGATCACCTGAATAGCTATCAAGAGATGAGATTAGTTATCCTTTAAGTGTGTTTATTAAAAGTTGCAGATGAATGTTTTTAAATCGGCTTTTCTGGAAGCGGTTACTGCCTTTAAGTAGCAAAAGCCCTTAATGAAATAAGATTTTAAATTCAACAGCTTATCTACAGCTTATTTACGATGCTGGCACAACAGATTAAATCACTTACATGGACCCAAAGAACTTTATAATGTAACGAAACAAATATTTCTAAGATTTCAGCTTGTGGCCAGAATTCTGAGAGTTATTTATGATAGGGAGCTAGATGACTAAATTACAGTGCATCTCCCAATAGATCTGATGAAATTATTGCGTAACACTGTAATTCACCGTGAAACAGTGTGGCTATGGGTGTATGCACGAAACATAACCACCACCTTCCCCCACCCCCTGCAATGGCAGCCATATTAGTTGGATGACATAATCCCACTTCTGTGCACAGACACATGCTTTGAGGAAAGAGGATAATGATTAGGAATAAAAACTATAACTAAAAAAAGAATGAGCCTTCCCGTGAAGGTTCGTCAAGATACTTCATGCAAAAGTAGTTATTGAACGAAAATGCAATTCGCACAGACGAATGGACAGGCAGTCAAGAAAGATGGATGGATGGATGGATGGATGGATTGAAAGACCCACAAAGTAACCAGGCCACGAAACGCGTTCCTGAGGTCCACTTTTTACTGCAGGGTGACAAATTTTAACACATGTTGTCATGATGAGTATTTATTTTATTTAGTCTTTACCATTTCACACTCAAATTTGTTCAAGAAAATTTTAATTTTCTAATAGAAAATGTCCATTTGCAGACCAAGAGAAGACTGTTTTTGAAAATTTACCAATGGAGTAACAGTCTCGGTTACCGAGCCAGTCGTTCTAGTGGTAGATTTTCAAAAATAGTCTTCTTTTGGTCTGCAAATGGACATTTCTCAAAACCACTACAGAAGCCATTTTTTGACTGATATGAGGGATAAAGGATTACCATATAATCTTGAGTTAGTATTTACGAGGATTCCGTAGTTTGTATAGCTTACGAAAATACATATTTTCAACAGTATTTGCAGAAATGGGGCAACCTGGAAGTACAGTCAGACAACCTAATTTAAATGGCATACTTGCCACTTGGGGCAACAAAGTATTTTCCTAATTTTTGAGCCCCGATAACATCCCTACTACGATAGCCAAACTTCCTATGAGGTTTTATCACGATACTCCAAGCAAAGGTAGTTATCGAACAAAAACACAAAATTTGCACAGACAGACACAAACTCAGAAACATAGCTGAATGGATGGATGGATGGATTCTTTTTAGGGCAGGAGACTAATCACTTAAATATGCATGTTCCTTGTCTCCCTGCCTAGTATGTGTAGATAGGCAACATTTTAACACCAACATAAATAAGCTTCCCTAGGAGTGCCCCTCAACAAGCTTCTTGAAGATTCATTTAGGAGCTATCATGCAGGACACAGACAATGGAAGAATCCAGTTTATCGATCAATCATATGACATCATAATCAACATCATCACATGTAAGCTGATGTCATAATCAATTAGGACATTAATGACATGATTTAGTCTGTAACAAATGCTTAATAGTCTGTCAAGTTGTACGAATTCTATGTCTTTACTATTTACTAAACATCCAGTTGAAAATTTTGAAACTAATTTGACTGGGCACTGTTGTGCCATAGGCAGGAACAGCGGTCAGTCCAACTAGTTTCAAAATACTCAACAGCTTACTTGTATAGTCTTTACTAGGGTTAGGGTTAGTCAGAAAGATGGATGGAGGAACTGAATGATGCCCACCCCTTCAACATCCCAGAAACACTGATGTGAGTGCATGCACACCTGTAGGGGCATGTACACACACGTACACATATGCACTCAGTACACACACCGCATGGTGCAAGTCCTGGACATTTGTTACTGATAATCTCCAGAATTTGAGAGCAAATAATGAATTGTCCAACTCACAGAAGTGTGTATCAGCAGTATATTCAGAATCGATATACAGCGAGATTTATTTAATTAAAGCTTATAAAATAATAAATATAACATTGAGCAATAATGAAGAATTGACAGAAAATCTATAGAATAACCAACACATACACTATAGACATCAAACTCTCATCTGCTCCCTGCATGCCCACACTACGCCTTTTTAGATGACCTTAACCTTTGACATTTTAGGCCCGCGATATCGGATATCAGGACAGTTCTTTAGAACTACAAGGACATCCACGTGCACCCAAGTTTGCTCAAGAATAGTTTGGCTAATAGAACTTCACTTATACCACTGGATGACCAATTAGATGACTTGACCATTGACCTTTTGACCACCAAATCACAAGTGTATTTCATACCTCCAACAACAACATGCCATCCTGAACAAACATGTAGTCACACACAGACGCATACACTGACCGACTGACAGATGGCAAGACAGACAGATAGAGAGGCAGGTGGGCAGGCAGTCAGGCAAGCAGGCATCCAGCCAGCCAGGCAGTCAGCCAGACAGACAGGCGGCAAGACACACAGACAGCAAGACACAGACAGCAAGACTGGCAGGAAGGCAGGCAGGCAGACTTGGTTATTCCAGTAGCCCTGTAGCATTTCCTGACCAGACAAATAACACTGGCCTAAAATGACTTCTGTAGTTATCTTGAGAAAATATCCATTTGCATACCACTAGAAGACCAATTTCCACTGAAATGACTGGCTTGATAACTGAGCCAGTAAGTCTAGTGGTAACTTTTCAAAAATAAGCTCTTGGTCTGCAAGTAGACATTTTCTATGAGAAAATTGAAATTTTCTTGAACAAATCGGAGGATTAGAGGGGTTATAGACGTGCTTCGCGCAATCTACTGCTGCATGGAATGTCTACATTAACATAACTTACTAACAAATTTACAAAGCGCAGTAATAATTATATACAGCCTCACAATGCCCGAAGTTTTTTAATCTGTAACTAATGTTTACTGACAATGCAAAATCATCCTGACTAAAACACTATACTGGCTAGCAGTAAATAAAAGCTAAAGATCTGGCTAAATATTATCCCGATACCGATAAAAATACTGACATTAATCAAGACAAGTGAATTTCTATTACCGCATAATGGAGGAATCCAGTTTTAGCTCCACCCACACTTCGCTCGTGTTGGGATTGATCGATCCCTGAACTCTCTGACTATCAATTTCCAGAAAGCTATACAAGTAAACTGTTGATTATTTAGGAACTCATTTGACTGGGTGCCGTCACCCAGTAAAATTAGTTTCAAAATACTCAACAGCATGTTTATTAAATAGTAGTAAAGGCATACAATTCGTACAACAACACGTACATAGTCCGCCACAAAGTAAGCGTTCATGATGAATGTATCTACGTCACTCATGTTGCAATTGATTATGATGTCATCCTACGCATCACGTAGTTGATTATGACATCATATGATTGAGGGATAAACTGGATTTCTCCTCTATTGAGCATAGACACATATCTTAACATGTCTAAAGCAAGTGTTTAATTAACAATCTAAATGGTCAAGATTTGTCAAGGCCATTGATATCTGTCCTTAGGGGGGTGATACATGTATATTTGCAGGCCAAGAGAGGACATTTTTCTGAAATTTACCACTGAAATGACTGGCTCAATAAATTAGTGGTAAATTTTCTAAAATAGCCTTCTCTCAGCCTGTTAATGGACATTTCTCAAGATCCATGCAAAGGCCAGTATTGCAAGGCTTTAGCGTGAAAAGGTTAATACAAATTAGCTGTAACAAGAGGGATTCAGTTCTAGCTATGCCACGCCCAGTTCTAACTAAACCACACCCATTTATAGCTAAACTCTGTCCATTTTTTTATGCGTGTTGGAATCGATTTGAAACTTTCAAACCTGAATTCATAGAATCTAAATTTCAAGGTAACTTTACATATAATCAGTTGAATATTTTGAAACTAATTCAACTGGGAGCCTATGGCAGCAACAGCTTCCGGTCAAATCAGTTTCAAAGTATTTAACAGAATGTTTAACCCAACAGGCCTATGCAATGGTGGTGAGAAACATCCATTTATAGGCCAAGAGAATACTATTTTTGAAAATTTTACCACTGGAATGACTGGCTCGTTTACCTATTTTCAAAAATAATATACTCTTGGCCTACAAATGGACACAGGCTAGGCTGAAATTTTTATTTTTCTTAACCATTTATCCAATGTCCTGGACCACGAAAAATGGCATCTGTAGTGGTCATGAGGACTGTCCATTTGCCGGACAACAGAAAATAATAATTTTCGTAAATTTAAGTGCGAAAATTTTAATTTTCTCGGAAAAGACCTAGAAAGGGTTAATTGATATGAGTAGCAATTCCAGCGCATTGGGGCATGAGAGGTTAATAAACTGTACATTCATCAGACATAGAATTCATATACCTTCATGACAGACTCATTGACATGATGACAGATTTATATCATTTTGATTGTGCCGTAAGATAACAAGTGAAATATTTTCATTTTGATATCCGATACTTGAGTGACAGATCAGATCCCTCTATTGGAAAGGCCTTAGAGCAGTGTTTCATGACAGACTGTACAAGTGCACCCTCAACCAAACTTGAATACATCTAAATTTTGTGATTAATGTCTTTTTGCAATAAGCTTCTGTTAATACAAATGTGAAAGGCATCATTGGCATATCTAAATTTAACGACAATGGACCTTTCCAGTTTTAGCTATGCCCCACCAACCACTAGCTAAGCTCCACCCTCATATTGCTGTGATGGCATTGATCAATCCCCAAATGCCCTGACTATCAATTTCCTGAAGACTATACACTTAAGTTGTTGAATATTTTGTAACTAATTTGACTGGGCGGTGATGCTGCCTATGGCAGCAACAGAGCCCAGTCAAATTAGTTTCAAAATATTCAACAGGATATTTATTAAATAACAAAAACAAGCAATTCGAACAACAACGCATAGTCCGTATTCAACTAAGTGTTCGTGACGTACTTATCTACATCATTCATGGCGTTATTGATTGTGATGTCATTCGATACATCACGTAGTTGATTGTGACGTCATATGATGGATGGATACAGTGCAAAGGTCCATTGGTGGACAGATACAATAGAATTTGGTCTGCTATATCACAAAGCTTCATCAACATTTCTCAACAATAGATAGAATGAAACCCGTACTTGTTCGGTAGGGTGCAAACCGTTAAATAGAAAAACAGCATCAGTTTATATTGTAAATAATTGATGAAATACAAAGCAGATCATTACAAATGCGTGAAAGGTGTTGCCGTCAATGACAAGGTCAATAACAGAAACAACCAGTTAACAAAAATAATTAATAGGGCCATCCTTAAATAATAGTTTGGTTGCCCACCCCCGACTGACCCTAAAAAAAATGCCAACTCAAAATCATTTTTTATAGTTTCCTGCGAAGAAATATTTTTTCTGATGAGAGATTGAATTGACCGCTTTCGTCAAAATTGGCTCAGATAACCTTTAGAAACTGTTTGCTTTATAGTCTCTGCTTCAGGTTCAAATAAAAACCCTCAAGTTTTGTTCTTTAAATTCAATTTTGTAATGTTATATTTCAGCATGTCAAAAAAAAGAATTTCCCTACACTATTCCAACCACCAGGGAGAGGACAACCAAAAAGTCTTCTACGGATGATTTGATACAAATTTGAATGAAATTATCGGCGCACAACAATGTTCATGCAGTCTAAATATTCTAAAATTATCATCACAGGTTCCAGTTGACACTGGACACTTGCATTGAAGAGCAATATGACTGTAAGATGTTGTTGACTAAGACAGAAGGCAGCAACAGCGCCCAGTCAAATTAGTTTCAAAATATTCAACAGCTTAAATGTGTAGTTTTTTGGAAACTGATTGTCAGGGTGTTCAGAGATCGATTGATCCCAAAATGAGCGAGGTGTGGGTAAAGCTTAGTTAGAGATGTTCGGGGCATAGCTAAAACCGGAAAGGGCAATTGCATTGATTGAACAGCAATGCACATACACTATCTTTGCTAAATATTTAGTTTTTTCATAGAAAGCGTATCTAGCTAGGTGACGATATTGAAAGCAAGCTGACGGTATGGATACCAATTGGACAAAATTAACACAAACAATATCATAGTTTGTGAAAAATGGCATGGTCAACTTTGATTCCACAAGTGTCAAATTTGTTGGTATATTTTAAAATCCTTATTTGTAGATGAATTGTTCAGGATCCTTCACATAGACATGGCTATACCCGGATGAGTGAAATTAAGCAATGCGTTACATGTTAAACCTTGGTCTGACACAGCTCATAATGAAGGAATCCACATCTCTAGCTGAGCTCAACCCACGCTTCGCCCGTCTTGGAATCGATCAATCCCTGAACTCCTCGACTATCAATTTCCAGAAAACTCCGGGTAAGCTGTTTAATGTTTTGAAACTAATTTGACTGGGTGCTGTTCGCTGCCACAGCCCAGTCAAATTACTTTCAAAATATTCAATAGAATGTTTATTAAATAGCAAAGACATACAATTCGTACAACAATGCTTAGTCCATCATCAATTAAGCATTCGTGACAAATTTATCTACGTCATTCATGGCGCCATTGTTTATGAGGTCATCCTACACGTCGCATAATTGATTATAATGCCATATGATTGATGGATAAACTGGAACGCTCCATTACAACTACAATGTGCAGTCGATGGTGCGTGATCGCAAATCCCTATGCTTTCACCAACCTTGATATTCTGCACCACCTCTTACTCAGCAACCCTCTCCACCCCTCCCCCTGCACTCTCACTACCGCCCCACACCCTCACTACCGCGGGGACAAAGCCTAGTGAAAAACATCATCTTGTTATTTGCAAATTCAGTGAATTATGCCACCTTTGCCCCACCAATACCCTAGGAATGAATAAATGTTGCCTTGCAATACACAATCACATAGGTAACCCACATAACAAATTTGGTTGAATTCTGCCAACTTTGATGCTCTGCCACTCACACCCACTCCAATCTACAACCCCACCAAAGGGCATAATGTAAACGGTGTCTCGCAATCGAGTGAATCGATACTCATATGGGCAGCTCACATAAACATTTGGTTGAATTATTGTCATGGTTTCGCAGGAGATAAACAGACAGACTGATTAATGGACAGACAGAGACGATTGCAATATCACAACCATTTTTTCAAAACGCATGGCGCTAATTAATCCTTAGTGTGCTACAGATCATAGCTTCCATTAACTCTTGTTTACTGATCACTCTTAATAATCCCTTCATCTTTTATGTCCACATGATCATTCTTTTTCATATCTGGTGTGTTTTTTGTCAAGATAACGCGTGCCACGGCCAATGCGAGCAACGTGGAGCTGGTTATGTATGTGATTCGGTGCAGACTGTATGGACAGTACAAGAGCAGCACCATTACCGGGACATAGGCAGGGAATGTGATCAGTCGCGAAACGCTGCTGTGGACACAAATTCAACAATAAAAATAAAAGAAATCAGAGACCACTCGCTAACACATTTTTGTAAGTTTTTCCTCAAATCCAGAACTTCTTTCCGAATCAATTGAGACCAAAGTTAGGCGATTTATCGTTTCCTGGAATTTTGAAATTTTTAATTTTGAAACTTGAGTTAAAACTTTAACCATCACAAACGAGAAATGACAAATTCATTATGATGCACGTAACTCTCTGTTGAATATTTTGAAATTAATTTTCTGGGAACTGTTGCCACCTATTGCAGCAGTAGGTTTCCGTTATATTAGTTCCAAAAATATCCAACAGCTTTCCTGCAAGGTTATCATGAAATTGGAAGCAATGGAAGCAGTAGATTTTCAAAGTCTTTTCTGGGTTTACAAATGGACATTGACTAAGGAAATCTCTAGCTTTTCTTGACCCATCTTGACCATTGACGCGTTAATTTCCTGGCAACTATACTGACCAGCTCTTGATCCTGCAGAATATTTTGAAAATCTTTTACATTCTAATTTCTCGGATGTCAGATATGAGGATATGAACACTGGATGCCAATCGAATTCCACTACGCATTGCGCTCTATAATAATTATTTTCCCTAGATAGCAACAGCTGCCAGTCAAAAGCACCTAACATCTAATTTGGCACATAACAGCGCTGTGTTTGTTTGAAATGCTCAAGTAGTATGTGGAAAACCAGACAACCTATTTTCGAAATGAATGACTAATACTAACTGGAATGGAAAGCGGTTAAAAGTGAAATGAGTAATGGAATCTCCTATATCAACAGGATAAAGGATACAATTAGCATTCTATTATCTGTGCACTGTCAATCCAATGGCGCATCTAACTGTTTTTGTCGGAAAAATACAAACTCAAATTCAAAGCGCTTATACAGGAAAGCTGTTGAAAATTTTGCAATTAATTTGACTACAAAACATTGCTGCCACAGGCAGCAATGTCTTGCATTCAAATCTAAATTACAAAAAAATTGTATTAACAGAATATCATAGATGTTTCAAATGTCATCTGAGGTGTTAAAATGGCTACGGAAATATAATAGTGAAACGGGCACTTTACCAGAACATCATGAATAGTAATCTCTAGTTAGTGTCCCATTCATTTGCATACATGTAAGTACCGTAGCTATCTAGGCCGTTAAAAATTTGATTACATGAAAGGAATTGTGTTCCTAAACTGAGCAAGTATTAAAAGATTTAAAACTGTGGTCCCGAGTAGATCAGCTGCAGCTAGACTATTGTATTATCAATCCTTTAACACTTAATCATAGGAAATACACCATCATTGTCTTAATTCTTTCACCGACAAATACCTGTAAAAGTATAATCTTTATGATATAAAACTTATTAAGCTGAATATTCTGAAATTAATTTGACTGAAGGACATTGATGCCTAACGTAGCAATGGCTTCCAGTCAAACTAAGTTCAAAATATTCAACCATTTTCCGGTATAGTAGCTTCGGAAATGAGATATGGGGAATTCATCAGTGCAAAGGTTAATGGTCAAGCTGGCCAAAACTGGCCACCAGTGGTCTTGCTCAATATCGATTTACAGACCAAGAGCAGATTATTTTTGAAAATATTTTACGACTGGAATGACTAGATCAATAATCGAGTCAGTCAGTCCAGCACTAAGTTCTCAAAAACAGTCTTTTCTTGGTAAAAAAATGGACATTCTCTGTGAGGTTTTAATTTTTTTAACCAAATCTAAACATCAAATAGTTAAAGCCTTTAACCACTACATGTAAATGTGGAAAGGATAAATTGGATATTTTGAAACTAATTTGACTTGGAACTGCCGTTAAATATAGATCGCAACATACAGTTAAATTCCGTGTATATTGCGCACTTTTTTGCTCAAATTACATGTTATAAAAAGCTCCTGCGCACTATATACAAGGATAAATATACACCTGTGCATAAGTTAAGCACCACCCTATTTTTACGCACATGCGAGGGTATATGTGCTATGAAGAAAGCAATAGCATAAACATTTATGTACCCATCCATCTTAGTGCAAGAGGTAATAATGCAACTAGAGGAATGCTGATTATGATGGTGGGGAAACACTGTATGTTTTTGTTTGAACTTGAAAACGAGGCCTGAATATGGTTACGTTGACACAACTGACAACCATTGCCCTACAGTTGACACACGTGGCTAGATTGTCATTAATGGTGTCTGAAAACGAAGTTTAACATCTGTGCACGAGTTTGAGACTGTCATTATTAATACCGGGTATATCCACCTTGTGCCTGGATGACGGCCTGGACACGACGTCTCATGCTGGTCACCAACCGACTGATACGCCATTGTGGTATTCATTGCCATTCAAGATGGAGTGCGTCTGTTAATTCCTGTAGGTTCTGCACAGGAGGATCCCTCCTTCTCACCATGTTTCCCAGAATGTCCCAGATATGCTCAATAGGGTTCATGTCAGGGCTCCTTGCTGGCCATGGTAGGGTTTCGATGGCATTCTGGCGGAGGTATTCATGCACAGCTCTAGCACGATGTGGTCGGGCGTTGTCATCCATGAATATAAGGTGGGTTCCAGGTGCATGATTTACAAAATGAGGGACCACAACTCTATCCAGTATGGAATCTTGATATCTTTGTCCATTTAGTGTTCCAGGTACAGTCAACAGATCCAGCTTACAATCAAATGAGATGCACCCCCATATCATAACGGAACCTCCACCAAATGGAACTTCTTCCATGATGTTACGTTGGTCGTACGCCGTGCGTCTGGACCTCCATACACGAGTTCGACCATCTGTGGCATGAAGCAGGAACCGACTTTCATCGGACCAGTGTACCCGTCTCCAGGATCTCATGTTCCAGTGTCTTCTTTCGTTGCACCACCTCAGACGCTCCTCTTTGTGGTGTGCAGTGAGGAGAGGACGTCTGACAGGTCTCCTAGCTTTCATGCCAGCAGCATACAGTCTCATTTTGACGGTAGACATTGACACTCTATTGCGCGTTTCCCATTGCTGGCTGAGCACTCTGCTGTTGGTGAATGGAGATCTCCTAACAAGGCGTACTAGGGCTCGATCATCACGGGCAGTAGTCTTCTTCGGTCTTCCAGATCTAGGCCTGTCCTTCACCTCGTTAGTTTGCCCATGTTTTGCAATCAAACGACTGATTACAGTATGGTTAATGTTCAGCTGTCTGCCAATCTCTCTGCATGACATACCAGTGGTATGCATGCCTATGATTTGCCATTTCACACGATCACTTAACCTTCGTCTTGCCATAGCGGTTCACAATCAAGAGCTAATTCTCTCTGTACAAATAAACCACGGTCATGAACACAAAATTCCTAATCTTGTCGCCTAAATCTGTATGTAATGTTCTACACCTCAAACTGGACTTTTACATAACTGAACACGTGTGCTGTTTCCCGCCACACACGGACATCAAGCGGCGTGAAGTCATGCATGCATGTGCATTTCGTACTTGGAATTATGTCAGCTAACGCGGGGACAAAAAGTATGGCAGCCTAGTTGTACCATCATGTTTCTACGTTCTATTGTTTTTGCTGGTGCTTAACTTTTGCACAGGTGTATATTTGTCCCATTTTTTTCCTCAGAATTTTTCGTCAGAATCACAAAATTCAGAGCTGAAAATGTGATTTTATGGATTGGGAATCAGTTGGGAATAACGATCGCATTCTAACATGTCTATAATGGTACTAATAGATCGTTGAAATGCCTTACTACTGTCTAAATACTGTGTTATACCTTTATTAAATATCATAGTGTTGTAAAATGATCAAATAAACCATCATTCAACTTTTTTACAACGCCATTGTTTCCTGTAATTTGTTCTAATTAATATATATAAGGGGAGGTTACTCTTGTCTTCCCAAGTTGAACATAGAGATGTTTAAAATCCATAGATTGCTACACAGATACGGACATAAATGTGTTAAAAAAATAATGATAGGGCCGATGTTTTTCAAGGGGATCTAGCATTTACATAGATATAGAAAGGAATGTTTTCTATGTGCTAAACGGCACAATGTTTTGACCAATCGGCGGGCAGGATGATTATGATTGACAGGTTAAGGTTAAAGGTCACAGCTGTCAACGTCTCATGGGCTCGCCTTTGATATAATTATCAAAATAATTACCGGCACTGTTAGTGAGCCAAAATGGATTTGAGTAGGGTTTTTTTATTAAAATAGATTTTATTCTCTCAAGTATCAGCGCACAACTCATATTTTATGAATTGAAACAAAATAAATATGCAATTTTTATGTTCTAACGACCATTTATGTTAATGAGCACTGCTCAAATCAAATTCGGATTCTAACCTGTTCTGATGGAAATTATATTTGTATTTTTATATCGTTTTATATCGTTCAATAAAGTTTAATACAAAATATTTGCTAAAAGTGTATGCAAATGATATTCCCGTGATTAAACAACAGAGTAACGCACGCCACAAATGGGATTTTATAAGGAAAGCGTATTCGACACGCAGTAAGTCATTGATTCTTTTGTTACCAGTTTTCGTTCACATGTCTCTCAATCTTACTGCGCACTATACACGGAAAGAAGGTTTTTTTCAGGCCGATTTTGGTCAAATTTAGGGGTGCGCACTATCCACGATAGCGCAATATACACGGAAATTAACGGTAGAAACTAAAACTCCAGAACTATTGCCCGATGCTTTATAGTGACTTAGAAGTCTGGATGCCAATTGGTAACGCCTACACCCTGTGGGTGAGCAACCATATATTGCATCATGTTCCAGTTGAATTAGTTTCAAAATACTGAACACCTTTCCTGCAGATTTTTTTTTGCATTAGAGCTGGTTTTTCAAGGTTTAACGGATTAGTTAAGCAACAGATATGTTCAGTATTAACTCCAGTATTATCACAAAGTATTGCGATACTATTGAAATAGATGAATCCGATCTGTCACTCCAGTATCTGACGTCATAAACAAATACGTTAGCTGACGTCAAAAATCAAAATGATGTTGCTCTGGCGTAAAAATTTAAAGGTCTGTTATGAAAGTGTACGAATTGTATGTCTTTGATGAATTTATGATTTAATGAACTTTCTGTTGAATATTTTGAAACTAATTTGACTGGGAGCAACAGCTCCCAGTCAAATTAGTTTCAAAATATTCAACACCTTACCTGGATCTATTTACCTTGAAATGAAGATTCTGGGACGGCAGGTTTCAAAGTGTTAAACTTTAACCCCAAACATGTGTACAAAGTTAGCGGAGCAAAGTTAGCGGAGCATAGCTAGAAATAGACGGGACATAAATACAAATAGATCCTTCTATTAAAATCTCCTACGACTTTGCGGTGAAGCAAATAAATTTTGCAAGGGGGAGGGGACACATTTCTTGGTAGTTTGACCACCAATCTTAAAGAACCACCTTATAATATCCCAGTTGAGTATGTTTCAATGTATTAATTATTATTAAGAGAACATACTCATACCTGTCAGATGGTTTATCCCAGAGTGAGAAGATAAGTGAAATCAGTGCAACCATCACAGTTGACATTCGACTCTCATCGTTCACCAGCACTAAGGAAAATCTACAAAATAAATAGGAATTTGTTAAAACCATCTTACTACAAGGTCATACCAAATTCCATTTGTCAATTCATCATCTACATTGACTCTTTCATATCTGAAATTCCGATATGGTTCTATATTTCAATGCAAAAATATCAGTCAGATTTGAATATTATGAAAATAGATTATCTGGAAGCCATTCTAAGGCAACAAATTTCAGTTAAATTGTCTTCAAAATATTCCAGAGAATATTTCTTACACCGTAAATAAACTTTTGAATTTTGTCTTAACACGTTTCAACTCAAGTTGGCTAAAAATTGTTTCTGCAGTGGGCTTAAGAAAATCTCCATTTGCAGACCACTAAAAGACTATTTTTGAAAATTTACCACTGGAATGACTGGTTCAATGACCAAACCAGTCAATCCAGTGGTAAATTTTCAAAAATACTCTTCTCTTGATCTTCTTGAGATTTTCTTGAACAAATTTGATGGTTAAAGGGTCAAAATATTCAGATGGACACCATTATAAAAGTGGACGTGTATCTGAGTAAGCGAGGACAGCGGCTATTTATGCTTTACTGATGGAGCCGGGGAGATAATCCTGAAACCAACCATTCATAGACATGTACATGTAGACGTGCATTTGTAAACTTTCCTTCCCATGCCTGGCTAATTCCAAACATGGTTGAGTCTCTTTCTGGAAGAAATTCCTTTTTCTTTTCAGGATAGAAACTTCAAGAGAGCGTTTTCTGGAGATATCGAAATGTTATGTGTAATCGTTGAAAACACACCTTCATTGCCTTAACCCTTTCGCTGACAAATCCCGCAAAAAAAAAAATTCTTTATGATACAAAACTTATTCTGTTGAATATTTTGAAATTAATTTGACTGGAAGCTGTTGCTGCCATAGGCAGCAACAGCTTCCAGTCAAATTAATTTCTAAATATTCAAGTTTTCCTGTATAATTGCCTTGAAAATGAGATACAGAGAAAATCCATCGCTGAAAGTGTTAATAAAATACACTATTTTTACTTGACCTATTTAATTCTGCATTCCAAGGAAATTGATTTCAAAAGATCTAATAAAACTTAGAAATTTTAGTTTATTTTTCCATATTTTTCTTTAATTATTTCACTTATAGCTTTCCTATATGATTTCCTTAAAGATGGGATAATAGGTTTTTAGGATAATAAGAGTTAATCTTTAAGTGTATTATCCCAGGTTCTTGTCAACAAATTTATCCAGGTACGGCAAATTGGATTTCCACATCAATATAATCCGAGATACTTGCTACAAGTATAGGCCGAGGTAAACCTAGAAATCTAGCTAAGAACACACCCATTCATAGTAGGGCTGAGATTCGGGACAATTTTCACAAACCGAACCGGCTCACGATACAGATGTCCGAATCACGAACTGGTTCACGAACCTTTTAATATTGTATGCGAGAAATTACTCCTAATAGCAAATAACATTGAAAGGCAGGTGGCTTTACTGGGTAAATGGTAGAAAAACACAAACTGAGACAAATGTTAGAAAATAATATAAGATTCATAGTCAACTAAGTTCCATTCATGGTCATTTGGGTAAATCACACTTAGAGAACATTCAGAGATTGCTTGTCTATTAGCCCTTTCACCGACAAATCCCTGAAAAAGTAAATTCTTTATGGTACAAAACTTACTCTTTAGCCTTAGGCAGCAACCGCTTCTAGTCAGATTAATTTCAAAATATTCAACAGTTGTCCTGTATAGTTTTCCTAAAATTAGACATGGGAATTCATCGGCGAAAGTGTTAGCTTATGTATGATTCACGAACCACACGAATCCCATGCAAGCGAATCGAACCATGGTTCGTCTTCCCTTGGTTTGCGATTTTCCAAACCAACGAATGTTCGTTACAGCCCTAATTTCTAGCTAAGCCCTGCCCATTTCTAGCTAAGCCCTGCCCATTTCTAGCTAAGCCCTGCCGATTTCTAGCTAAGCTCCGACCACTTTTCAGCGTGTTGGAATCAGTGTAATATATACTTTGAATCCTGAATTCCCAGAATCCGAATTTCAAGGTAACTATCCTGGTAAGTTGTTGAATATTTTGAGACTAATTTGTCCGGGAACAGCTACAGTCAAATTAGTTTCAAAATATTCAATGGAATGCTTATAAAGTAGTAAATCGATCAAAGACATACAACTCGGACACTAGACCAACTTTCCAATGTTCATGGTGTAGCTAGATACATCATTCATTATACATTTTGATTATGATGTCAGCATAATGTGACATAATTCATTATGACATCATATACTTGAGTGACAGATTGGATCCACCCATTGTTGGTCTTCTACATATGGTGTGCAGTGTACAAAAAAATAGAATCAAATTCCTTAGTGATGGTGGTGGTGGTGGTGGTGGTGTAGGGCTGCGCGATATACCGATACCATATTTAAAACCGATATCCCGCACTGACGGTTTCATAACCGATTATAAAAAATAAATATCGAATAACCGAATATGAACATATTTTCGGTTTTTCGTATCAGGATTGTTAAAAATAAAAGATACTAACGAGCATGAAAAGCGTAATGAATAATAATGGCCAGACTTTCCATTAAGCTACGTTCGGGCCAACTAATAATTGAACGTGGCCCCAATTGCGCATATTGTGTAACTCCATGTAACTCGCTGTCCGCCGAGAGAAATCAAGCAGCGAATTAATTTAATCACGGGCCTTTGAATTTTCGTCCATCCATCCCTCTACAACATATTCCCCCTACTATATATATATAAATATACACGTATATTATATATAGTAGGAGGGATATGTGGTAGAGGGATGGATGGACGAAAATTCAAAGGCCTGTGATTTAATAAATATCCACTCGTCTTTTCTCTGATAGTCTCAGATAAATTTGCAATATAAAACACAACACTAACGCGGGAATTTGTCATTGAAATTTGTATCGGGGAAAACATTTCTAAACAACGGCATCCATTTTATTTATGTCACCGGCTAATTAACATAATGCAGTCGTCCCAAAACTAAATCGCCCGAATGCATCAAAATCTCGCCAATAAATATAATGCTGAATACATTTTGCTGATTAGAATATAATTTTAAATAAAATTATTACTCAAACCGTTTTTAAAACGTTATCTTCGATACACAATATCATATTAACTTATGAAATTCGCGTTCGCAATATTACAGTTTTCTTCAAGGCATGATTTCGTCCTCGGGCCGAATTGGAAATGAAAGAAGAAAGGGAGATAATTACATCATAATTAATTACAATCACGTGATTAGGCTACGTCTTTTCGCAACCTGTTTTACTGATTTATGATTAATTTTGACAAAATAAACGATGTTTATTTAACTGTGCTTAATATTTAGGCGGTCTAATTAATAATTTCACTCCCGCGGTGATGGATATTATAAGGTATATTAAGCTTTAAAGGCGTAAAACGTTACGACTGTATCAGGGCGTGAAAATACGTTCTGCTTTCGTGCCATTTTTTATCCTTTACATTTTTTGTTTCATGTCCATAAAACCGATATTCGGTTAAAACCGATATGAAGTCATATCGAAACCGATATGGCTGTAAGCCAAACCGCGCAGCCCTATGGTGGTGGTGATTTACTGAAAGTTGTTGTTGCTGAAGATAGCAATAGTTCTCCATCAGATCATTTTCAAAATCTTTCCTTTGCAAACCAAGTTGTTTTTTTTAAATTTACAACTGGAATACCTGGCTTAATAAATGAGCCAATCATTCTTGTGATAAATTTTCAGAAATTGTATTCATTGGTCTGCAAGTATCTAGACATTCAATATGCAGGGCCTAATCCGGACTGATTTTGAACCCGTTATAAAGGGTTTGGATGCCATCAGTTTGGGCGCCCAAATTATGAACAAAACAAATAAAAAGCTCCTAGGAGAGCTGTATGGTATCTTCTGATACATTTTTTCACAAATTTGTGTGAAATATCACCTCCGAGGCCCCTCTTTTGCACCATCTACACAGCTAAGGGTGACCAAACTGAAAACCTGGATCAGGCCCTGATATGTTTTTTACCACTTTTGACAAATGAAAGGCTAACAATACATATATTCACAGTATCAACTCTCCATTTTAGAGAAAAATTTGGAATATTTTGTAAATAAATTCACTGCATTAACTCCAGGAACCTGACTTATTAAAGACAAAAAATCATTTGGAATCTAAAAAAAATTGAATATTTTGAAAATAATTTTAGTAGGAGCTGCTGCTACCATAGGTAGCAAAACTTCCTGTCAAATTAGCTTGAAAACATTCAACAGCCTGCGACAATTCTGTATCATCTTGAAATTGTGATTCTGGGACTTTATGATTCAGTGGTTAAAATTGCCTGGATAAACAGTTCGAGTAAAATTAATTTCAAAATCTTCAGCACAATATTTCTCATATCATAAAAATGTATCATATCTGTGCCGTAATGCGGATAGGGTTAAACCTTTTTAAGTGCATCACTTAGAGGTACAATGTGCTTAATTTAAATGTTAATTTGGGGTGAAGGGAGCGGGAAGTTCCTTAATTATTTTAAATTGATCAGTACCAGTCGCTATTAGCATTCATATATTTGTGCAATTTAAGAGGTATCATGGCATTAACACGCCAGCCGGGTCTCAAATTACATTCACGGCACGAAACTCCAGTACCATTTATTCACTTGAACCAGCGGAATTAGTGCGAAATGTCGGGAACAAATTTACCCGCTGTATCAGGTAAACAGAACGGACAGCGCTAACTAGCCGTCGAGAGTGAGTTCAATTGAACGAGAAAGTGAACACACACAAGCTAGAGTGCTTGTTTTGTATGACGGGAGTGTCGGCCAATTGGCAACGCTTGCCCCTATAGTGGAACATTTATTTGTATGGAAAATCAATGTCGGCACTTGAGACGCCAAAAGAAATGAATCTCCGATTCTTGCTTGCCCCGCTACTTTAGCGCAAGAAGCGGTTCATGAAAGATTCAATTTGCGAATGTGAAAACACTGTATTATTCGCGTCCCAGATCTGGAAAGTGTGTCGTCCGGATTACTGATGATATGGCGCCGGACAAATGTTCAATAAAAACACACAAGATCAATAGCGTCTGTGTTAATTAGCCTACGCTGGCCAAGATTATTATTATTATTATTATTATTATTATTATTATTATTATTATTATTAACCCATTTACTGCACCAGGCAAGGCTTCTGTTAAAACAGAGATATGCAACTTAACTCTTTCACTGATGAATTCCCATATCTCATCTTCCAAGGCAACCATACAGTAAAACTGTTGAATATTTTGAAATTAATTTGACTAGAAGCTGTTGCTGCCTAAGGCAGCAACAGCTCCCAGTCAAATTAATTCCAAAATATTCAACAGTAAGTTTTATATCATAAAGAACTTACTTTTTCAGATATTTGTCAGTGAAAGGGTTAGTACAGCACAGGGATAAGTTAACGTGTTTCCGAAACAAAATAAAACATACTGTTGAATATTTTGAACATAATTAGATGGGAAGACATTGGTGACTGAGGCAGAACATTTCTTACTAACTAACATGGGTAAATGCGAGTGTGGAATGGTTGTTGTTAACATTGTTGTTGTTGTTGTTGTTTTGTTGTTAAGAGATTTTTTTATAACTTTCATTCTACTGGAGAGATCATCTCCAAATTTGGAGCATGGGGTCTAAAACGCAACAGCAACAGCTTTCAGCAACAGTTAAACAGACATTTTTACGCATTCTTTAATAACTCTGGTTGTACTGGTGCAAATTCTCTGAACTTGGGTGGAAGTTTGCCCATGTTTTGTTGCCAACAGCTTAAAACAGCAACAGCTTTCAGCAACATTGTTTTCAAAATAGACATTTTCAAAATATTTTTCAATAACTGTAAGCGAGCGATCTTTTCTGAACTTGAGTTGATGTGTGTCCGTGGGTTCCCGAAGACACATGCAAATTTTGCAGTCAAAGACTAAAACGCAACAGCAACAGCTTTCAGCAACATTGTTTTAAAAAAAACACTTGACCTTACGGCGGCCCGACTGAAACGATATATCAACGACACGGGTATTGAACAAACTTGTCTTTGCTTAGTTTTCTTTTGGCAGGTAAATTGACAACTAACTGCAGAGGCTAGTTTTTGCCAGCTTGATCATTAACCCTTAACACTCTGATGTCAAAATTCTATCTTTTAATTGTGTTTAATAAAAGAGATACTGGTGTAGATTTTTCAACGATTTTGGTGGACGACGTTGCTGCTTACTATTCAGCAACATCTTCCCCCAAAATCGCTGAAAAATTAACACCATTCCAGCTCTAAATTTAATTTTAAAATCGTTAATGTAGACATTAGACCTGTAAGGGTTATACATAGCAAAGGGTTAACTATTTTATCACTTTTTGAGAAATTTCTCAGAGGATATCATTTTCAACATTTCCCATTCCAGACACCGCCCCCACCCCACCCCACACACCCAGCAAAAGACACATGCATGAAGATGAAGGGGTGGGGGGGGGGGGGAGAAATGGGAATGCATCAGCTCCATTAATACATAGAAGCATACATACAATAATAAAGTATCACTCGCTAAATAAATGGACAAGATGATGACTGGTACAAGCAAGAACAATTAGAGCCGGCAAACCCTCACCCTCCCACTTTTGTCACATTATAAAACATTTTAGGATTTTCCAGATTTTTTTTGGATTTGCCAAATTTTTTAGTGTAATCCTAGTGTATGGCCACACACTTTCCTGTGTTATGATTTGAGCAAAATAAGAGCGAAGGTTTCTGAGATATCCATAGTTCAAGAACTTGATCCAATCCAGATCCAGGTTCTTTTATCCCGATCAAGCCAATTAAGTCTGGAAAATCCTTTGTTAGAATTTGAGTCAAATCGGATCAGTGGTTTTTGAGATACAAGTGGAAACAGACGGATGGACGGACAGACAGTGAGACAGACATACCTGATTGCAATACCATCTTCCCCTTACAGGGTGGGAATAAAAATAACTGATGACAGTAGGCAAATGCAAAATGTCCAAAACTCTGTACACATGGTCGTGTGATGGAGCTTCAACCTCCATAGAATAAGCACTACAGACATATAACGCATCACAGGCTAAGGGCACATAACCCATAATACTCTGTAATGTTACTGAATGTTGGATGGAGTAACTTCCCTTTTTGATTACATATTTCAACAATGGAGCTTTAAATTTAACTATTTCACCGACAAATCCTGGAAAAAGAAAATTCTTTCTGAATCATAGCATAAACTGTTGATTATTTTGAAGTTAATATGACTGACGGCCGTTGCTGCCTAAGGCAGCAATGGCTTTCAGTCAGATTAATTTCAAAATATTCAACATCTTTACTGTATTATTGTCTTGAAATTGAGATATGGGGGAATTCATTGAGAAAACGGCTAAACTTCTCTATTCACTTCAGCAAGTTTATAAAAAAAAAACCTAAATATTAACCCTTCAATGGTCATGATTTGTTAGGACAATCAAAACACTTGCTTAGTGAATGCCCAAGACAATCCAAGAAGAACATTTTTGAAAATTGGAATGTTAACCTGGTTTCCAAATATTCAATTTTTTTAAATTGAGACAATGGGGCTTCAGAGGAATACCTTAAAAATGGCCGGTTAATTAATTGAATATTTATTTACAAAGCTAACGATATATTCTAATGATTAAGTGGTACTGGCTTCACATCCTTGAAGAAGAAACGATGTATAAAATCTCTCTGTAAATTCCACAAACTATAAAATTCCCTTTTTCTCGGATTCATTATTTCATACAGTATATAAATTAGGTTTGTACGATTATTGCTTTGAGTGACCACAATCGATTATGCAAGAATAATCATGATTACTCGATTAATCAGCTTGGGTACAAATTATCCAGACAAAACACCAAAAGTATACGAATGACGAAAGCTACAATTGTGATTGGAAAAGTCCATTTGTAGGCCAAGAGAAGACTATTTTTTGGAAAATGTATCACTGGAATGCCTGGCTCGATTCTCGAGCCAGTCATTCCAGTGATACATTTTGAAAAATAGTCTTCTCTGAACACGCAAATGGGCATACAGTCACTGAGCAAAGTGTAAATTTTTGCGACCGATCGTGTTAAAAAGTAATTAAATGGTAGTTGAAATATTTTATGCTTAAATATTTTATTTTATTTTATGAAATTTTCCATGATTATTCGACATACCGGTATATAATTTTTAACGATATAAATTCACGTATTAAGAATGGTTTTCAATTTAATCACGTAATCGCACACGCCTAATATAAATTGAATAAGATGATTTTACATGGCGCACGAATTATCCCGCTGGCGCGATCTAATGATGTCACATTGCTTGCCAAAGTATCTACATGTATGCTACCGTAGATATATCCTTATTTGTTTAATGGAAAAACGGTCACACAAATTCTGAATGTGTTTAAAATCTTTTAATCATAAAAACTGGTCAACAAAATCAAAATAATTACACAAGGAATGTCCAATGGACCTTTCCAGTTTTAGCTATGCCCCGCCCATCCCTAGTTAACCTCCATCCACACCTCGCTTGTGTTGGGATCTATCGACCCCTGAACTCCCTGACTATCAATTTCCAGAAAACTATACATGTAAGTTGTTAAATATTTTGAAACTAATTTGACTGGGTGCTGTTGTTGCCAATGGCAGCAACAGCGCCCAGTCAAATCAGTTTCAAAATATTCAACAGCATGTTTATTAAATAGTAAGGGCATATAATTCATCCAACCTAATGGACTAGTAAGCATTTAAGACGGACTAAATCAAGGTTTTCATGACGTAATGATTATATATATAACGTCATCCTACACGTCACTTAGTTGATTATGATGTCATATGATTGACTGAGGAAATTGAATTATGAATTGGAGGCCAAGAGAATATCTTTGAAAATTTATCACTGGAATGAATGGCTCAGTTAACGAGTCAGCCATTCCAGTAATATATTTTCAAAAATAGTCTCCTTTTGGCATGCAAATGACCATTAGTCAAGACCACTACAAAAAACACTCTTTGCGATAACACTTTGTGAGTTCTGAAAAATGTCAATGAAGATATAATTAAGCACACTATGTTTCAAGACACCACACCACACCACACCACCACCACCACCACCACTGACAAGCCAACAAACCCCCTCCCCCCTAACCCCAATCACCACCCCTCCTAGTGTCACAATATAAGTAAAGGGCTAAAGTTATCTCACGGAGAGTATTTCATGTAGCTATAGCAACAACCACAACACAACTACTCTCCATCCTCCCTACCACCACCTGTCACACACTCACACCAATACATCTACATGGTACTTACTTTAAATTTGTTGCCCACTCTATGAGAGCGGGTGTGTTCAGGATTAGTAGCCACAGGTAGAGATGAAATAGAGACAGATGTAGATACACTTTACCTCTTGCTGACTCAGAATCACGATGTAACACATACAAACAAATAACCTGCCAAGTAAAGATACATTGTTTAACCACTTAAAGGTCATGACAACCAAAACTGGCATCGAGAGTGGTCTTAACGAATGTCCATTTGCAAGTCAAGAGAAGACCATTTTTTTGAAAATTTATCACGAATGACTGACGATTATCGAGCCAGTTATTCCAGTGGTAAATTTTAAAGAAATAGCAGTCTCATGACCTGCAAAAAGACAATAACGGAGCAAAATCTTTCTTTCCGGTGAAATTTTCCGCTAGAAGATGTTAATTTGCAGACATTAAGACACCATTTCAAAATTGATCACTAGAATGACTGGCTGGGTTATCGAGCCAGTCATTCCAGTAAGTAATTTTCAAAAATAGTCTTCTCTTGGTCTGCAAATGGACATTTCTCAAGACACACTGCAGAAGACATTTTTGGTAGGCTCGAGTGTTAACGGTTAAAGTTATCTCGAAGCAATAAGATAAGGAAAATATTTGAAAATTTCAGTGACAAGAGTCTTCTTTTGAGCTGTCATTTTAGTTTGATATTTATAGTCACCATTATTTGTGATTCTATTGTTCTCACTGTCACGTATTAATCCCAGTATAAAACCATTCTCGTAACGCTAATGATTGTCAGTGTGCTTTGGCCTCTAAAGTGAACGGATCTATGTGCATAGCTTCTCGCAAAGCGTAAAGTAAGATAGTTCAGCACTATGCTATTTCCTCTGATTGACATGAAATCTGCTAGGGCTAGATATTTTTTATAACAATTTGACTGATAATTCACCTTTTCAGTTTATCCATCCATCATATGACATCATAATCAACTAAGTGACGTGTGTAGGCTGATGTCATAATCATGACATCATGAATGATTCCAAACAGTCTATCCTTAACGCTTAATAGTTCGACACGTTGTATGAATTGTATGTCTTTGCTATTTAATAAACATGCTGTTGAATATTTTGAAACTAATTTGACTGGCGCCCAGTCGAATTAGTTTCCAAATATTCAACAGCTTACCTGCATAGTTTTCTGAAAATTGGTAGTCAGAGAGTTCAGAGTTCGATCGACCCCAACACACGGGTTTGTGGTGTGGGTGGTGCTTGGTTAGATTGAGGGGGGGGGGGGGCGCATAGCAACTGGAAAGGTCCTTTGTTGCTGGCGATAACAGCAACAAATTTCCTTAAATAATCATAGGCAGCAACAGACCCTAGTAAAATGTTGATTCTGGGAATTCAGGTTCAAGTTTCAAATTGATTCCAATGCATGGAAAGGTGGAGGGAGTTTAGCTAGACATGGATCCCTCTTTTAAAGGTCTGAAGGATGAGTGATGGACATACCTTGAAAAACTGGTGCATATAGCATATAAATAGTCCCGCCGCACCACACACCGAGCTTGACACACCAGCAGCGACTAGCAGCAGTAACACAGATAATGCAGTCCCGATATGCCTCATCAATGATGATGCCATACATCTAAAATACAAAATTATTAATAACATAGCGCAGTGTACAGCATCGTAATACCGCATTATAAAGCGCTTATACTTGTATTTTTACTGGCCTTTGCAGTAGCCTAGCGGAACTTTGAAAATATAACACTAATATGACTGGTTCTATACCCGAGCGAGCCACTCTAGAGGAAAATCTTTAAAAAATAGTACTTTTCTGATTGGCTGAAGATTTACTGGTGATCAGAGCTGGGGTCAAATACTTTCAAAAGTATTTAAACACAAATACATATACTTTGAAATTCTCCAAATTACAAATACCTGTTTTTTGCAAAGTATTTAAATACAAATACAAATACTTAAGGCAAGTATTTGAAATACTTCTCAAATACTTCTTTCACGTCAAAGACAAAAGTATGCTACAGATGTAACTCTAGTGATGGACAGCCAGACCTTCAAATTTACATTGGCGCAGACAATTATAGATACCAAACTAAGGGTGCAAAATGAAACAAGTATCATTTTATGAATGGAAATATTATGTAAGGAAAATATCTATGATATCAGTATCTTATTTTTGACATATTTGTGGATGAAATTAATTGCATACCATATCTAGGGGCAAGTTCGACGGGTTAACCATAGTTAAATATAGTTGACTAGATCCCAACCAAAGTTGAAATAGTAAACTAGCTAGTAAACTTATTCAACCAGCATCCTGAATGGTTAATGCAAAATTATATCAAAATGGCAGATAACCTTCGCTTTCCACGTTTAAATGCACATAAATATGTAAATATTTAAATATCTAATTTAAGTTTGATGAAATTATACTTTCCTGATGTATGGCAATGCTGTCAAGGCCTATTCCCTTCCCACTGTATCTCAAATGGACACAGTTAGACGCTTTAGCGTGCTACATGTAACATACTCATTGTCATAGCATCATAGTCCACAAAATAAGACATAAATCGTGCTTTGCCGGTGAGGCTTTCATAATTGTTGGTTTTTGTATAACTGAAAATTGTAGTTGCAAAATTGCAATTCCTAGGGGGAGTAGAAGAATACATATTGATGCAAAATCATGTGATTATTTTGAAACCAATTTGACTGAGAGTTGTTGCTGCCTATGACTATAACACACTCAGTGAAATTATTTTTTAAATACTCATTAATTTCATATTACCTTTGAAACCAGGTTTATTAACCCTTTCAGTGACAAATCCCTCAAAGAGTAAATTCTTTGCGATATAAAACTTATTCTGTTGAATATTTTGAAATTCATTTGACTGGCAGAATTGATTTTAAAACATCCAACAGTTTTTCTTATATGCCTTCAAAATGAGAGGGGGGGGGAATTCATCGGTGAAAAGGTTACAGCTCAGACAGAAATGGAATAACATTAAACAAGGTTTGTTTATTGATCTCGTTTATTTATTTAGATCCTTGCTGATTATTCTAAGCCTATCTCATTCAAAAACTTGCATTCAAATTGTTGCCAAAGAGATTCCGTTAATTTTAAAACCAATGTTGCTGTATCCTGCTGCTGTCTAAGAAAAGCAATAATATTTCCAAAATGTACACCAGTACATGTATTTCTTCTACAATCAAACTTTTAACATCATTATGAAAGGGGATAATTAACCTCCATCTAAATGAATGCTATGAATGTAAAATTCATGATGAAAATGGTTAACACTCAGGTATAGAGTCATGCAAGCTAGTACAATGGAGGTGTCGTTAATACCTGACCATCTCTACCTAGGTTACTTTGAAAGGAAATAATTTCCCAATCCAAAAAACGCTGATACATGTAAGACATGTGAGATTAAACAAGTTTCTTCCTCAGACTCAATTATCTATCACAGTTGTATGCTGTTAACCCTTTAATGGTCAAGCCGGAACAAATGGGTCTCCGCATTGGTCTTGAGTATTGCTCATTTACAAGCCAAGAGAAGACTATTTTTGAAAATTTACCACTTGAATGACTGGCTTTATAAGCAAGCTAGTCATCCCAGTTTCAGTCTTCTCGGATGGGACTTTAAACTGAGGTCCCGTCACACAGTGCCCATCACTGTGTGAACGTGAGCTAGGGTTAGGTAGGCAAGAAATTTCAGCATAGTCAAAGTAAACCGGATGCTGAATGGATCCCTCCTCGGATGGAACCACGCAACATACGGATTACAAAACCAAAACCAAATTGCTAGAATTAGAATCTTTCGGAATTTTCGAGGGGACTATGGAGGGATGTAACCCGGATGACTGATCGAGTTCGTCCTCGGACGGACACAGTCACCATACGGGCTACCTAACCAATCAAAATCAAACAAGTGCGCGCTGGTGCCTGCTCGGATGATGGCCAGAAGACCAAATGGGTCCCAGGACCCGAAAGACCCCACACCCCAACCTCCCCACTCCCCCCAAAGGGGCCGGGAGGTCTCTGACCTAAAGCCCCCCCCCCCCTTGGGTGCATCAGGTCATAAGACCGTACGCACCTCCCCCGACCCAACACCTACCCCATCCCTTACCCACCCCTGTTAGGTCCAGGTTAGGCCATCCCCATTACACACGCCCAAGCATGAGGAGCAACAAAAAAAAAAGCCATGGAAAAGAACAGCAACATGAGACAAAATCGAGAGACAACGATCAACACACACACACACACAGAGAGAGACACAAGCTAATGCACAAACCGACATCACAAGAATTCACAAGAATTCAACAGAAACCATAAAGGCCAGGCGTGAGTCTAGACCCTAGCATTGGGAACTAGCATATAAACGCCTCAAATATTACAACACACACACCAGTGAACTGGGATATATTTATTACCTCTGAAACAAGGTTTTTAAAATTTCTGTATGATTTGGATAGCAGGATTTATTTATTTTATTTATTTATTTATTTATTTATTTAGATGTGCTAAAACTATCTGACTCAAAAGTTTTTTGGAAACACTTGTATTCAAATTATACCCAATAATATTCAAAGCTTTTATTTTATTTGTAAGTTTCTGAAATTTCAGATTCTTAAGTTTCATTCCTTTTCACATGACAACTGGTCTTCATACTGAAAAGCAATTCATGTAGGTTACTGCTGTCTAAGAAAACAACACAATTTCAAACATCCACATGATCCTTTCATCTACAAATTTTAATGATTTGACATAAGTGCACAAGAAAGGGTAATTAACCCCACTGCCACCCACCCACCCAATCTAAATGAATGATTTGAATATAAAATTCATGGTGAAAAGGGTTAAGACTCTGGTATGAGTCCTACAAGCTAGTATAATGGATGTGTTGTTGTAACTTGACCAGCTCTATTTAGCTTGCTTTGAAAGGTGATAATTACCCATTCTACTACAGATAAGAATTTGAGAATTAAACCAGCTATACAAGCAGTACAGTACTATACATTGGTAAGGAATTGGGATATAACGGCAAGTAAAGGCCAGACTGGAACTAAAGCTCATTTCATTTTATATATCGCATTGATAATGTGTTACATAAAACAGAGAAAATCATGTGAATATTTTGAAAACCATGTAACTTAAGATTGTTGCTGCCTCAGACCAACCCACACTCAGCTAAATTATTTTCAAAATATTCAAAAAATTTCATTTCCATCTTCTTTAAAAAGGATAACATGTGTGAAGTGTATGAAAAAGAATTTTTGAAAATTATTTCAAGGCAATTTGCAAAGTTCTATTTATAAATGGATTAGCTCTATTCTTAATATTGGGTCCCTAGCAACTATATTTCAAGACAACCATACTGTTGATTATTTTAACAAAGATTTCACTGGAGGTTGGTGATTCTTAAGGCAAAAACTGTAACAGTCAAATTAATTTTAAAATATTCAACAGAGTATGACAATCAAAGAGTTACACAAGATATGAGAAATCTGTATTAAATTATAATTTGCACTGTGCATGTACAATTGTGTAAGAATATATCAGAAATAGACACAGAAGTATTTTGAAAAGTATTTGAAAATACACAAATACATTCACAATGTATTTAAATACAAATACAAACACTTGCCTTAAATACTTTTCAAATACAAATACTTTCAAATACCTGAAAAATGTATTTAAATTACTTCAAATACAAATACTTTTGTATCTGACCCCAGCCCTGCTGGTGATAGCTTTCATAGACCATCTTTCTTTGGCAGCAAGGTAGAAATGTGAAAATACCCGATTTTATGTATGCATAGCATTAGGTAAACAGCTAGTCTAAAATAAGAGGAATATTCATTTAAACCCTTTCACTCTCAAATTTATTCAAGAAAATTTTCATGTGTCTACTTGCACACCAATAGGTTATTTTTGAAAATCTATCACTAGAATGACTGGCTCGGTTATCGAGCCAGTCATTCGAGTGGTAAATTTTCAAAACTAGACTTCCCATTGTCTACAAATGGACTTTTCTCAGTGTTAACGGGTTAATGGACAAGAAAATTGAGATTTTTGCTTCATAAATGTCCATTTACAGGCTAATAAGACTATTTTTGAAAATTTAACACCAGAATGACTGTCTCAGTTATTGTAAAATTGGTAATAACTTTACAAAATATCACTAGACTTTCCACATGAGCACTGCAGATGCCGGGTTTGATCATTCTGACCATTAACCACATAACACACAAGACAAAAAGGCATTAGTAGCGATCTCTAGATATTGTCTATTTACAGAACAAGAAAATGAGTTTTGAAATTTTACCACTGGAATGACGCCCTCAATAACCAACTCATTCATTCACCTGACAAATTTTCAAAAATAATCTTCTCTTGGTCTGAAAATTGGCATTTTCTATGAAAAAGTTGACATTTTCTTTAACAAATTTGAGCACTACTGCCCTTAAGTGATTTAATTATGTTATCAGATTTGAAATCTGACAAAAATGATGTCCGTGTTTCTATGAATAGTAAAAATCCTAAAATGCAAAAACTAAACTGCTACATACCTTCCAAAGAGGAATCGGACTGGAGAAGTGAATATGATGAACACATAATGAGTGATGACCGCATGCAGAGTGATGATTAAATGTGCTGAGGTATACAGCAGTAATGGAAGCACGGCAAAGAAGATTCCATGTGATGTCAATGCATGACTGTCATCTTTAGGAATCCCGAATACTAGCAAATATCCAGCGATAAACTCCACACTGAAAGTAGAACAGTAACAGAAGCCTGCTAAAGATACAAACTACCTTTTGGAACAAAAAGGTTGTGCCTTAACCTTTTGACCTTTACAGACCAAAAATTACATATTCCTGTAACGATTATTCTGCTGAATATTTTAAAACTAATTTCACTGGGAGCTGTTGCTCAGTAACAGTATGGCCAGCAACAACTTCCAGTCAAATTAGTTTCAAAATATTCAACAGCTTACCAGTTACCTGTATAGTTATCATCATCATCTCCACAATCATTATCATCCATCACCACCACTACCACTACCACCATCATCAATATCCTCATCACCACTGCCACCGCCAATGTCACCGCCACCAACTTCCGCATTACCATCATCATCATCATCATCATTTTTTAATATTTTTTATTACTTATTCATCATCATCATCATCATCGTCATCAACATCATCATCATCATCAGCATTATTAGTTAGTTAGTGATTTGGTTCAATGGGCGCTTACACCTAAGTGTATTTGAGCCATGACTCACTCTGAGAGGTGCTTCCCCGAAGGATTGCATTGCTTCCCCGAAGGGTTGCTATAAATAAAAGTTATTTTTATTATTATTATTATTATTATTATTATTATTGTTATTATTACTCAAATACAAGTTCATGTTGACATGATACATACTTAAGCATAATACGAATCAGTGCAGAGACGGGCCCAAGTGGGAATGGCTTGGCATATGTGGCGAGAGCCTTGTGTAGTGTAGGGCAATCACTATCTGAAAAGAAAATTTTTAACACAAGTTTCACGTCTGCACTTATTTACAAGGGAAGTAACTCAACAAATAATGGCACAAAATAGAACATAAATGCTTATCTCCCTTAGGCATATTAACCCTATTACAGTCAGACGAGAAGAAATAAATTCTCTGATGGAGCGAATATTCGGCTGAATATTTTGAAACTAATTTAACTGGGAGCTGATGCTAGCAACAGCTCCCAGTTAAATAGGTTTCAAAATATTCAACAGCTTTAGTGCATAGTGGTCTTCATTGAGACTATAGAATTTCAAGGATAAACAGGTTATGTAACATAATCTACATGTATATCCAGTTCAAACGAGTGACCTTCTACAAGTAAACATTTTATTATTAAGCTCAAGAACATTGGTGATGTCAGAATATGATATGAAGAAGCGTGACACACTATATATAGCTATGACCTATGCAGGTTTTTGTCAGATGTGTTAAAAATTTAACTCATGGACACATAGTCCGTCCACAATTAAGCATTCGTGATGTACTTATCTACGTTATTCATGACATCATTGCTTATGACATCATATGCCAGTCATTCCAGTTGTAAATTGATAAAAATAGTCTTCTCTTGGCCTGCAAATCGACATTCAATAAGGAAATATTTTGATTTTCTTGAAAATAATTACGTCATTAAAGGGTTAAGGGTTAAGGGTGGAGAGCCATACTAAAACCCACCAGGGCAGTGGATTGAAAATCAGGCTCTGCAGTCTGCACATGTCAACAGTTACCTATAGAATATCCCTCTAGTTTTACCGAGATCCTTTCATCAACTACGGAGGAGTAGCGATTTGAAATTTTATGGCTGGGGTGGGTTTGTGCCCTTATAAAACCCACCAGCATGATGTGATAGTTAACCCTAGAATATTCCTATCATGTTTTATCAAGTTACATTCATTTTTAAAGGTGCATATTCACAGTCAAATTTCTGAAAATAAAATTGTTTAAATTATACACTTTTAGAGGCTTAAGCTGTGAGCCTATATGTAATGAAACAAAATAAATATGATGATTCCATTCCATATAAATTAATACAATTCTTTAAGTTGCGAAATTGAAATAGAGGCGCGGGTCTATTTCAATTTTGCAACGTAAAAAATTTTCAGACATTCTGGTGTAAATATGCACCTTTAACCATTTCATAGTTAAGTCGGCTAAGACCGACCTTGGCAATACTCTCAAAGAATGTCCATTTGCGGGCCAATAGAAAACAGTTTCTGAAATTTTACCACAGGAATGACTGGCTCGTTAATCGAGCCAGTTATTCCAGTGATAAAATTTAAAAAATAATCCTCTATTGGCCCGCAAATGGACATTCAATAAGCAAATATTTTAGGGTTAACGGAGGGGTAGTCATTTAAAAATTTACAGGTGGCCTCCTTACTAAAATCCTACAGAGTAATGAATCACAAATCAGGCTCCAGACTGATGTTGGATCATATCCCAAGAATAAGTGTATGAACTTTCAGTGAGATTGGATGAGAACTCAATGAGGAGTAGTAAAAAAGACACAAATGTTCACATCCTCGCCACCACAACCACCACCACCACCACAACAACCAACAACAACATCCTCGCCACCACCACCGCCACCGCCACCACCACCACCACAACCAACAACAACAACAACAGCAACATGACCAAGCATTAGAGATTCGTTCCGGATATAAAAATACGGACATCCAGACAGACACACAGACATAGACAAACATACACGCAATACCATTTTCCTCTTACGGAGCAAGCATAAACATAGAACATATTTCAGCATATTTAATTGCCAAAAAATATTTAAGCCTATGTGTACGTGTATATGACTTACCTGAACTCCAGACATTCAACTGTCCAAGAAATGCTCTGAGTAGATTTGCCACAATAAATGCAGGTAAAAGACTTCCACAGAACCGTATGAACTAACATAACAAATACAGGAAAAATTGTTAGAGCAACAAAATGCTTGAAGGAAACATACAGATGGCGACTCAGTAAGAATGGTGGCTCACTAAAACTTTGAAAAATCATTCTTCTCTTGGCCTGCAAATGGGTATTTCTCAAGATAACTGCAAAATCTGATTTTCAACATTAAACGGATTGAGTATATTTTAGTCATATATTTATTTTTGTTTCTTGGCTAAAACTTAATTTCTAATGTCATAATCAATTCCAAGATAAGTATTTGTCAAAGGTAAGGTTTAGCCATAAATCAAAACTGTGAAAATATCTCTTTGAATGGAAGACTGTGTAGCTAACCATATTTATATCATTGTATATATGTATGCAGACAATAGCAGACGCACGCACGCACGCACATGCGCGCACACGCACGCACACACACACTGATGCATGCACACACACACACGCATGCACACACACACACACACGCATGCACGCACGCACGCACACACACACTCACGTATGCATGCACACATGCATGCATACGTGCATGCATTCAGGCATGCACATGCACACACATTATTTTTAGCATGGATTGCATATCATGTAATGGAGGGGTCCAGTTTATCAATAAATCATAAAACATCATAATCAACCATGTGACATCTAGGATGACGTCATAATCAACTATGTCATGAATAACATAGTTATGTTTGTCACGAACGCTTAATTCATGACGGACTAAAAGTTGTTGTATGAATTGTCTGTCTGTACTATTTAATAAAGATGTTGAATATTTTGAAACTAATTTGACTGGGCGCTGTTGCTGACATATGTAATTTAGTTTGTAGTTTTCTGGAAAATTGAGATTCAGAGAGTGCAGGGATCGATTGATCCCAACATGGGCAAACCGTGGAAGTAACTTAGCCAGAAATGGGCGGGGCATAGCTAAATCAAAAACGCATCCGCTTTTGTTTCTACGAGAATTCTTAATATTTACCAGATGTACTATTATGATAATGCCTATTATCTAGTCTAGCTCAAAATAAACAATTAAAAACTCTGCACTCTCCTGGTCCTGCCCATACTGTGTCCGGGAATTACCATATCCCCAGGTACAGAGTCAATTCCCAATCACAGTCAGATTCGTCTTATATTTGCCTTGACAAACAGCGAAAGCAGCTCAGCCTCACCTCAGCGGGGCGGCTGAGGCATGGCCATAGTACATCTGGTAAGTATTAAGAATTCTCGTAGAAACAAAAGCGGATGCCTTTTTGATTCTATTTCGAATAATACTTACCAGATGTACTATTATGATAAACTCCGGATTTCGACAGCCAAGAAGTACCAGAGGGAGGAGGTGAGGTTCGAACCAGCACTCATCTACCATCCGACAGAGAAGGTTGTGAAGAGACTAGAACCCTGGCATACGCTTGGGTTCCGCTATCTGACTCATAGAGTGCTAAACTTCCATGGTCTAGACCACACTCCCCCCCCCCCTCATTTGTCCGCACAAATTCCAGAGGGCTGTCAAAACGGGGAGTAACACCCGCCAGACCTGTGTCAGCCCAAGTCTCAGCTAGGGCAGTCCAGTAGAGTGCAAAGAAGCTACTACAACTTCTAATTCTGAAAAAAATATTAGTATATCGATTAGATTTTCAAATTGGAATGAGCTTAATGTCTGTTTAAAAGAATAAGATGTTCTTGGTCAGACTATGTACTTAGATAGTCTGGTAATTTGACTATAAGTAAACTTAAAATTAGTCACTTAATTAAGGCAAACACTCACCATTTTTGAGTGCTTGGTCTTTTCTTGTTCATCACAGGAGCTCGGCCCAATCCACGGTCATTTTCGGGTCATGTGCATGGCCATTGTTCAGTGCAAGTGGAAGAAACTTGTGATGTGTGCAAAATAGTGGTCGGATGTGGCTTTAGTTCCGATTCGATAAATGGCGACGGCTACCGGATTAAGAGCGCTGGAGACGTCGCGAAGGTAGAAATCAGTGAATGACGACTCTGCATGCCATTGTGCTACAGACATTACCTTCTCTAATGAGACACCCTTATAAAGGCCGATGCTGCTGCTAGTGCTCGGACCTGATGGGCATTCGCACGATCAATCTGCTTTCCTGTAGCGATTTTGTGCGACATCTGAATAGCATCGACTATCCAATGAGAAATGGTATCTTTCGAGGGGCGCAAATGAGAAGCTTTGAGACATAACCACAGAGATTTCGGGTCATCTCTCCACTCCTCAGTACGTTTCTTATACATTTTCACACATCTGACAGGCCACCAAGCAGAAGAGTTTGGGTCATGTCTAATTAAACTTGGCAAATAGATCGGATGTCCTGGATATTTAAGTGACTGATTCTTTGCCAGGAAACAAAGACGTGGAAGTAGTCTTAAACCATCACCCGTGATGACAAAACGGTCTTGTTCGGCAGAAAGCTCATGTATTTCCCTTCTTCTTCTCGCCGACGCTGCTTCAACCAAGAAAACCGATTTAATAGTTAACAGTTTAATATCTATAGATCTAATCGGTTCAAAGGGAGCATGCCCTAAAACCTGTAGAACAAGAGATAGATTCCATGCTGGGATAGGAATTGGCTGTCTAGGTCGCAGATTGCTCATTCCTTTAATAACTTCATTTAAAGTGTCATTCTCCACTCCTTCAATGGCCAGACTGGGAATGACTGAAGCTAATGCAGACTTATATGCTGCTAGGGTTTGTCAACTTCGTATAAATGAGATAAAATCTGCTACGTGTTGAACAGATGCAGAAAATGGATCGATATCTCTTCCCTTACCACACTCTGCAAATTTGTTGATTCTATAATTATACGTTTTAGTGGTTGACCCTCTTCTGGCTGAAGCAACAAACTTCGCTGCTTGCTCAGAAGAGCCACCCTTAAGTGCACGCTGTTTGATAACATCCATGCAGTCAATTTGAACATTTCCGGTCTGTCGTGGAGATACAGACACTTGTTCTGAGGGATTAGATCTCTTCTGTCTGGAAGAGGGATTGGATTGCAGACCAGAAGGTCCAGCAGATCCGTAAACCATGATCAGCCTGGCCAATAAGGGGCGATCAGTAGTACTTGGCACATACCCTCGCTTATCTTTGCCAGAACTTTTGGGATGAGAATCATTGGAGGATACGCATACGCGTACATTCCGGTCCAACTTATCGCCAGTGCATCTACTGCTAGAGCTAGCAGGTCAGGGATCGGTGACACGTACGTGACCATCTTTGCATTCTGTTTTATCACAAACAGGTCCACATTTGGCTTGCCCCAATGTTTGAATAGAACCTCCGCTACCGATTGGTTGAGCTGCTACTCAGTCAGACGACAAACCGTCCTTCGACTGAGAGCATCTATTAAGATGTTCAGTCTTCTTGGAATATGTGTTGCCCGAAGAATAACATTCCTCTCTTGGCACCACAACAGAAGGGTCCAAATCATCATACACAACTCTGGTGATCTCGTCCCGCCTTGGCGGTTCAAATAAGACACCACTGTTGAGTTGTCTGTCCTTACTAGGACAATCTTCTCTCGGATTAAGTTCTCGAATTTTCGAAAGTGCTAATGCCACTGCTAATAATTCGAGAACATTGATATGTTTCTGCGCATTGGTCCGATCCCATTCCCCTGACACAGACTGATCGTCCAATACCGCTCCCCAACCCATCATTGATGCATCTGTGAAAATGGGCATCTGTGGTTGAGGTTGTAGAGGAACACCTCGCAGGCGATTCTGTTCTGATAACCACCACTGAAGGTGGAATATCAATGGTTCTTTTACCGGAATTCTCAGAGATAACGGATCCGTTCTCTGAGACCAGAATGACATTAGATACATCTGAATTGGCCTGCGCCTGAGTGCCGCATAAGGAACCACTTTCTCCAGAGACACTAGTAAACCCAGTATCCTGAGAAATTGGTGCGCCATCAGAAAAGCTCCTAGAGAAGCTGACTCCAGTACTGCAATCAGACTTGACTCTGCTCTCCGCCGGAAAAGCTACCCCATCCCTGAGGTTGAAAAATATTCCCAGATAAACAACCTCCTGGGATGGAGTCAATTCTGATTTCTCTAGATTCACAATCCATCCTAGGTCCTTTAGTAAGGTTAGGACTACCTGAAGATTGATACGCAGAGTGACTGGATTCCCCGCCTTCAGCAGCCAGTCGTCTAGGTAAGTATGAACAGCTATGTTTCTCCTGTGAAGATAAGAAGTCATGGCGAGAACCACTTTGGTGAAGACCCTCGGTGTTCTGTGGTCAGGCCGAATGGAAGCGCATTGAATTCCCAAACATTGTCTTGGAATGCAAAGCGAAGGTATTTCTGAAAAGGAATTGACATTGGAATATGAAAATATGCATCCTTCAGATCTATCGACACTGCCCACGTGCCTTTTCTCAGCCCTGTCATCACCGCTACTACAGTCTCCATCTGAAACTTTGGAGAAAGAATAAATTTGTTCAACGGTTTGAGATTGAGAATTGGTCTCCAACCTCCGGTACATTTCGGAACGAGGAACATCATCGAATAGAAGCCTAGGGAGGACTGATTGCAGACTAGATGAATCACGTTCTTCCGCTGAAGATCTTCGATTTCTGAGCAAATGGCATCCAGACGATCGGATTCCCTTGGAACATGAGTCCTCACTCGAGTCGATGTTAACGGAACTAACGATTGACGGATGAGCCAGTCCGGTTCATAGCCGCTACATAACAACTGACAGACTAAACAATCTCGCATGACCCGTTCCCATTGGCTTGAGAACAGTTGAAGTCTGCCTCCGATGGTAGTACTCTGCACACAGCTGGCGGTCGATATTGCACAATAAGACGCTAAATCGCTTGGGTGAAGATTCTCGACTCCCTTCGTTCCTGACGTCACCGGAACTGATCCCGCCGGAAACCCGTCAGGACCGACCTCCACGGCCGCCCCACGGTTTCTTGGAGTATGACGGTCCAGGACCGCTGCCACGATTATCCTTATGATAACCGCCGCGCCCGAACCGCCACCCTTCCTGTCCTCCTCATACAGCCTCTTATTAGAGAACTTGTATGAGGACGAACGGCCAGGTCCCTGCGATCTGGATGCCCGATGGGCATCACGGCCAGAAGGACGGAAGGGTGATCTCTGGCGCTGCCTCTGTTGCTCCTGCCGATGCTGCTTGTAGGACTGCTGCGGCTGTGTCCTCTTATTCGACTTCCACGACTTGCCGACTACTTCCTGCTCCGCGACCATCGAAGCGACTTTGGATTAGGCTTGCCGTGCCGAGCCGCCGAACAAGCCTGGACCAATGAAAGGCGCAGAAGTTAATGCAGCCCTCATCTCAGGTCCTGGTTCTACACAATCGGGAACCACTCTCTTGCGCTCCGCCAATGATCTGGTGATCACCCTGGCCAGGCAATCCTGGGACAAGCGCATGGTGTCCTGAACAACTCCGGAAGCAGCCTCTGGCACTTCCCCACCTTCCGCCACGCAGGTCAGCATACCCTGCAGGACGGTACATCCATGCGCGAGTGCAGCCATGGCTGCCCTCGCCGCATCCTCAATGAGCGTTAACTCATTAAAAGGATCCTTATTGGCCTGGGAAACTAAGGGACACGAACGACCCTTCGATTTGCCAGCCAACGGCCTATTCAATGCCTCTCGCTCCCCGACGGAAAGCCGTGGAACCCGGGCATATTGATGGTAGGCCTGCTCAGGAAAACGGACCCTACTCCTTATCCCCTTCGGGGCCTTGGGAAACGAATAGTCTGGTTGAACCAGACGATACGCCGCAACTTCCAACATGTCAGAAGTCTGCGTGTCAAAGGGGAGCGTCGGCATGGCTGAAGAGCCACTTGACAGAGCACTAGCCGCTCGCTCTGACATCCGTTCCATCGCTGGATCGCGCTGAGATCCCTGATCCGATGCCAACCCGAGACGGCCAGACATCCAGTCAAGGACCTGCACCCATTCAGCTTCGGTGCAAAATGAGGACTCATCCATCAATGGACTACCGTTCTCATCTTCCTTCTCACCCTTGGATGGGTAGGTCACCGATGACCCATCCTGAGAACTATGGCCCGCACTTACGGGAGCCGAGACTACAGCCGCCTCTACAACGGTAGATGACGGAACTCCGAGAGGAGCCGCACCTAACGCCGCCGGGATGCCGCTAGGAACCACAAAACACGACTCCAACAACAACGCGGGTCGAGCGAAATCCGGGTGAAAAATGCCCGACGGAACGTCGACATCACCATCCGCCTGGCAGACCCGTACAAAACCCGAGGGATATCCCTGGGATGTACCTGGTTGCACTGTTAACGAAATATCCGGCACGCCGGAATCTTCCATAAGCAGAAGATCTTCCTCCTCCGCCGTCGGCTCTTGAGCCAAGGTCGGAGAAGGGACAGGTGCTCGTCCATCCGCAGAACTAGCCGGACCACAGAAGGGTTGCCCTGCACCAGCCTGCATCATCTGGATCGTGGACTGCAAGGACTCAAACATTGCCTTAAACTGGGCCGCCCATATGCCCAATGCTGAGTCCATCCGCTCGTTCAGACGCTCTTCAAGATCCTTTACTGACGCCTGATCCAGCTTGGCCGCCTTGTTCCTCGCGTTTCTCTCCAAACACGCACGTCGATCACGATCGAACTCTGCCACCAACTCCGACAACCACTTCGCGCACACGTCACAAGGACTTCCAACTTTGCACTTCGCGCAAGCCACACAGTGATGACCACTGAACTTGCGCTTCATGAACCTGTTACACTTTTGACACAGAGTGTCCTGGTTCTCGGTCTTCTGCGAACACAGAGTAAGAATTAACTCTGCACATGACATACAATGACGATGCAATACGCACAATTGACTTGATTGTAAGATAGAATTACTTAGAAACATTAACTTTCTATTAAATTAATGATAATCAAGCCTTTAGGCAGGAAATATTTGAAACGTTTTAGAGTGAAATTCAATAAACACAACTTGGTAATTAACTAACGTTAATAAAGCCAAGAAATAAATGCCGATCACTACAAACACCCTCGACAATCAAGCGAGAGCTAAAAACCGGCATCAAAACGGGTGCATAGACACGCCAAGCCATAAGATAACAATGATCAAGGGCGCCGCCATCTTGGCTAAGGGCACATCCATCTTGGAAGGAACTGAGTCGCAAGAGAAATTAACCGAGTACCCGGATAAGATTAAACAGTTAACGAGTACTGGAGCGACTCCAACAATGGCTACCATTTTAGAATAATGTGCCAATTTAAGAAATTTTCAATCAGTCATTATGGCACGAATGTATAAATTCTAGATTGATACAACCTGCCCCTTTGATGACTCCTTTTCCTTCCATGATGCCAGCAATGAATAAGCGAGAGCACACATAAATCCGAAAATTTTAGCAAATTTTAAACTAGAAAAAACATGCGACTTTCCAAGTCAGCAAAATAAGCGAATCTGACTGTGATTGGGAATTGACTCGGTACCTGGGGCTATGGTAATTCCCGGACACAGTATGGGCAGGACCAGGAGAGTGCAGAGTTTTTAATTGTTTATTTTGAGCTAGACTAGATAATAGGCATTATCATAATAGTACATCTGGTAAGTATTATTCGAAGTAGAAACTAGATTCCTCCTCATATAAGTCACATGTCTAGCCTCTCTACCTACCTGTCCAGACATCTCTGACCACGCCCACTTGATTGACACTTTGTATTGGCATGCTGTGTTAACATAAATGTGCAACTGAGAATTTTGTGATGACTCTACAGGCTGCGATTCATGTAGCTTCAAGGACAATGTTCCCAATGCACCTGATGAACTCCTGAAATTCAAACAATCAATTTGAAAATACTACTGACAGACTGATAACACAATCATTATTAGGACATCATGGTCTAAAAACCATATGCAAGTAAATTTTTCAACAACAAATCATGGAAAAAGTATATTCTTTATGATATAAAACTTATGCTGTTAAATATTTTGAAATTATTTTAACTGGAAGCTTCCAGTTAAATTAATTTCAAAATATTCACAAGTTTTTCTGCAAGGGTGCTTTGAAAATAAGATATGAGGATTCAAGGGTGAAAGCTTAAAATTTTTCCAGAGCAATAGTAGTATCGCCATGTGCACACACTGTAAGCACTCCACAGGGGAGCATATGGGTTATAGGCTAGCGGATTTTGGAGAAGCTGGGGAAAAATTTCCAATGTTATCGAAATCAAAGTTTTCTTGCTCCCCTATGGTCATATTATCACAGCAAAAAAGGCCTGACCAATATCCCTTGGGCTAAATATTTCACGCCACATTGAAATTTTGCCGCTTTTTGCGTTCTTAGAAACTCTGATTTTTTGGGGCAGTCAAAGGCAAGTCCTTTTTTCTGACAGTGTGTCTAGGAGTACAGCACTGAAACTGTATATTTATCGGGTGTACAATATTGTCTTAGTCTGTCAATGATTCCTTTAGTTGTAGTCTTGGTAACATGTGAAAAAAACAAGATGGCTGCGCGGATTATGGATAAATATTACTTTTGTCAGCAGCCATTCATTTGTCGCATACTTGCGATCAGAAACCCTACTAAAATGAATGAAATGGATAAAAAAAATACCGAGTAAATAATTTCTATCAAGAATTTTAAAGACATATATTTCTTTAGGTGAATGAGGTATATTTTAAACAACGAGAACTGAGGATTCTGACAAATGTAAAAATCATTGACAAAGGATTAACCAAGAAGCACATCTTGTCTGCTATCTTTGCCCGTACCCTAATCATAAACCTTGTTCATCATCATCGCCAACGTCTTCACATCCGGAAGGAACAAACGTCTTGCTACACGTTTCTCCATGGCAACCGCCACATGCAGCGACACAGTGTAATCCTGATTTGTAGCATGAGTTTTTCCATGTCCAAAGGTAGATGAAGTTGTATCGCAACCACTCCATGCATGGATGAACAGTATGTTGTCATGTAATACTGGATTCATCTGCACAGTTTTATTCGGTCCATTTGTTTTTTTCTCGTTTACTAGAAATTTATCAGCAATGTATGATTTCCAGTGGTGAATTAGCATAATAAAATGTCTGCGTCTTCCGCTACAACCATTACTGATTGACCGCTTTTCGAAAAGTCCAGAGCAGTTGATACAATCAAGGTGTCTGCATCGCCATCACTACACTTAACGATATAATCCTTAGATTGTAAGAATCTAACAAGAAGCTGTATGAACTGTGTCTTATTCCTCATGTTGGAGAAAAATGCCTCTTGATTTTTGTGACATTTTCATATATCTGTGACAGTGATATCTGCGGACGTTGTTCCAGAGTGCCTCAGATGTTCGTGGTCCTTTGTGGATGGTCCTTCGTATCCATCGAATACAACACAGCACTTTCCATATTTATTGCTGAGAAAGGTTTCATATTGTCCGACAATTTCTTGATATGTGACATTGTTTTTCCACCTAATATGATGGAGCAGGCAACCACCATCTATTACTGGCCTGGTATCTTTCGTAACATTAGTCAGTTCATGGCTGACATTGTGGAGCTCTTTCTTGATATCCCTGGCTAATTCTGATTTATCTGATTTTCGCATGAAATCGTCCTTGAACAGCGATGTAGATATGGAAGAAAGTTCATACTTAAAATAAGGTGTGACGTCTTCAGATTCTCGTTTTACCAGTGCTGTACATCGCAAGAATAAAACACTCGGCTCAATCTGGATAGTTTTTTTCCCGAGCTTGATACCGGGCTGGAGGTCATTCAATGTACGAACTTGCTGAGATCGTTTAATGTGAGCATTACTAAAGGCCACGTCATCCAGTGGATCTTCAAACCCACTTGTTCAGCCATGTTACAATTAATTCCATTATCGTCAGATGCCGTTAGCCCAGTTGCCAACGACCTTGGCGTGGACACCTCGTCATCGAATGGGTTGTGCTGTTCAAACCAATCTAGGATCTTCTCCATGTCTACAAAATCTCGCTTGCACCTAGATTTACCGAGTTCCGTATGTTGTTCACTTGGTGCACTTTGACGATTTGTTAAGCTGGTCATTGCCTCATGAACAGCTGCACAGTGATGCATGCTATAGATCCATTGATGCCTAACGCTTTCAGATATACCACGACCATGTGTTAGACCTCATCGAGCTTTCATTGATCGCATAAGAATCTACTCTATGCATAGATCAGTCCATAATCAAGCCCAGTGCTTATCACTCCTACGAACTGCATGGTGACCTGTAGAGAATTTATTGTACAACCATGGGTGTTTGGTCAGGAGATCTCTCATCATTTGCACGTAAAGTCTACCACTTTTTGCATAATTAATATGCCCTGAAGCCGCGAAAAGATTCAACAGCTTTCCAACAGCTGCGTGATGCCATTCCCAATCAGAGACTCTTTCACAATGTATGAACTCTCTAATGATGCTTATTTAGTACAGATACAAAATCCAATACTTGGCTGTACGTGACTCGCTTTCCAATTTTGCCTTGTGTTTAATAATACATAGATCTAATGCTACCAGTTCTTCTGAATCGGAAATCTCACTGATTGGTATACATTCGTCTTCTAGAGCACATTGAACCATTTCTTCCAGTTTGATTACTTGATTAGTTGTTAATCTATCTGGCTGTTGTGTACATACAGAATTGGATAGTTCAGTATCTACAGAAATCAGCTTTGTCATAAGCGCTTTTTCAACAAGAAAATGTGCACGTAAAGCCCTGGAAATTGCTTTCCCCGCCAAAATCTGATTAATGCTGTTTGGTCCATACACCTGCCCCATGGCTTCTTCAAGACCTGACCCTTTCATCACATTGCCAATACTACCACATACACTCATTAGAAGATGGAATCCACCAAGTCGACAAACCAACCGACTGAGATCTTTTGCTTTAATAATTTCAACTGCTTTCTGCCAGAGTGGCCAGTCAAATGTGATTGATGCACTGGGTTGCATCAGTTTGCTTGACTGATCGTGAATGTATAAAAGCGTAGTGTACAGACAAGTCTCGTCATTTGGGTTGAGGTCTATGAATGGAAAAATAAGTCCTTGCCATTTCTCAGTAACATCATCAAGGGGCTTGTAGAAGTGCTGCATGAATCCAGAATAACTTGGCATTGGTCCACTCAATTTATTAAACACACATGCTGATTGCCACTGCAGGTTGGCATAATATGATGCTGGTGGCACGATATAGGGTCATTGGGATTCCAGTATTGGTTTGAACTTTAGGGAGGAAAGTGATGTTAACATTGGCCCTACATACTGAACGATTGGTATCCCCTTGTCACCCACTAGTTCAGACACTGCCAATTTTGCCACGCGTCTAACATGCTGATCACAGTTTCTTTGGTATCATTTTACAGCCGACATTGATATTGTACCCATACTATGAAACTGGTTGCCACCATCGAGTGTTCGGACATCATGGTCAGCATTATCCGAGGCCCACTGTGTGATTTCTGCATCGCTATTTGGTGACAATGTGCCAAGATTTTCCTCTTGTAAACTAGATTGCTTAAACAAAGTTAATTCATCATATGAGATGGAAAATCCCAATCTGAACAGCTCGTCTATCAGCCACCTTGAACCAAATACATGGTCCATCTCTAGCGCGGTACCAAACAAAATAGGCGACATTACAGAAGATGGTCTCACAGCTTGAGTGAGAGCTTGACCAATGCTATTTCCTTTTACATCATTTACATCCCAATAAATATACGAGTTAGTGGGGTGAGAAACTCCCTTCCTTTACCGATATTACTAATATCATTGCTACTTGGATAACATTCTTTTGAGTACTCTCGCTGACATATCTCGTCTTTCAGTAGTTTAGCACACGTAGCAACTATTCTTTCAGTTTCTAGTTTGACATTTTCTCTCTTTTCGGAGTGCCATTTCTCATGTACTATGTAACTAGCCATATCATGGAAACATAATACATCTTCACGACCCCCTTTCATTTGCGACCAGAATATGTGGTTGCCGTAATGGTCGTGCAGTTTCTCTCTCAGGCTCTTAATGCCGTAAACTTCTTCACCACTGGATATCTCTATCATCTTCTCGTATATTTCCGTGATAGTCATTTTTTCTGACACCCCTAGGAAGATTTCAGTGGTGTAAAAAATTCCGCCCAAGACATATTGGTCAGGACTTTTTTTCTGGGATACTAGAGACAGTGAAGATCAAAAATAAGCAGGAATTGATAACATTGGAATTTTCCCAGGTCGCCCAAAAATGGGCTTGTTCTACTAGTCTATTAGTTCTTATCTCCGAGCCAGTCATTCCAACAGTAAATTTTCAAAAATAATCTCTTGGTCTGTAAATGGATATCTTCTAAAACAAAATTGAAATTTTCTTAAACAAATTTGAGGACTAAAGTGTTATTCTTTTCAGTGACAAATCCCTGGGCAATGGTCAAGCTGACCAAAACCAGGCTCTGCAGTGGTCTTGATGAATGTCCATTTGAAGGCCAGAAAAAGAATATTTAAAAAAAATTTAACACTGAAATGACTGACTTGATAAACATACAAGAAAGTTTGGTACCAACAGTAAAGACATAAATGAGATTGGACCAAGCACTGAACATAATTTACTAGTTTTACGACACCAGTGACTTTGTTTTTTCCAGAAACCTAAAAACATTATTTCAATTTATATCATACATGTATATAGCAACTATGGATTCATTGGATCAGGTACATGGGTGTAAAAAATAAATCTCGATACTGAAAAGTACAAAATGACTCCATGATACTTTGATGTGTCTGGTGAAATAAATAATGGTTAGCACCATGGAACTGCTACACTACTCATGACAGCAACTGGAAGATGGGGTATGATAGGAAAATGTGGTTTGTTTATATCAATTTACCAATATTTTTATGCTTCCTCAAATTGGTAAATAGTCATGATAGTGGCGAAAAAATGCGTACTCAAAAATGGTAAAATAAACACTAGATATAATCTCACGGGTGTCACATGACGAGGTATACAAAAAGTCCTAATGGAGGATTCCAGTTTATCCATCAATAATATGATGTCATAATCACCTATGTAACATGTATGCCAGGGTTTGATCTCTAGTTATGTCCGCTAGTCCGAGACTACCTTTTTTCATATGGACTACTTATAGTCTGTTGGTCACAAGTCCGGTGGGCTAGTACAAAATTTCTGTCAAAATTATCCGTTAGTCGCAAAAACGAATTATTCCCTGACGTTGAGAAAACTAATGCATAGGTTTCTTGCAAACACGCAAGCTTACCCGCTTAAAATTACGGCAGAAGCTATATACTGTATGTTAAAATCTATGACAGCAGTGCCCGTTTATACATGTAGCTGGCAACCATTCCGTAGCGTTTGCACTTAATTCACGCTCGGCTTTTTTCAGTTTCTATATGATAGGACATAAAAGATCCGAAAACAATCGAATTGCGAAATCGCTTAATGTGTGCAAAAGTGCTGACATCGTAAAACGAATTACTTGGTCAATTCAGCCTAGAGGGATACAAGAATTGCTCATTGCCTCGTAGCCGAGTTGCATGGCTTATGAATTAATCGGTAATTATGTAGAATTCATAAAATTGATTTTGACCAATATTGACATATCTGGCATATGTGTATGGCTTGGAAACTACATATAATATAGTATAACGATTAAACCAACTCGAATATCTGTACACTCTACATTCAATAATTAAACATGTTTACTGATGACAGATTTTGTCGAGGAACATATTCACCCCCAACATTCCCGACGAATTGAAACTTCCAGTTCATTTTGTCCTAGAGGGGGATATGAGAATTGCTATTATCCAGGAACATTGTCATGTCGAATTTAGTAATGTCTATACAGTATCAACCGATTTTGGGCCAGATGTTATGATAAAATGTATTAAATTATCACTAAGCTACTATTAGAACATCGTGAGCACGCTTTCTAGACAATACAATTCAACATTTAATCATTTCAAGGCTTGACGACTTTTTAAAGACAAAATGGCGGTAGGATAGCGATAGTCAGAACTGAGAAAATTATGCCATTACACATACTCCAATTCAGTCACTGACCGTCAAAGAGTCTGTTTTAGATCAAATATCACAGCGCATAGTAGCTACATGGCGTATGGCACTGTATTGCCTGGTTCCCAAATAAATGCCCCAGGGAACCAAGCTACCGCAACGAGTACAGTGTACTGCAGTTCTGAATGCATTAACTTCCTGGTTAGTGTGCTATAAAAATATGTGCATGCGTGTCAAGATATTGCCATGACTTGTAAAATAGTAACGCAATTTGGACACGTAATATGCTAATTCTTCTTAGATGCACCAAAATTTATGATCATGGCGCGTATTATTTAAGATGTGCAATGTGTTAATCCTGTATTTCGCTCAGAAATTTAAAGAAAAAATCTTATTTAACATGACTGCGCATATATATTCATACACGTGATTTGCCGATTACTGGAACTACAATGTACACAACAAATTACATATGATGCCTGGTTCCCTGTACAATATAATTTTATAGCGCTAAAAGAATTGATGGCGGTTCCAAACTAATTATGCAATATCAAATCAAGCGATAAGGTACGAAAAACGTTGGTGGGAAATGTGAGTACCATAGGATATATATTGTGTGGTATGTAAGATTTTCTTTATCTGCGGACTAGTCTATTTTCAAAATCACTAGTCCGACGGACTACACAGGTGAAGCAGGGGTGGAGCTTAGCTAGAGATGGGCGGGACAAAGCTAAAACTGGATTCATCTATGCCTACCTCTACTAGATGAGCACCAAACCTGTGAAGCCGGTCACAGAGCGGATGAGTACCATGATGTGTGAATAATTCACCTTTCCAGAGTACCCACCCACCATATGATGTCATACTGAACTGCGTGATGTGTACAATGACATCACAATGAATGATGTCATGAATGACGTCGACAAGCATGTCACGAATGCATATTTGAAGACGGTCTATGCATTGTTGTACAAATTGTTTGCTTTTACTATTTAATAAATATTCTGTTGAACATTTTAAAACTAATTTGACTGGGCGCTGTTGCCGCATAGGCAGCAACAGCACCCAGTCAAATTAGATACAAAATATTCAACAGCTTCCCTGTATAGTTTCCAGGAAATTGATAGCTAGGGCATTTGGGAAATTGATCAATCCCAACACAACGAGGTGTGGGTGGAGCTTAGCTTGTGATGGGCGTGGCATGGCTAAAATGGAAAGGTCCATTCAGATACTACAATTCTGTAATATCACAAAATGACCAATAATCAATGGACCTTCCCAGAGTAATAACGTTATATAATGTCATAATCAGCTAAGTGGCGTGTAGGATGACATCATAATCATTACATCATAAATGATTCTATATCACAACTATATGGCCCTGTCTTTACCTCTTAATAATCCGACACGTAAGAATTGTATGTCTCTACTATTTAATAAACATGTTGTTGAATATTTTGAAACTAATTTGACTGAGCACCAGCAACAGCACCCAGTCAAATTGGTTTCAAAATATTCAACAGCTTACCTGTATAGTTTTATGGAAATTTATAGTCGGGGATTTCAGAGAGCATTCTATCCAAACACGAGCGAAGTGTGGGTGGAGCTTAGATAGAGCTGGGCGGGGTATAGCTAAAAATGGAAAGGTCCATTGCCTCAATCCACATTCGTTTTAATTTTGCAGCTGTAGTGTAAAAACATTAAATCTATATAAAGTTGAAGGTTTTATTGACGTCACCTAAACGCAATAGATGAGAGAGCATCAGAAGGACCTATTCTCGGGCCTAGTTGGCACATACAAATGCCCGATGTTAGCCAATTGATGTATCAGACATGGACTAAAGTTGGATGTTTGTTTACGCTTATTTTAGACCATAACAGTCAAATGACCATCGAAAGCTCATCACAGTATGATACTCGTATAAGCAAACTCATTATTATTTATGTATGCAGGTATTCGAGCCCTGTGGGGGGAGGGTATGGTATTATAATATTATAATGGAAGAGAATATTATGTTTACTCACTTAAATCTCACATAAGCATCATTATTCGACCACGGCACATGAACTAAAGCAAGAATGTCATCCGAAGGTGCTGGAATAATTAATATATTTAATAATAATAATAATAATAATAATAATAATAATAATAATAATAATAACAATAATAATTAATATTATTATTATTATATTGCTCAGTTGATGATGTGTCCTGACCGCAAATCCATACATTCACCGCTTTGACCTTTTAAAAAACCCACACCAGCCCTGAGGGGGGGGGGGGGGGGGAAGAGCCAAATATAAATGCCCTCTTGCACTCCACAATATTGCTAACTCGCCTATCAAATTTGTTTGAACTCCACACAATGGTTTGGGATGAGATAGCGTGATGGAGTTTCCAGGACATTTGAACTTTTGACCCCGCACTATGACCGCCCCCCCCCCATGGAGGTGGAGCCAAACTTAAATGTGGCAACACCATTCGCAATTGTATGTCATTGGATAATTCACACACCAAATTTCTTTCTTAGCCTGCAAATGGACATTTCTCAAAGCCATTGCAGAGGGTAATCTTTAGCAGACTTGATCAGGAAATGGCTAAACCATCATGACCCTCCGTACTAAATAGTATACTGTGACAATACACAACATTTACACCGGATACTCACCATTATCAGCACAGCTAGTAATGTCTATCTGTACAGTATATGCCTGCAGCACATGACTGAGTCCGTGCAACGTGATGTTGTAAAACAATGCGTGGTCGTGTGAAGATGGCTTTAGCATGGTATGATTGACCATAAGGCCAGCGGGGAATGACGTGATGAGGTCCATGAAACCAGGCATCTCATAATCCAGGTGACGCTCGGCTGACTCGTACACCTCAGCAGTCATGTATACCTGTTAAAAGAATTTTGATTTAAATTTAATTTATGACCCTAGCTCTGTAATGGAATTGGAATGCATGTGTGTGCATGCATGTGCGTACATGCATGTGTGCCTGTGTGGCTATCCAGAATTGTATTCAAACAGGAGGCCCAAGGGCATTGATGCTCAAGTGCTTAAGAGATAAAACTGGCCTCTGCTATGGTCTTAAGAAATATCCACTTTTGGTCAACATAATATTTTTGAAAATTTACTACTGGAATCGCTGGCTCGATAACTGAAGTAGCCATTCCAGTGGCAAATTTTCAAAACTAGTCTTCTCTGGGCCTGCAAATGGACATTTACTGTCTAAACCAAAAAAATTTAGGTTTTCTACAAATCATGACCATTAACGGGTTAAACTATTGGAAATACATGCTCTATGTGATTATGTTCATTTCTATATATTTTGTTGAAATAGCTGAAAATATATATACACCTGTGCAAAAGTTAAGCACCAGCAAAAACAATAGAACGTAGAAACATGATGGTACAACTAGGCTGCCATACTTTTTGTCCCCGCGTTAGCTGACATAATTCCAAGTACGAAATGCACATGCATGCATGACTTCACGCCGCTTGATGTCCGTGCGTGGCGGGAAACAGCACACGTGTTCAGTTATGTAAAAGTCCAGTTTGAGGTGTAGAACATTACATACAGATTTAGGCGACAAGATTAGGAATTTTGTGTTCATGACCGTGGTTTATTTGTACAGAGAGAATTAGCTCTTGATTGTGAACCGCTATGGCAAGACGAAGGTTAAGTGATCGTGTGAAATGGCAAATCATAGGCATGCATACCACTGGTATGTCATGCACAGAGATTGGCAGACAGCTGAACATTAACCATACTGTAATCAGTCGTTTGATTGCAAAACATGGGCAAACTAACGAGGTGAAGGACAGGCCTAAATCTGGAAGACCGAAGAAGACTACTGCCCGTGATGATCGAGCCCTAGTACGCCTTGTTAGGAGATCTCCATTCACCAACAGCAGAGTGCTCATCCAGCAATGGGAAACGCGCAATAGAGTGTCAATGTCTACCGTCAAAAGGAGACTGTATGCCGCTGGCATGAAAGCTAGGAGACCTGTCAGACGTCCTCTCCTCACTGCACACCACAAAGAGGAGCGTCTGAGGTGGTGCAACGAAAGAAAACACTGGAACATGAGATCCTGGAGACGGGTACACTGGTCCGATGAAAGTCGGTTCCTGCTTCATGCCACAGATGGTCGAACTCGTGTATGGAGGTCCAGACGCACGGCGTACGACCAACGTAACATCATGGAAGAAGTTCCATTTGGTGGAGGTTCCGTTATGATATGGGGGTGCATCTCATTTGATTGTAAGCTGGATCTGTTGACTGTACCTGGAACACTAAATGGACAAAGATATCAAGATTCCATACTGGATAGAGTTGTGGTCCCTCATTTTGTAAATCATGCACCTGGAACCCACCATATATTCATGGATGACAACGCCCGACCACATCGTGCTAGAGCTGTGCATGAATACCTCCACCAGAATGCCGTCGAAACCCTACCATGGCCAGCAAGGAGCCCTGACATGAACCCTATTGAGCATATCTGGGACATTCTGGGAAACATGGTGAGATGGAGGGATCCTCCTGTGCAGAACCTACAGGAATTAACAGACGCACTCCATCTTGAATGGCAACGAATACCACAATGGCGTATCAGTCGGTTGGTGACCAGCATGAGACGTCGTGTCCAGGCCGTCATCCAGGCACAAGGTGGATATACCCGGTATTAATAATGGCAGTCTCAAACTCGTGCACAGATGTTAAACTTCGTTTTCAGACACCATTAATGACAATCTAGCCACGTGTGTCAACTGTAGGGCAATAGTTGTCAGTTGTGTCAACGTAACCATATTCAGGCCTCGTTTTCAAGTTCAAACAAAAACATACAGTGTTTCCCCCCATCATAATCAGCATTCCTCTAGTTGCATTATTACCTCTTGCACTAAGATGGATGGGTACATAAATGTTTATGCTATTGCTTTCTTCATAGCACATGAATATACCCTCGCATGTGCGTAAAAATAGGGTGGTGCTTAACTTTTGCACAGGTGTATACATAATTTGTCATATTTTGGTTGATTTCTAGTAAAAATGAAGGGAGCTAATTCAAAATAATTATAATTAAGATCTTGAAAATTACCTCCCTTGGATCATTATATATTATATAACATGCTCTATGTGATTATGGTCATATCTATATATTTTGTTGAAATGGCTAAAAATATATACATAATTTGTCATATTTTGGTTGGTTTCTAGTAAAAAATGAAGGGAGCTAATTCTAAATAATTATAATTAACATCGTGAGTTACCACCCTTGGATCATTATATATACACCTGTGCAAAAGTTAAGCACCAGCAAAAACAATAGAACGTAGAAACATGATGGTACAACTAGGCTGCCATACTTTTTGTCCCCGCGTTAGCTGACATAATTCCAAGTACGAAATGCACATGCATGCATGACTTCACGCCGCTTGATGTCCGTGCGTGGCGGGAAACAGCACACGTGTTCAGTTATGTAAAAGTCCAGTTTGAGGTGTAGAACATTACATACAGATTTAGGCGACAAGATTAGGAATTTTGTGTTCATGACCGTGGTTTATTTGTACAGAGAGAATTAGCTCTTGATTGTGAACCGCTATGGCAAGACGAAGGTTAAGTGATCGTGTGAAATGGCAAATCATAGGCATGCATACCACTGGTATGTCATGCACAGAGATTGGCAGACAGCTGAACATTAACCATACTGTAATCAGTCGTTTGATTGCAAAACATGGGCAAACTAACGAGGTGAAGGACAGGCCTAAATCTGGAAGACCGAAGAAGACTACTGCCCGTGATGATCGAGCCCTAGTACGCCTTGTTAGGAGATCTCCATTCACCAACAGCAGAGTGCTCATCCAGCAATGGGAAACGCGCAATAGAGTGTCAATGTCTACCGTCAAAAGGAGACTGTATGCCGCTGGCATGAAAGCTAGGAGACCTGTCAGACGTCCTCTCCTCACTGCACACCACAAAGAGGAGCGTCTGAGGTGGTGCAACGAAAGAAAACACTGGAACATGAGATCCTGGAGACGGGTACACTGGTCCGATGAAAGTCGGTTCCTGCTTCATGCCACAGATGGTCGAACTCGTGTATGGAGGTCCAGACGCACGGCGTACGACCAACGTAACATCATGGAAGAAGTTCCATTTGGTGGAGGTTCCGTTATGATATGGGGGTGCATCTCATTTGATTGTAAGCTGGATCTGTTGACTGTACCTGGAACACTAAATGGACAAAGATATCAAGATTCCATACTGGATAGAGTTGTGGTCCCTCATTTTGTAAATCATGCACCTGGAACCCACCATATATTCATGGATGACAACGCCCGACCACATCGTGCTAGAGCTGTGCATGAATACCTCCGCCAGAATGCCATCGAAACCCTACCATGGCCAGCAAGGAGCCCTGACATGAACCCTATTGAGCATATCTGGGACATTCTGGGAAACATGGTGAGATGGAGGGATCCTCCTGTGCAGAACCTACAGGAATTAACAGACGCACTCCATCTTGAATGGCAACGAATACCACAATGGCGTATCAGTCGGTTGGTGACCAGCATGAGACGTCGTGTCCAGGCCGTCACCCAGGCACAAGGTGGATATACCCGGTATTAATAATGGCAGTCTCAAACTCGTGCACAGATGTTAAACTTCGTTTTCAGACACCATTAATAACAATCTAGCCACGTGTGTCAACTGTAGGGCAATAGTTGTCAGTTGTGTCAACGTAACCATATTCAGGCCTCGTTTTCAAGTTTAAACAAAAACATACAGTGTTTCCCCCATCATAATCAGCATTCCTCTAGTTGCATTATTACCTCTTGCACTAAGATGGATGGGTACATAAATGTTTATGCTATTGCTTTCTTCATAGCACATGAATATACCCTCGCATGTGCGTAAAAATAGGGTGGTGCTTAACTTTTGCACAGGTGTATACATAATTTGTCATATTTTGGTTGATTTCTAGTAAAAATGAAGGGAGCTATCTCAATATAATTATGATCTTGAAAATTACCTCCCTTGGATCATTATATATTATATAACATGCTCTATGTGATTATGGTCATATCTATATATTTTGTTGAAATGGCTAAAAATATATACATAATTTGTCATATTTTGGTTGGTTTCTAGTAAAAATGAAGGGAGCTAATTCTAAATAATTATAATTAACATCGTGAGTTACCACCCTTGGATCATTATATATACACCTGTGCAAAAGTTAAGCACCAGCAAAAACAATAGAACGTAGAAACATGATGGTACAAATAGCCTACATACTTTTTGTCCCCGCGTTAGCTGACATAATTCCAAGTACGAAATGCACATGCATGCATGACTTCACGCCGCTTGATGTCCGTGCGTGGCGGGAAACAGCACACATGTTCAGTTATGTAAAAGTCCAGTTTGAGGTGTAGAACATTACATACAGATTTAGGCGACAAGATTAGGAGTTTTGTGTTCATGACCGTGGTTTATTTGTACAGAGAGAATTAGCTCTTGATTGTGAACCGCTATGGCAAGACGAAGGTTAAGTGATCGTGTGAAATGGCAAATCATAGGCATGCATACCACTGGTATGTCATGCACAGAGATTGGCAGACAGCTGAACATTAACCATACTGTAATCAGTCGTTTGATTGCAAAACATGGGCAAACTAACGAGGTGAAGGACAGGCCTAGATCTGGAAGACCGAAGAAGACTACTGCCCGTGATGATCGAGCCCTAGTACGCCTTGTTAGGAGATCTCCATTCACCAACAGCAGAGTGCTCAGCCAGCAATGGGAAACGCGCAATAGAGTGTCAATGTCTACCGTCAAAAGGAGACTGTATGCTGCTGGCATGAAAGCTAGGAGACCTGTCAGACGTCCTCTCCTCACTGCACACCACAAAGAGGAGCGTCTGAGGTGGTGCAACGAAAGAAGACACTGGAACATGAGATCCTGGAGACGGGTACAATGGTCCGATGAAAGTCGGTTCCTGCTTCATGCCACAGATGGTCGAACTCGTGTATGGAGGTCCAGACGCACGGCGTACGACCAACGTAACATCATGGAAGAAGTTCCATTTGGTGGAGGTTCCGTTATGATATGGGGGTGCATCTCATTTGATTGTAAGCTGGATCTGTTGACTGTACCTGGAACACTAAATGGACAAAGATATCAAGATTCCATACTGGATAGAGTTGTGGTCCCTCATTTTGTAAATCATGCACCTGGAACCCACCATATATTCATGGATGACAACGCCCGACCACATCGTGCTAGAGCTGTGCATGAATACCTCCACCAGAATGCCATCGAAACCCTACCATGGCCAGCAAGGAGCCCTGACATGAACCCTATTGAGCATATCTGGGACATTCTGGGAAACATGGTGAGATGGAGGGATCCTCCTGTGCAGAACCTACAGGAATTAACAGACGCACTCCATCTTGAATGGCAACGAATACCACAATGGCGTATCAGTCGGTTGGTGACCAGCATGAGACGTCGTGTCCAGGCCGTCATCCAGGCACAAGGTGGATATACCCGGTATTAATAATGGCAGTCTCAAACTCGTGCACAGATGTTAAACTTCGTTTTCAGACACCATTAATGACAATCTAGCCACGTGTGTCAACTGTAGGGCAATAGTTGTCAGTTGTGTCAACGTAACCATATTCAGGCCTCGTTTTCAAGTTCAAACAAAAACATACAGTGTTTCCCCCCATCATAATCAGCATTCCTCTAGTTGCATTATTACCTCTTGCACTAAGATGGATGGGTACATAAATGTTTATGCTATTGCTTTCTTCATAGCACATGAATATACCCTCGCATGTGCGTAAAAATAGGGTGGTGCTTAACTTTTGCACAGGTGTATACATAATTTGTCATATTTTGGTTGATTTCTAGTAAAAATGAAGGGAGCTAATTCAAAATAATTATAATTAAGATCTTGAAAATTACCTCCCTTGGATCATTATATATTATATAACATGCTCTATGTGATTATGGTCATATCTATATATTTTGTTGAAATGGCTAAAAATATATACATAATTTGTCATATTTTGGTTGGTTTCTAGTAAAAATGAAGGGAGCTAATTCTAAATAATTATAATTAACATCGTGAGTTACCACCCTTGGATCATTATATATACACCTGTGCAAAAGTTAAGCACCAGCAAAAACAATAGAACGTAGAAACATGATGGTACAACTAGGCTGCCATACTTTTTGTCCCCGCGTTAGCTGACATAATTCCAAGTACGAAATGCACATGCATGCATGACTTCACGCCGCTTGATGTCCGTGCGTGGCGGGAAACAGCACACGTGTTCAGTTATGTAAAAGTCCAGTTTGAGGTGTAGAACATTACATACAGATTTAGGCGACAAGATTAGGAATTTTGTGTTCATGACCGTGGTTTATTTGTACAGAGAGAATTAGCTCTTGATTGTGAACCGCTATGGCAAGACGAAGGTTAAGTGATCGTGTGAAATGGCAAATCATAGGCATGCATACCACTGGTATGTCATGCACAGAGATTGGCAGACAGCTGAACATTAACCATACTGTAATCAGTCGTTTGATTGCAAAACATGGGCAAACTAACGAGGTGAAGGACAGGCCTAAATCTGGAAGACCGAAGAAGACTACTGCCCGTGATGATCGAGCCCTAGTACGCCTTGTTAGGAGATCTCCATTCACCAACAGCAGAGTGCTCATCCAGCAATGGGAAACGCGCAATAGAGTGTCAATGTCTACCGTCAAAAGGAGACTGTATGCCGCTGGCATGAAAGCTAGGAGACCTGTCAGACGTCCTCTCCTCACTGCACACCACAAAGAGGAGCGTCTGAGGTGGTGCAACGAAAGAAAACACTGGAACATGAGATCCTGGAGACGGGTACACTGGTCCGATGAAAGTCGGTTCCTGCTTCATGCCACAGATGGTCGAACTCGTGTATGGAGGTCCAGACGCACGGCGTACGACCAACGTAACATCATGGAAGAAGTTCCATTTGGTGGAGGTTCCGTTATGATATGGGGGTGCATCTCATTTGATTGTAAGCTGGATCTGTTGACTGTACCTGGAACACTAAATGGACAAAGATATCAAGATTCCATACTGGATAGAGTTGTGGTCCCTCATTTTGTAAATCATGCACCTGGAACCCACCATATATTCATGGATGACAACGCCCGACCACATCGTGCTAGAGCTGTGCATGAATACCTCCACCAGAATGCCGTCGAAACCCTACCATGGCCAGCAAGGAGCCCTGACATGAACCCTATTGAGCATATCTGGGACATTCTGGGAAACATGGTGAGATGGAGGGATCCTCCTGTGCAGAACCTACAGGAATTAACAGACGCACTCCATCTTGAATGGCAACGAATACCACAATGGCGTATCAGTCGGTTGGTGACCAGCATGAGACGTCGTGTCCAGGCCGTCATCCAGGCACAAGGTGGATATACCTGGTATTAATAATGGCAGTCTCAAACTCGTGCACAGATGTTAAACTTCGTTTTCAGACACCATTAATGACAATCTAGCCACGTGTGTCAACTGTAGGGCAATAGTTGTCAGTTGTGTCAACGTAACCATATTCAGGCCTCGTTTTCAAGTTCAAACAAAAACATACAGTGTTTCCCCCCATCATAATCAGCATTCCTCTAGTTGCATTATTACCTCTTGCACTAAGATGGATGGGTACATAAATGTTTATGCTATTGCTTTCTTCATAGCACATGAATATACCCTCGCATGTGCGTAAAAATAGGGTGGTGCTTAACTTTTGCACAGGTGTATACATAATTTGTCATATTTTGGTTGATTTCTAGTAAAAATGAAGGGAGCTAATTCAAAATAATTATAATTAAGATCTTGAAAATTACCTCCCTTGGATCATTATATATTATATAACATGCTCTATGTGATTATGGTCATATCTAAATATTTTGTTGAAATGGCTAAAAATATATACATAATTTGTCATATTTTGGTTGGTTTCTAGTAAAAATGAAGGGAGCTAATTCTAAATAATTATAATTAACATCGTGAGTTACCACCCTTGGATCATTATATATACACCTGTGCAAAAGTTAAGCACCAGCAAAAACAATAGAACGTAGAAACATGATGGTACAACTAGGCTGCCATACTTTTTGTCCCCGCGTTAGCTGACATAATTCCAAGTACGAAATGCACATGCATGCATGACTTCACGCCGCTTGATGTCCGTGCGTGGCGGGAAACAGCACACGTGTTCAGTTATGTAAAAGTCCAGTTTGAGGTGTAGAACATTACATACAGATTTAGGCGACAAGATTAGGAATTTTGTGTTCATGACCGTGGTTTATTTGTACAGAGAGAATTAGCTCTCGATTGTGAACCGCTATGGCAAGACGAAGGTTAAGTGATCGTGTGAAATGGCAAATCATAGGCATGCATACCACTGGTATGTCATGCACAGAGATTGGCAGACAGCTGAACATTAACCATACTGTAATCAGTCGTTTGATTGCAAAACATGGGCAAACTAACGAGGTGAAGGACAGGCCTAAATCTGGAAGACCGAAGAAGACTACTGCCCGTGATGATCGAGCCCTAGTACGCCTTGTTAGGAGATCTCCATTCACCAACAGCAGAGTGCTCATCCAGCAATGGGAAACGCGCAATAGAGTGTCAATGTCTACCGTCAATAGGAGACTGTATGCCGCTGGCATGAAAGCTAGGAGACCTGTCAGACGTCCTCTCCTCACTGCACACCACAAAGAGGAGCGTCTGAGGTGGTGCAACGAAAGAAAACACTGGAACATGAGATCCTGGAGACGGGTACACTGGTCCGATGAAAGTCGGTTCCTGCTTCATGCCACAGATGGTCGAACTCGTGTATGGAGGTCCAGACGCACGGCGTACGACCAACGTAACATCATGGAAGAAGTTCCATTTGGTGGAGGTTCCGTTATGATATGGGGGTGCATCTCATTTGATTGTAAGCTGTATCTGTTGACTGTACCTGGAACACTAAATGGACAAAGATATCAAGATTCCATACTGGATAGAGTTGTGGTCCCTCATTTTGTAAATCATGCACCTGGAACCCACCATATATTCATGGATGACAACGCCCGACCACATCGTGCTAGAGCTGTGCATGAATACCTCCACCAGAATGCCATCGAAACCCTACCATGGCCAGCAAGGAGCCCTGACATGAACCCTATTGAGCATATCTGGGACATTCTGGGAAACATGGTGAGATGGAGGGATCCTCCTGTGCAGAACCTACAGGAATTAACAGACGCACTCCATCTTGAATGGCAACGAATACCACAATGGCGTATCAGTCGGTTGGTGACCAGCATGAGACGTCGTGTCCAGGCCGTCACCCAGGCACAAGGTGGATATACCCGGTATTAATAATGGCAGTCTCAAACTCGTGCACAGATGTTAAACTTCGTTTTCAGACACCATTAATAACAATCTAGCCACGTGTGTCAACTGTAGGGCAATAGTTGTCAGTTGTGTCAACGTAACCATATTCAGGCCTCGTTTTCAAGTTCAAACAAAAACATACAGTGTTTCCCCCATCATAATCAGCATTCCTCTAGTTGCATTATTACCTCTTGCACTAAGATGGATGGGTACATAAATGTTTATGCTATTGCTTTCTTCATAGCACATGAATATACCCTCGCATGTGCGTAAAAATAGGGTGGTGCTTAACTTTTGCACAGGTGTATACATAATTTGTCATATTTTGGTTGATTTCTAGTAAAAATGAAGGGAGCTATCTCAATATAATTATGATCTTGAAAATTACCTCCCTTGGATCATTATATATTATATAACATGCTCTATGTGATTATGGTCATATCTATATATTTTGTTGAAATGGCTAAAAATATATACATAATTTGTCATATTTTGGTTGGTTTCTAGTAAAAATGAAGGGAGCTAATTCTAAATAATTATAATTAACATCGTGAGTTACCACCCTTGGATCATTATATATACACCTGTGCAAAAGTTAAGCACCAGCAAAAACAATAGAACGTAGAAACATGATGGTACAAATAGCCTACATACTTTTTGTCCCCGCGTTAGCTGACATATTTCCAAGTACGAAATGCACATGCATGCATGACTTCACGCCGCTTGATGTCCGTGCGTGGCGGGAAACAGCACACGTGTTCAGTTATGTAAAAGTCCAGTTTGAGGTGTAGAACATTACATACAGATTTAGGCGACAAGATTAGGAATTTTGTGTTCATGACCGTGGTTTATTTGTACAGAGAGAAATAGCTCTTGATTGTGAACCGCTATGGCAAGATGAAGGTTAAGTGATCGTGTGAAATGGCAAATCATAGGCATGCATACCACTGGTATGTCATGCAGAGAGATTGGCAGACAGCTGAACATTAACCATACTGTAATCAGTCGTTTGATTGCAAAACATGGGCAAACTAATGAGGTGAAGGACAGGCCTAGATCTGGAAGACCGAAGAAGACTACTGCCCGTGATGATCGAGCCCTAGTACGTCTTGTTAGGAGATCTCCATTCACCAACAGCAGAGTGCTCAGCCAGCAATGGGAAACGCGCAATAGAGTGTCAATGTCTACCGTCAAAAGGAGACTGTATGCTGCTGGCATGAAAGCTAGGAGACCTGTCAGACGTCCTCTCCTCACTGCACACCACAAAGAGGAGCGTCTGAGGTGGTGCAACGAAAGAAGACACTGGAACATGAGATCCTGGAGACGGGTACACTGGTCCGATGAAAGTCGGTTCCTGCTTCATGCCACAGATGGTCGAACTCGTGTATGGAGGTCCAGACGCACGGCGTACGACCAACGTAACATCATGGAAGAAGTTCCATTTGGTGGAGGTTCCGTTATGATATGGGGGTGCATCTCATTTGATTGTAAGCTGGATCTGTTGACTGTACCTGGAACACTAAATGGACAAAGATATCAAGATTCCATACTGGATAGAGTTGTGGTCCCTCATTTTGTAAATCATGCACCTGGAACCCACCATATATTCATGGATGACAACGCCCGACCACATCGTGCTAGAGCTGTGCATGAATACCTCCGCCAGAATGCCATCGAAACCCTACCATGGCCAGCAAGGAGACCTGACATGAACCCTATTGAGCATATCTGGGACATTCTGGGAAACATGGTGAGAAGGAGGGATCCTCCTGTGCAGAACCTACAGGAATTAACAGACGCACTCCATCTTGAATGGCAACGAATACCACAATGGCGTATCAGTTGGTTGGTGACCAGCATGAGACGTCGTGTCCAGGCCGTCATCCAGGCACAAGGTGGATATACCCGGTATTAATAATGACAGTCTCAAACTCGTGCACAGATGTTAAACTTCGTTTTCAGACACCATTAATGACAATCTAGCCACGTGTGTCAACTGTAGGGCAATAGTTGTCAGTTGTGTCAACGTAACCATATTCAGGCCTCGTTTTCAAGTTCAAACAACAACATACAGTGTTTCCCCCCATCATAATCAGCATTCCTCTAGTTGCATTATTACCTCTTGCACTAAGATGGATGGGTACATAAATGTTTATGCTATTGCTTTCTTCATAGCACATGAATATACCCTCGCATGTGCGTAAAAATAGGGTGGTGCTTAACTTTTGCACAGGTGTATATTATATAACATTAAATTAACTGCTGGTAGCTGCAAATGCACCTCTGCACATTTCCTGTGTTGTTAAATAATATCCCAAGCAACTTGTATATTGTATTATTTAACACTTTAATGATGAAATTTGTTCAAAAAATTTAAATATTTACTTATTGAATGTCTATTTGCATGCCAAGAGAACCGTTTTTGAAAATTTACCACTGTAATGACTGGCTCGGTTACCGAGCCAGGCATTTCAGGTGTAAATTTTCAAAAATAGTCTTCTCATGGTCTGTAAATGGACAGTACTCGAAACCACTACAGAGGCCGGTTTTGTCATGAAAGGATTAACAAGATTAATATTTTACAAATGAGATTAACCCTCTACTGGTCAAGCTAGCCAAACTGACCTTTGCAATGGTTGTGTGAAATGTCAGTTTGCTGGTGAAGAGAAGACAATCAGTTTTCTTGATAAATCTTGAACATTAGATGGCTAAGATATGTTATATATTATGTACCTTTTCATTTGTTTTAGGCATAACCAATACGAGGTAATCATACTGCTCCAGATCACCGGCCGTAAGATGCACTACCTGTCAATATCAGAACAGCATTGTAATGACCGTATTACAGTGAATCCTTCAACCTTCACAGACCACTAATAATAAATTCTTATTGAGGTAAGGAAAATTCTGTTTAATACTTTAAAATTAATTTGACTGGGAACTGTTGCTTCCAATTCACGGCATCAGGTTTCAGTTGCACTAGTTTCTAAATATTCAACAGCGTTCATGTAAAGTTGTCTTGAAATTAAGATAACGACATTTCAAGTGTTAATTGGTTAAAAACTTGTTATTTCTAAAATCATAGTATGTTAAATTCAAGACAGACATAAATTGTTGAATATTTTGGAACTAATTGGATTGGACGCCAACCGGTTCGAGTAAAATTAGTTGAAAAATATTGAGCAGGGAATATGCTCCACTGTAACAAATCCATTTTATCTGCTATGTCTGCTTCAATGGGTTTTCTAAATTTATAATGTATTAATTACTTAAAATTACGTGACCATTAGTATAGGTTATATTTTGAAAATAATTAACAAATCTTTAAAGTGATAGTTTTACTTACCCTGACCCCAAGACTAGCTATAGCTATAGTAATTGGCATTACCTTTTTACTGTCATCTTTTGATGATGGCAACAGAAATGTTAAAGGTGAGAGATTCTCTGCACTTGAACTGAAAGATATGAACAAACACATATTTATCAAATACACAAGCGTTTATGCCCATGTACAATTAATGGTATTGTGGTAGTGTAATATGATAATCAAGTCTAATATAAATCATATTTATCCATGAACTACATTTTCCAATTTTCTGTATTAAGAAAATTGCAATAATTCAGTTTAAACATTAAAAAACATATCAACCATATTCCCATTTACCATAATTAAAATTCTCAAACATTAATTAGTACCGTACATATCAGCTACAGCCTCTGGTTCAAAACTGATATTTACCAAAACAAAGTTGAGAATTTTTATATTGAATGTTCATCTTGAGGAAATCAGCTATTCCTTTTGCGAGGCAATCAGATATCTGATTTTTCGCCTTCTAAGCTTCACTGAAACTATCCAAGATTATTATATCTCAAATTGTGATGCGTCAATGCGTTCGCTACTACTCCTACACCTTAATAGTAAACATATGCTGAGCCACGCTGAGTAGCTGTTACATATCCTCCGGCACCTGTGCTTCAATCAATTAGTCACACAGAGTTGATAGTCAGCTTATTAGCTGGCCTCTTGCAGTCTCAACTGCTCGAGCGAGAAATTTGGACCGTATAGTCCAGATTACTTATCTATATTTTCTTGAACAATCGTGATAAACCTGCTTGACACCAATGCACAAACATGCTAAGTGTGCTATGTACCGATCTGAAAGAAGCAGGACTGGATGCGGTGACGGCCAAGAAAAACCTGAGGAAGTTTAACATCGTCGTGTCGTG
>CM067372.1:162399006-162865238 GCA_034401795.1 Chaetoderma sp. LZ-2023a | reverse complement strand
ACGACACGACGATGTTCACACTGACTGAATCAACGAGATGAGTTTTTGAACTCTCTCCTGAGTAGGATAAACATATCCTGTCTCTAGATCGAAGAACATCCCCAGGTAAACAAACTTCTGGGATGGAGTCAGCTCTGATTTTGGGAAATTGATCATCCAGCCCAAGTCTGTGAGAATTTTCAAAACAATCTCCAGATTGGCGGACAAACTTTCCCGGGTGTGCGCTTTCAACAGCCAGTCGTCTATGTACGTGTGGACTGCTATGCTTCTCCTGCGGAGGTATGCTGTGATCGCAAGAACCACACGGGTGAAAACCCGAGGAGCCGTGGAAATTCCGAAGGGCAACACCCTGAATTCCCACTGTCTGCCCTGGAATGCAAATCTCAGGAAGCGACAGAAACTCCCGTGGATGGGGATGTGGAAATAAGCGTCCTTCAAATCTATCGACGCCGTCCACATCCCCCTCTCCAACCCCGCCAACACCGAGCGAACCGTTTCCATCTTGAAACTGGGCGTCTCGATGAACTTGTTCAGTGGCTTGAGGTTGAGAATCGGTCTCCACCCTCCGGTGCGTTTTGTTACTAAGAACAGGGTTGAATAGAAGCCCGGACATCTTTGTGCCGGCTGAATAGCTCCTTTTTGTACGAGGGAATTTATCTCCTCCTCGATACACAACCTTTGCTCTGGATCTCTCGGAATGGGAGTCCAGACTGGCACCAGAGACAGTCGCGACGGCGGGCCTGTCACCCACTCTGGATGATACCCGACGGAAAGCCATCGCAAGACTAAACGGTCCTGAGTTAACCGTTCCCACTCTTGCATGTGGCCGGCTAGCCGGCCTCCCACCGGCCCACCTAGGGACCGCGGTGGACACGAGGCATGCAAGAGCGGCACTGTCTCCGTCGCCATACACACCGGAGTGGTTCTTACCGCGGTAAGCGTCCTGTCAGGACCGATAACCACGCCCAGATCCTCGCGCGCCCCGCCCCGCCCCGCGCGCACCTCGGTGCGCGGGCGGCTGCCTGGCTGGCGGCGCCTGAGGAACCTGCGCCCCCCTCGCTGCTGGCCGAATCGCACGCGGCCGAGGCCGACGCTGCGACGGTGGCTGGCCACTGACCTGGCCAGCACCACCTCGAGCCTGCAGGGGACGACACGCCGGGGCCGCAGCGCGAGCGTTAGCACGACGCAGCACATCAAACTGCTCGCGCAGCGCCCTCTGGTTATTCACCAGGGTGACCGTCTCTTGGAGGTGGCGACATCCCTCACCTCCAAAAAGACCAGGGCCCGTCATAGGCGTACGCAGTAGCCTATTGTACAGGTCCTGAGACGGGCACAGATTGTCCAGGGCAAACGTGCGTCTTGCCCTGACACTCCTGGTCACCGCCCGAGTCATACAGTCCAGCGCCAGGTTAATACCATCCTGGATGGTTCGCTGGACAGTGACCGGACTTGGCTGGCGCGATGCGGATGCCGTTACTACCCCCTGTAACAGCTGGGAGACGTGGGACAGAGCGGCAATCGAAGCCCTCCCACTCTCCTCCGCATCACGCAACGCGGTATTCGCCGAACGCAACGCGTTCGCGCACAGGACACCCGTGTCAGAACGGGAGCCTGGCCGCGCATCCTCACCCAAAGCCGCGCGGTCATCCACGCTGGGCTTGGGCACCACACCGTACCGCTGGTAATCCAGGGGCACGATGCGACAACGCCTGGCCACCTCACGAGGGGCCTTCGCGAGACGTCCACTCGAATTAATGGACGACTCCGCCGCCTTGAACATGTCAACGACATGCTCCGCCAGCGGCAGAGAAGGCATAGCGTTAGCAGTCGGTTTCCCAGCTAACCACGGCGTGTGAACACGCTGGCTAGCCGACTGCTCCACGGGCAGATCAGGCCTAACGCTCACCAACCACTGGCAAGCGTCATACCAATCGTCCTCCGTGGCTAACTGCGAGCGCTCTACAAGACGGGGTCCTTCGTCTTCCTCCTGAGCGCAAGCAGTAGAGCTTGACGGCGGGTATGGTGATACACCTGGCAAGCCAGGGAAAACACGCGGGCCTGACAGCCCCGGCATGAGAATATCACTGGTTTGACCAGGAGCAGGCACCGTGGCAGAGCGCGGGGTATATATAGTCTCACCACGGGCCCGGCCAGCACCAGCAACACCCTCGGCAAGCCGAGGTATGCGGTACCGCTGGCCATCAGCAGCGCCCTGGGCCACCACCTGAGCCGCGGACTTTACTCCAGGGTGAGTAAAACCGTGGAATAAGGCGCCTGTATTCCCCGCGAGGGGTGCACAAACGTCTTCATCCATGTCCACGTCGTCAGACGGCGACCCTAGCAGGTAATCCTCATTACCCTGGTCAGAAAGATTAGACCCCGGGTCAGCAAAGAGAGCTAACCCGGGCTGACCAGGAACGGTGCCATAGGAGGTACTGGCCACCGCGGCGTGCGGATACCCCTGGACTGATAAGCAGCCCGCGGGTTCCAGCGACAACCGTCCACGGTCCCCTATCGGCGCGGCAATAAGCCTGCTGCCAGGGCCGTGGAACGCCCCCTCTAATGGGGCCACCTCTGAATCGTCGAACAACGGAAGCGGACTAAGGAAAATCGATCCAGAGGCGGGGATTACCTGCTCCGAAGCCGATGACGAGGACAGTAAAGGATTTGGTCCAGGAAGCATGCCACGAAGCAACCCTGGAACCAAATCCTTTACTGCCCTCTTCATCTCTCCCAACATCTCGGTCCGGAAGGCCTCCATATCCACCGCGGACGAGACCTTCCCCTTACCCTTCCTACTTACAACCTCTCGTTTCCGCTTCTTCTTCTTCTCCTCCTCTACCACCTTGTCCGTCGCCTGTAAGCAGCACAAGAATTCGGACATTAACTCGCCCCCCCAGTGCTTACATATGTCACAATTAACCAATGGACCACAAGGGCTACATTGAGAGCACAGATGCGGCCAGAACTTTTCAAGAAGAAAACGACCACAGGACGCGCAACCCGGTCCCTGAAACAGGGCAAAGGACAAGGAGTATGAGCAACTAGTTAAGCTTAGAAACTCAATCCAACTCAAAGAGAAGGAAAATGATCATAAAGATCAATATACATCAGAAACCAGCATAGCGCTTAAATCGCTGATAAATACATAGCCAGGCTGATTATGACGTCATTAATCCCGTGACAGGGAAAAAATTCGATCCCAACAAAACATCCAAGTGCAAGGACGAATTGTATGCTGAATGGATAAGTCGACTACACAACCATCAGATACATATAGATAACTCTTTTCTGGCAAAAATGTTAATTATCTCCCTTTGTTTGTTTACAATAATTAACATCACCACATTATCAATAACTAGATACCTGACACTTTGTATAGACAAACCATCCAACGTGACGACCGGAGAACTCCACCATCTGCACGCCTCTTAACACTCTCCACCTCATGGGGAAGGAATTGGATCAAGAGGGCAAAGTGAGAAGACCTTTATACTAGGCCTCCAACTCACTGGACATAATTTTCATTTGGTTAGATAACCTAACAGTGTTAGTAGGAAATGGAACCATGGTGGAGAGAAAACTAACTCTCTGCTACTGTGAAGTCACCACCTAGCGTCATACAGACCTGTGGACATAAACAGAAAGAGAAATTAGTCCTAGGTAGCACCGAGTTGACATAAACCAACTAACCAAGGCGCTTATCACGGTAAACGCGAGTCCCGGAAACACAATACACCGGGAAGAAAACTCGCTAATTTTACTAGAAGTCACCTGATTTAAAGGTCCTAAGTCCTTCCGTGGCGAAGTGTATCCTCCCGCCATCCAAATCAGACACTAACACTCCAAAATAACACTAATAAAACAGTTTAAGAGTAGAAAAGCTTATGACTGAAAAAGACATGTGTGTTCTCTTTGCCAATAATCTAGCAAAGAGAAAGTGCTAGTCTGCGCATGCGCGGTGGTGGGGCTGGCATCCGCCAGACTACGCTCTGACTCCCTGCCCAGTAGGGGCACCTAACTGTTTTAAATCTGAGTGTTTATTGAGTGAAAGCCAATATTTAGCAATATCAAAAGTATTAGGGAGGTAAGTATACTCTTGAAGTGAAATCGAAAAATGCTGACAAATATATTATCTAAACCCTGTAAATAAGGATAAAATGTAACCTGCAATGGCAGTACCTAACCTGAAATGACAGTACCTAACCTGAAATAACAGTCCCTAACCTGTAAAGACAGTCCCTAACCCGAAATGATAGTCCCTAACCCGAAATGACAGTCCCTAACCCGAAATGACAGTACCTAACCCGAAATGACAATGCCTACCCCAAAATGACAGTCCCTAAACCGAAATGACAGTCCCTAACCCATAATGACAGTAGCTAACCCGAAATGACAGTCCCTAACCCGTAATGACAGTCCCTAACTTGTAATGAGTCTGTAACCCGAAATGACAGTACCTAACCCGAAATGACAGTACCTAACCAAAATGACAGTACCTAACCTGAAATGACAGTACCTAACCTGAAATGAGTCCTTAACCTGAAATGACAGTCCCTAACCTGAAATGACAGTACCTAACCTGAAATGACAATACCTAACCTGAAATGACAGTCCCTAACCTGAAATGAGTCCCTAACCTGAAATGATGGTCCCTAACCTGAAATGACAGTACCTAACCTGAAATGACAGTCCCTAACCTGAAATGACAGTCCTTAACCTGAAATGACAGTACCTAACCTGAAATGAGTCGCTAACCTGAAATGAGTCGCTAACCTGAAATGACAGTCCATAACCTGAAATGACAGTCCCTAACCTGAAATAACAGTACCTAACCTGAAATGACAGTACCTAACCTGAAATAACAGTACCTAACCTGAAATGACAGTACCTAACCTGAAATGACAGTACCTAACCTGAAATGACAATCCGTAACCTGAATTGACAGTACCTAACCTGAAATGACAGTCCGTAACCTGAAATGACAGTACCTAACCTGAAACGAGTCCCTAACCTGAAATGAAAGTACCTAAACTGAAATGACAGTCCCTAACCTGAAATCACAGTACCTAACCTAGAATGACAGTCCCTAACCTGAAATGACAGTACCTAACCTGAAACGACACTACCTAAACTGAAATGACACTACCTAAGCTGAAATGACACTACCTAACCTGAAATGACACTACCTAACCTAAAATGACAGTACCTAACTTGAAATGACATTACCTAACCTGAAATGACAGTCCCTAACCTGAAATGACAGTCCCTAACCTGAAATGACAGTCCCTAACCTGCAATGACACTACCTAAGCTGAAATGACAGTCCCTAACCTGAAATGACAGTACCTAACCTAAAATGACATTACCTAACTTGAAATGACAGTCCCTAACCTGAAATGACAGTCCCTAACCCATAATGAGTCCCTAACCTGAAATGACAGGTCAGAATCACAAAAACGAGTAGGTGAGTGCCAAATCTATCACAATCGATTGATAAAGATCACCTGTCGATCCATCCTTGCTTACCGAGCCAGGCATTGCAGCGGTAAATTTACAAAAATAATCTCCTTGTCCTGCAAATGGATATTCCACAAGACCACAGCAGATGCCTGACCATTAACCCTTTGACCCCTAAATTCTGAGAGTCATAATCTCAAGGCTGTTCTGGCTCGCTTCAGCATTAACCCTTTAACCCTCAAATGTGTTTTTAAAAAAATTAAATTTTCTAATAGAAAATGTCCATTTGCAGACATAGAAAAGACTGTTTTTGAAAATGTACAACTGGAATGACTGGCTCGACTATCAAGCCAGTCATTCCAGTGATAAATTTTCAAATATATCTTCCCTTGGTCTGCAAATGGACATTTCTCAAGAACACTGCAGAAGCCATTTTTGGCTGATATGAGTGTTAAATGGTTAAAGAGGTCAAATGCCTAAATTGAATTGGTTACATTTCATAGACTCACCACATTAGTTATTATGACCATTCTGTCATCAGCCTGTAAGTCTGCTGTTGGCAAAGCATGGTATTTCTTTGTACTCTGTAAATAAAATACATCCAAAATACAGATAGATTTGAACTTTGATTTTAATAGATTTTATTACGATCTCCGAATGGGGTGCTGGTGGTCAGGAATTCTCATAGCAGTCCTTTTGTGGGTATCTACCCAAAAAATGCAGATTGGGACCCATAAAAGTAGTGTCTTAAATGCGTCATCAAGGCCATAAAGATACATTTGCAGATATGCCACGCCTACTTCTAGCTAAGCTCCTCCCTATTTTTATGCATGATGGAATCGATTTGAATCTTTGAAACCTGAATTCCCAGAATCTCAATTTCAAGGTAACTATTAAGACCTAAGGTGCTGACTATCTTGAAACTACTTTGACTGGGAGCTGTTGCTGCCCATGGAAGCTGTTGCTGCCCATGGTAGCACTAGCTCCCCATCAAATTAGTTTCAAAATATTTCACAAACCATCTATTAAATTGTAAATTCATAAAAAAACACTAATCTTTGCAGACTTTAGAGATTTTTGTGCCACAGATACGTCATTTTGAGTGTGACATCAGCAAATTTTAATGGACCTTTACAGTTTTAGCCATGCCCTGCCCATCTCTAGCTAAGCTCCACCCATACCTCGCTCATTTTGGGATCGATCTCTGAACTCCCTGACTATCAATTTCCAGAAAGCTATGCTGGTAAGCTGTCAAATATTTTAAAACTAATTCGACCGGGTGCAGTTGCTGCCTATGGCAGCAACAGCGCCCAGTCAAATTAGTTCCAAAATATTCAACAGCATGTTTATTAAGTATCAAAGGCACAATTTGTACGTGTTGGGCAGCTACTAATCGTTAAAGACTGACTATTTCCAACCATTCATGACATCATGATTATGACATCAGTATACACGTCACTTAGTTGATTATGGTGTCATAAGATGGATGGATAAACTGGAAAGGTGAATTGCGATGACAGGTACTTGAGTAATGAATCACTCCATTATGAGAAAAACAATAATCGTGGTGGGCAGGGACATATGTAAGTAACAGTTTACTGACAGTACAGATATTGCAAGGAAACACCATCAGACAGCAAACACAACATGCCTAATCTTAATATACCCAGACATACCTTTTCTCCGGAAAGGATGACTAATCTTTCATTGTGTATGGTCCATGAATCTTTGTTGCTTAGTGAAAGCGTATCTGGCCAGTTCTGCCGAAATCCGCTACTGCTGGCATGATGAAGAAAATGATGTCGCAAAACTGACATACGAAAATCTGCATTCTCCGAGATCTGTGATAATGAAATAAACGAAATCTAGGATTTCTTTTTTCACGAGAGAGTTGATACTTACCTCCCTAATACTTTTGATATTGCTAAATATTGGCTTTCACTCAATAAACACTCAGATTAAAACAGTTAGGTGCCCCTACTGGGCAGGGAGTCAGAGCGTAGTCTGGCGGATGCCAGCCCCACCACCGCGCATGCGCAGACTAGCACTTCCTCTGACTAGATTATTGGCTGACACACATGCAACTATTAAGAGCCTGAAGACCAAGCCTCTGTGGGGTGGAGAGGCCGGGTCCGTATCTAGGGAGGTAAGTATCAACTCTCTCGTGAAAAAAGAAATCCTAGATTTCGTTTATTTCACTTCAAGAGTATACTTACCTCCCTAATACTTTTGATATTGCCAGAATTCGAAAGTGAATCTGGCGGGAGGGAGGCGAGGTCAAAAGACCAGCTCATCCCTATACGCTTTTTCTGCGTTTAAGGCACTTAAACTTCTGAAACTGTCTGAAAAAACAGTCAGGATTTGACTAATCATCGGATAACACCACCGATGTATGAGAGATGACCGAATGTCATATGCGCTCCCCCCCCCCTCCTTCCTGGGAGGAAGAGTCGACTGACCTCAATGTCCTATACGCTCTCTACGTACAAGTGCCATGTACTACAGGACAGAGACGAAAAAGCTCCATTTTCGTAACTCTCAACAATGAACCACACAAATACACAAACCATCACCATATTAATAACGGGTAATCGTGACAATACAATCAACAACGGACAACACATGAACAAGACTGACCTTGTTGAAAATGGCTGCTGACATCATCTTCCCATCGGTAAAGACTGATGCAGGCCCAAAAAAGTGGGTGTTTCCATAAATTAATTGTGATATATATAAGTAATGAGGAAATCACCTCAAAAAATATAAACCGATTTATTTTTTCAAAACCGACAAGGCGAGAGGATTAGAGGTGTCACGGAGATAATGGTCTGTAAAACTTGACTCACAGTGCCACTGAGCCACCGACATAATATCATCCACAGGGACCCCATTAAATAGGGCCGTGGATGTCACTACGCCGCGGACACTGTGAGCCTTGGCCACGTCAACCTGCTTCCCGGTGGCGGATTTATGGCAAAACTGAATGCATTCCACAATCCACCTGGAAATGGTGTCCTTAGAAGCCCTCCCATGGGGTTCAATATATGACAACCATAACGCTGACTGGTCGGTGCGCCATGCCGCCGTACGTTGTTTGTACCGGCGCAGCGCCCGGACGGGACACCATGCTTTAGAATTAGGATCATATCTAGTTAAAGCAGGCAAAATAATAGGTTGACCTGGATATTTCAACGACTGATTTTTAGCCAAGAAATTAATCCTAGGTAGCAGCTTAAGGCCTTCCCCTGAAACCACAAAACGGTCATCCTCGGCTGATAAGGCATGAATCTCACTCCTACGCCTAGCCGAGGCCGCAGCAATTAAAAACACAGTCTTCAGTGTTAATAGTTTCATAGAAATGGAACTAAGTGGTTCAAAAGGCTTATCACCTAGTACTTGAAGCACTAGCGATAAACTCCAAGACGGAATCACAGGAGGATTCCTTGGTCTTAGATTGCCCATGCCTTTAATTAATACATTCAATGTATTTACTTCATCACTTCCCCTCTTAGCCAAGCAAGGAATAACAGACATTAATGCTGACTTATAACCAGCAATAGAGTTAGGCTTGAGGCTATAGGCATCATAGAGGTGACAGAGGAAATCAGCTACTACTTGAATAGATGAATCCATTGGATCAATACATCTTTTTGAGCACCATTCTGCAAATCTGTTGATTTTATAATTATATGCTCTGGAGGTTGACCCCCTCCTGGCTTTGGCCATAAACATGGCTGCTTGCTCAGAAAAGCCCTCCTTAATTCTAGATTCCTTGACAACATCCACGCAGTCAATCTGAACATTGACGGATTGTTGTGAAGGGCCTTGCCCTGGAAGATAATATCGTCCATCAGAGGCAGAGGAACCGGATTGCAGACCAGAAGGTCCAGCAGATCCGTATACCATGATCGGCTTGGCCAATCCGGGGCGATCAGAAGCACTTGGCATTCCTCTTGTCTGATTTTCTGAAGAATTTTTGGAATTAGGATTGCTGGAGGGAATGCGTATGCATACATTCTCCCCCAGCTGATAGCTAACGCATCTGTTGCGAAAGCGCTTGGATCCGGAATCGGAGAGACGTACGTCGTCATCTTCGCATTCTTCTTCGTTGCGAACAAATCGATGTTGGGTTTCCCCCAATGGTCGAACAGACGATCCGCCACACATTGATTTAGTTGCCATTCCGTGGGTAAAACACTCATCCTTCGGCTCAATGAGTCTGCTAGCAGGTTTAACCTTCCCGGAATATGAACTGCTTTCAAGGTAATCTGGTGATCCAGACACCAACAAAGCAGTTTCCATGTCATCATACAGAGACTGGGCGACTTCGTTCCGCCCTGGCGGTTTATGTAAGTCACAACTGTTGAGTTGTCTGAACGAATAAGAACAATCTTGCCCTGAACTTTCTGTAAGAAATGTTCCATGCCCAGGACTACTGCCCTTAGCTCCAGTAGATTTATATGTTCCTGTGACTGTTCCAGATTCCAAAGCCCTGATATCGTGGATTCTTCCAGGCAAGCTCCCCAGCCCTCCATCGATGCATCTGTATACACAGTCACCTGAGGGTGGGGAGGGGTTAGCAAAACCCCCGGCAAGAGATTCTCTGTATTCAACCACCATTGCAGGTGGTGAATCAGAGGCGCCAACACTGACACATTCGAGTCCAGCGAACCTGTACTCTGGGTCCATTGTGTCATGAGAAACAACTGGATCGGCCGCCTGCGTAAGGCGGCCTGAGGAATGACTGGTTCCAACGAAACCATCAACCCCAGCATTCTCAAGTAAACCCGTGCCAGGACATGACGACTGTCGCACACTGACTGAATCAACGAGATGAGTATTTGAACTCTCTCCTGAGTAGGATAAACATATCCTGTCTCTAGATCGAAGAACATCCCCAGGTAAACAAACTTCTGGGATGGAGTCAGCTCTGATTTTGGGAAATTGATCATCCAGCCCAAGTCTGTGAGAATTTTCAAAACAATCTCCAGATTGGCGGACAAACTTTCCCGGGTGTGCGCTTTCAACAGCCAGTTGTCTATGTACGTGTGGACTGCTATGCTTCTCCTGCGGAGGTATGCTGTGATTGCAAGAACCACACGGGTGAAAACCCGAGGAGCCGTGGAAATTCCGAAGGGCAACACCCTGAATTCCCACTGTCTGCCCTGGAATGCAAATCTCAGGAAGCGACAGAAACTCCCGTGGATGGGGATGTGGAAATAAGCGTCCTTCAAATCTATTGACGCCGTCCACATCCCCCTCTCCAACCCCGCCAACACCGAGCGCACCGTTTCCATCTTGAAACTGGGCGTCTCGATGAACTTGTTCAATGGCTTGAGGTTGAGAATCGGTCTCCACCCTCCGGTGCGTTTTGTTACTAAGAACAGGGTTGAATAGAAGCCCGGACACCTCTGTGCCGGCTGAATAGCTCCTTTTTGTACGAGGGAATTTATCTCCTCCTCGAGACACAACCTTTGATCTGGATCTCTCGGAATGGGAGTCCAGACTGGCACCAGAGACAGTCGCGACGGCGGGCCTGTCATCCACTCTGGATGATACCCCACGGAAAGCCATCGCAAGACTAAACGGTCCTGAGTTAACCGTTCCCACTCTTGCATGTGGTCGGCTAGCCGGCCTCCCACCGGTCCACCTAGGGACCGCGGTGGACACAAGGCATGCAAGAGCGGCACTGTCTCCGTCACCATACACACCGGCGTGGTCCTTACCGCGGTAAGCGCCCTGTCAGGAACGATAACCACGCCCAGATCCTCGCGCGACCCGCCCCGCCCCGCGCGCACCTCGGTGCACGGGCGGCTGCCTGGCTGACGGCGGCTGAGGAGCCTGCGCCCCCCTCACTGCTGGCCGAATCGCACGCAGCCGAGGCCGGCGCTGCGACGGCGGCTGGCCTCTGACTTGGCCAGCACCACCTCGAGCCTGCAGGGGACGATACGCAGGGGCCGCGGCGCGAACGTTAGCACGACGCAGCACCTCAAACTGTTCGCGCAGCGCCCTCTGGTTATTCACCAGGGTGACCGTCTCCTGGAGGTGGCGACATCCCTCACCTCCAAAAAGACCAGGACCCGTCATAGGCGTACGGAATAGCCTATTATACAGGTCCTGAGACGGGCACAGATTGTCCAGGGCAAATGTGCGTCTTGCCCGGACACTCCTGGTCACCGCCCGCGTCATACAGTCCAGCGCCAGGTTAATACCATCCTGGATGGTTCGCTGGACCGCGAGCGGGCCTGGCTGGCGCGATGCGGATGCCGTTACTACCCCCTGTAACAGCTGGGAGACGTGGGACAGAGCGGCAATCGAAGCCCTCCCACTCTCCTCCGCATCACGCAACGCGGTATTCGCCGAACGCAACGCGTTCGCGCACAAGACCCCCGCGTCAGAACGGGAGCCTGGCCGCGTATCCTCACCCAAAGCCGCGCGGTCATCCACGCTGGGCTTGGGTACCACACCGTACCGCTGGTAGTCCAGGGGCACGATGCGACAACGCCTGGCCACCTCGTGAGGGGCCTTCGCGAGACGTCCACTCGTGTTAATGGACGACTCCGCCGCCTTGAACATGTCAACGACATGCTCCGCCAGCGGCAGAGAAGGCATAGCATTAGCAGTTGGTTTCCCAGCTAACCACGGCGTGTGAACACGGTGGCTAGCCGACTGCTCCACGGGCAGATCAGGCCTAACGCTCACCAACCACTGGCAAGCGTCATACCAATCCTCCTCCGTGGCTAACTGCGAGCGCTCTACAAGACGGGGTCCTTCGTCTTCCTCCTGAGCGCAAGCAGTAGAGCTTGACGGCGGGTACGCTGATACACCTGGCAAGCCAGGGAAAACATGCGGGCCTGACAGCACCGGCATGAGAATATCACTGGTTTGACCAGGAGCAGGCACCGCGGTAGAGCGCGGGGTATATATAGCCCCACCACGGGCCCGGCCAGCACCAGCTACACGCTCGGCAAGCCGAGGTATGCGGTACCGCTGGCCATCAGCAGCGCCCTGGGCCACCATCTGAACCGCGGACCTTACTCCAGGGTGAGTAACACCGTGGAAAAAAGCGCCTGTATTCCCCGCGAGGGGTGCACAAACGTCTTCATCCATGTCCACGTCGTCAGACGGCGACCCTAGCAGGTAATCCTCATCACCCTGGTCAGAAAGATTAGACCCCGGGTCAGCAAAGAGAGCTAACCCGGGCTGACCAGGAACGGTGCCATAGGAGGTACTGGCCACCGCGGCGTGCGGATACCCCTGGACTGATAAGCAGCCAGCGGGTTCCAGCGACAACCGTCCACGGTCCCCTATCGGCGCGGCAATAAGCCTGCTGCCAGGGCCGTGGAACGCCCCCTCTAATGGGGCCACCTCTGAATCGTCGGACAACGGAAGCGGACTAAGGAAAATCGATCCAGAGGCGGGGATTACCTGCTCCGAAGCCGATGACGAGGACAATAAAGGATCTGGTCCAGGAAGCATGCCACGAAGCAACCCTGGAACCAAATCTTTTATTGTCCTCTTCATCTCTCCCAACATCTCGGTCCGGAAGGTCTCCATATCCACCGCGGACGAGACCTTCCCCTTACCCTTCCTACTTACAACCTCTCGTTTCCGCTTCTTCTTCCTCTCCTCCTCTACCACCTTGTCCGTCGCCTGTAAGCAGCACAAGAATTCGGACATTAACTCGCCCCCCCAGTGCTTACATATGTCACAATTAATCAAGGGACCACAAGGGCTACATCGATAACACAGATGCGGCCAGAACTTTACATGCATAAAACGTCCACAGGACGCGCAACCCGGTCCCTGAAACAGGCCAAAGGACAAGGAGTATGAGCAACTAGTTAAGCTTAGAAACTGAATCCAACTCAAAGAGAAGGAAAACGATCATAAAGATCAATATACATCAGAAACCAGCATAGCGCTTGAATTGCTGATAAATACATAGCCAGGCTGATTATGACGTCATTAATCCCGTGACAGGAAAAAATCGATCCCAACAAAACATCCCAGTGCAAGGACGAATTGTATGCTGAATGGATAAGTTGACTACACAACCATCAGATACATATAGATAACTCTTTTCTGGCAAAAATGTTAATTATCTCCCTTTGTTTGTTTACAATAATTAACATCACCACATTATCAATAACTAGATACCTGACACTTTGTATAGACAAACCATCCAACGTGACGAACCGGAAACTCCACCATCTGCACACCTCTTAACTCTCTCCACCTCATGGGGAAGGAATTGGATCAAGAGGGCAAAGTGAGAAGACCTTTATACCAGGCCTCCAACTCACTGGACATAATTTTTCATTTGGTTAGATAACCTAACAGTGTTAGTAGGAAATGGAACCATGGTGGAGAGAAAACTAATTCTCTGGTACTGTGACGTCACCACCTAGCGTCATACAGACCTGTGGACATAAACAGAAAGAGAAATTAGTCCTAGGTAGCACCAAGTTGATATAACCCAACCAACCAAGGCGCTTATCACGGTAAACGCGAGTCCCGGAAACACAATACACCGGGAAGAAAACTCGCTAATTTTACTAGAAGTCACCTGATTTAAAGGTCCTCCGTCCTCCTGTGGCGACGTATTCCTATCCGCCATCCAAAAAAGTGACTAACACTCCAAACAAACACCACTTAAACAGTTTAAGAGAGCGAAAAAGCTATTGAACAAAAAAACATGTGTGATCTCTTTGCCAATAATCTAGCAAAGAGGAAGTGCTAGTCTGCGCATGCGCGGTGGTGGGGCTGGCATCCGCCAGACTACGCTCTGACTCCCTGCCCAGTAGGGGCACCTAACTGTTTTAATCTGAGTGTTTATTGAGTGAAAGCCAATATTTAGCAATATCAAAAGTATTAGGGAGGTAAGTATACTCTTGAAGTGAAAAGACTGTGCCCTAATCAATCACTTTATCCAGCCAGACAAGATATGATAACGTCAATATGATGCAGCATACAATTACACACAAGGTCAGCTGGAGACTGACATCCGCACCCACCCCCCAAAAAAAAACCCTGCACAACTACATGACTACATCCCCAACATGAGTGCTTCCAAATACCAGAATGCAAATTAATCATGCATGACCAATGAAAAACCTTTAAACATTAGGCACATCTTGTGTACAATCATCCTATCAAGTTTTAGCCATGGCCCGCCTATCTGTAGCTAAGCTCCACCCACACCTCGCTCGTGTTGGGATCAATCGATCCCTGGACACACTGTCCATCAATTTCCAGAAAACTATACTGATAAGCTGTTAAATATTTTGAAACTAATTTGACTGGGCGCCCAGTCAAATTAGTCTCAAAATATTCAACAGACTGTTTATTAAGTAAAGACATACAATTCGTACAATGTGTTGGGCTATTAAGCGTTAAAGACGGACTATTTAAAATCATTCATGACACTATGACATCAGCATACACGTCACTTGATCGACGGATAAACTTGGAGAGGTACATGTAGATTCTCTCTCAAGCAGCAGGAGTTGCAGCGACAAGATTTTGAGGGCTGACATACGGAAATTTCATGCTTTTTTTTAACCCACCGCCAAAAAAAAATCAGTCATGCATGACTGATGCAAACACTTTGAACATTAGTCACATCTTTGGGTACTGTACAATGGTTCTGTCAAGATTCATCCAATTCTCTCTCAAACTGTAGGAAGAGTTGAAATCTCATGCCACCCACCTATCCCAACCCCACCCTCAACTTAATCATGCATGACTAATGCCAAAACCTTTAAGATTGGGCACATCTTTGCTTAACTTACCACTGGAATGACTGGCTCGATAACTGCGCCAGTTATTCCAGTGATAAGTTTTCAAAAATAATCATCTCGTGGGCAATAAATGCACATTCTATAAGGAAAACTTGAAATCTTCTTAAATAAATTTGAGTGTTAATGGGTTAACATACTTGCTGAGTGTCTGGATTAACCAGGTCAAACATTGCTCTCTGTATCGCTAGCACCATCTGACGACACCTAAATACAAACACAGAACAATAAACTAGATACGGCCGCATTCTGTCAAACCACCCAATTCATACTCATCTCACACTACGAAATTCAGTGACATTTCCATGACTATTCATGAATCAAAAAATACAATGGACAGATCCGATCTGTCACTCAAGTATCGGACATCTTAATCCAGTTTTAGCTATGCCCCACCCATCTCTAGTCAAGCTCCACCCACACCTCGTTTGTGTTGGGATCTCTCGATCTCTGAACACCCTGACTATCAATTTCCAAAAATATACACAGGTAAGCTGTTGAATATTTTGAAACTAATTTGACTGGGTGCTGTTGCTGCCTTCAAGTCAAATTAGTTTCAAAATATTCAACAGCATGTTTATTAAATAGCAAAGAATTACAACTACATACAATTCATACAGCTTGTCAGACTACATGTATTTTGAGATTTGATGACAGTCTATATGAAATCCTTTGTGACATAATGATTGTGATGTCATTATACATGTACATGCGCAAAGCTGATTATGACATCATATGAGGTCAGATTATGGATGAATACTCTGGAAAGGTGAATTACATCACTACTGAGGTGACATGCAATAATTATAATTACATTTAAATTTGTCATGAAAATTTGAAAGTCTGTTATGAAGTGTATGAATTGAATGGATTTACAATTTAATAAACATTCTGTTGAATATTTTGAAACATTTGAGACATCTGGATTTTTGTACCAGATCTTTGTTATTGTTATTGTGATGTCAGCTACCAAGTGATATAATGGATTCCGGTTTATCCATCAATCATATGACATCATAATCAACTGTGTGACATAAATGCTGATGTCATAATCAATTGTCATGAATGACGTAACTAAGTTCATCACAAATGCTTAATTGATGACTGACTAAGCGTTGTTGTACGAATTGTATGTCTTTACCGTTTAATAAGAATGCTGTTGAATATTTTGAAACTAATTTGACTGGGCTCTGTTACTGCCATAGGCAGCAACAGCACCCAGTCAAATTAGTTTCAAAATATTCAACAGCTTACCTGTATAGTTTTCTGGAAATTGATAGTCTCAAAAAAGCATCCGCTTTTGTTTCTACGAGAATTCTTAATACTTACCAGATGTACTATATGATAATGTCTATTATCTAGTCTAGCTCAAAATAAACAATTAAAAACTCTACTCTCCTGGTCCTGCCCATACTGTGTCCGGGAATAAACGAAATCACGGATTTCTTTTTTCACGAGAGAGTTGATACTTACCTCCCTGATACTCTTTGATATTGCTAAATATCGGCTTGCACTCAATAAACACTCAGAATAAAAACAGTTAGGTGCCCCTACTGGGCAGGGAGTCAGGGTGCAGTCCGGCGGATGCCAGCCCCACCACCGCGCATGCGCCGACTAGCACTTCCTCTGACTAATTTATTGGCTGACACACATGCAACTATTAAGAGCCTGAAGACCGAGCCTCTGTGGGGTGGAGAGGCCGGGTCCGTATTAGGGAGGTAAGTATCAACTCTTTCGTGAAAAAAGAAATCCGTGATTTCGTTTATTTCACTTCAAGAGTATACTTACCTCCCTAATACTCTTTGATATTGCCAGAATTCGTCAGTGAATTCGGCGGGAGGGAGGCGAGGTCAAAAGACCAGCTCTTCCCTATGCGCTTTTCTGCGATTACGGCACTTAAACTTCTGAAACTGTGTGAAAACACAGTCAGGATTTGAAAAAACATCGGCTAACACAAACCAATGGATGAGAGATGACCGAATGTCGTATGCGCGCACACCCCCTCCCTCCTGGGAGGAAGACTCGAATGACCTCAATGCCCCATACACTCTCTACGTACAAGTGCCATGTACTATAGGACAGAGACGAAAAAACTCCATTTTCGTATACTCTCAACGATGAACCACATAAAAACATGTACCATTATCATACTAATAATGAAGGGTCACGTGACATTACAAAAAACCATGGACAACACACACACACAAGACTCACCTTGTGGAAAATTAGTGCTGTCATCATCTCCCCATTGGTGAAGACTGATGCAACCCATAAAGTAGATGTTTCCATTGATTAAATGTGAAAGATATATAAAATGAGGATACCTCATCAAAATATGTACACCTAGATTAGCTTTTCAAAATCGATAAGGCGAGAGGATTCGAGGTGTCACGGAGATAATGGTCGGTAAAACTTGACTCACAGTGCCACTGAGCTACTGACATAATGTCATCCACAGGTACCCCATTAAATAGGGCAGTGGAAGCCACTACACCTCGGACACTGTCAGCCCTGGCCATGTCAACTTGTTTACCTGTGGTGGATTTATGGCAAAACTGAATACACTCTACAATCCAACTGGAAATGGTGTTCTTTGACGCCCTGCCATGGGGCTCAATATATGACAACCATAACGCTGTTGGGTCCGTCCGCCAGTCTTGAGTACGTTGCTTGTACCGGATTAATGCGCGGACTGGACACCATAGTTTTGAATTAGGATCAAACCTAGTCAAAGCTGGTAAAATTATCTGTTGACCCGGATATTTCAAAGACTGGTTTTTCGCCATGAAATTTATCCCGGGTAGAAGCCTAAGGCCTTCCCCTGTAACCACAAAACGGTCTGCCTCGGCTGACAAGGCATGAATCTCACTCCTACGCCTAGCCGAGGCCGCAGCAATTAAAAATACAGTTTTAAGCGTCAACATTTTCATAGAAATGGAGCCTAGTGGTTCAAACGGCCGATCAGCTAGCACCTGAGGCACTAGTGATAAACTCCAAGATGGAATCACTGGGGGATTCCTTGGTCTTAGATTGCCCATGCCTTTGATTAAAGTATTTAATGTATTTACTTCATCACTTCCCCTATTAGCCAAGCAAGGGATAACTGACATTAAGGCTGACTTATAGCCAGCAATAGAGTTAGGCTTGAGGCTATAGGCATCATACAGGTGACAGAGGAAATCGGCTACTACCTGAATAGATGAATCCATTGGATTAATACATCTTGTTGAGCACCATTTCGCAAATCTGTTGATTTTATAATTATATGCTCTGGAGGTTGACACCCTTCTGGCTTTTGCCATGAACATGGCTGCTTGCTCAGAAAAGCCCTCCTTAATTCTAGATTCCTTGACAACATCCACGCAGTCAATTGGAACATTGACGGATTGTTGTGAAGGTTCTTGCCCTGGAAGATAATATTGTCCATCAGAGGCAGAGGAACCAGATTGCAGACCAGAAGGTCCAGCAGATCCGTATACCATGATCGGCTTGACCAATTTTGGGCGATCAGAAGCACTTGGCACTCCTCCTGTCTGATTTTCTGAAGAATTTTTGGAATCAGGATTGCTGGAGGGAATGCGTATGCATACATTCCCACCCAGCTGATAGCTAACGCATCTGTTGCGAAAGCGCTTGGATCTCGAATCGGAGAGATGTACGTCATCATCTTCGCATTCTTCTTCATTGCGAATAAATCTATGTTGGGTTTACCCCAGTGGTCGAACAGATGATCCGCCACACATTGATTTAGTTGCCATTCCGTAGGTAAAACACTCATCCTTCGGCTCAATGAGTCTGCTAACAGATTTAACCTTCCCGGAATATGAACTGCCTTCAAGGTAATCCTGTGATCCAGGCACCAACAAAGCAGTTTCCAAGTCATCATACAGAGACTGGGCGACTTTGTTCCGCCCTGGCGGTTTATGTAAGTCACTACTGTTGAGTTGTCTGATCGAATTAGAACACTCTTGGCTTGAACTTTCTGTAAGAAATGTTCCAGGCCCAGGGCTACTGCTCTTAATTCCAGTAGATTGATATGTTCCTTTGACTGTTCCAGATTCCAAGGCCCTGATATCGTGGATTCTTCCAGGCAAGCTCCCCACCCCTCTATCGATGCATCTGTATACATCGTTAACTGAGGGCGAGGAGGGGTTAACATTACCCCCGCCAGGAGATTCTCTGTCTTCAACCACCATTGAAGGTGATGAATTAGAGGCTCCAACACTGACACGCTTGAGTCCAGTGAACCTGTACTCTGGGTCCATTGTGTCATGAGAAATAACTGTATCGGCCGCCTGCGTAAGGCCGCCTGAGGAATGACTGGTTCCAGAGAAACCATCAATCCCAGCATTCTCAGATAAACCCGTGCCAGGACATGACGACTGTCGCACACTGACTATATTACTGAGATGAGTATCTGTACCCTCTCCTGAGTAGGATAAACATATCCTATCTCCAGATCGAAGGACATTCCCAGGTAAACAAACCTCTGGGATGGAGTCAGCTCTGATTTTCGAAAATTTATTATCCAGCCTAAATCTGTGAGTTTTCAAAACTATCTCCAGATTCGCTGATAAACTTTCCTGGTTGTGTGCTTTTAACAGCCAGTCGTCTATGTATGTGTGGACTGCTATGTTTCTCCTGCGGAGGTATGCTGTCATCGCAAGAACCACCCTGGTGAAGACCCGAGGAGCCGTAGAAATTCCGAAGGGTAACACCCTGAATTCCCACTGTCTGCCCTGGAATGCAAATCTCAGGAAGCGACGGAAACCCCTCGCTATTGGAATGTGGAAATAAGCATCCTTCAAATCTATTGAAGCTGTCCACATTCCCTTCTCCAACCCTGCCAACACCGATCGCAGTTTCCATCTTGAAACTGGGTGTGTCTATGAACTTGTTCAATGGCTTGAGGTTGAGAATCGGTCTCCACCCTCCAGTGCTTTTCGTTACCAAGAACACGGTTGAATAGAAGCCCGGGCAATTTTGCGCCGGTTGAATTGCTTCCTTGAGTATGAGGGAATTTATTTCCTCCTCTATACACAACCGCTGATCTGGATCTCTTGGAATTTGAGTCCAGACCGGCACCAGAGACAGTCGCGATGGTGGACCTGTTATCCAGTCGGGATGATACCTGACTGAAAGCCATCGCAAGACTAAACGGTCTTGAGTCAACCGTTCCCACTCTTGCATGTGGTTGGCCAATCGGCCTACCACTGGCCCACCTAGGGAGAGAGGTGGACATAAGAAGCGCAAGAGTGGCACTGTCTCCTGGTGCAGATGCACTGGAGTAGCTCTTACAGTGGTAATCACCCTGTCAGGTACGATTACCACGACCAGATCCTCGCGCACCACGCCTGCACCGCGTGCACCACGGTGTGCGGGCGGCTGCCTGGCTGGCTGTGCCGGAGGAGCCTGCGCCCCCCTCGCTGCTGGCCGAGGCGCACGCGGCCGTGGCCGACGCTGCGCTGGCGGCTGGCCTCTGACCTGGCCACCGCCACCTCAAGCCAGCAGGGGATGACACGCAGGGGGAGCCGCGCGAACGCGCTCTCTACGGAGCACTTCAAATTGCTCCCGTAACGCCCTCTGGTTATTGACCAGGGTAACCGTCTCCTGGAGATGCCTACATCCCTCACCTCCAAAGAGACCAGGACCAGTCATAGGCGTACGCAGCAGCCTATTATACAAATCCTGGGACAGGCACAAGTTATCAAGAGCAAACGTGCGCCTCGCCCGGACACTCCTGGTTACAGACCGGGTTAAACAGTCCAAAGCCAAGTTAAGTCCATCTTGGATGGCTCTCTGGACAGTCACCGGACTAGGCTGACGTAATGCGGATGCCGTTACTACCTCTTGTAACAACTGTGAGACATGCGAAAGCGCCGCAATGGACGCCCTCGAACTCTCTTCCGCATCACGTAACGCGGTGTTAGCCGAACGCAGCACGTTCGAACACAGTGCTCCCGTGTCAGACCGGGAACCTGGCCACGTATCCTCACCCAGCACCACACGGTCATCTGTGCTTGGCTTCGGTACTACACCGTATACCTGATATTGATCAGCTGTAATACGGCACCGCTTTGCCACTTCGCGGGGGCCTTCGCTAAACGTCCATGTGCACTAATAGACGTCTCCGCCGCGGTGAACATATCAACAATATGATCAGCTAACGGCAAAGATGGCATAGCGGTAACAGTCGGTTTACCTGCCAGCCACGGGCGCTGGTCCCGTTGACTGGCCGACTGACCCACGGCAAGATCTGGTCTAACGTTAATTAGCCACGGACAAGCGTCAGACCAGTCTTCCTCCGTGGCCACCTGTGAATGTTCTACAAGACGACGGCCTTCGTCATCCTCCTGAGCAATCACAGGTGTGTACGTGGCTGGAGGAACTGATACGCCTGGCAAGCCAGAGAAAGCATACTGGCCTGAAAGAACAGACATGCTAAACTGACTGGCTTGACCAGGAGCAGGCGCAGTGGCATTGCGTGGGGAAAATTTCGCCACACCACGGCCCTGGCCAGCACCTGCTACACCATCGGCAAGCCGAGGTATGCGGTAAAACTGGCCATCAGATCCAGCCCGGGCTACCTTCTGCGCCGTGAACGCTACTCCTGCGTGAGTAGTACCGTGGACAATGTCGCCCGTGTTCCCCGCGACAGGCGCACGCACATCAACGTCCATGGCCACAGCACCAGAATGAGAACCCAGCAGATAATCCTCTTCTTCCTGGCCAGAAAGATTAGACTCCAGGTTAGCAAAGAACGCTAACCTGGACTGGCCAGGAGAGGCACCATAGGAGGAACTGGTACCTGCATGGTGCGGATAATCCTGGCCTGATAGGCAGGCAGGTTCCAGCGACACCTGACCACGAACAACCGGCGCGGCAAGCCTGCTGCCAGTGTTTTCACCGTGGAATTCACCCTCTATTAGGGCCACCTCTGAATCAAGGTCGAAAACTGATAGGTCCCTAAATAGCACCGATTCAGAGGCGGGGATTATCTGCTCCGGAGAAGATGAAGAGGACAACGAAAGATTTGGACCAGGAAGCATGCCACGAAGCAACTCTGGGACCAAATCTTTAATTGTCCTCTTCATCTCTCCCATCATGTCAATACGGAAGGCCTCCATATCCATGGCGGACGAGGCCTTCCTCTTACCCTTCTTACCAGAAGCCTCTTTCTTACTCTTCCTCGCCTCCTCTGGAGCCTTCTCCCTGGTCTGTAATGAGAGAAATTCAGACATTAGCTCGCCCCCCCCCCCCCCCATTTCTTACAGATCTCACATTTAAACAATGGCCCACATGGGCTGCACTGGGAGCATAAATGGGGGAGGAACCTGTCAAGGATAAATCTTGCACATGAAGGACAACCAGGCCTCTGAAACACAGCAGAGGACGAAGACAATGAGCATTACAGATATTGAATTAGAACACAACACGAAATAAACAAGGAGGAAGGGGCCATAAGACCCAAGCTAATAATGATAATCAACCAGCGTTGGACAAAACTTATAACTGATAGTCAGGCGCAAGGCTGATTATGACGTCATAACTTCAAAAATAAGAAGTTAAATCGATCCGAACAAAACCTCCAGGTGTAAGGACGAATTGTAATCATATCCAGAACATTCTAACTAGACCGGATAGTTTATACAGACTACACAAACATCAGATAAACAATGATAAATGGCAGTAAGATTTTATAAATATTGTCAAATATAATTGAAATGCCTCATATCATAACTAGAGTACCTGAGTCTTTAGCATAGACAAACCATCTGATCTGATGAACCGGATGCTCCACCAACCTTATGACCTCTTAACTCTCTCCACCTTAGGGGGAAGGAAGTGGATCAAGAGGGCAAAGTGAGAAGACCTTCATCCGAGGCCTCCAACTCACTGGGAAAAGATTTTTGGTTAAATAACCTTACAATGTTAGTAGGAAATGGAACCTTGGTGGAGAGAAAAACCAAACTCTCTGAAGATGTGATGTCCTAACACTCATAGGTAGATACCTGTGAACATAAACACAAAGAGAGATTAGTATTTCATAGCGCCATTTTGAAATAAACTAGTTATTTTCGGCGCTTATTATGATAAACGCGAGTCCCGGAAACACATTACACCGGGAAAAACTCGCTAAAATATACTAGAAGTCACCTGATAGTTAGGTCCTGGGCGCTCCTCTGGAGTAGTAACACGTTCTGCCATAGTAATCCAGGAGAAATAGAACTTCTACACAGCCAAAACTTTCAGAAATTAAAGAAAAGCCTATGAGCATAGAAAACATGAGTTGTCTCTCAGCCAATAAATTAGCAAAGAGGAAGTGCTAGTCGGCGCATGCGCGGTGGTGGGGCTGGCATCCGCCGGACTGCACCCTGACTCCCTGCCCAGTAGGGGTACCTAACTGTTTTTATTCCCAGTGTTTATTGAGTGCAAGCCGATATTTAGCAATATCAAAGAGTATTAGGGAGGTAAGTATACTCCTGAAGTGAAATTACCATAGCCCCAGGTCCTGAGTCAATTCCCAATCACAGTCAGATTCGTCTTATATTTGCCTTGACAAACAGCGAAAGCAGCTCAGCCTCACCTCAGCGGGGCGGCTGAGGGAGGGCCATAGTACATCTGGTAAGTATTAAGAATTCTTGTAGAAACAAAAGCGGATGCTTTTTTAGTTCTACTTCGAATAATACTTACCAGATGTACTATTATGATAACCTCCAGATTTCGACAGCCAAGAAATACCGGTGGGAGGAGGTGAGGCTCGAAACAGCTCTCATCTACCATCTGACAGAGAAGGTTGTGAAGAGACTAGAACCCTGGCATACGCTTGGGTTCTGCCATCTGACTCATGGAGTGCTAAACTTCCATGGTCTAGACTGTGATCCCCCCCTCATTTGTCCACACAAATTCCAGAGGGCTGTCAAAAAGGGGAAGCAACACCCACCAGACCCGTGTCAATCCCAAGTCTCAGCTAGGGCAGTCCAGTAGAGTGCAAAGAAGCTACTACAACTTCCAATTTTGAAAAAACTATCAACTAGATTTTCAACTTGGAATGAGTTTAACGTCTGTTGCAATGAATAAGATACTCTTGAACCAGACTATTTACTTAATCAGTCTGGTATTTCGACTGTAAGTAAACTAATATTAGTCACTTAATTAAAGTAAACACTCATCATTTTTTAGTACTTGGTCTTTCTTGATCATTTACAGGAGCTTCGCCCAATCCACGGTCGTTCTCGGATCATGTGCATTACCATTGTTCAGTGCATGTGGAAGAACCTTGCGATGTATGCGAAATAGTGGTCGGATGTGGCTTTAGCTAAGATTCGATAAATTGGCGACGGCTACCGGATTAAGTGCGCTGGAGATGTTGCGAAGGTAGAAATCAGCGAATGACGACTCAGCATGCCATTGTGCTACAGACATCACCTCCTCTAAAGAAACACCATTATAAAGGGCCGATGATGCTGCTAGTGCTCGGACTTGATGGGCGTTCGCACGATCAATCTGCTTTCCTGTAGCGATTTTGTGCGACACCTGAATAGCATCGACTATCCAACGACAAATTGTGTCTTTCAAGGCATGCAAATGAGGCACTTTGAAACATAACCACACAGATTTTGGGTCATCTCTCCACTCCTCAGTATGTTTCAGACATCTGACAGGACACCAAGCAGAAGAGTTTGGGTCATGTCTAATTAAACTTGGCAAATTGATCGGCTGTCCTGGATATTTACAGTATGTGACTGATTCTTTGCCAGGAAACAAAGATGTGGAAGTAGTCTTAAACCTTCACCCGTAACGACAAAACGGTCTTGTTCGGCAGAAAGCGCATGTATTTCGCTTCTTCTTCTCGCCGATGCTGCTGCAACCAAGAAAACTGATTTAATAGTTAACAGTTTAATATCAATAGATCTAATTGGTTCAAAGGGAGCATGCCCTAAAACCTGTAGAACAAGAGATAGATTCCATGCTGGGATAGGAATTGGCTGTCTAAGTAGCAAATTGCTCATTCCTTTAATAACTTCATTCAAAGTGTCGTTCTCCACTCCTACAATGGCCAGACTGGGACCGACTGAAGCTAATCCAGACTTATATGCTGCTAGGGTTGAAGGTACAAGTTTGTCAACTTCGTATAGATGACAGATAAAATCTGCTACGTGCTGAACAGATGCAGAAAAGGGATTAATATCTCTTCCCTTACACTACTCTGCAAATTTGTTGATTCTATAATTATATGTCTTGGTGGTTGACCCTCTTCTGGCTGAAGCGACAAACTTCGCTGCTTGCTCAGAAAAGCCACACTTAATTGCACGCTGCTTGATAACATCTATACAGTCAATTGGAACATCTCCGGTCTGTTGTGGAGATACAGACCCTTGTTCTGAGAGATCAGATCCCTTCTGTCTGGAAGAGGGATTGGATTGCAGACCAGAAGGTCCATCCGATCCGTAAACCATGATCGGCCTGGCCAACGAGGGGCCATCAGGAGTACTTGGTATATGCCCTCTCTTATCTTTGCCAGAACGTTCGGGATGAGACTTGTTGGAGAATACGCGTACATGTATGCGTACATTCACTTCCAACTTATCACCAGTGCGTCTACTGCTAAAGATAGCGGGTCCGGGATTGGGGACACGTATGTGACCATCTTTGCATTTTGTTTTCTCGCAAATAGATTCCCATTTGGCTTGCCTCAATGTTTGAAAAGAACCTCCGCTGCCGATTGGTTGAGCTGCCATTCAGTTAGACGACAAACCGTCCTTTGACTGAGAGCATCCGCTAGAATGTTCAGTCTTCCTGGAATGTGTGCTGCCAGAAGAATAATATTCCTCTCTTGGCACCACAGCAGAAGGTTCCAAATCATCATGCACAACTCCGGTGATCTCGTCCCGCCATGGCTGTTCAAATAAGACACCACTGTTGAGTTGTCTGTCCTTAACAGGACAATCTTGTGTCGGATTAAGTTCTCGAATTTTCGAAGTGCTAATGCCACCGCTAATAATTCGACAACATTGATGTGTTTCTGCGCATTTGTCCGATCCCATTCCCCTGACACTGACAGATCATCCAATACCGCTCCCCAACCCGTCGTCGATGCATCTCTGAAGATGGACATCTGCGGTTGAGGAGGTTGTAGAGGAACACCTCGCAGGAGATTCTGTTCTTATAACAACCACTGAAGATGGAATATCAATGGTTCTTTTACTGGAATCCTCAGAGACAACGGATCCGTTCTCTGAGACAAGAATGACATTAAATACATCTGCATTGGTCTGCCCCTGAGTGCCGCATAAGGCACCACCTTCTCCAGAGATACTAGTAAACCCAGTATTCTGAGAAACTGACACGCTGTCAGATAGGCTCCTAGAGAAACTGACTCCAGAACTGCAATCAAACGCTTGACTCTGCTCTCCGCCGGAAAAGCTACACCGTCCCCGAGATTGAGAAATATTCCCAGATATACAAACTCCTGGGATGGAGTCAACTCTGATTTCTCTAGATTCACAATCCATCCTAGATCCTTTAGTAAGGCCAGGACTACCTGAAAATTGTTGCGCACAATGACCGGATTCCCCGCCTTCAGCAGCCAGTCGTCTATGAACAGCTATGTTTCTTCTGCGAAGATAAGAAGTCATGGCGAGAACCACTTTGGTGAAGACCCTCGGGGCTGTGGTCAGACTGAACGGAAGCGCACTGAATTTCCAAACATTGTCTTGGAATGCAAAGCGAAGGTATTTCTGAAAAGGAATTGACATTGGAATATGAAAATATGCATCCTTCAGATCTATCGGTACTGCCCACATGAATTTTCTCAGCCCTGTCATCACCGCTGCTACAGTCTCGATCTGAAACTTTGGAGAAAGAATAAATTTGTTCAACGGTTTGAGATTGAGAATTGGTCTCCAACCTCCGGTGCGTTTCGGAACGAGGAACATTATCGAATAAAATCCTAGGGAGGACTGATTGCGGACTAGATGAATCACCTTCTTCTGCTGGCAAGATCTTTGATTTCTGAGTAAATGCCATCTAGACGATCGGATTCCCTTGGAGTCGATGTTAACGGAACTAACGATTGACGGATGAGCCAGTCCGGTTCGTAGCTGTTTCTTAACCAATGACAGACTAAACAATCTTGCACAACCTGTTCCCATTGGTTTGAGAAGTTGAAGTCTGCCTCCGACGGTAGGAATCTGCACACCGCTCGCGGTCGATCTTGCACGATAAGACGCTAATTCACTTGGGTGAAGATCCTCGACTCCCTTCGTTCCTGATGTCACCGGAACAGATCCCACCGGAAACCCGTTAGGACCGTCTTCCATGGCCACCCCGCAGTTTCTTAGAATATGAAGGCCCGGGACCGCCGCTACAGCCATCCTTACGATAGCCGCCACGACCCAAACCGCCACCCTTCTTATACTCCTCATATGGCCTCTTATTAGAGGACTTGTATGAGGATGAACAGCCAGGTCCCCGTGAGCTGATCGGACATCACGGCCAGAAGGACGGAAGGGTGATCTCTGGCGCTGCCTCTGTTGCTCCTGCCGATACTGCTTATAGAACTGCTGCGGCTGAGTCCTCTTCGTCGACTTCCACGACTTGTCAACTACTTCTTGCTCTGCGACCATTGACGCGACTTTGGATAAAGCTTGACGTGCTGGGCCGCCAAACAAGCCTGGATCAATGAAGGGCACAGAAGATAACGCAGCCCTCATCTCAGGTCCTGGTTCTACGCAATCGAGAACCATTCTCCGTCGCTCCGCCAATGTGCTGGTGGTTACCCTGGCCAGGCAATCCTGGGACAAGCGCCTGGTGTCACGGACAACTCCGGGAGCAGCCTCTGGCACTACCCCACCTTCCGCCACGCAGGTCAGCATACCCTGCAAGATGGTATAGTCATGCAAGAGTGCAGCCATGGCCTCTCTCGCCACATCCTCAATGACAATTAACTCATTAAAAGGACCTTTGTTAGCTTGGTAAACCAAGGGACGAGAACGACCCTTAGATTTGCCAACCAATGGCCTATTCCATGCCTCTCTCTCCCCGATGGAAAGCCTTAGGAACCCGGGCATATTGATGATAGGCCTGCTCCGGAAAGCGGCCCCTACTCCTTATCCCCTTAGGGGCCTTGGGCAGCGAATAATCTGGTTGAACCAGACGGTACGCCGCAGCTTCCAACATCTCGGAAGTCTGCATGTCCAAGGGGAGCATCAGCATGGCCAAAGAGCCACTTGACAGCGCTAGCCGCTCGCTCTGACATCCGCTCCATCACCGGATCGTGCTGAGATCCTTGATCCGATGCCAACCCGAGACGGTCGGACATCCATCCAAGGACCTGCACCAATTCAGCTTCGGCGCAAAATAAACGAAATCAAGGATTTCTTTTTTCACGAGAGAGTTGATACTTACCTCCCTAATACTTTTGATATTGCTAAATATTGGCTTTCACTCAATAAACACTCAGATTAAAACAGTTAGGTGCCCCTACTGGGCAGGGAGTCAGAGCGTAGTCTGGCGGATGCCAGCCCCACCACCGCGCATGCGCAGACTAGCACTTCCTCTGACTAATTTATTGGCTGATACACATGCAACTATAAAGAGCCTGAAGACCGAGCCTCTGTGGGGTGGAGAGGCCGGGTCCGTATCTAGGGAGGTAAGTATCAACTCTCTCGTGAAAAAAGAAATCCTTGATTTCGTTTATTTCACATCAAGAGTATACTTACCTCCCTAATACTTTTGATATTGCCAGAATGTGACAGTGAATTCGGCGGGAGGGAGGCGAGGTCAAAAGACCAGCTCATCCCTATACGCTTTTCTGCGTTTAAGGCACTTAAACTTCTGAAACTGTATGAAAAAACAGTCAGGATTTGACTAACCATCGGATAACACCCCCGATGTATGAGAGATGACCGAATGTCATATGCGCTCCCCCCCCCCCTCCTTCCTGGGAGGAAGAGTCGAATGACCTCAATGTCCTATACGCTCTCTACGTACAAGTGCCATGTACTACAGGACAGACGAAAAAACTCCATTTTCGTATACTCTCAACAATGAACCACATAAATACACAAAACCATCATCATATTAATAACGGGTAACGTGACAAGACAATCAACAATGGACAACACATACACAAGACTGACCTTGTTGAAATGGCTGCTGACATCCTCTTCCCATTGGTGAAGAACGATGTAGTCCCAAATTAGTGGTTGTTTCCATAAATTAATTGTGAAATATATAAGCAATGAGGAAACCCCATCAAAAATATATGCCTAGCTATTTTTTCAAAATCGACAAGGCGAGAGGATTAGAGGTGTCACGGAGATAATGGTCTGTAAAACTTGACTCACAGTGCCACTGAGCCACCGACATAATATCATCCACAGGGACCCCATTAAATAGGGCAGTGGATGTCACTACGCCGCGGACACTGTGAGCCTTGGCCACGTCAACCTGCTTCCCGGTGGCGGATTTATGGCAAAACTGAATGCATTCTACAATCCACCTGGAAATGGTGTCCTTAGAAGCCCTGCCATGGGGTTCAATATAAGACAACCATAACGCCGACTGGTCGGTGCGCCACTCCGCCGTACGTTGTTTGTACCGGCAAAGCGCCCGGACGGGACACCATACTTTAGAATTAGGATCATATCTAGTTAAAGCAGGCAAAACAATAGGTTGACCTGGATATTTCAACGACTGATTTTTAGCCAAGAAATTAATCCTAGGTAGCAGCTTAAGGCCTTCCCCTGAAACCACAAAACGGTCATCCTCGGCTGATAAGGCATGAATTTCACTCCTACGCCTAGCCGAGGCCGCAGCAATTAAAAACACAGTCTTCAGTGTTAATAGTTTCATAGAAATGGAACTAAGTGGTTCAAACGGCTTATCACCTAGTACTTGAAGCACTAGCGATAAACTCCAAGACGGAATCACCGGTGGATTCCTTGGTCTTAGATTGCCCATGCCTTTAATTAATACATTTAATGTATTTACTTCATCACTTCCCCTCTTAGCCAAGCAAGGAATAACAGACATTAAAGCTGACTTATAACCAGCAATAGAGTTAGGCTTGAGGCTATAGGCATCATAGAGGTGACAGAGGAAATCAGCTACTACCTGAATAGATGAATCCATTGGATCAATACATCTTTTTGAGCACCATTCTGCAAATCTGTTGATTTTATAATTATATGCTCTGGAGGTTGACCCCCTCCTGGCTTTGGCCATAAACATGGCTGCTTGCTCAGAAAAACCCTCCTTAATTCTAGATTCCTTGACAACATCCACGCAGTCAATCTGAACATTGACGGATTGTTGTGAAGGGCCTTGCCCTGGAAGATAATATCGTCCATCAGAGGCAGAGGAACCGGATTGCAGACCAGAAGGTCCAGCAGATCCGTATACCATGATCGGCTTGGCCAATCCGGGGCGATCAGAAGCACTTGGCATTCCTCTTGTCTGATTTTCTGAAGAATTTTTGGAATCAGGATTGCTGGAGGGAATGCGTATGCATACATTCTCCCCCAGCTGATAGCTAACGCATCTGTTGCGAAAGCGCTTGGATCCGGAATCGGAGAGACGTACGTCGTCATCTTCGCATTCTTCTTCGTTGCGAACAAATCGATGTTGGGTTTCCCCCAATGGTCGAACAGACGATCCGCCACACATTGATTTAGTTGCCATTCCGTGGGTAAAACACTCATCCTTCGGCTCAATGAGTCTGCTAGCAGATTTAACCTTCCCGGAATATGAACTGCTTTCAAGGTAATCTGGTGATCCAGACACCAACAAAGCAGTCTCCATGTCATCATACAGAGACTGGGCGACTTCGTTCCGCCCTGGCGGTTTATGTAAGTCACAACTGTTGAGTTGTCTGAACGAATAAGAACAATCTTGCCCTGAACTTTCTGTAAGAAATGTTCCAGGCCCAGGACTACTGCTCTTAGCTCCAGTAGATTTATATGTTCCTTTGACTGTTCCAGATTCCAAAGCCCTGATATCGTGGACTCTTCCAGGCAAGCTCCCCAGCCCTCCATCGATGCATCTGTATACACAGTCACCTGAGGGTGGGGAGGGGTTAGCATAACCCCCACCAAGAGATTCTCTGTGTCCAACCACCATTGCAGGTGATGAATCAGAGGCGCCAACACTGACACATTCGAGTCCAGCGAACCTGTACTCTGGGTCCATTGTGTCATGAGAAATAACTGGATCGGCCGCCTGCGTAAGGCGGCCTGAGGAATGACTGGTTCCAATGAAACCATCAACCCCAGCATTCTCAAGTAAACCCGTGCCAGGACATGACGACTGTCGCACACCGACTGAATTAATGAGATGAGTTTCTGAACTCTCTCCTGAGTAGGATAAACATATCCTGTCTCTAGATCGAAGAACATCCCCAGGTAAACAAATTTCTGGGATGGAATCAGCTCTGATTTTGGGAAATTGATCATCCAGCCTAAGTCTGTGAGAGTTTTCAAAACAATCTCCAGACTGGCCGATAAACTGTCCCGGGTGTGTGCTTTCAACAGCCAGTCGTCTATGTACGTGTGGACTGCTATGCTTCTCCTGCGGAGGTATGCGGTGATCGCAAGAACCACACGGGTGAAAACCCGAGGAGCCGTGGAAATTCCGAAGGGTAGCACCCTGAATTCCCACTGTCTGCCCTGGAATGCAAATCTCAGGAAGCGACGGAAACTCCTGTGTATGGGGATGTGGAAATAAGCGTCCTTCAAATCTATCGACGCTGTCCACATTCCCCTCTCTAACCCCGCCAACACCGAGCGCACAGTCTCCATCTTGAAACTGGGCGTCTCTATGAACTTGTTCAATGGCTTGAGGTTGAGAATTGGTCTCCACCCTCCGGTGTTCTTTGTTACTAAGAACAGGGTTGAATAGAAGCCCGGACACCTCTGTGCCGGCTGAATAGCTCCTTTTTGTATGAGGGAATTTATTTCCTCCTCGATACACAACCTTTGATCTGGATCTCTCGGATTTGGAGTCCAGATCGGCACTAGAGACAGTCGCGATGGCGGGCCTGTCATCCAATCGGGATGATACCCGACTGAAAGCCATCGCAAGACTAAACGGTCCTGAGTTAACCGTTCCCACTCTTGCATGTGGTCGGCTAGCCGGCCTCCCACCGGTCCACCTAGGGATAGAGGTGGACATAAGGAGTGCAAGAGCGGCACTGTCTCCTTTGCCAGAAACACCGGCGTGGTTCTCACCGCGGTAACCGTCCCATCAGGAACGATTACCCCGCCCAGATCCTCGCGCGCCACGACCAGCACCGTGCGCACCTCGGTGCGTGGGCGGCTGCCTGCCTGACTGCGCCTGAGGAGCCTGCGCCCCCCTCGCTGCTGGCCGAATCGCACGCGGCCGAGGCCGGCGCTGCGATGGTGGTTGGCCTCTGACCTGGCCACTACCACCTCGAGCCTGCAGGGGACGATACGCAGGGGGTGCGGCGCGAACGTTGGCACGACGAAGCACCTCAAACTGCTCGCGCAGCGCCCTCTGGTTATTGACCAGAGTAACCGTCTCCTGGAGGTGCCTACATCCCTCACCTCCAAAGAGACCAGGACCTGTCATAGGCGTACGTAGTAGCCTATTGTATAGGTCCTGGGACGGGCACAGATTATCCAAGGCAAAAGTGCGCCTTGCCCGGACACTCCTGGTCACCGCCCGCGTCATACAGTCCAGCGCCAGGTTGATACCATCCTGGATGGCTCGCTGGACTGTGACCGGACTTGGCTGGCGCGATGCGGATGCTGTTACTACCCCTTGTAACAGCTGGGAGACGTGGGACAGAGCGCAATCGAAGCCCTCCCACTCTCCTCCGCATCACGCAACGCGGCATTTGCTGAACGCAACGCGTTCGAACACAAGACTCCCGTGTCAGAACGGGAGCCTGGCCGCGCATCCTCACCCAAAGCCGCGCGGTCATCCACGCTCGGCTTAGGTACCACACCGTACCGCTGGTAGTCCAGGGGCACGATGCGACAACGCCTGGCCACCTCGCGCGGGGCCTTAGCGAGACGTCCACTCGACTTAATGGACGTCTCCGCCGCCTCGAACATGTCAACGACATGCTCCAGCGGCAGAGAAGGCATAGCGTTAGCAGTAGGCTTACCAGCTAACCACGGCCTGTGATCACGCTGGCTAGCCGACTGCTCCACGGGCAGATCTGGTCTAACACTCACCAACCACTGGCAAGCGTCAGACCAATCCTCCTCCGTCTACAAGACGGGGGCCTTCGTCTTCCTCCTGAGCGCAAGCAACAGAGCTTGACGGCGGGTACGCTGATATCCCTGGCAAGCCAGGGAGCGCATGCGGGCCTGACAATACCGGCATGCTAATATCACTGGTTTGACCAGGAGCAGGCGCCGTGGTAGAGCGCGGGGCATATACCGCCCCACCACGGCCCCGGCCAGCACCAGCGACACTCTCGGCAAGCCGAGGTATGCGGTAACGCTGGCCTTCAGCGCCCAGGGCCACAGTCTGAACCGTGGATTCTACCCCTGGGAGAGTAGAACCGTGGAATAAGGCGCCCGTATTCCCCGCGAGGGGTGCACAGACGTCATAATCCATGTCCACGTCCCCAGACGGCGACCCCAACAGGTAATCCTCATCCTCCTGGCCAGACAGATTAGACTCCGGGTCAGCAAAGAGAGCTAACCCGGACTGGCCAGGGAAGGTGCCATACGAGGTACTGGCACCCGCGGTGTGTGAATAGCCCTGGACTGATAAGCAGCCCGCGGGTTCCAGCGACAACCGTCCACGGTCCCTATCGGGCGCGGCAATAAGCCTGCTGCCAGGGTCGTGGAACGCCCCCTCTAATGGGGCCACCTCTGAATCTTCAAACAACGGAAGCGTACTAAGGAACGGTGATTCAGAGGCGGGGATTACCTGCTCCGAAGCAGATGATGAGGCCAACAAAGGATTTGGTCCAGGAAGCATGCCACGAAGCAACTCTGGAACCAAATCCTTTATTGTCCTCCTCATCTCTCCCAACATCTCGGTCCGGAAGGCCTCCATGTCCACCGCGGACGAGGCCTTCCTCTTACCCTTCTTACTTACAACCTCTTTTTTCAGCTTCCTCTTCTTCTCCTCCTCCACCACCTTGTCCTTCGCCTGCAAGCACAAGAATTCGGACATTAGCTCGCCCCCCCCAGTGCTTACATATCTCGCAATTAAGCAAGGGACCACAGGGGCTACACTGAAAACAGAGATGAGGACCAAACTTGTCCCTCAAAAATCGTCCACTGGACGCACAACCAGGTCTCTGAAAAAAGCCAAAGGACGAGGAGTATGAGCAATCTAGTTAAGCTTAGAAACCCACCAACTCAAGAGAAGGAAAAATGATCATAAAGATCATAATTTATCAGAAAACCAGCTTCGGACAACTTTAATTGTTAATAAAGAGCAAGGCTGATTATGACGTCATTAATCCTATGACAGGAAAAAATCGATCCCCAACAAACATCCCAGTGCAAGGACGAATTGTATCTCTAACCAGAACATGTGCAGAATGGACATTTCGACTACACAAGCATCAGATATATACTGATAACAATGGCAAATAGTGTTAATTATCTCCCTTTCCTCTAAATAATTAACATCACCTCATATCAATAATTAGATACCTGACACCTTGTCTAGACAAACCATCCAACCTGATGAACTGGAGCACTCCACCACTGAACGCCTCTTAACTCTCTCCACCTCTAGGGGAAGGAATTGGATCAAGAGGGCAAAGTGATAAGACCTTTATAATAGGCCTCCAACTCACTGGACATAGAATTTTTGGTTAGATAACCTAACAGTATTAGTAGGAAATGGAACCATGGTGGAGAGACACAAACCCTCTGCTGATGTCATGTCCATTATATTTCTTCACACAGACCTGTGGACATAAACACAAAGAGAGATTAGTCTTATATAGCACCTAGTTGAAATAAACCAACTAATCAAGGCGCTTATCACGTTTAGCGCGAGTCCCGGAAACACATTACAACGGGACAAAACTCGCTAATTTTACTAGAAGTCACCTGATTTAAAGGTCCAAGGCCCTCCTGTGGCGAAGTCACTCTCTCTGCCATCTTTATCAGGGATAAACTTCTACCAAACCGTCTCAAAAAGCTTCGAAAAGAGTATAGAAAGTTTCTAACACAAAAGCATGTGTACACCCTCTGCCAATAAATTAGCAAAGAGGAAGTGCTAGTCTGCGCATGCGCGGTGGTGGGGCTGGCATCCGCCATACTACGCTCTGACTCCCTGCCCAGTAGGGGCACCTAACTGTTTTAATCTGAGTGTTTATTGAGTGAAAGCCAATATTTAGCAATATCAAAAGTATTAGGGAGGTAAGTATACTCTTGATGTGAAATGAGGATTCTTCCATTAATGGACTACCATTCTCATCCTCTTTCTCACCCTTGGATGAGTAGTTCACCGATGACCCATGCTGAGAGCCATGGACCACACGTCTTTCAACATGAAGTGGGTCCATAACCTGACTACTTGCGGCTCCAGTATCCAGCGAATCGCCAGACACGGATTCACCGCAGTCCATCGGCTCCAGCACTGGAGCCGGGACTACAGCCGCTACTACGGCAGGCGACGGAACTCCGAGAGGAGCCATGCTTGCCGCCGCCATGATGCCGACTAGAACCGCTAAACACGGGTCCAACGGCAACATGGCCTGAGCGAAATCCGGGTGGAAAATGCCTGACGGAACGTCAACATCACCACCCGGCTGGCAGACCAGTACAAATCCCGAGGGAAACCCGTGGGACGTACTTGTGCGTGCCACCTGAGAAAGACCTGGCATGCCAGAGTCTCCCATCAGATCTTCTTCCTCCGCTGTCGGCTCTTGAGCCAAAGCTGGAGGAAGGACAGGTGCTTGTTCCTCCACAGAACTGGCCGGACCACCGATAGCTTGCCCTGCACCAGCCTGCATCGTCGGAATCGTGGACTGGAAAGACTCGAACATCGCCTTAAATTGGGCCGCCCAAACACCCAAGGCAGAGTCCATACGCTCGTTCAGACGCTCTTCAAGACATTTTACTGATGCCAGATCCACTTTGGCCGCCTTGTCCCTCACAATCCTCTCCAAATGCGTAAGCCGATCACGATCGAACTCCACCACCAAGTCCAACAACCACTTTGCACACACATCGCAAGGACTCCCAACCTTGCACTTCACACAGGCAATGCAGTGATGACCGGAAAACCTCCGTTTCATGAACCGATTGCAGCGCTGGCAGAGAGTATCCTGCCCCTTCACGTTCTGCGAACACAGAGTAAGAATTAAAACACTGCACATGATATACGATGACGAATCACACGCACAATTAACTTGATTGTAATTTAAGATTACTTAGAAACATGAACCTTCTCATAAATTAATGATAATCAAGTCTTTAGGCAGGAAATATTTGAAACTTTTTATAGTGAAATTTAATAAACACGACTTGGTAATTAACTAATCGTTAAAATAGCCAAGAAATTAAGACCGATCGCTACAAACAGCCTCGACAATGAAGCGAGAGCAAAAGATCGGCTTAAAACAGAGTGCATAGACACGCCAAGCCAAAACAAAATATTAATCATGGGCGCCGCCATCTTGGCTACGGGCGCATCGATCTTGGAAGGAACAGAGTCACATGAGAAATTAACCGAGTACCCGGATAAGATTAAATAGTTAACGAGTACTGGAGCGACTCCTAACAATGGCTACCATTTTAAAATAATGTGCCAATTTAAGAAAATTCTAATCAGTCATTACGGCACGAATGTATAAATTCTAGATTGATACAACCTGCCCCTGTGATGACTTTCCCTTTCCTTCCATGAAGCCAGTGATGAATCATGAATAACACGCTAAAATCCGCTAAAATTGCACAATTTTGAGCTAAAAAAATAACATGCAACTTTCAAAGTCAGCAAAATAGATGAATCTGACTGTGATTGGGAACTGACTCGGTACCTGGGGCTATGGTAATTCCCGGACACAGTAGGGGCAGGACCAGGAGAGTGCGGAGTTTTTAATTGTTTATTTTGAGCTAGACTAGATAATAGACATTATCATAATAGTACATCTGGTAAGTATTATTCGAAGTAGAAAGGGAGTTCATGGATCGATCGATACAAACACAGAAGACAAAGTGTGGGTGGAGCTTAACTAAAGGGCATAGCTAAAACTGCATTTCTCCATTGACTATGACATCATATACTTGAGTGACAGTTCAGATTCCTCCAAAAGTACATGTAAGATATTGATACTATGCATGGTTCATGCAGGTACATCAGAAAAAAAAGAAATACAAAATCAGAAAAATTGGTCTCTGAAATTAAACGTAAATAGCAAGGCAGCCCAATTTGAAGTCCAAACACAATACAATCATATATGGGTCAGTTACAGATCCGCCTGACTACAACGCGCATACAGTCCACAATTCCCTATATTCCACACAAATTTACACTCTCTCTCAGACCAACATGCATGGACATTTGTTATGATAAACACTTTAGGACCAAGCTATTTCCAGACGTGACCCATGTCTTGTATGTATGTAATTATAAACATTATAATTCGCTACTGCCTATATATGCCATTATTACAGGTGCATGTACCTACCACACAGAGCAAAGATGGTCCATCGATACCCAGACTCGCGGTATAGCTATACTCTGTAAACATGAAAACCAAATAACTAAAATTCTTAAGACTGAAATCCATCTAATTAGTCAAGATTGGTAAAGAAAATTTTTATCTTTGCTTACTATAGTGAATGCACATTTACATGCCAAGATGAAACTATTTTTGAAAATTTACCACTGGAATGACTGGCTCAGTAATCGAGCCAGTCATTCCAGTGGGGAATTTTCAGAAATACTCTTCTCAGGTTCTGTAAATGGATATTCCTCAAGACCATCACAGAGATCAGTTTTTGTCAGCGTGACCATTAAATGGTTAATACAATCTTATGGTATCACACTGCTTGCTTATGTATGCATGTCACCATGATCTGTTATAACAGCTTACAATACTGTACAGTAGTACAGCTCATAAATAAGTTAAATTGTTTCCAAAAATAACCCAGAAACATGTCAGTTAGTACATGTACAATTTTGATCACGATGCAAGAAATGTTCTGTCAAATATTTTGGACTTAATTTGATCAGCAATGGCTTTCAATTAAATTAAGGTCAAAATATTCAACAGTACGTTTTATTTTGTTTTGGAAACATTTAAAGCTATTTCTGAGCTGTATTTTACCTCTTTGGTATTGTTATTATAAACAAGAGGCCCAAGGGGCCTGTGTCGCTCACCTGGAGCACCATCAATTTTTGTCAAATTTGTTGGTGGGTGGTTTAGCAGTCTTTTAAATGAGTTTGTGGACATTTTTGTAAGTGCAATATGGCCGCCAAACACACTACGATTTGATTGGCCCATGGCACCCATGTTTTTTTGTTGGATCAACTTCCCTTGAACAAATTTCAATGGCCCAAATTTCGGCCTGATCCCTTCAGCGATTCTGGAGGAGTCGTTTTCTGGAAAACTAGGTCATCCAAGATGGTTGCCGAACCATTTGGTCAATCAAGTACTCTTGAACAAACTTGGCTTACCTCTTGGCCTAGATGAAGATTCCCCCAGCGGTTTCGGAGAAGGTTTTTAACGACATTTCCTAAAATCGGCCGAAATCCAAAATGGCCACCGGGCAAATTGGCCGATCCGGTTCATTTGAACAAACTTGGATCCCTATTCCCTAAAGGATGCTTCCTGCCAAACATAATTGAAATCGGCCAAGTTGTTCTCGAGAAGACATTTTAAATTTCCCATTGCTTTAGCATGGAAGCTTCTGACGAGAAAATTATCCAAGATGGCCGTCAAACTGTTTATCCGACAATTTCGAAAATTGCAAATTTGAGCTCAGAATACCCAAAAACATATACAGAACAAATTTTGGCCTCAAAACCCATCAAATAAAAATAAAAACTTTAATGGCCCTTAGTCCCTGATCATATCTCCCAAATTTCAGCCTGATCCCTTCAGCGGTTCTGGAGAAAAAATTGTTTTCGAGAAAACTAGATCATCCAAGATGGCCGCCACACCATTCTGTCAATCAAGTCGTCTTGAGCAAATTTTGCTTATGTCTTTCCCTAGATGAGGCTTCATAAGTTTTGAATCGATTCCCCCAAGCGATTTTGGAGAAGATTTTTAAAGACATTTCCTAAAATCGGCCGAAATCCAAGATGGCCACAAGCCAAATTAGCCGATCGGCTTCATTTGAACAAGATTGGATCCCTATGCGCTAAGGATGCTTCCTGCTAAATATAATTGAAATCGGCCTATTAGTTCTCCAGAAGAAGACATTTTAAATTTCCCATTACTTTAGTATAGGCGCCTTTGGCGGGAAAATAATCCAAGATGGTCACCAAACCGTTTATCCGACAGTTTCAAAAATGGTAAATTTGAGCTGAGAATACCCAAAACCATACATAGAACCAATTTCGGCCTCAAAATCCATCAAATAAAAAAATCCAATATGGCCGCCAAACATGCTACATTGTGATTGGCCCATGGCGGCTATGTTTTTTGACTGATCAACTTCCCTTGAACAAACTTTAATGGCGCTTAGTACTTGATCATATCTCCCAAATTTCGGCCTGATCACTTCAGCGGTTCTGGAGAAGTTGTTTTTGGAAAAACTAGGTCATCCACGATGGCCACCGAACCATTTGGTCAATCAAATCTTCTTGAACAAACTTGGCTTACCTCTTTCCCTAGATGATGTTTCATGAGTTTTGAATTGATTCATCCAGTGGTTTCGGAGAAGATTATTAAAGATGTTTCGTAAAATCGGCCGTAATCCAAGATGACTGCTGGCTAAATTGGCCGATTGGCTCCATTTGAGCAAACTTGGATCCCTAGGCTCTAAGGATGCTTCCTGGCAAATATAATTGAAATCAACCCAGTGGTTCTTGAGAAGAAGTCGTTTAAAGGAAAAGTTGACGGACAGACGGATGGACGACGGATGGACACATGACGGACGGTCGCCACGGCATAAGCTCACCTGGCCTGAAAGCTAAAAATTGGATCTGGGATTGTAGATCAGGAGTGAGTCAGGAAGGCGAATGGTTCGCATCCTTCGTGGGACAGTGTTCAGTAATATGTTGTCTACATAACTAAACTGAAGTATAATGTGAGTATACGACACATTATTGAACACTGTTACATAACCGCGAACCTTTTTCGCGCTCCTGAATGCACCTCTGTCATGTCAGTTAGAACTTAGAAGTCACAGAGAGAAATGAAGGGAAATTTTCAAACTTATTAAAAATTAGATAAGATGCAAAATGGTGGGTTTTTGCATTTTTAATATTTTCTTTTTGAAATAAAAACATGTTCTAGATACTGATTCAATCGAAGGATTATTATCTGATGATTGATAAGTTTATTATCAGATCCAAACTCAAAGATTCAGACTTTGAATATCACAATAAGCCGATCAAGCGTCAGGCAAAATTATTTCTATCTATTGAGTATCTAGACCATGTTTTTATGACCATTGATCAAACTGAGCTATGCCCAGATTCCTGTCCCAGAGACAGAGTTAGTCAATCTCGGCACTCGTTCTTCATTTTATGGAGTCAGAACTGCTTCATGACCCACCACCCACGAACATCTGATAACACAGTGCATACACCGGGTATATTCATTTCTGGAAATTCACCAGCAAGGATTCAGTGTAAAGATTTATTTACATGTATTTGACACAAACAAAATGCTGCCTGACTTACCGATATACTAACATGTCGGTCATCATCAGCAATCTGTAAGCAGAACAAGAATGTTAAAACTTGAAATGTCTCGCATGTAGAAACAATGTCTTACTCAGGAACGTAGTTAACTTTTTAAACCTTGAATTTGTTCATGAAAACTTTAATTTTTTCAAAGAAAATTTCAATTTGCAGACCAAGGGAAGACTATTTTTGAAAATTTACCACTGGAATGACTGGCTCAATAACCGAGCCAGTCATTCCAGTGGTAAATTTTCAAAAATAGTCTTCTCTTGGTCTGCAAATTGACATTTCTCAAGACCACTGTAGAAGCTGTTTTTGGCTGATGTAAGTGTTACAGGGTTACTATGAAACTAGGTCAGGCCTAAAGTGAACGAATTAAGAAGAGTTATTTACTGCTGTACCACTCTAAGCAATGAACATCATATCAAACAATTACAATTTTACTGACTTACAGTGCTGTAGCTTAACATTTAGAGACGAATGCCATCAGGGCATGCTAAAAATTCAAACAAAATTCTCTCATTGAGCTTAGGGTGCCCGCATTCTATGTCATATAATAAATCGGTACACATACTTGTACTATATAAAATTTTCTATGAAGATGCCACTTATCAAGATTCAGTGACCATCATTCTGAAATTGCATTTGTATTACACAATGATGTGAGATAAAGATCAACAAATTATAGATTTATACATATTCACAGCACTGATATTTTTCCTAAGCAGGAAAAATTGGCATGCTCATGAGGGCATCTGACTGTTGAGATCTACATACCCTCAGTGATTTTCAATTGCATGTGCATCAGGGCACTAACTCAGTTACAGCACTGCCTTACTGATTGGCATAGGGGTGGGTGGATGCATACAGTACAGATAAGAAATACCTTATCATGTTTCCAAAACAAAAACAGAAACATGTTAGCTAGTACAATTTTGAACACGATGTAAGATAGGTTCTGTTGAATATTTCGAACATAATTTGATTGGAAGCCATTGGGCAGCAACGTTAAGGCATCATTATATTCCAATTCAATGGACCTTTCCATTTTTAGCTATGCCCAGCCCATCTCTAGCTAAGCTCCACCCACACTGCGCTCGTGTTGGGATCGAGCGATCTCTGAAATCCCTGACTATCAATTTCCAGAAAACTATACAGGTAAGCTGTTGAATATTTTTAAACTAATTTGACTAGGTGCTGTTGCTGCCTGTGGCAGCAACAGCGCTAAGTCAAATTAGTTTCAAAATATTCAACAGCATGTTTCTTAAATAGCAAAAACACACAATTCGTACAATATGCCAGACTATTAAGCATTAAAGGCGGGCGATATAGAATCATTTATGACATAGTGACTATGACATCATCCTACACACCGCTCAGCTGATTATGATGTCATATGACATCAGACGATATATGGATACTCTGGAAAGGTGAATTAGATTCACAATATTCAACAGTACATTTTATTTTGTCTTGGAAACATCTTAAGCTATTTCTGTAAATCAACTGTATTACCAACGTGCATGCGTGTGCATGCATTGTTTCTCATGTCATCTAAATTTTTGAGGCTCCAGGGACCCCCACACCCAGAAATCAAGGGGTCCCAACCTGAAATCTCGGTGTCCCAAACTGAAATTTGGGATTCGCATGCAGTTTTTCTCAGCCATCCTAAAATTAGAGAGTACCATGGGTGCACAACTACGAATTATGGGGGTCTCAAGCTAGATTTTGTGCAAAAACCTATAGAATTAATTAATATTTAACAATCATGCAATATTTTAAACGAAATCTAGGATTTCTTTTTTCACGAGAGAGTTGATACTTACCTCCCTAATACTTTTGATATTGCTAAATATTGGCTTTCACTCAATAAACACTCAGATTAAAACAGTTAGGTGCCCCTACTGGGCAGGGAGTCAGAGCGTAGTCTGGCGGATGCCAGCCCCACCACCGCGCATGCGCAGACTAGCACTTCCTCTGACTAGATTATTGGCTGACACACATGCAACTATTAAGAGCCTGAAGACCGAGCCTCTGTGGGGTGGAGAGGCCGGGTCCGTATCTAGGGAGGTAAGTATCAACTCTCTCGTGAAAAAAGAAATCCTAGATTTCGTTTATTTCACTTCAAGAGTATACTTACCTCCCTAATACTTTTGATATTGCCAGAATTCGAAAGTGAATCTGGCGGGAGGGAGGCGAGGTCAAAAGACCAGCTCATCCCTATACGCTTTTCTGCGTTTAAGGCACTTAAACTTCTGAAACTGTACGAAAAACAGTCAGGATTTGACTAACCATCGGATAACACCACCGATGTATGAGAGATGACCGAATGTCATATGCGCTCCCCCCCCCTCCTTCCTGGGAGGAAGAGTCGACTGACCTCAATGTCCTATACGCTCTCTACGTACAAGTGCCATGTACTACAGGACAGAGACGAAAAAGCTCCATTTTCGTAAACTCTCAACAATGAACCACACAAATACACAAACCATCACCATATTAATAACGGGTAACGTGACAATACAATCAACAACGGACAACACATGAACAAGACTGACCTTGTTGAAAAGGCTGCTGACATCATCTTCCCATTGGTGAAGACTGATGCAGGCCCAAAAAAGTGGGTGTTTCCATAAATTAATTGTGAAATATATAAGCAATGAGGAAACCCCATCAAAAATATATATGCCTAGTTATTTTTTCAAAATCGACAAGGCGAGAGGATTAGAGGTGTCACGGAGATAATGGTCTGTAAAACTTGACTCACAGTGCCACTGAGCCACCGACATAATATCATCCACAGGGACCCCATTAAATAGGGCAGTGGATGTCACTACGCCGCGGACACTGTGAGCCTTGGCCACGTCAACCTGCTTCCCGGTGGCGGATTTATGGCAAAACTGAATGCATTCTACAATCCACCTGGAAATGGTGTCCTTAGAAGCCCTGCCATGGGGTTCAATATATGACAACCATAACGCTGACTGATCGGTGCGCCACTCCGCCGTACGTTGCTTGTACCGGCAAAGCGCCCGGACAGGACACCATGCTTTAGAATTAGGATCATATCTAGTTAAAGCAGGCAAAATAATAGGTTGACCTGGATATTTCAACGACTGATTTTTAGCCAAGAAATTAATCCTAGGTAGCAGCTTAAGGCCTTCCCCTGAAACCACAAAACGGTCATCCTCGGCTGATAAGGCATGAATTTCACTCCTACGCCTAGCCGAGGCCGCAGCAATTAAAAACACAGTCTTCAGTGTTAATAGTTTCATAGAAATGGAACTAAGTGGTTCAAAAGGCTTATCACCTAGTACTTGAAGCACTAGCGATAAACTCCAAGACGGAATCACCGGTGGATTCCTTGGTCTTAGATTGCCCATGCCTTTAATTAATACATTTAATGTATTTACTTCATCACTTCCCCTCTTAGCCAAGCAAGGAATAACAGACATTAATGCTGACTTATAACCAGCAATAGAGTTAGGCTTGAGGCTATAGGCATCATAGAGGTGACAGAGGAAATCAGCTACTACTTGAATAGATGAATCCATTGGATCAATACATCTTTTTGAGCACCATTCTGCAAATCTGTTGATTTTATAATTATATGCTCTGGAGGTTGACCCCCTCCTGGCTTTGGCCATAAACATGGCTGCTTGCTCAGAAAAGCCCTCCTTAATTCTAGATTCCTTGACAACATCCACGCAGTCAATCTGAACATTGACGGATTGTTGTGAAGGACCTTGCCCTGGAAGATAATATCGTCCATCAGAGGCAGAGGAACCGGATTGCAGACCAGAAGGTCCAGCAGATCCGTATACCATGATCGGCTTGGCCAATCCGGGGCGATCAGAAGCACTTGGCATTCCTCTTGTCTGATTTTCTGAAGAATTTTTGGAATCAGGATTGCTGGAGGGAATGCGTATGCATACATTCTCCCCCAGCTGATAGCTAACGCATCTGTTGCGAAAGCGCTTGGATCCGGAATCGGAGAGACGTACGTCGTCATCTTCGCATTCTTCTTCGTTGCGAACAAATCGATGTTGGGTTTCCCCCAATGGTCGAACAGACGATCCGCCACACATTGATTTAGTTGCCATTCCGTGGGTAAAACACTCATCCTTCGGTTCAATGAGTCTGCTAGCAGGTTTAACCTTCCCGGAATATGAACTGCTTTCAAGGTAATCTGGTGATCCAGACACCAACAAAGCAGTCTCCATGTCATCATACAGAGACTGGGCGACTTCGTTCCGCCCTGGCGGTTTATGTAAGTCACAACTGTTGAGTTGTCTGAACGAATAAGAACAATCTTGCCCTGAACTTTCTGTAAGAAATGTTCCAGGCCCAGGACTACTGCTCTTAGCTCCAGTAGATTTATATGTTCCTTTGACTGTTCCAGATTCCAAAGCCCTGATATCGTGGACTCTTCCAGGCAAGCCCCCCAGCCCTCCATCGATGCATCTGTATACACAGTCACCTGAGGGTGGGGAGGGGTCAGCATAACCCCCACCAAGAGATTCTCTGTGAGCAACCACCATTGCAGGTGGTGAATCAGAGGCGCCAACACTGACACGTTCGAGTCCAGCGAACCTGTACTCTGGGTCCATTGTGTCATGAGAAACAACTGGATCGGCCGCCTGCGTAAGGCGGCCTGAGGAATGACTGGTTCCAAAGAAACCATCAACCCCAGCATTCTCAAGTAAACCCGTGCCAGGACAAGACGACTGTCGCACACTGACTGAATTAACGAGATGAGTGTCTGCACTCTCTCCTGAGTAGGATAAACATATCCCGTCTCCAGATCGAAGAACATTCCCAGGTAAACAAACCTCTGGGATGGAGTCAGCTCTGATTTCGGAAAATTTATCATCCAGCCCAAATCCGAGAAAGTTTTCAAAACAATCACCAGATTGGCCGATAAAGCTTCCTTGTCGTGTGCCTTTAACAGCCAGTCGTCTATGTACGTGTGGACTGCTATGCTTCTCCTGCGGAGGTATGCTGTGATCGCAAGAACCACACGGGTGAAAACCCGAGGAGCCGTGGAAATTCCGAAGGGCAACACCCTGAATTCCCACTGTCTGCCCTGGAATGCAAATCTCAGGAAGCGACAGAAACTCCCGTGGATGGGGATGTGGAAATAAGCGTCCTTCAAATCTATCGACACCGTCCACATCCCCCTCTCCAACCCCGCCAACACCGAGCGCACCGTTTCCATCTTGAAACTGGGCGTCTCGATGAACTTGTTCAATGGCTTGAGGTTGAGAATCGGTCTCCACCCTCCGGTGCGTTTTGTTACTAAGAACAGGGTTGAATAGAAGCCCGGACACCTTTGTGCCGGCTGAATAGCTCCCTTTTGTACGAGGGAATCTATCTCCTCCTCGATACACAACCTTTGCTCTGGATCTCTCGGAATGGGAGTCCAGACTGGCACTAGAGAGTCGCGACGGCGGGCCTGTCATCCACTCTGGATGATACCCGACGGAAAGCCATCGCAAGACTAAACGGTCCTGAGTTAACCGTTCCCACTCTTGCATGTGGTCGGCTAGCCGGCCTCCCACCGGTCCACCTAGGGACAGAGGTGGACACGAGGCATGCAAGAGCGGCACTGTCCCCGTCGCCATAAACACCGGAGTGGTTCTTACCGCGGTAACCGTCCTGTCAGGACCGATAACCACGCCCAGATCCTCGCGCGCCCCGCCCCGCCCCGCGCGCACCTCGGTGCGCGGGCGGCTGCCTGGCTGACGGCGCCTGAGGAACCTGCGCCCCCCTCGCTGCTGGCCGAATCGCACACGGCCGAGGCCGTCGCTGCGACGGTGGCTGGCCTCTGACTTGGCCAGCACCACCTCGAGCCTGCAGGGGACGATACGCAGGGGGCGCGGCGCGAACGTTAGCACGACGCAGCACCTCAAACTGCTCGCGCAGCGCCCTCTGGTTATTCACCAGGGTGACCGTCTCCTGGAGGTGTCGACATCCCTCACCTCCAAAAAGACCAGGACCCGTCATAGGCGTACGCAGTAGCCTATTGTACAGGTCCTGAGACGGGCACAGATTGTCCAGGGCAAACGTGCGTCTTGCCCGGACACTCCTGGTCACCGCCCGAGTCATACAGTCCAGCGCCAGGTTAATACCATCCTGGATGGCTCGCTGGACCGTGACCGGACTTGGCTGGCGCGACGCGGATGCCGTTACTACCCCCTGTAACAGCTGGGAGACGTGGGACAGAGCGGCAATCGAAGCCCTCCCACTCTCCTCCGCATCACGCAACGCGGTATTCGCCGAACGCAACGCGTTCGAGCACAAGACCCCCGTGTCAGAACGGGAGCCTGGCCGCGCATCCTCACCCAAAGCCGCGCGGTCATCCACGCTGGGCTTGGGTACCACACCGTACCGCTGGTAATCCAGGGGCACGACGCGACAACGCCTGGCCACCTCGCGAGGGGCCTTCGCGAGACGTCCACTCGACTTAATGAACGACTCCGCCGCCTCGAACATGTCAACGACATGCTCCGCCAGCGGCAGAGAAGGCATAGCGTTAGCAGTCGGTTTCCCAGCTAACCACGGCCTGTGGTCACGCTGGCTAGGCGACTGCTCCACGGGCAGATCAGGCCTAACGCTCACCAACCACTGGCAAGCGTCAGACCAATCCTCCTCCGTGGCTAACTGCGAGCGCTCTACAAGACGGGGGCCTTCGTCTTCCTCCTGAGCGCAAGCAGCAGAGCTTGACGGCGGGTACGCTGATACACCTGGCAAGCCAGGGAAAACATGCGGGCCTGACAGCACCGGCATGACAATATCACTGGTTTGACCAGGAGCAGGCGCCGTGGCAGAGCGCGGGGCACATACCGCCCCACCACGGGCCCGGCCAGCACCAGCAACACCCTCGGCAAGCCGAGGTATGCGGTACCGCTGGCCATCAGCATCGCCCTGGGCCACCACCTGAGCCGCGGACTCTACTCCAGGGTGAGTAAAACCGTGGAAGAAGCCGCCTGTATTCCCCGCGAGGGGTGCACAAACGTCTTCATCCATGTCCACGTCGTCAGACGGCGACCCTAGCAGGTAATCCTCATCACCCTGGTCAGAAAGATTAGACCCCGGGTCATCAAAGAGAGCTAACCCGGGCTGACCAGGAACGGTGCCATAGGAGGTACTGGCCACCGCGGCGTGCGGATACCCCTGGACTGATAAGCAGCCCGCGGGTTCCAGCGACAACCGTCCACGGTCCCCTATCGGCGCGGCAATAAGCCTGCTGCCAGGGTCGTGGAACGCCCCCTCTAACGGGGCCACCTCTGAATCGTCGAACAACGGAAGCGGTCTAAGGAAAACCGATCCAGAGGCGGGGATTACCTGCTCCGAAGCCGATGATGAGGACAGTAAAGGATTTGGTCCAGGAAGCATGCCACGAAGCAACTCTGGAACCAAATCCTTTATTGTCCTCTTCATCTCTCCCAACATCTCGGTCCGGAAGGCCTCCATATCCACCGCGGACGAGGCCTTCCCCTTACCCTTCCTACTTACAACCTCTCGTTTCCGCTTCTTCTTCTTCTCCTCCTCTACCACCTTGTCCGTCGCCTGCAAGCACAAGAATTCGGACATTAACTCGCCCCCCCAGTGCTTACATATCTCACAATTACCCGAGGGACCACAAGGGCTACATTGATAGCAAAGATGAGGCAAGAACTTATCATGCAGAAATCGTCCACAGGACGCGCAACCAGGTCCCTGAAACAGGGCAAAGGACGAGGAGTATGAGCAAACTAGTTAAGCTTAGACACTCAAACCAACTCAAAGAGAAGGAAAACGATCATAAAGATCAATATACATCAGAAACCAGCATTGCAACTTGAATTGCTGATAAATACATAGCCAGGCTGATTATGACGTCATTAATCCCGTGACAGGAAAAAATCGATCCCAACAAACATCCAAGTGCGAGGACGAATTGTATGCTGAATGGATACGTCGACTACACAACCATCAGATACACATAGATAACTCTTTTCTGGCAAAAATGTTAATTATCTCCCTTTGCTTACTATAATTAACATCACCACATTATCAATAACTAGATACCTGACACCTTGTATAGACAAACCATCCAACTTGACGAACCGGAGTACTCCACCACCTGCACACCTCTTAACTCTCTCCACCTCATGGGGAAGGAATTGGATCAAGAGGGCAAAGCGAGAAGACCTTTATACTAGGCCTCCAACTCACTGGACATAAATCATTTGGTTAGATAACCTAACAGTGTTAGTAGGAAATGGAACCATGGTGGAGAGAAAACTAACTCTCTGCTGCTGTGATGCCACCACCTAGCGTCATACAGACCTGTGGACATAAACAGAAAGAGAAATTAGCCTTAGGTAGCACCGAGTTGACATAAACCAACTAACCAAGGCGCTTATCACGGTAAATGCAAGTCCCGGAAACACAATACACCGGGAAAGAAAACTCGCTAATTTTACTAGAAGTCACCTGATTCAAAGGTCCTAGGTCCCCCTTTGGCGAAGTGATCCTTCCTGCCATCGTAATCAGTGACTATCACTCCAAAATAACACAACCAAGTTATGAAAACAGTTTAAGAGCAAGGAAAAGCTTTTGCACAAAAAAACATGTGTGATCTCTCTGCCAATAATCTAGCAAAGAGGTAGTGCTAGTCTGCGCATGCGCGGTGGTGGGGCTGGCATCCGCCAGACTACGCTCTGACTCCCTGCCCAGTAGGGGCACCTAACTGTTTTAATCTGAGTGTTTATTGAGTGAAAGCCAATATTTAGCAATATCAAAAGTATTAGGGAGGTAAGTATACTCTTGAAGTGAAATCTGGGGTCCCATTGGACCCACTAGCATAACTTTTTGGGGACCCAATTACATGTACATTTTGGTGGGGGTCGTTACCCTCAAAAGAACCCTTATGAGAAATCCTGTATGCGTGTGTGTGTGCATGCATGTGTGTGCATGTATCCTGACCTACACGATTACACACAAACAAGACATAATAGGACAATATCGCACAACCATAGATCAATATGTTTTATGTTTTACAAAATATGTGAGACATATTTCTACCTGTGATTAGATTACCTACTCCATTCATGCGCGTAAGCTGTTCCCTGATTAACAAGTCTCTGTATGATCCAGATGATGACATAACTGTCACGTGGCGTATCGAAGTTCGATTCTCTACCCAATAGGAATTTATTTTGTCATAGAATCTCTGCATATGCATATCCAATAGTAGGGCTACATAGTAAAAGTCAAATAAATAATCAAATAAAGAATATTTTTTATTTTTTATTATATATACTTGTGGATGAGTTTTATTTAGTTATTAGCTTTCTGCTGATTATTTTGAGAACAGTTCGACTGAGGTAAATGTAGTAATGGTTTTCACAGGCCTCATAACGGGTCCATGAAGGACTAAAATAATGAAGTGAATTGGCTCGATATTGAGATTAGGTATGCTCTAAAAATATTTTTTTAACATTTAGAAAATAATTTAAAGGGAAGCGGGAAGGCAGCAACGGAAGCAACAGCCTACACTCAAATTATTTTCAAAATATTAAAAATCGTCACTGCTCCAAGAAATTGATATACTATAGGACACCAAGATTGAAAGTGTTAACAAGGATTCTGTAAGTATTACTTTGCAATACATGTCCCCTACACGGTGAACATCTTCCCATTCCTCTTGGACCTACCGTACTTCATTTGATTGTTACATAATCCGCTAACAATTTATGTATTTTGATTTTTATGACAGACACATAACCCTATAGCCCTTAAATTTGTTTAAAATTTTTAATTTTTTTATAAGAAATGTACATTTGCAGACCAAAAGAGGACTAGGTTTTTTTAATTAACCACTGGAATGACTGGCTCGATTATCGAGCCAGTCATTCCAGTGGTAAATCTTCAAAAATAGTCATCTCTTGGTCTGCAAATGGACATTTCTCAAGACCACCACAGAAGCTGGGTTTTTTGGACGGCCTGAGTCTTAAACGATTAAGTGACAAACATGGATTCTCATAAGGGTCCTTTCTAGGGTATATACTTCCAAAATACAGCTTGGGACGCCAAAACCTTTGGCAGTGGGTCCCTTGGGACCTCTGAAGATATTGTATGATTTTTAAACACTAATTAGTTTTACAGGTTTCTGCACAAAAATACCCAAAGAATCTAGCAGAGGCCTTATAATTCATAGCTGTGAGTACATAGTACCCTCTAACCTCAGCATGAATGAGAAAAATTGCACGGGAACCACAGATTTCGCATTAGGACCCCCAGAATTCAGTTTGAAACCCCAAGATTTCAGAGCATGGGGTCCTAGGGACCTCCCAAATTAAAATCGTATGGGGAACACTGGTGACTGATTAAATCCGCCATGGCTTACTAAGTAACTAACCTGGTGCCTGGTGGGGTGAGGCCAGAGTGATGATAGTAGTAACTGACTGAGCGGAGAAACTTGGCAACGTAAACAACGCCATAGCGACCACGCCTCCCTGTAAGACAGAATCATTTACAAATACAGTGAACTATTTCCAGCTAATCTCTGCCCGCGCTTTGCCCGTGTTGGGATAGATCAAGCCATGAATTTCCAGAATCCCACTATCACGGTAACTATACAATCATGTACATTGTACATGTAAGCTGATACATATTTTAAAACTAATTTGACTGGGTGCTATTACTGCCTATGCCTATTAAATAGGAAAGACATAAAGACACACAAATCGTAAAGTTGACGGACTAGACAATGTTCATAATGGAGATCTATAAATATGTCATTCATTACACATTTTGATTGTGACATCAGCCTACATGTGACATTATTGATTATGACCTCATATACTTGACTGATAAATCAGATCTATTCATTATTAATAGGTTAAAACCGGAAAGGTCCATTGGATTGCTGCCGTAGGCACTCTATACTGAGGAAGGGAGATAACTCTTTTAATGTAATGGAAAATGCAGTTTGAAAACCTTCATTGCTGTGCATAACCGACTCTTTCAACCCTTTAACAGTTAAGCTGACCAAACTGGCTTATGCAGTGGTCTTGAGAAATGTACATAGATTTTCAGACCAAGAAAAATATTTTTTTCAAATTTACCACTGAAATGGCTGGCTCAATAAATGAGCCACTCATTTCAGTGATAAATTTTCTAAAATAATCCGTGTGTAAATGAAAATTTTTTATAAGAAAATGTAAATTTTCTTGAACAGAGTTGAGCATTAAAGGGCTAAAGAGAATGGACTCTGATGTTAAAACTTTAAGTTTTCAAATTAAATTAAAAGATGAACTGTGCTAATTTTTCAACAAATTTGGAGGAAGATGTTCCTATTATGGACAGCAACATCGAGACAGCAACATGGGCCACCAAAATCGTTGAAAATTGTACACCCGTTTCTTTGTTATTGACACAGTAAAAGATAGAATATTGACATCAGAGTGCTAAGGGCTAATAGAGGACAAAGGTCATCACATGGGTGTACAGCATAGCTCAGAAACAACTAAATGTGTTTCAAAAACACATTAAGATGTACGGTACTCCTGAATATTTTGAACACAACTATAATGGAAAACATATTGCTGCCTAAGGCAGCAATGTCTTCCAATCCAATGGACCATTCAGTTTTGACTATGCCCCGCCCATCTTTATTTAACCTCCGCACACACACACCTCGCTTGTGTTCAAGGATCGACTGATCTCTGAGCTCGATGATTATCAATTTCCAGAAAACTATACATGTAAGCTGTTGAATGTTTTGAAACTAACTTGACTGGGTGCTGTTGCTGCCTATGGCAGCAAAAGCACCCAGTCAAATCAGTTTCAAAATATTCAACAGAATGCTTATTAAATGGTAAAGACATACAATTTGTACAATGTGTCGGATTATTAAGCGCTAAAGGTGGACTATATCTTGTCATTCATGACGTCATGATTATGATGTCATCCTACATGTCACAGAGTTTATCATGATGTCATATGATGTCATATGATAGATGGATAAATTTGGAAAAGTCCATTATGTTCAAAATATTCTACAGAACATTTCATACACGTGTTCAAAATTGTACTATCTAACATCAGGGTTTCTCATGGCATCTAAATTTTGGAGATCCCATGGACCCCACACCCTGAAATGTGGTGGTCCCAAGTTGAAATCTAGGGATCCCAAAATGAAAATCTCTTGTTCCAATGCATCTCCAATGCAGTTTTTCCCATCCATCCTAAAATTAGAAAGTTCCATACACTCTTTAAATTGTGGTGGTGCAATCCTAAATCTTGAGTTTCAGGAGTCCCAAAGTGTAATTTGGTATTTAGGCGTCACCTATTCTGGTGTCCGAGGAGTCCCCATGTGGGTGCATCTGGGTAGCAGCGGGTACTACAAGTATATAACCTGTCCAAGTGTTGGTACATTGGTGAATATAAGCATACAGGCTCCCAGAGCTACACGTACATGTAAATTTACCCTGGAGTTATGTGAAAGGTAGGTGGTAGGTGAGGGAGGGCAGAGAATTCTGGGATATGGTGGGGTGAGAAGGATTACTGATAACAGGCTTACCATGGAGTGACCAATGATTGCAACAGATGTGGGAGGCTTGGGTGCTTTCTTGTACAATAACAATATCTTCTTAATGCAGACATGCACAAACTCTGCAAGAAAAATACATGATATTATTCAAATCTACTACAAATATGATACAGGTTACGATGGTCGAACGACAATGGTGTATGTAAATCTGGATTAACATTAGTGTTGGGAATTGGTACTAGTTTTGCGATCGATGATTGGTTTTACTTACTAACCAATGATCAATTAATGATCGATCATAACATTTTCTCATTTTTACCCATTCTGAAATTTTGAATGCAATAATCATTGCATGTTCATTGATGTTTAACCTTAATAATTAAAGAAATTATCTGTTGAATATTTTGAAACTAATTTGACTGGAAGCTGTTGCTGCCTTAGGCAGCAACAGGTTCCAGTCAAATAAGTTTCAAAATATTCAACAGGTTATTGATATGGTGGTGTTGACATTAGCATACTATTTCTGTGCTGTGAAGGTTAATGTCTTAGACTATGGACTCATATGGAGTAATACTTTGTTTTATAGTTGTAAAATGAAATTAAAATGCCATTGCCAAAAAAAATTGAATCATCTTCTGCAGTTTCAATATCGTAAATTTATAAGCAGTCAAAATCGATTTCTGAAATCATGGTCGATCCGTTGGTTGGACATGCAAACCAATCAATCATCAATCATTGATGAAATCGATTAATTGGAACAACACTACCGTAATTAACATATTAACCCTGAATCCGGCTCAAACCCGCCTCTGCAGTGGTCTTGAGGAATGTCCACTGGCAGCCCAAGAGAAAACTATTTTTGTAAATTTACCACTGGAATGACTGGCTCGATAATCGAGCCAGTCATTGCAGCACTTGGTAAAAATTAAAAAACACTCTTCTCTTGGCCTGCAAATGGACACGCAATAAGCAAATGTTAGGATTTTAATGACCAAATTTAGTCATTACAGGGTAAAATCATCAAATTTGGTCAGGAAAATTTAATTTTCTAATAGAAAATGTCAATTTGCAGGCCATGAGAAGCCTGCTTTTTAAAATTCACCACTGGAATGACTGGCTCGGTTATCGACCCAGTCATTCCAGTGGTAAATTTAAAAAAAATAGTTTTCTCTTGGCCTGCTAATGGACATTCATCAAGACCGCTGCAGAGGCTGGTTTGGGCCGGATTCAGCATGAAATGGTTAATAAGTTAATCTGGTAAATTTTCAAAAAAATAGTCTTCTCTTGGTCTGCAAATGGACTTTTGTCAAGACCAGAGCTGAAGCCATTTTTGGCTGGTATGAGTGTAAAAGGGTTAAACTGTAAAACGTGTGATACATGAATCATGAACTGAGATGACAACAAACAATTAGTCACTAGATATCATCTCTAAATTTATTAAAGCTGAATGGTAATCTTAGAACATTCACTATTAAAGGTGCATATTCACACCATAATGCTTTAAAATAAAATTGTTAAAATGTTATACTTTTAGCGTGTTTAGAGGCTTAGGTTGTGTGGATATATGTAAAGAAACGGTAATAAACAAAATAAATCTTAACATAAGATGATTTCATTATGCATAAATTAATATAATTTTTTTAAATTGCAAAATTGAATTAGAGATACACGCATCTATTTCAACATCACAATTAAAAAATTACATTAATTTAAACGGAATGAAATAATCATTTGTGAAGATTCATTTCGTTTCATCACATTGAGGTATACAATTGAAACTTCTAAATTTAGGTATACAATTTAAATAATTTTATTTTAGAGAATTCTGGTGTGAATATGCACCTTTAACAGGGGTTTTCATAAATTATTAGCGATTAGATTAGCCAAATCCCCTTTTTATTAGCCAAATCTAAACTATTTAAGCCAATGTTTTCCAATGTATATGATCCATGACACCACCAGGTAATGCTCTCAACTGAACGTTACATACCAGATATACATGTAAGGTTACGCTAAATATTTTGAAACTAATTTGCCTAAGGCAGCAACAGCTTACAGTCAAATTAGTTTCAAAATACAGCTTCCAATCAAATTAGTTTCAAAATATTCAACAACTGGCTTATATGGGTGCTGGTTATCAAGTGTATTAGAATTTCAGGGTTTATTTGGTCACAATATTTTAACATTGCATGTAATATAAGTACTACATGTAGTTACATAAAGATTTATCTTAAGACACATGTAAGATGTTCTTCAAAGTGAATTTTAATTATTTTCTACTTTGAAATTCTGTATAATAATATGATTTTAATCATTAGCCAAATAGTTAGCCAATCCTGCTTTCTATTAGCCAGATCTCAATTTTACTAATATTTGGATAATTGACGATTGGGTAATGTCCCTGATTAACAGTGTTACCAATAAATGTCCACTTTTGCAGACCGAGACTATTTTTGAAAATTTATCACTCATTAACTGCGCCAGTCATTCCAGTGACAAATTTTCCAAAATATTCACTTGGTCTGCAAATTGTTATAATTATTTATTTCGACCATGTTTGTGTTTTTTGCTAATCGCTTTCAAACATTTAACCTTACACATTCAGACTTCTAGCGTCGACAAATCTTGACACATCTTTGTCCTATTTCTGTCTTATTTTTGTACCAGAAGCATGATTAAATCATGAGTGAGTCACACTGTATGTCAGGCTTTGATCATTACCTGTTTGTGCTTGAAGACTGCCACCGTATAATCCCGCTCGCTCCTTAAAAGAAATACAAGCGATATGTTTCTAAAAAATTGTCGATCTTAAAAGATATTAAATACATGATAAAGCCTTCTACAGCAATCCACAATGTACAAAAATGCAACTAACCATAATTAAGTTTAAAATTTAACTTTTTAATGGCCAAAACAGGCCTAAGCCAGCCTCTGCTATGGTCTTGAGGAATGTCCATTTGCAAATGAAGAGAAGACTAATTTTGAAAATTTATTACATAAATGGCTGGCTTCATAACCGAGCCAGTCATTCCAGTGGTAAATTTTGGAAAAAATACTATTTTCTTGGCTTGCGAATCAACATTTAAAAAGCACAAAATTCCTGAACACTCTTGGCCACTAGAGTAGAGCTTTAAATCAAGCCAAGTGTTTTAACTTTTATTTAAAATGTTGCTCGTGATCATTGACCCATTGGTAATTGACATTCACATTAACCCTTTCAGGACGAAACCAGCCAAGAACGGCCTCTGCAGCGGTCTTGATAAATGTCCATTTGCAAGCCAAGAGAAGACTATTTTTGAAAATTTACCGCTGGAATCACTGGTTCAATAATCGAGCCAGTCATTCCAGTGGTAAATTTTCAAAAATAGTCTTCTCTTGGCCTGCAAATGGACATTCAATAAGTAAATATTTATATTTTTTGAACAAATTTTGTCGTTAAATTAAATACACCAATGTGCCACGCCCATTTAATGCAAAGCTCTACCCACTTTTTTTACACACAATTGAATTGATTTTCCACACACTGACCCCTGAATTCCATCCAAGAATCTCAATTTCAAGATAATGATAGGGGAAACCTCTTGAATATTTTAAAACTCATTCGTTTCAAAATATTCAACAGAATTTTTTTTTTTTCAGTTGGTTTTATTGGCCGCTTACACCTAGATGTATTTGTTTATTAACCCCTTAATGGTCATACCAGCCAAAACCGGCCTCTGCTATGGTCTTGTGGAATGTCCATTTACAGGTCAAGGGAAAACATTTTTTGAAAATTTACTACTGGAATGACTGGCTCGGTAACCGAGCCAGTCATTCCAGTGATAAAGTTTCAAAAATTGTATTCTCTTGGCCTGTAAATGGACATTCAATAAGAAAACATTTAAACAAATTTGACCATGAAAGGGTTAAATTGTAAATTCACAAAAGACATACAATTCAGATGGTTAATGTACGACCTTTGCCCTTTCATGCCAGACTAACATTATTCTTTATATTGATCACATATATAAGATTATATTTCATATGGACTAAGATTCATTAAAACTTTACAGGTGTAGGTATCGTTTTTTATTATACACCTGCGTGTGTTTATCCAATGAAATGCTTCCAATTGTACCACATGACCATACAATAATTTTTCCCATAGTGGATGATGCAAAACCTGTATTGGACGGTAAAATCTGTATTGAACGCCGCTTAAAAGCCACATTGGACACTAAAGAATGATAACTCTTTCTGCATTGATTTCTTCATATGGCGTTGTCACAAGGAGGTAACCTCTATTGCATTGACAGTGTGTCCGCTACAAGTACAAGCTTTCGTTATTAATAGTTACAAGATACTTTTTGAAGGAGATAGCGATAAATTTGTTGATCAGCAAGTGCCAGAAAATACACAAAAAAACAACCAGAAAATGACATTCGCTTGTTCAGATGCTGGTTGTCAGCATCTTTACCTCAAGAAGAATGGATATCTAGTCTATGTTTTCTCATGAAAATATTTCTCATGATATTGAAATTAAAGTAAATTTGCTGATAATTGTAACAGGTGCATAATAAATAGGTCATTTTACATTGTTGAGTCCAATATGGATTGTTATTGTACTCATCCAATGGAAAAATCTGTATTGGACTCGACGCCGCAGGCCACTACCGATTTCAACACAACGTGGACTCGTACAATAACAATCCATTAATTGGACTTGATAATGTAAAATAACCTAATAATATCCAACTAGCATACAATACAGATATAACTTAAAATGTTTCAAAAACAAAACAATCATTCTGTAAGTACTGTATTTGTCCCCTACCTGGTGATATAAATCTTTAGAGATTGACAGTCAAAAACTCCATTAAAAATTGTCAGAAGCAGATGAAACTCGAACTTGATCTGTAACTTCTCATAACATAGCAATATACCAAGTTTCAGTTATATATGGTGAAGGAGAAGGAATTTCATACGTCGAAAGGGGACATAACTCCATCGAAAAATGACGCAAATGCCTGAAACTCGAATGTGGTCTGTATTGTAGCAATTCTCAGTTGAATATCTGCGAGAAAAATGGAGGAAAACTAATATTTGGAAAGTCGAAAGGGGGCATAACCCAATGAAAAACTGATGAAAACGTCTGAAACTCGAGCTTACTCTGTAACTCCTTATACTAAAGCGATGTACCAATTTTCCCTTAAATATCTTGAAGGACTGCGAAAAAAGTGCGGGAAGCTGATGTTTTTCATCGAAAGCCGGCATAAATCCATCAAAAATTGATGCATACCCCTGAAACTCGAGCTTGGTCTGTAACTTCTCATAACAAAGCAATGTAGCAATTCTCAGTAGAATATCTTGAAAGACTGCCAAAAAAGTGCGGGAAACTAATATTTTTCATATTTCATAAGACGTAAGGGGCATAACTCCATGAAAATTGCCGAAAATGTCTGAAACTCGAACTTGCTCTGTAACCCATTAGACTAAAGTGATGTACCGACTTTTCCTTAAAAAGAAAGTCGAAAGGGGGCATAACGCCATAAAAAATTTACGCATATGCCTGAAAATCGAACTTGGGTCTGTAACTTCTCATAACAAAGCAATGTAGCAATTTTCAGTATAATATCTTGAAAGACTGCGAAAAAAAGTGCGGAAAACTAATATTTTTCGTATTTCTTAAGTCGAAGGGGGGGCATAATGCCATCAAAAATTGACAAAAATGTCAGAAACTCGAACTTGCTCTGTAACGCCTTATCATAAAGTGATGCACTGATTGTCGCTTAAATATCTTGAAGGAGTGCGAAAAAATGCAGAAAGCTGATATTTTTCACATTTCCTAAATCGAAAGGGGGCATAACTCCATCAAAGATTGACGCATACACCTGAAACTCGAAATTGGTCTGTAACTTCTCATACCAAAGAAATGTAGCAATTCTTAGTATAATATCTTGAGACTGTGAAAAAAAGTGCAGAAAACTAATACTTTTCATATTTCATAAGTCGAAAGGGGGGGGGGGCATAACTCCATGAAAAATAGACGAAAATGTCTGAAACTCGAACTTGCTCTGTAACTCCTTATACTAAAGCGATGCACCAATTTTCGCTTACATATCTTGAAGGAGTGTGAAAAAAAGGGCGGAAAGCTGATATTTCGTATTTGTTACGTCGAAAGGGGATGCATACGCCTGAAACTCGAACTTGGTCTATAAATTCCCATAACAAAGCAATATACCAATTCTCAGTTGAATACCTTGAAGGACTGCAAAAAAAGTGAGGAAAACCAACTACAACAGACGGCCAGACAGACAGACAGATGGACGGATGGACGGACGGACGGACGGACGGACGGACGGACGGACGGACAGACAGATAGATAGAGACAGACAGACGCAGTGCAAACCTATAGTGCCCCCGGTTTTACCGGTAAGGGACTAATAACATGTACTGTTGAATATTTTGAACAAAATTGGATTGGACGGTAGCAATGTCTTCCAAACTAATTATGCTCAAAACATTCAACAGAACATTTCTTCCACCTTGTTCGAAATTACTTGTTTTGGAAAGATGTAAACTCTATTTATAAGCGATACCGTAGAAGACATTTGATATGAAATGGCATCAAGTTTGAGGTCCATTATTTAACCCTGACATGCCTGAGACCACTGACGGATCAGATTCATAAATTTATCTCATTGCCTTTCATATGATAAATGATCTTTACTGGGGTAAGCAAAAGCTGTGTAGACACTTGCCGTCAAGAAGCGCAACAGATGTCAAGAACATTGTCTGCCAATGAGGAATCCTGTCTTAGCTTTGCTGTGCCTATCGCTAGCCAAGTAAGCTCAACCCATGTTTTGCCCGTGTTGGAATCAAGCGATCCCTGCACTGTCTCACTCTCAATGTCCAGAAAAAACTATACGGTTAAGCTGTTGAATATTTTGAAACTAATTTGACTGGGTGCTGTTGCTGCCTATGGCAGCAACAGTGCCCAGTCAAATTAGTTTCAATGTATTCAACAGAATGTTTATTAAATTGTAAAGACATACAATCTGTACAACTAGGACGGACTATTAAGAGTTAAAGACATAATAAATCATGTCATTCATAACGTAGTTGATTATGACGTCAGCCTACATGTACATATGACGTAGTTGATTATGACATCATATGATTGACTGAGAAACCGGATTCCTAAATTGTACACACCCGGTTTTCTTCTTCTGACTCAGTTAACTCTTTAACACCCATATCAGCAAAAAATGGCTTCTGCAGTGATCTTGTTAAATGTCCATTTGGCGACCATGAGAAGACTATTTTTGAAAATTTACCACTGGTATAACTGGCTCTATAACCGAGCCAGTCATTTCAGTGGTAAATTTTCAAAAAAGTCTTCTCAAGTTGGTCTGCAAATGTACATTTTCTATGAGAAAATTAAAATTGTATTGAACAAATTGGAGGATTAAAGTGTTAATCCATTAACCCTTAAAATACCTGTGTCTCAATTTCATGACAATCCTAGAGGAAAGGTGTTGAATATTTTTTAGATTCGTTTGATTGCAACCTGTTGAAGCAACACATGTTCATGTAGCTCTCTGTCAAATTCGTTTTAAAATAATAAACGGAATATTCCTTCCATTATATAGAATGTGTGGTTTCTGGTTCACAAGAGTCAATAGATTGATGTTTTCCGGAGTAGATTTTTCTCATGACACGATTCAGTTATCTCCCCTCTTGCGGGTAACCAATAAAGCGATAGTCTCACCTCATTAAAATCAACGACAAAGTAATTGAAATGAAAAGATGTGCCTCGAGCTTCAGCCATCCTCAAAGCAACAGAGCCAGGTGAACGAGCTGGAAATAGCAAAACGCAATCAAGGTAATCCGGCAATGGAGGAATACAGTTTTAGCTATGCCCCGCCCATCTCTAGCTCAGCTCCACCCACTCTTCGCCCGTGTTGGAATCAATCGATCCCTGACTATCAATTTCCAGAAAACTATTCACTGTCAGGTAAGCTGTTGAATATTTTGAAACTAATTTGACTGGGTGCTGTTGCTGCCTATGGCAGCAACAGCGGCCAGTTAAATTAGTTTCAAAATATTCAACAGCATCTTTACATTTGTATTAAATAGTAAGACATACAATCCATACAACAACGTTTAGTGGTTGTCATCCATTAAGCGTTTGTGACGAACGTACATGTATCTACGTCATTCATGATGTCGTTGATTATGACGTCATCCTACATGAAACGTACTTGATTATAACATCATATGACTGATGGATAAACTGGAAAGGTTCATATCAACCTGCAGGTGTCGGTGCGAGGGCTGGAAACCTTTTTCGTTGCAATGTGTAGTGCATACCTGTCAAATATGCATGCACCGTCTGTTGACTAGGTTACATGTACATGTAGTCACGTAATCGCGTAAGCCTACTAACCAAGACCAGCCTAACAGTCCTTGCGCATTATAAAATGATTCTCTCAGTGCACTGAGCTCGGAGTCAGCCTGCAGATATTGGTGTGAGCGCTTGGTAGCTTTTTTCTAAGTAATACAAAGCAAAAAGCAGCTCAGCATATTGTTGCACTGTGTAGTGCTTACCTGTCAAATATGTATGTACCGTCGTAACGCGCTTGGTCACTAACGGATAATTAACTCACAGAAATAAGTGAATCATTTAAAATAACGGCTAAGAAGTGTTGCACAAGTCTTGTTTAATGAATCAAGTTGTACTGAAAGTGGAAATTTATTGATAGCACTGTTGTAGGTATTTATCAGCATGAAAAATCAGCTTTCACCCTCGAATTTGTTCGAGAAAGTTTAAATTTTCTCATAGAAAATGTCCAATGGCAGACCAGGAGATTTTTTATGAAAATTTATCACTGGAATGACTGGCTCGATAAGCGAGCCAGTCATTCCAGTGATAAATTTTCAAAAATAGTGTTCTTTTGGTCTGCAAAGGGACATTTCTCGAGAGCACTGCATTTTTGGCTGATAATAGTATTATCCGGTTAATGGCAAGACCAATAATACACTATATTAGCATCATTGTTGTTGGGATTACACAATTATTTTATGAAAACCAAATATATAAATATAATTAAATATCTGAAGCATGAAATTTGTTGGTAACCGTTTAACCCTTTCAGCAGTCAGCACCAAATCCCTGAAAAGTACATTCACTATAACATAAAACTTATTCTGTTGCTTATTTTGCAATTAATTTGACTGGACGACACTGCGGCTTAAAACAGCACCGGATTCAAGTCAAATTAACTTCAAAATATTCAACAGTTTTCCTGTATGGTAGCTGTGAAAATCACGGACACGGATCAGTTCTGCTGGCCAAAATCAGCCTCTGAAGTGGTTCTGAGGAAAGTCCATTTGCAGGCCAAGAAAAGTCAATTTTTACCACTGGAATTCCTGGCTCGATAACTGAGCCAGTCATTCCGGTGGTAAATTTTCAAAAATAGTCTTCTCTTAGCGTGCAAATCTCCACTTCCCGGGCACAAATTTCAATTTTCTTGACAAATCTTAACCATTATGATAAAATGGTGAGGTAAGGAAATCCTGTGTTTAGTAATTCATACCTTGCCTGTAACTGCCAGCATTCCCTGGAATGAACAACACAGGTATGCCACGAGGTTTCATCTGCCGCCTGACAAATATAAATAACAAGCATTCTACATCTATTGCTTTCTTCTATTTGGTGAGATGAACTTTCTTGGTACAATGTTTGAAAAAGGGACTGAAATAACTTAACCCTTAGCACGCTGATGTCTACATGTATATTCTATCTTTTACGGTGTCAATAGCAAAGAAACTAGTGTACATTTTTCTACGACAGCACCATCTTCCACCAAATTTGTTGAAATATAAAGACCAGCTCATCTTTTAATTTAATTTGAAAATTTACAATTTTGACATCAGAGTGGTAATGGTTAAAGATTGACAAAACCCTGAGAAACACAATCTTGATCTGTACCCTCTTATAAAAAAAGCAATATACTGTATATACACATGTATATTTTTCAATTCAATATGTTAAAAAAATGTGAAAATATTCAAAAGTCCGGAAAATTTATATTTTTTTCATTTCATACTAAGTCCATTAACCCTTTAATGTAGAAATTTTCTCAAGAAAAACTAAATATTTCCTTATTGAATGTTCATTTGCAGGCCAAGAGAAGACTATTTTTGAAAATTAACCACTTGAATGGCTTTTAACTGATTTCCCAAGGTTTTCGGAAAATCCAAGGTTCCCACCAGAAGAATTAACCAATCAAAAGTCTGTATATATGGTCTGAAGCATACCACTCCAGGGTCCTTCCAGCTGAGTTTGCTTGAAATCGGCCCAGCGGTTAATGAAGAGTAGCCTTTTAACTGATTTCCCACAATTTTCTTCGGAAAATCCAAGATGGCCACGGGAAACATTGACCCATCACAATTCTGTATAAAAGGTCTGAAACCTACCAGCCTAGTATCCTTCCAGCCAACTCTGGTTGAAATTGGCCATGCAGTTAATGAGGACTAGCACTTTAAACAATTTCCCACCATTTTCCAGAAAATTCAAGATGGCTGCCAAAAAAATTGACCTAATAAAATTTTGTAAACAAATTCTGAAGCATACCACTCTAGGGTCCTTCCAGCCGAGCTTGCCTCAAATTGGCCAAGTGGTTAATGAGGAGTAGGGTTTTACCTGATTTCCCAAAATCTTCAGAAAATCCAAGATGGCCACCAGAAAAACTGACCAATCGAAACTCTGTATACATGTTCTGAAACCTACCACCATAGTATCCTTCCAGTCTAGTCTGGTTGAAAGTGCCCAAACAGTTAATGAGGAGTAGTGTATTAAACAATCTCCCGCCATTTTTTGGAAAATTCAAGATGGACACCCAAAAATTAGACCCATCAAAATTCTGTATACAAATTCTGAAGCATACCACTCTAGGGTCTTCCCAAGCAAGTTTGCTTGAAATCGATCAAGTGGTTAATTAGGAGTACGCTTTTAACTGATTTCCAGAAATTTTCGGAAAATCCAAGATGGTCAACGGAAATATTAACCAATCAAAATTCTCGTTAGAAGTGCTGAAACCTACCAGTATAGAATTAGTCCACCAAAGTTTCGATGAAGTCGAGCCATTTCAACTTGTTTTAGATTCTCTATATTTAGAATTGTTCCGCAGATGCCTATACTTATAACTTATCTGCCTACTGACTGGTAAGCTAAATATAACATACCTCAAACCATCTGCATACTGTCTGAAAATAGAGAAGAAAATAAATAGATATAAAAGTTATTACCGTAGGCTTGCACAATTATGTGATTAAGTTGAAAATTACGATTAATTTTTAAATCTTGAGTTTAAATTTAATCAAAAAGTACACAATAGAAGAATCGTGATTAATTTCTATTGCATAAACTATTTCAAAACCTACCTTTTAGTTGCTCTTTAGCCCTTTGGTGACGATACTGGCCAAAGCCGGCCTCCTTAGTGGTCTAGACGAATGCCTATTTGCAGACCAAGAAAAGACTAATTTTTGAAAATTTACAACTGGGATGACTGGCCCGGTTATCGGGCCAGTCATCCCAGTTGTAAATTTTCAAAATTACGGTAGTCTTCTCTTGGCCTGCAAATTGGCATTCAAAAAGCAATTTTAATTTTGCAGTATAAATTTCGTCCCTAAAGGGTCAACGTGATTGGTCACTAAAATGTGCATTGTGCTCAATGAATGTATCTCCATTTAATACATCACTTGATGACTGGCTTTCAAGAGCATTACAAACTGCTACCATGTACTATGAAAGCAATGTACATTCATGTGTGCATAGGCAATGGACCGTACCAGTTTATCCATCCATCATATGACATCATAATCAACTACCAGTATGTGATGTGTAGGATTATGATGTCATCATTGACCTAGATAAGTTTGTCATGAATGCATAATTGATGACGGAGTAAGCATTGTTCACAAATTGTACAATTTAAACGCATTTGACTGGGCGCTGCAGCAATAGCACCCTGTCAAATTAGTTTCAAAATAATCAACAGCTTACCTGTATAGTTTTCTGGAAATTGATAGTCAGGGAGTTCAGGGATCGATCTATCCCAACGTGGGTAAAGTGTGGGTGGAGCTTAGCTAGAAATGGGCGGGACATAGCTAAAACTGGATTCCTCTATTTGACATCACAATCAAACATATCACATGTTAGCTGATGTCACAATCAAACATATCACATGTTAGCTGACATGCCAATCTAACACATCACGTGTTAGCTGACATCACAATCAAACATATCATGTGTTAGCTGACATCACAATCAAACATATCACACGTTAGCTGACATCACAATCAAACATATCACGTGTTAGCTGACATCACAATCAAACATATCACGTGTTAGCTGATGTCACAATCAAACATATCACGTGGTAGCTGACATCACAATCAAACATATCACGTGTTAGCTGACATCACAATCAAACATATCACGTGTTAGCTGACATCACAATCAAACATATCATGTGTTAGCTGACATCACAATCAAACATATCACACGTTAGCTGACATCACAATCAAACATATCACGTGTTAGCTGATGTCACAATCAAACATATCACATGTTAGCTGACATGCCAATCTAACACATCACGTGTTAGCTGACATCACAATCAAACATATCATGTGTTAGCTGACATCACAATCAAACATATCACACGTTAGCTGACATCACAATCAAACATATCACGTGTTAGCTGACATCACAATCAAACATATCACGTGTTAGCTGATGTCACAATCAAACATATCACGTGGTAGCTGACATCACAATCAAACATATCACGTGTTAGCTGACATCACAATCAAACATATCACACGTTAGCTGACCTCACAATCAAACATATCACATTGGCTGACATCACAATCAAACATATCACGTGTTAGCTGATGTCACAATCAAACATATCACATGTTAGCTGGCATCACAATCAAACATATCACGCGTTAGTTGACGTCACAATCAAACATATCACGTGTTGGCTGACGTCACAATCAAACATATCACGTGTTGGCTGACGTCACAATCAAACATATCACGTGTTAGCTGACGTCACAATCAAACATATCACGTGTTAGTTGACGTCACAATCAAACATATCACATGGTAGCTGACATCACAATCAAACATATCACATGTTAGCTGACATCACAATCAAACATCTCACGTGTTTGCTGACATCACAATCAAACATATCACATGTTAGCTGACATCACAATCAAACATATCACGTGTTTGCTGACGTCACAATCAAACATATCACGTGTTGGCTGACGTCACAATCAAACATATCACGTGTTAGTTGACGTCACAATCAAACATATCACATGGTAGCTGACATCACAATCAAACATATCACATGTTAGCTGACATCACAATCAAACATCTCACGTGTTTGCTGACATCACAATCAAACATATCACATGTTAGCTGACATCACAATCAAACATATCACGTGTTTGCTGACGTCACAATCAAACATATCACGTGTTGGCTGACGTCACAATCAAACATATCACGTGTTTGCTGACATCACAATCAAACATATCACGTGTTTGCTGACATCACAATCAAACATATCACATGTTAGCTGACATCACAATCAAACATATCACATGTTAGCTGACATCACAATCAAACATATCACGTGTTTGCTGACATCACAATCAAACATATCACATGTTAGCTGACATCACAATCAAACATATCACGTGTTTGCTGACATCACAATCAAACATATCACATGTTAGCTGACATCACAATCAAACATATCACGTGTTTGCTGACGTCACAATCAAACATATCACATGTTAGCTGACATCACAATCAAACATATCACGTGTTTGCTGACGTCACAATCAAAATGACGCATTTCCTTCACAAAAATTGAAAAGATGTCACAAAGGTGTACGAATTGTCTCTCTTTGATGAATTTACAGCTTAATAAACATTCTGTTGAATATTTTGAAAATAATTTGACTGGGAGCTGTTGCGGCCATAAGCTACATTTTAATCTTTACCAGCACCAGAGATCAATACAGTTAAAATCAGATCTGATTCTGTATGCAGAAAAATGCAAAATGCTTACAGCGGCTGTTTGGACAAAATGTGTCTGTGCGGGGACAGTGTCTGTACCCACACAGACGCATGTGGAAACGCTACTGTTTAACCCTTTAAACCCCAAATTTGTTATCACAGAAAATGTCCATTTGTAGACCAAGAGAAGACTATTTTGGAAAATTCACCACCGGAATGACTGGCTCGGTTATCGAGCCAGTCATTCCAGTGGTAAATTTTCAAAAATAGTCTTCTCCTGGTCTGCAAATGGACGTTTCTCAAGACCACTGCAGAAGCCATTTTTGACTGGCATACATGTGTGTTAAATGGTTAATATTTACATCTATATTGGATTTGACCGTATACATGTATGTACACATCCACACAAATGGAAATATACATAAATTCACCATCGGAATGACTGGCTCAATAACCTAGCCAGTTACGCCAGTATTTTCTTGAACAAATTTGAGTGTTAAAGGATTAACCCTTCACCTGTACAGACAAGAAATTATAAATTCTCTATGACGTTCTGATACTCTGTTGAATATTTCCTGTACAGTTAGTCTTCAAATTGAGACACTGGCAATTGAATGGTTAGAGGAAATTTCAGTTGGCTATAATGTATTAACAGCTAATTTACTTTGCAAATGCCAGATCTATGCGTGAGCTGACTAAACAGGAATTTCAGTACTAACAAGAATTCACTCGAGGGAGACAGGGCTCGAAAATTAGAAAAATATTGTGTTGCCCCAGGGGAAAATAAACCATTTAAATTAGGCTGCCCAGGCAGCCCAACTGTACTTCCAGGTTGTCCCATTTCCATAAATTCTGTTGAAAATATGTATTGGTGTAAGCTATAGACTATAGCATCCTTGTAAATACCAACTCAATCATTATTTTAACCGTTTATCGCTTATATTGACCAAAAACAGCTTCAAAGGTTGTGTTGAGAAATGTCCATTTGGTGTAAGCTATAGACTATAGAATCCTTGTAAATACCAACTCAATCATTATATTAACCGTTTATCGCTTATATCGACCAAAAAACAGCTTCAAAGGTTGTGTTGAGAAATGTCCATTTGCCGACCAAGAAGACTATTTTAGAAAATTTACAACTGGAATGACTGCCTCGATAACCAAGCCAATCATTGTAGTGGTAAATTTTCAAAATCAGTCTTCTCTTCGTCTGCAAATGGACATTTGCTATGAGAAAATTGAAATTTTCCTGAAAAGACTTGAGTGTTAAAGGAGTAAGACTTAATAAAATCATGAGTCACCATGAGTACACAGGCCCTGAAAACAACACATTCTCTAGGTTGTCCCCCAGCAGACCTCTCCACGAGAGGCGAGTGACTGCTCTCCTCTCACCTACACTCACCTAAAGTTAATTTTAGGGGACTTTCTTATTGCTCACCTACATTGCTTAGAAACAATGACAGAATATAGCCGAGTACTGACACTGCTCACCTTAATGGCTTATGTTTTAATTCAGGAGAGCAAGTGATTGCTCCCCTTCAAAATCCTCATGGAGAGGCCTGCCCCAGGGCAACCAGTGTGTTAAAATTTGATTGCCTGCAGTAAAAACTGGTTACCCTGGACTGCAGGAATGTGTAATTTTCGTGGCCTGTGAGATGCTGACTCATGCCTTTGTACTTGGTTTTCACAAATTTGAACGTTTGACCTGAAACAAAATTTTGCATTTATCCAACTACAATATGATCTTGATGATTGACCTTAAACTAAACATTTTTTAGACACTCATATAGGGTTGGGCGAAATTGCTCAAGGCATGACGATATCAGTATCTCATTAAAATACCGCGGTATCACGATATATCGTCATTTGGGTGGGGTGTGGAGTTAGGTGTAAACATAGAATAACATGTATTTCAAATTGGTGGTGTCTACAAGTTATTTTCATTAAATTTGTTGCATTGAAACCGTAAATTGAGATCGCCATGATTGCCATTTCCGCATATTTAATACACGAAATTCCACACTTTGACACCCTTCAATATACAGTTTAAAGCAACGAATGTAATGCAATTAACCGTATTCATCACAAATAAGAAAAATAAAGGCTTTTATTCTGTTCTTGTGTTGTATTTTGTGTTATCTTTACCTCACGACAACTGTCAAAAGATTGAGCAAGGAATACGCATTAACTTCATTGCGTGGAAAGGAATTCCGCAGAGCGAAACCTGATTGGCCGCCGTATCATACTTGAGCCAATCAGAATTCACACTGCAGAATTCTGACAGCTGTTATCACGCCCGTCGCTAGCATAGACGATGCAAATTAATAAAATAACACTGCATGAGAACCAGCGTGAAGACTGGAAACAATTATATCAGATTTTATTTGGTCTGTAATATTAAATACTAATTTGCCCCATTGTAGACCTATTCAAATTCGCTCACTACTTAGCGGTCCTATACATTGATCTCAAGGCGTAGCCGGGATGTGTGAAATTAACCCAGTTAACACTGCAGCCAAAACTGCCACAACAGATTGAAGACTGGAAATAATTAGGCCTAAATTATTCATTTTAAGGCTGTTTCTCTCTTAGAATAAATCTGTAATGTTATATGTGGAATGAATTTTGATCCGATTCCTTTAAAAATGCTAAATATATTGTATAAAGCTACATTAACACGTATAACGGTAAAGCAAGAGATTAACTTCCCCCCTCACCCACCGTTCCAAGCTGTGGTATTGATAAGGGATTAAGTGTGTATGGTTTCCTATCGACCTAAAAAATTTTAAAGTTTAAATCTTTCACGGTCAGAAGAATGTTTAACCATGCAGATCAATGACTAATGGATAAATAGCTTGACCTGTAGTAATGACGGCATCAGAATGGAATGTGGGTAGTGCAAATGGTATTCCCTATTGACTAACACTCAGAATGAGGCAAGAAAAAACATGGCGTCGTCTATTTATGTAATTATGAAAAGTGAACAACAAAGGATTATTTTGTACTTTAAATCATTTTATTAGCGCAAACAAACCATGAATTAAATGAACACAGATTATTTTGGAGTTTATTCAGTTTTAATTACCTTAGACAAAGACTGGATTATTACTTAAAGACTATTACTGGACCGAATAGAGGCAGGAGTATGACATTTCTAACTTAGTTATTTATATTATGCTCACAGTTAAAAGTGCAATATCGTCCTGTCGGTATTGACGATATTTACGACTTTTCGAAATTATGACGATTTCGGTATCGGTATTCGGTATATATCGCGATATTGACGATAATATGGAAAAATCGCCCAACCCTACACTCATAATATGAATGTATGTGCCAAATTTGGTGATTCTATTTCATAGGAATCCTGGGATATGCCTCGGATGGACAGATGGATGACAGACAGCACCAATCACAATTTAAACATACGTACATTTGTACAAGTACAGATAGTAATACACAGTGAAAACTTACCCTTCTCCATATATAAATAGTCTGTATCGGGGAAATTGTTTGTTAATGGAAGCTTTCAATGGAACAGGCTACAACATAGAAAATACAAGAGAATTTAAATCACACACGGAATTTGGCAGCGTGACTGAACTAAAGACAGTGGTTTTACATTTCGGCATTTGCCATTTTCTGTTTCACAAAATTTGGATTCCCGATTCAATTTCACTTCTGTTTCACAAACTTACAGATACATCATCTAATCAGCATGTACACTCAATAAAGTCAATAAAACTGTCAAATTTGTATTGTGTATTAATTGTGTTATTAGTGAAAACAAACACCACATAGTTAAAGTGGTCAAGATATGGGTGGGTAATAATTTAAGATTTTACGCAAGAATCTTTCATGCTCTGGAGGAAAATGCCTTTAAATGTTTTTTCCACTCATATCATATTTCCATTTCAATTTACAAATAGTTTGTAGAATAAATCTGAATAATATGACTTTCAATTGATTTCCGTTTGAATATCACTTTTCCGTTTCAGGTTAGCAATTGAGTGAATTCAGTTCTCTTTCCGTTATCGTGGAAAACAACTGCCCCTACTGAACCAGTGTTTTGTAGACAGGGCTGCGCATGTTAATGGTCTCGTCGGGCAAAACTGCCCTCTGTAGTGGTATTGAGGAATGTCCATAACTTTGCAGAAGGCTACATGTGAACCTTTGAAAATTTCTAACTGGAATGGCTGCATCGATAAATAATCCAGTCATTCCAGTGGCAAACTTTCAAAGATATTCTTCTCTTGGCCAGCAAATAAATATCCACTTTAAGCAAATATCTCAATTTTGCTTGACCAGTATTGACGATCAACTTTTTCAATGATAAATTCCTGAAAATGTATATTCTCTGACATAAAAGTTATTCTGTCAAATATTTTGAAATTAATTTGACTGGAAGCCATTGCTGTCTCAGGCAAATTTGAAGATCAATGGATGTAGTACAATTATACCACAATTCTACCCTCGAGCTTAGTTACTTCCTTTGTTCTTTGAGATATTGCTCTCTTCATTAATCACGTTGATCTTTTAGAAAGTATTATGCATAATTACAAAACAATGGATTAATCAGCACGACTTGAATCAAATAATTTATTCAATTGCCCCCATATGCTGTTGTATGCGCAAGCGAGGGCGCTAAATCTTCAGTTGACCAAAGCCAGGACCTCTACCAACACAACCACCACAGCCAGCAGCAACGACATAAACAACCATCACCAACACGATCACCACCACCCAGACCATCACGATCATCACCACCACCACCCAAAACCACCACCACCACGATCATTACCACCACCAGATAAACCCATACCATTTTGATCCTATTTAGGATATTTTGACACTCATTGGTCCTTTCCTCCGCTACTCTTTCGACCTCACCTCATGTTCCATATCTCTAGGTGTGAAACAAACCAGGACGAACAGGAATATGGGCGAAACATCCCAGGGTGACCAGACAAAGGTGCGAATGGGAATCGGGGTGAAATGACCAGGATTCTTTTCATATTGGGTCCCGTTCTTGTGACTGATGTGGTCAGTAAATATTGACTTGGTTCCTGACTTTTTAATTTTGGTCATCTTGAAGCAAAAGATTTATTGACATCTCATTCAACCAAGAGCCAATTTTGATCTCTTCTTCTTCGTTGTGAGCGCCATCATTTAATTGAAGCTCTGGGTGTAGTGTGCATGCGGTTGCGTACATGCGTATAGTTAAAATCAGTTCAGAACATGATTACAAGCAGATAAAAGAAGCACAAGTGCTTCGGCACCTCAAGGCAGGGGCGCTGCTCCATATCTCTGTGTTCCAGTGGAGTACCTAGTGTTGTTTTGTGTGATATGCCAAGTGCTTGAGTGAATTTCTGAAGCCATCCAGCGATATTGCCGCGACAGTTTGCTCTGGCAAGGTGTTCCAATCCTTAGCTGTACGCATGAAGAATGACAAAGTGATACTTACTGGTTGACATAGGAAGTTGGTATGCCTGGGAGTTTTCTGTGCGTGTAGCGGCATGGTTGTGTTTTGGAGTCAGGGGCATACTGGTTGCAACAAGGTGGTTATGGATCATGTAAACCATTAGTAATCTGGCTATTCTGCATCTCTCAGCCAACAACTGCCAGTTGAGTTGGTTTAACATGTTCCCAACACTAGATGTCCGTCGGTATCTATTTAGTGTGTAACGAGCAGCTTGCCTTTGGAGCGATTCAAGCTTTTTGGTGAGACTGTTGGTATATGGGTCCCAGACAGATTGGCTTAGCTCAAGTGATGGTCTGACAAGAGTGTTGTAGGCACGTTCTTTGACTTGGGGATTATTGACATCGATATTATGCCATAGGAAATTCAGGGAGTTATTGGTCTTGGCTGCGATGTTCTTGATGTGTTTGTCCCAACGGAGGTCGTGTGAGATCTTAACACCCAGGTACTTTATGTGGTCTGAGTGTTTGAGTCTGTGGCTGTGGATCTGGTATAGGGTTCTTTTGCGGGTGATGTTGACAATCTAGCATTTGTCAGGACGGAACTCCATCACTTTTCCGAGCTTATGAGTGGATGAAGATCTCTTTGACATAGTCTAGCATAATTTTCATTCATTACAGCGATATAGATTATGGTGTCATTGGCGAATAAACGTGTGTTAGAGCTAAGATCGTTGGCTATGTCGTTTATATAGTATAAGAATAGACATGGTCCTAGTACAGAGCCTTGTGGGATGAAAGGGACAAAATTGGAAGAAGCCACATCTATGACTACAAATTGGGTTCTGCCACTTAGGAAGCTGTATATCCATTGGTTTCTCGTTGATGCTGTACCATTTGAGTTTCTCAATGAGTCTTGCATCACCGACTTTGTTGAATGCTTTAGATAAGTCAGGTACGAAAGTCTGTTTGAAGACCTTGTTGCATGTCGTTTACGATGTCATGTACGAATTCTCGGAGCTGCGTTTCGCATGATCTCTTTTCTCGGAAGCGATGCTGGAGGTCATATATTAGCGAACGAAGTGAGCGTATATAGATAACATGTACGTATGTGTAATGAGGAAAAATTAACAGAAAATGAGACAGGGAACCAGGCTAAAATACATATACCATGCGACTGAGAAAGCTTCGTTTCCGGTCGCGAGCTTTTTTTGGGTTCCGCTTTCGGCTTATGATATAGCTTTTGTGGTTTCTTCATGGGCCCCCATTGCATTATGGGATATGGTTATTCATTATGCGTATGTTCCCGTAGTTGTTTTAGGGCAACTTACTGCACATTTTCAATGTCCAAAGTTTGTGTGATATTGTTATCACGAAATCGCGTAAATTTACTTTAGAATGTAAAGCGATTAAATTGTCTGACGCAGACCAGATAAAAGCTTTATTTATTCCTGTTTATGCGTCTGTAAATGCCATATGAGGCTTGGTTGACTGTCTCGTATTATTTTTAACACCCATGGCCATGGAAAGTCGTTGCTGTCAATGTTGTATGTACTTAGCACTGACAGCAGGAAATTTAAGGCCGGGTGCCATGTCATTCACACCAGGATGGAACGTACATTCATGTATTTACTCGCAGACATGCATTAATTCCCGGTTTTTTGTAGCTTATGTCTGGATAAACGCGATTTAAAAATTCTAGCGGACGATATTTCATGATGATGTGACAGTCATAGTTACTATGAACTTGTTTGTATTTCCCCAAATAGCGAGGAGCACCGCAATACGTTGGTACAAATTTTATAACGTCATTGAACTGGCGCAACTATTTAATGGTGTAGGTAACGGTAAAAGATGCAGCAACGCTGGCGGATATTACTGACAATGGGCCACCGCATTGGTGTGAATATCATGGACTGGATTTACCAGAATGACCTCCAAGCGTGATAAAAAATTAGCTCCAATTGTACTATACACGTGGGCATACGTGTTTAGGACATTCGTCCTATTTATTTCAGCAATAAATGGTGTCTGCGTTTGCTTATAGGTAACGCCTATTTTCATATTATGCTATGGTGGCTGGCTTGCTTCATCAGGCTGCTGCTGATATATTCAATGATCTTTGACCGAAGGTCGAACTGTATTCATGGTTTGTTAAACTTCAAAATGGTGGCAGTAAGCTAATTTTTACAAAGGTTAGTCGAGAAAACGAAGCCTATGCATAGCCTCTAGTGCTGTCATATGTGTAATTGTTTATTTGCCAAGAAGATAAATCGAAATCAAATCAGAATATATTCATTTAATTTCCCGGAAATATGTGACAAATTTGTATACATGGGAATTCCAAACATATACGCACAATATATTCTGGCATTTGATACATCCACGTCATTTCACATTTGTTCTCCTCAAAATTCGTTGCATAGTCAACAATTCCAAATGAAAGAAATCCTAAAACAGCTGATGTTAAAACAAATCTAATAACTGACATGGGAGCAGACATCTTTCCTTTCTTTCTTTTGTATATTCCGTCTCTCGAAAACATGATTATGAATCAACTCCAGAAGGATGTTCGTCTGAAGGGCCTGCGGTCTGGTAGACTGGATTTACTCAACAACAACAACAACAACAATAAACATAACATAACATAACATAACATAACATAACATAACATAACATATAAACTAAAGAAACATCGCTTTTCACATGATTTCAGAAAACATTACTTTACCAATAGAATAATCGATGCCTGGAATTCACTATCTGATCACATTGTAACATCGAGAAATTTAAACATCTTCACGAATAGATTAGACACATACTGGGCAATCCAAGAACTAAGATTTAACTATCATAGCACAAAACGGAACATAGAGGCTTTTTAGCCTGCGTTCTGCAAATCAATCTTATCTTATCTTATCTTATAACATAACACAGCATAACATAGCATAACATAACAGATTTATAGTTTTAGGGCTTTATTGTCATTTTTGGCTGAGTGGTTTATCAAGTGCCGTAAAGTTTTAACTTTTAGCTTTAAAGGAATTTAGTGATGGTGCCTCAACAACAGTTTCTGGTAGTGCGTTCCACCAGTCCATAACTCGAATTGCGCAATAGTTCCGTCTGTGTGTGGTGCAAACTCTGGCGTTTGCAAGCTTGAATTTATGGCCATGTGAACTAAGAGAAAACAGTTTGGTATAGCTAACTGAATATTGTTTGGTTACGTTATTTATAGATGTTAATAGGATCTCTACATATTCTTCTATATATTAATGTTGGAAGACCTAGTTTTCTCAGCCGATTTTCGAATGGCATATTGTGGAGACCTGGAACTAACTTAGTGGCTTGTTTTTGTACCTTTTCAAGCTGCTCAGCTAGTTTCCACGTATAAATGGGTAAGATTACGGTTGCAATATTCCAGCTGTGGGCGAATTAAAATTAGGTACAGTAGTTTGAAGATGTCTAGAGTGATGTTCTGAAATGGTCTCGAGATCAAAGTGGTAATTTTATTGGCTTTAGATACTATATATGTTTTGTATATGAATAACAACATCAACAACAACAACAACAACAACAACACCAACAACAACAACAACAACGACGACGACGACGACGACAGCAACACGCATATGTATATGCACAAGATGTCCTTTAGACGAGCCTCCAGATGGAGTACCACAAATTTCATGTGATATTTTTTCCTCCCGATTTAAGATTCTGTATCCTCCTTGTATGAATGCAAATTCACTCTAGGCCTGTAACTTTACTATTTGTCAATGGCTTTCCAGTATAACTGTCAAAGGGGGGTGGGGGTTCATCAGCATCATCATTTTCGACTTTGGAGGCCTGTGTGGGTCGTTTGTTGTTCTAAATGATTTAAATATAAATTATATAACATGCTTCCGGTTTAGGGTATGAGAAGATATTTGTATATAATATATATACAGACATGGACAGAAAGGAAGAAGACAAAAGCGCAGTCGAAGAGGTTATAATGGAAATGGCTGAAATCCCACCTGAGTAAATCAAATCATGCTTTCATCTGGGTAAAAAATCTGACAGAACTAGGCCAATGAAGATAATCCTGAAATCAGAGGAAAGCAAAGAAAGATTTAATATTCTTAACAACTTTTTCTCAAGTATGTTCAACTCAGAAAATCTTCATTCCACAGCAACCATGAGCCTCAGAAGTAATGGTATTGTATTTAAGTACATAATAATAACACACATCGCCATCGAAAATACATTGAAAGCACTCAACTCCAATAAAAGCAAGGACCCAGATGAAATACCAGTGAAAATACTAAAGGAAGCTGCTACCTTGTGTACAGTCCTAGAGTCATTTATAAGGGGCAGCATTGTAAATTTTCTGGAAAAGCCAATCTATTTACCAAGTGCCAACATGGTTTCAGACACAGCAGATCCTGTAAAACTCAATTGCTAGAGTACCTCGAAGATATAACAGCCAGACTGAAGGAACCTGTCAATGCAGTATATTTAGATTTCTCAAAAGCATTTGATACTGTAGAACACCAACGACTCCAAATAAAGCTAAGAAGCTATGGTAGTGGCGACAATTTAGTAAGATAGATAGGAAACTACCTATGTAATAGAAGACAGAGAGTAAGAATCAAATGGTCACAGACATGGCAGCTATCCTTCAACACAGATAAAATGCATGTCCAACATTTCGGTAGGAATAACACTCAAACTATGTACTATATGACTGATACGCCTGATATGCATCCCATATCAACATCAGATGTAGAAAAAGACCTGGGAGTGTTTATTGACAGATACCTTTCTTTTGATATACATATAGGTAATCTCGTCTCCACGGTTCACAGTACAATAGGACTAATCAAGCAAACCTTTACCAACATTGACCCATCTACTTTCACGCTCTTGTACAAGTCTCTAGTGAGACCTATTCTCGAACAGTGCAACTCAGCATGGTAGCCAAAATTAAAATGGCAATCACAGTTACTAGAAAGAGTTCAATGCTGAGCAACAAAACTTGGCACACAAATCAGAGACCCTAGCTACACGGAAAGACTTGAAGCATTAAATCTAATGTCAGTGAAACTTAGACGGTTTCATGTAGATTTAATTGAAACATTCAAGCTCATCAGGGATCTATATAATATTGATAAAGACTAATTTTTCGAGCCATCCAGTGTTACACAGAGCAGATGCCATAAGCTCAAGCTCAACATAAAATACAGCAACAAAGATGTTCGCAAGCACTTTTTCACTAATAGAGTGGAACCACAGTGGAATTCACTACCAGCTACAATAGCTGAAGCAAAAACAGTCGAATCATTGAAGAACTAACTAGATATCTGCTTCAAAGAAAGAACATTTGCATTTGACTGAACATGCCATGCATATACCAGCCCATCAGAAGGTCATACTGCATTTCTTCCAATACAGTGGACTGATCTTGGAGTAGCCTGTGTATAGACAAGAACATGCTCAGTAGCGATTCCAATGACCACACTTTGTGGTTGCATGAAGAGACACTAGTATAGACGAGACTCGGATCGCGCTCAACACAGAAAATCAAAACAACAGCAATAAGACCAACCACAGCCTCCACAATTCAGCATGCAAACAAATGCTAGGCGCAGCAGGGTGTAGCCATGAGTGTAGGCGTCATACCACAGCTGACATGGGGAAAACCCATCTGCACCACAGCATTTCCACAAAACATAGGTAAAGTCTTAAATCAAATGCCACTGATATACTCAAGGTTTTGAGGAGACTTAATTAAGTGACAACAGTTTAATCATTCAAGAACAAACTAGATATAATCTACTTCAGAGAAATGTCTTTTAAATTGGACTGAGCAAGCCATGCTATAACAAATAACACTGAGGCAATAACAAGCCAGTGGCGTATGCCTCGTAAAATGATGATGATGAAAGAGAAGCTAGTTAAAAGTGCCATTAATTTCAATCATGGTAAGTAACATTACAACAACAAAATGTATGTCAACCCTGACCTCACACCTAAAGAAAATGCAGAACAGCGCAAATTACCCTAATAACATTCCCATATGGGCCTGCATGGGCGCCATATTGATTCCCATATGGGGCCCATGTCGTTTCTTTAGGATTGAAATGTGGGCTCAAGCTATTACTTAGTCTTTATACCCATCTCCCATACTTGTGGGGCACACATGGGTCAATTCTGAAGTTATAGCTAGATGTTAATAGCCTATATGGGACCCATATGGGCCCCATCTGGGCATTCCCAGATCCCAGATGCCCAGATCCACCCCATATGGTCCCCAAAGCCGCCCCAAATAGGGATGTTATCAGGGTAAGGATTGAGATGGCCGAAAGCAGAAAAGCCCATGCAAATGATTGCGCATCATTAGGAACAACCAAGTGGTTATGGTCGACACTGCATGGCCAAGACCCAGTTCCCACTGACTGCACGCAGGCAGTGACACAAATGTAAATAATGTAAATAAAGACCCTGGACTTACTGCAACATGTATATACACCAATTAGTGCATTGGAACTATTCAAACTCCAAATTCTTAAATAATTGCTTTCCATTCCAAAGAATACAACATCATCAGCGACACTATGCCTACTAGGAATAAGAACCACCCAAGCAGAGCTAGACTTCAGAAAACTAAAACTACTAGGAAACATCCTCAGGAATGATGATGCTGTAGAATTTCAGATAGTCGCCAGACAACTTGCTGTCAACAATATTAAGAGCAATAGTGGTTTATGAAATACCAAGAAATGCTTCATAAGTATCAGCTCCTAAGTGTCTACCAACTAATTAACAGCATGCCTGCAAACTTAGCGTGGAAGGCAGAAGTAGAAAAGCAAGTCAACCGTGCCATACACAACATCTGGAAAGAAGACTGCGTCTTGAAGACATCAGCAAAATACTTAAATGTGAATGTATGCACTGTAAACAATGTTCATCACTGTTGAAACTCACTTGACAACACAACCAGGGATGTTAGACGAGCAGTAATAAAGGCAAAGATTCTAACTGGCTCATACATCTTGCAAGCAAATTGTACCCGTTTCAATCGATGTGTTGTCTCTGACAAGTGTTTACTATGCCATTCAGCGTCTGGGGACAGGAATCACTGCATGACAATATGTACAGCATTGGAGGAGTCAAGAAAAAACCATATTTGAATAGTTTTCTCATTACTCTGTACCTAGAAAATGATCGAATCATCATCACCACGTTATTAGCAGATCCTGAGAATACAACTCAGCTGATACTTGATGATACGCTGATGATATCCAGATTGAACAATAAGCTGTCCCAGCAAATTCTCTCGAACTTGCGAAAACTACACGTTTTCTCTGCTATCCATTCCCTCAATGGACACTAATCAAAGTAAATCAGACAAAATAAAAATTTACCTATTCTTCTAGAAGTTATAAATGTTACTAACAGAACTTTCTCATTAATGTGTGAATAAAAAACTCTGCAATCGATTTGACATTAATTAATTTAATCCTACTCAGTCAGAGTAAATTTCTTGCATTTGTGTATTTAAGACCTTTAGTGCTATATAGACATTTTGAAGAACCGCTCGAAACTATGGAATAGGTGTGAGCCCGTCGAAGCGGGATTTCCACATACAAATACAGATACAATGCAGACAGCTTGTTAAATAAATGTGAGGCGATGAAGCATACAATTGAAGTTACAAACAACCCAGCACTAATTTGCATTACAGAGATATATCCGAAAAAACGTAAATCCAAACAGTCCCATACAAAACACTGAACTCTAAATAGATAACTACGACCTATTTACAAACAAGTACTATGGCAGAGGCGTTGCTATATATGCACATAAAACACTAAAGGCACAAGTATATGAACCAACAAACAGTGATCATTTGAAAGAATCTGTATGGTGTACATGGAAAACGAAAAGCAATAATAAGATCCTAGCTCGATGCATATATTGCATGCTGCATTCCGATGAAACAAAAAACAATCAGTTGTTTTCCATTTTGGATTTCATTGGGGAGGCCCAGGCAGACTACATTCTCATTACAGGGGACTTTAACTTTCCCACCATAAACTAGTCAACTGGCTTATCTCCGAAACAAAATGCCCAACAATTTATACATACAATGCAGAACAATTTGCTCATTAAACCCATTAATAAACCAACACTGCCCACATGAAAATGCTAACATACTTGACTTGCTCGTTTCAAACGACGCTGACATGGTAGTGTATATCGCCCACGAAGCACCACTAGGCAAAAGTGATCATGATACACTATTGATTCTCCTGCATCCAGACCTGGTCAATGATCCTACTGAGACTACAACCAATACATTGCTGCTAAAAAGGGCAACTATGACTATATGAGGAAAGAACTCCGCACTACCAAATGGGATGAAATGGAAAGCCAAATCACAAGCAATGAATTGTAGTACTTAAATGAAAAGCTTACTGAAGCAATAAATCCGCATATACCACTATCCGGATTAAATTCCAAAAAGAAAGACAGAACAAATAAAGATGTGTCTGGAGCAATCAAAGCCAAAAGGAAAGCATTTAAGACATTCAAGTGAAGCAGGCACTCCGAAGACTATAGTGAATATAAACAGGCAAAGAATTGTGCTACATAGAAAATTAGACAAAACAAAAAGCTGTATGAACATAAGTTAACAATAGAGACCAAAACAAATCCAAAAGCATTCTGGAAGTATGTAAAAAGTAATACTAAACTGAAGGAAGCCATAGGTGACTTACGAGAGCCAGGTAGCAAGAACATACCAGTGACAGATTGTAGCAAGGCAAGCATACTAAACAATTTCTTTGCTAGTGTTTTTAATATTGAGAACATGGAAGATGTCCCTGGCATCATTCCCAAGAATGACAACTACCTTGTTGGCATGGCCATAACCCCAGCAGCAGTAAGGAAAACACTTAAACAGCTAAATCCTAACAAAAATAGCAAACCAGATTTAACACCTGCATGGATAATTTTAGAGGTTGCAATTGAGATTAGTAAACCGGTGTGTATGCTATTTAATAAATCTCTAGATGAAGGGAGTATTCCTGAGATATGCAAAACCGTAAATGTAACCTGTATCTACAAGAAGGGCCAAAGGTATGACCCTGGGAACTCCTGTAGCTCGCGGGGTAGCGTTGGGCCGTTCCGGTGTATCATGTCGACTCGCCTCGCCGCAAGTGCACGACGAACGATGACGCTGGTTAGCATCCGGTCTCGGGGTGACGGACCTTGAACGAGACTGCCCTGCGGGAAACAAAAACTGGCTCCTAAGGCGGTGGAACTCAATCGTTCTGGTGGGGCCGTGTGACCATTGTAGCGACCATTAAACACAACGGTCTCATCCCAAGAGTTTGTGTCACCAATATGCCTGTCCATAGCAATTTCGTGATCTATGGACTTACAAGTTTGATTTGGTAACAATATAAGTCTATACAATGAGTTTACCTAACTGATTGAAAAATATGCTGGATAAAACTACAATAAGAGCATATGAAAATACAAGACATAGAGGCAGGTAGATGCAGTTTTAAGCATGGGGCTCCCAGAGGTACCACACAGACTCGTAGGTCCGCAGAGGTATCCCCGCAAGGGAGGCTCCCGTACACGAGACATAGCTATTTAACTTAATATAAGTTATTATACCTCTAAGCTGAACGGAAGAAGGCTATCTCAGACGAAAAAGTGATGTGCCTCACGAGGGCACTACTCTTAGTGCTGGTTTGGGTGAGGAGTATTATCCTGGTGTGGACCGTCATCGCTGAATCCTTGCGAGAGGCAAGTCCCTCATGCGGGCCTCCGTCTCGGGAAGGTGTCGCCATGGCTTAAAGAGGGAGAAGAATAGTAGGCAAAAATGGGCCCACTCTAATATTTCAAACAAAAATGCCGTAGAAAGAAAAGACCATACCTAGTGAGATTATAACCATAGAGGTGCGTACTGATGGAACGGAAGATTCCCGATGGATTCCCTCGTCATCGTCTTATGTGATTCCTAATATGCTGAGTTTGTAGTTGCCGCTTTATTTCTGCGGGCCTTCTGCTTTGCTTAATTCCTTTTAGTTGTTTTCAAAACAAGAATTAGTTTAGGCCGCAACTGGCTGATATCTACCTAGCTATTAGACACGGCTGTCATGGAGAACAGATGCTCCAGGACATCAATACTGTAGAAAGCGCTCATACATGTTACTTAGTGGGATTTCCAAACTCGGTGAGAATCTGGACATTCCGCTTCGCACCCACATGAAACATTACAAGACATGGTTTACATTTCACGAAAGCATTATTAGGCCATATCTCCTATCGTTATGGTGGGGGTAAGAGAGACGAATGTACACCGTAAATGTCCTTCCCGTAAGGGCGTGGCAGATCTAAATATCATGCCCAAACATTTTAACAGAATTCGGTGAGAATACGTATCCCGCCCGTCACCGGGTCCTATGGAACTAACCGTTTAACCTGTCATTAGGTTTATATACAAGTTGCCAGTTTTGCACTGCGGTGCGGGAGTGTTGTCAGTAAATAAAATAATAATTGATACATGTGTTTTCGCAGTGCTTTCCTACATTGGCTTAAAGTACTATCTACTAAGTATCCGAAGATACACGGGAATGTGTATGTAATACCGCACCCTAGCCACCACCACTCGGAAACCCCAATAGTTTCCCAGAGTCGGATCAGCCCATGGTGCGGATAGGGATGTCCAAACAATTAAGAAGCCACAAGGCTAAGAGGAATATGAAGAGAGACAAAATCTTAGAGTTATGAGTCTTACCGGAGTGCGGTGCTAGATTATCGCACTGCTGGAAGAGAAGAATATATTACACAGTATGTAATGATGAAATTGTCTCTAATCATTTTGAACCTATCCTATCGAGCTGAATAGAAAAGGTTTAGTCGGTAGCATGCCGGGCTAAACAGAGTTATAGCATGGACAGCGACCTCAGTGAAAAATTGTTGGTGGTGGGAGAAAATGCTGCATATAAAAATGTTGCTGTATAGTGTTTCCTACGTGCACTGCAGTCGTATATTTTCTATGACTTAAGCAAAACAGTTTAACAGATGGCCATTGGCCATATACCTATGTAATCTAGAACAAACAATACGGTGGCAATGATTAAGATATATATAGTAATACAGGTTAAAGAACCTACTATAGTGCGGTTAGCAACACATTGAGGAAAACGAAAATAACTATTTAACAAATACAGAAAGTCCTAAGACCGTCATGGTTCCTTTTAGTCATCGGAACCATTAGTACGGATACGAGATAATTAACAAAACCTATATAGAGAAATAAAAAAACGGTGAAATATAGTTACTTGAATACTTGGTAGTCATTCCCAAGTTAGGCTACCGTGTCACTGAAATTGACACGTCAATCCATAGTTGACGTGAGACGATGCGCTCTCCGGGAGCTGGAAAGTTCCCGTAGGCTGGTTCCCGCAGGTTTGTTCCCGTAAGCTGTTTTCTGCAAACAAGAGTCCCGTAAGAACGTTCATGGCGGGGCAAGGACCTCACTTAGTGCTGTAGGCCTAATAGAATGTCTAACGAGCAGTCAGTAAAAGACACGATAGTACTACGTGGTGAAGAAAGTTCTCATACACGATGGCAAGGATGGAAGGTGTAACCAACCCGATCACTAGCGGGGGTTGTTAGAGGCAAATGAAGATACAAAACAAAGCTTCACGGTGCTGGGTACGTCAACCAGCTCTGAAGACGCACCGGGCAGAGTTTACTTGCTGCGGTAGAAAGTTGAAAGAACTTACACGATTGGTGTGGCGGCATTTGAAATACCACTTTTAGGCGTGGCCGGCAGATCTGGCGAGTCATCCATCAAAGAACATCCTGCCTCTACATCAGTAGACTCACATATTCAGGCCGCAAAGGCCTCACCGCAACTTTGTGTTCCGAATGTAGATGTAGTATTCGTGAACGATTATCGAAAGTTCCAAATTACTCCCCTAAATGGGGAGTTACAAAATTGTGTTAGTGCGGTGGGTTGGAAACTGCACAGTACGGGATAAAAACCTGACGCATAGTGAAGAAAGACGCGTATTGCGCTTGATAATAATTGGTACAGCTCCAACCTGTTCGGCCCCTGGCCGAGGATGCTCTCGATCACTGGATCGTTTCTCCTTTTATACTCTCCATGACGTCACAGGCACAGGCTTCATCCAATCATCGTTCGAGCAACAGCCAATCAGCACACAGCTAATAATATCGTCGTCGAACGTATTAGAACATTCTAGAAACTTTATGTCCACGTGGTTATGACGTCAGGGCAATATTTTGAAGATAATCAAGAAGATTAACCAATTTTGAAATGGGCTTCTAGAAAGCCCGTCGAATTCTGTTTTTGATTAATGCCAGATTTAACGGAAACAGACAATCAATAATAATTACAGAGTACCATCTCGGTATACTATAAGCACCATCCTATCTAGGTCACAACTACGTGCTCCTTAGAAACAGCGTCCTGGCGCGCGCATGCGCATAATGCGCTCTAACAAACTTAGTCGTTTTTCGACACGCTTTCTCCCCCATAGGCCTATATACGCTTATAGCTCTACCCAGAGGGGCGTGTTCAGAAAACGAATCCTAGACGGGCTGCGCGTACCCAGCTTAGCTGGTACAGCCGGTACCCGACCGGTCAATCCGGACTACACCATACCTCTAAGCTGAAAGGAAGAAGATTATCTCGGACGAAAGGTTATGTGCCTCATGTGGGCACTACTCATAGTGCTAGTTTGGGTGAGGAGTATTATCCTCGCGTGGACTGTCATCGCTGAATCCTTGTGAGAGGCAAGTGCCTTGCGCGGGCCTCCGTCTCGGGAAGGTGTCGCCACTGCTTAAAGTGGGAGAAGAGTAGTAGGCAAAAATGGGCCCACTCTGATATTTCAACTAAAAATGCTTGAGAAAGAAAAGACCATACCTAGTGAGATTATGACTATAGGGATGCGTGCTGTTTTACCTGAAGACAGGACGAACGATTCCTGATGGATTCCCACGTCACCGTCTTATGTGATTCTTAGTATGCTGAATTAGTAGTTGCTGCTTTATTTATGCGGGCCTTCTGCTTCGCTTAATTAGTTTTTAAGGTTTTTTTTAAACAAGAACTATTTTTGGCCGCAAATGGCTCGTATCTACCTAGCTATTAGACACGGCTGTCATTGAGAACAGATGCCCTAAGACATCAATACTGAAGACAGCGCTCATACATGTTACTTAGTAAGATCTCCGAACTGGATAAGAATCCGGACATCCCGCTTCGTAACCACATAGAATGTTACAGGACATAGGTTACTTTTCATGAAAGCCTTATTAGACAATTGTCCTATCGTTATGGTGGGGGTAAGAGAGACGAATGCACACCGTAAATGTCCTTCCCGTAAGGGCGTGCCAATTCTGAATAACATGCCCAGAGATTATTATGGAATTCGGTGGGGATGCGCATCTCGCCCGTCACCAGGTCCAATGGAACTAACCGTTTAATCGGTCGTTAGGTGTATATACAAGTTGCCCAGTTTTGCACTGCGGTGCGGGAGGATTGTTCAGTAAATAAAATAATAATTAAGATTTGTTTTCGCAGTGCTTTCCTACCTTGGCAAAAGTGCTAACTACCAAGTATCCGAAGATATGAGGGGACGGTGTGTGATACCACACCCTGCCCATCACCGCTCGGAAACCCCAGTATTTTCCCAGAGTCGGATCAGCCCATGGTGTGGATAGGGACATCCAAACAATTATTAAGCCACAAGGCTGAGTGGAGCATGAAGAGAGACAAAATCTTGGAGTTATGCATCTTACCGGAGTGCGGGGCTAGATTATCGCACTACCGGAGGAGAAGACTATAATATAGATTTTGTAACGAAGAAAGTGTCTCTAATCATTTTGAAACTATCCTATCGAGCTGAATAGAAAAGGTTTAGTCAGTAGCATGCCGGGCTAAACAGAATTATAACATGGACATCGACCTCAGTGAAAAATTGGTGGCAGGAGAAAGTGCTGCATATATAAGTGTTGCTGTATGGTCTTTCCTACGTGCACCGCAGTCCTATATTTTCTATAAATAAACGAAACATATGAACTGATGGCCACTGGCCATATATATATATATATATATATATATATATATATATATATATATATATATATATATATATATATATATATATATATATATATATATATATATATATATATATATATATATATATATATATATAAATAAACTAACCAGAACAATCAATACAGTGTAATATGATCAGAATTATATAGTTTCGCACAGGTTAATGAACCTACTATGGTGCAGTTAGTAAAACACCTTACAGAAAATGAGAATAACTATAAACAAATATAGAAATTATAACCAGCGGTCCTAAGACCATTACGGTACCTTTTAGTCATCGGGACCATTGTTACGGATACAATATAATTAGAAGAGTACATTTAGCGAAATAATTAAGATGTGAGGTATAGTTACTTGAATACTCGGTAGTCATTCTTAGGGTGGGATACCGTGTTACTGAAATTGATACGTCATTCCATAGTTGATGCGCGTTGATGCATTTCCAGGAAGCTGAAAAGTTCCCTGCACAGGTTGGTTCCCGCAAGCTGCTTTCCGCAAACAAGATTCCTGCAAGAACACTCATGGCGGGAGTACATCGCTCAGCACTGTAAGCCTAATGGGATGTCTAATGAGCAGTCAGCAAAAGATACGATAGTACTACTGTTGTGAAGAAAGTTCCCATACATCGATGGCATGGATGGAAGTTGTAAACAACCCAATTACACGCAGGGGTTCACAGATGCAAATGAAGATACAAAACAAAACCTAACGGTGCGGGGTACGTCAGCCAGCTCTGAAGATGCACCGGGCAAAGTTTACTTGCTGCGGTTAAAAGTTAGAAGAACCTACATGATATTAGTGCGGCGACAGTTGAAATACCACTTTTAAGCATGGCCGGCAGATCTGGCGAGTCATCCATCAAAGAACATCCTGCCTCTACATCTGTAGACTCATATATTCAGGCCGTAAAGGCCTCACCGCAAATTTGTGTGCCGAAGTAGATATTGATATTTGTGAACAGTAATCAGAAAGTTCCAAATTGCTCCCGTAAATAGGGAGTTGACAAAATTGTTCTTACTGCCGTGGGTTGGCTACTGCTAGCTAAGGAAGAGGAAGAGAAACTGAAGTCATATGCGTAATATCTGTCGCTCGCAGCTAGTACAGGTCCAAGCTGTTCAGCCCCTGGCCGAGAATGCTCTCGATCTCTGGATCATGTCTCCTTTTATACTCCTCGTGACGTCACATGTGCAGGCTCCAACCAATCATTGTTCGAGCAACAGCCAATCAGCGCGTAGCTAATAATAGCGCAGTTGAACGTTCTGCATCCACATGGTATGCCATCACGGCAATATTTTGAAGGTAATCAAGATGGGTTTTCCGTGGATAACTCAGCGATTTCTTAACCGATTTTGAAATGGTTTACAGATTTAAAAAGTCCGTCGAATTCTGGTCCTGATTAATGCCAGAGTCAACAGGAACAGGTAATTAAAAAGGATTACAGGGTACCATCTCTGTACACTAAAAGTGGCATCCTATCTTGGTCGTAAACTATGTGCTCCATCAAAAATAGCATCTAAGCGCGCGCATGCGCATTATGTGCTTTAGCGAACTTAGTCGTTTTTGCAACGCAATCTCTCTCATAGGCCCATATCCGCTTATGGCTTTACCCAGGGGGGGGGGGGGCGTGTTCAGGGAACGAATCCAGGACAGGCACTGCGTACCCCGCTTAGCTGGTACAGCTGGTACCCAACAAGTCGATCCTAACTACACCCCCCCCCCCCCTAGTTTGACATCCATGGCAAACAATCGCGCATGGCGGATCGATGCACGGACGTATGCTAGGCGGGAATTATAGACTTCCCGGGTAGGCGTGTGGCTGGAGAGGAGGAGTGACGCAACAGACGCGTATTCAAGAGACAGAGCACATAGAGGTGCCAAGAGGAGAGGGGAGGCATACTTTTAGTTTTCAATTTTTGACCTGGAATTATTTTTCCAGGGCTTTTCTTTTTTTTGTTTTGTTTTATTAATAGTACAGTGCGTGCTGTAACTTTATTTAGCAAATGATTCTAAACAATAGCTCGCATGGGTGTTATCTCTGAGTGCGGATAATCATTATCTCCGCCAAGAACACCCAAGCTCCAACGTACCACAATTTAAGGTTTTCTTGCGCACCTAAATAAAGGGGTACGCAACATGTATCTCTTATTATTTATGAAAAATATATATTTGTGGCCTGTTATAGCGGGTCTGCAATGGGCAGCTCTCGCTGGCCCCATATCCATCCTGACATCTAAGAAAGGAAAAAAAAATAATAAGAAAAATAGAATATAATAAAAATAACTTAGCAGTTAGTTTATCAGGCAGCCCCAGTGTAGCTGAGACTGCATGACGGGATTATGACATTATTGCACCGCGGGATGTTGTATTCTTTATGTCACACACAACGTTCTTACAACATCAGAGTCAACAGTGCTCATTTCGTGTGGGAGACAGCCAGGCACTGAAGTGCGCTTCTGTGTCGGATAACCGTAGTCATCCTAGGGACGGGATTCAATTGATCTAATATATATATAATAAGAAGAAAAGTATGCCAAAAATAAAGTAATAATTAATACATTTCCAAGAATCGCATCATTGATGTTTCTGCTGTATCACATTGAGTCTGGGTCCCACGACTGACGGTGGTTGGTCGCGGTGGATGCACTATCAGTGCAGAGATGCGTTCACTATTACTGGCACTGTCGGAAATATCTGAAGTGATGGTGGCGGAAATATGCGCGTCCATAATATCTCTCACAGTTACCGCTGGTTCTAATATATCCGTCCGTAAGGCAGCGGCTGTACTAGTGGATGTTCTTGATGCTGCAGTGGTGGTAGTCATCGTAGTGGCTGCTGTAGCTGTTGTGGTGATGGCGGTGAGCTGTACCGTAGGCTGAGGCCGTGATGCGGGAGCGGATATGGCAGGAGACGATATCTTCAGAAACTTAGCATGTTTTAACAGACGATTTGCGGTGACGTTAGGTACGGGCTGAATGTCCTGTGTGTGGGCGATTCGTCTGTTTCCCGTGTATAGACGTTCCGGCGTAGTTCCCTTTCTGATAGCTGGGTCAGAAAGGCTAGGAGGCAGATGCTGGATAACACGGGTCAGAGTTATACTAATCGCCACAGGCTGCGACGGTCCTGGTCCCTCGTCTATGGTTAGTTCTGACGGAGATGGTGACTGCGGGTAACCTGGAATGTTTATTTCCGCAGGTGTCGTGATCACTACCGAAATCGGCTGACTGGCTAACACTGTCTTAGACACTACGGGTGCAGGTGTAGTGACCGTAGCCGGATGGCTAATAACTGATGTGGGTGCTGCCAGACTGGATTCTATGGGAGACTTTCGCTTCTTACTCTGCTTCAGGACCGGTGTAGATGAAGTAACTGGTACCGGCGTAACACTTCCTGATGCGGCTGCGGGCAGGATTCCACATCTGGCTGTTGGTATGTTGCTTATGGTAGCCGCGTGAAGGCGATGACTAACGGGATATCTACGAGTAGTGATCTTTGTGTGGGCCATTTTCTCAGTCGGGAGAACTTTGACTGGGAACCGAGATTCGAAATGGGTGGCTTAAACGGCACGAACCTCGTTCTCTTCTCCTGGAAGTAATGTTACTTCTAACACATGGTGATGATATCGGAGTGTGTGTGTCACCCCGTAGCGAGTAGCGGTGTAGAGATACTGGCACATCACACAGAAAGCTGACTGGAAGAGATGATCCTTATTAACATAAAGGGTGGGGTGGATTTTCTCGTAAAAGTTCTGGTACAGGGCTCCCTGCTAGCTAATAATGAGCTGCACGGGAACTGATTTGGAACTGGTACCGATTCTTCTTCAGACGAATCCGATAACGCTAAAACTTCAAGGAGTGACATCTCGTTACCGCATGGTAGTTGGCTGCGGGAACCTTATTCCAAACCTAATGCCCTATCTCTTCATTGTATTTAACTTTCCAGGCCAAGTATAATAATGAAATAATAATAAAACAGCTGAATTTGGTTTGCAAAACGAAAGAAGCCTAATGCTATCTGTTCTTCCCTGGTGTCGAGTTTTGAAGGGAAGACAAAGTTTCAGAGCGCGCTTCCTCCTTTTATACTATTTGGTGACATCACAGGCGGCGGATGACCACACCTAAAAGTTTTAACAGGTGATTCGCTCATTATTATTTTTAGGTTTCCTCTTTTTCTGACCTAGACGTCTAGGGATTAATTCCTCCCGTATAAAGGGAGTACCTTTAATTATAGGAAGAATGGCTCGTTAACTTTGTGTTAATTTCGCGCATTTAACAGTCTTCGATCAACATAGAAACGTGGTACTACGTTTTCTTTGCGGTGCCTCACCTTTTAATTAGCGTGAGGCGGTTCTCCAGATTGGATGCTTATAAACGTGCCTGTTTTAATTTTAGGCTGGAGCACTCGATGGTGTGTGTGGGAGCCAGGTGACGTCAGCGGCAAATACCCTGACAACCCTCGCCACCCCACCCCCCTTTTTTCTTTCTTTGGGCGGCTCTTGTCTTTAAAGCGTTTGATCTAATTTACTGGAAATAGCAGTAAATGTCACGTGACTCTAAAAAAGCACGTGGTTGATCGGAAACATATATGCTGTTATGGCGACAACCAAAATGCTGTTGCTGAGGTGTGGCTTGTTGCAGATGCGAGAGATAGAAACATATATGTTACGTCAAGATCTTTATAATGTCCCTATTTTGCGCGAGTTCTTTAACATGTGTCTTGATATGTGTCTGTAATAGGTAGTTCTCAGCCCGTGTTGATTATAGACTGGAACGCAAGGAAGAGAATCTTTTAATTCTCTCTGTAATTATACTGTCAGATTTTTTATGCTGCTTTACCGACCCATGCGTTAATGATTTGTAGCACGGTAGAGCAGTTGTTCTTAATCAAAAATTTAACAGTAAATTTGTAAGTAATTTGATGTGTGGTTTAAACATATGTATTCAGGCGGTAGATCAACGTTATTGATCCTGTCAAGATAGCTGTGTTTTCCGAGCGGAAGGGCTGGCCAAGCATTCTTCTCAATGGGTAGAACTAGCTCCGTCCCGGCCTAGACCAGACACATTAATACCATTTAATAATGGTTAAATTAAAAACACTGCTCCTCAAATAATGCTGTATTTGTAACAACACAGACAAGTGCAGAAGCAATGGATACAAACAGTCATCAGTATATTACTTTCATGGAATTCGAGTAAAGCCTTTAACATAGTAAACCATCAAGGCATGTTAAACACAATATACAAGCAAGGTATAAGAGGACGGCTCTGGGCAATATTCAAAAGCATGTAGACAAGATGGTGACAAGCAGCCCTCTACTTCGAAATATGATTAATATCCTGCTGGGTTTAGAATCGGGAGTATTTCAACATATGCCATTATGTGTGCAGATGACCTAGCTATAATAGTTCTATACACCATTCTCTATGCAAATTTTGATAAACTAAGCTCAAATCGATGCATCAAATGAACGCTACTTATTCAGCAGCAATAAATCAAAACAATTAGCCATGAGAGGTTCGAAGACAGCTCATCTAAGCCTAAATGGCATTCCCTTGAAAACACATGTAAAGAACACATCTTGGCATTGTACGAATGTCAAATGCTCGAAATGCACTCATGGGAGCAGGACTACACGGGTGAATCCTCTAACATCAAAACAACTATGGGATATATACATAACTCCAGTTCTCATCCATGGATTTAAAGGGCTAATACCAATGCAGAAAGAAATAGAAAGGCTGGAGAAATTCTATAGATACTATCTGAAAGCCATACAGCATCTACCAACTGGAGCTGCCACTGCAGCTGTATACATTTTATTGGGAGCCCTACAGTTTGAAAGTGAACACCACAAAAGAATGCTGACTTTCTTTGTACTGAGGAGAGAAGGCTGTCTAGAGCGAGATATTTTGGAGAGACTTTCTATCAAGCTGCCATCATCAAACAGCTGGACAGTAAACATCGCGAAATCGTTCAGCAATATAAATTATCATCTGCATATACAATGTTGGAAAACCCACCAGACAAATTGGCATGGAAGAAAACAATCTCATCACATATTAACACCTACTGGGAGAAAAACTTATGGAGGAGGCTGCAGAGAAAACTACTGTGAAATACCTATAAACACAGACAATTATAAAATCGGTACAGCACACATGATTCAAGATTCAAGATTCAAGATTCAAGATTCAAAATTCTTTATTTCCATATAGGTAAATAATTTAACAATTCAATACAGGCATCCACCAAAGGCAAAGCCTATGATGCAGTAGGCCCTTGACATATAACATAAATTTATAATATTACGTTTATACATATAACATTTATATACATGTACATTGATATTTTATATTACAAATGACATAGAGTATGATACAATACAAGCATGAATCATGTTTACATTTGAACAAAGTACGTGTAGAGACATGACTTATGACAGAACATTTTACATAGGGGTGGGGGGGGGGAGGGGAGGGAGTGGAGTGACCATCTTGCGGAGTATTATTACTACTCAGTGAAATACGATTATTATACTCATTATCCCCATTACGTTTCTCATCATTATTATATGTATACTCATGTAAGATTACTGTATTCTTCGACTGTAGTAGTCGAAACATCCTACAGCAGCAATCAGTCCTTCTTCACCTTTGCCTACTGTGTCTTGTTCTCAGCCAAAATCCTTAGCTTCCTTATGTCCATTCTTGAATTGAGTGTACCAAGTCCTGCTTTCTTGAGGTCACCTCGTAGCACGCTTAGCAGATTTATGCAATGACGTCTTCTCCTGGCTTTGTATTTGCTGACTCCGAGTATGGCGAATTCCAAGGCTCTCTGTGCTGGTGTCTCTTCTGGCATCCTTAGCACATGGCCAAACATGGACCATCTTTGCTGGGCGACATTTACAGACAGCGGCGACGTATTACACATCTTGTGTAGTGCATCGTTGGAAATTATGCTGTCTGGCCATCGATGTCCAGTGATGGTGCGTAGGTGTTTGCGGTGGTAGGCATCGAGGTTGTCTAGAGCTGCCTTTGGAGTTGCCCACCTGTTACAGTTATACAGCATCAAGGATACGGAGGTTGCATTGTATAAACGCAGCCTTTTAATCAAGGGCATCTTTGATCTAGGAATCCATAGCTTCCAGAAGGACTGGAAAGCTATTCTCCCCATGACACTGCGTGCAGAAATGTCAGCAGAATCGCAAAGCAGTGAGCCCAGGATTTTACTTTTCCTCCATGGTTCACCACAATGAAGTGGGTCATCATTTTCTATAGTTTCATGCTTTGTCGATAGGTATATGTGGGTGAACTCTGTTTTGGATTCATTCGTAGAGATTCTTAATTTTTAGTTTGCTTGCAGCTATTGGGAGAAGTTCGTCAAGGGGTTTCTTTTCCTCGTCTATGAAGTCCACATCATCGGCATATTCCATCTCTAGTGGCATGCCCAATATTGACACTGGGGGTTTGGTCTTGTGGAACTTTCCCGCACAGATTTCAATGCGGCAGCAAGGTACGTTGCAGGTGAAAAGCACTGGAGATAGACGATCTCCCTGTGGGGAGCCGATTGATGTCTCAAACTCTAGAGACTTCACTGACTTGGCCCGTACTCTCAGCTTGGTGTCTGCAAGTAGTAGCCTCACTAGGCATAGCTCATCTTCATTGCAACTGGCCTGGCGTAGTATATCTAGGATCTTTGAGCGCTTAACTGTGTTGAAGGCTCATGACATGTTAATGCACATTTTGTGGAAGTCCCAGTGTTTGGACATGACTACCGAGACAAGCATGTGTTGAGCCCATACAATGTCTGTGCAGCTGTGTCCACGTTTGAAGCCAGTTTGGCATGATCTGGTGAAGTAATCGATCTTGTCTCGGATGCGACATAAAGTAACATTGGATACGATTTTCCATATGCTATTGAGGAGCACAATGAGCCACAGATTGGTTGGGGGCCCAGATGGCTTCTTGGGCTTGGGTAGTGTGATATGGGTGTCTTGGCCTACAGCGTCGATGGAAAGGTGGTGCGTAAAAGTTGAATTGATTAGGTGTGTGATCGGTTTTGAGATAATGTCACTTGCATATTTGAATAGTTCACTTCTCATGCCATCGGGTCCAGATGCACGTCCATTTTTCAGGGCATTAAGTGCCTTCTCAATGTATACTCATGCTGAATAATAATGCTAACAACGACACCATTATTATTATTATTATTAGTAGTAGTAGTAGTAGTAGTAGTAGTAGTAGTAGTAGTAGTAGTAGTAGTAGTAGTAGTAGTAGTAGTATTATTATTATTATTATTATTATTATTATTATTATTATTGTCGCATTGTTATTATCATCATGCTCAATAATTATAATATCACTATTAACACCATTAATATTATTTACCTGTATCATTATTATTATTATCACTATTACTATTATTATTATCATTATTGTCGCATTGTTATAACCATTATTCTCAACAACAATAACAACAAAAATATTATTAACACCATTACTATTATTTACATGTATTATTATTATTATTATTATTATTATTATTATTATTATTATTATTATTATTATTATTATTATTATTATTATTGTCATCATCATCATCATCATCATCATCATCATCATCATCATCAATATTATTATTATTATTATTATTATTATTATTATTATTATTATTATTATTATTATTATTATTAATATCATCATGTGTAATTATTGTTGTCAACACTATTATTATTATTATTATTATTATTATTATTATTATTATTATTATTATTATTATTATTATTATTATTATTATTATTATTATTATCAACACTCATACATCATGTACATGTACATATTTTACATATTTGTTGTCCTGGTGACAGGGTGCACTACAGCAGAAGAACCTGTCTACAGAGACCACATCTCTACACCCTAAAAATGAATAAAATGTCATAAAATATTGGTTATTTCATACATTTAGGAATATACTGTAGGTAGTGGATTGTAATATAACAGGGCACCGACTTTTCAGGACCTGGGGTCTTATGTCAACCTGCTTCAAAGGACCATGACCTCCTGGCAAGGAGGCTGCTATGGACAGGTTCTGCGGTCTTGGAACATGGCTGCAATGGCGGTGGTTAAACCTTTAACCTGTAATAATTCAGTATCTTAATTTCAGTCAGGTGCACAGTGAACAGTGAAATCATTGAGTATTTTGCAACCGATTCAATTGTAGTCTGTTACTGTCACAAGAAGCAACAGTGGCAGTCCAGATTTGTCCCAAAATAGTCAACAGAACATTCATTACATTATAGGAAATTAGTCCTTGTTTGGTCATTGAGGGTTTCTGGTGTGTGTTTTAGTAATCTGGCTTCTAGTCGCTTTCAAAAATGTTGGTCTTTATGTACTTTTTGAATGACTTTGTTGTAAGAATTTGCGCACGTGTGACTGCATCTGTGTTATTCCATAATTGCTTGATGGGATGGTGTGTGTAGCTGAGAACTATGCTTTAACCTACATAAAAACGCTCCGGTCTAATCCGACTTAACTTTGATAGAAATCGTCCGTGAAATCAAATGATGTCGCGATTAATTGTAAAGAACACAAAACAAAAACCCAACTAGTGAAATTAGATAGGAATATACTCCATATTTGGAGGTTTGCCTGAAGGAAACTCCGAGAGGCGGAATTTACGTAACAAGAACAAGAGGTTTCCATTTCTTCCAAAGATGTAAATAGTCAAAATACTGGTTGGTATTAAAACAGTAGGAGTACATTGAGTTATATTTCATCATTCACATTATACCACAGCCGTATATCAGGTTCCATTTTAAGAAAGCTATTTTCGTGTACTTATTTTCAATTTTTCAAAAACTGGTGTCATTGATGACACCCAGTCAAATCGCCCTAAACACGACTCGTCAAACTTACCAGCCAGGGGCCGTATTCGGTCTCCAGCCAACATCCCACAATGCATTGAGCTTACTACTGTTTAACGTTAAACCAGAACCTGTGCCAGGAACAGTCACTGTGTTCCGGTTTGCGGTAAATCATCTTAATGTTAAACTAGTAAGCGCAATGAAATGTGGGATGTTGGTTGAAGACCGAATTCACGAAGAGGGAATAACTTATGCCAGAGGGTGTAGCTTATGCCAGAGTATATGTGTGTAAATATTAAAGTACATCATTGTAATGCATGTACGCCAGCATGCGCTGCTCACATAGGCCGCTTATTAATGTAGTACTGTACGCGTCAACAGCTGTCAAAATTTATGACCTTCACTACAACATAGAATACTTGGAATACATGGAATAGTAACTGAATAGGCTAGCTACCATCGACTCAAACTTTAGTATGTACGCGTAATAATAATAAATAAATAAATAATATTCATTGATTCAGACGTGTTATCGAGTCTGACCATTCCAGTAGTTTAAATGCTTGTCATTGCAAAAAAAGAAGTGCTGCAAATACATGAAATTTTAATATTCTTACAACTTTTACTTAACGTTCTGAAGCCTCTTGAAAACTTGACTTGAGCACTTCGCATCATTCAGGCCGTTCACATGTGCTCATTGCCAGGCTATGACGTATCGCTCTACCGTATATAGCAATTGTTTCGGCTTCGCATTCAGCGCACCGTGGGTGCTTTGAATACAGAAATAGGAAAGGTATTCAGTTCAAATATTTCAAAACGGCTACTATGGCTTCACATTAAATAACACTTAAAAAAAGTCAGCTAAATGCAAATTCAATCTATAAAATTTGTAATATCCGTCATTCGAGACAACATCAAAAATGCTCTAAATAGTGACTTACACCTTGTAGTTGGAGGGCATAAGTTATGGCCGATTTTATGGATGGGTGTAAGCTACGCCCTTTTCATGAATACGACTTGCACCACTTTAGGCAAAAATAAAAAATAGTTACGTTTCCTGTGAACCTCCCGGGTGAAATTTGTCTTTGTTTTCACCCGGCCGGGAATAAAATAATTTTTTTTTACCAAGCATAAATGTTAAAACATGCATACATCTGTCAAACTATGCAAATTACAATGTTTTAATACCATTTGTATGCAATATGAATCCAATTTGCTAATTGTGACATGAAAAACAACAAATTTTGACCTCTAAAATAAATTAATAATTAAAAAAAAAATTAATTTCCTACCTCCCTACTGAAATCTTTTTTCGACACCCGGTTTGCAGGAAACAAAATCTTTTTTATGGATGGCCTTAGGGGGCTTAAGCCCTAGTTATGCCTCTTCTAGGGCGTAAACCGTCTTCGTGAATACGGCCCGTGGAGCTCATTCAGTGGCTATATGGTGATGCAAACAAATGCTAGGCGTAGCAGAGTGTAACCATGAGTGTATGCGGCACACCCCAGCTGATGCGGGAACACCCATCTGCACCGTGCAGCATGTCCACATAGTTCGTACTGCTCATGGAAATCCTGCGTCAAGTTCGACTCCTAAGCATAGCTATAGCTAACTAACCGAGCACGGTTCAGATGGTTAGTGTGAAATTTGAGCAAACGTCAAAATGGCGGCCACCTATTGCTTGCCACGAATAAGTGCATATTAAAGTGTAAATATGTCATGGTTCATACTGGTCATGGAATTTGGAAATTTAAATTCCAGGCCTGGAAAGTCATGGAAAATCAGTATTTTTTATCATAGGGCATGGAAAATGGTAATCATCTAAAATAAAAAGAAATCTGTTGTCGTAAATCACCTCTATGACATAAAAATTATGGCAATAGTGTATCAAAACAAGGTTGTGGCTTGGTTGTTGCAAGAGGCAATATTCAGACATTTTGCAGAATAACTCAGATTTTGTTTTTGAGCCATGTCATAAACACAAATCTCGTGGATAATAATTCTTGTTAATTTTTGTCGGGAAAAGTCATGGAATTTCAAACACAGTAAGGTGTACAAACCCTGCAATAGTTAACTATCCAGCATTCGGCTGGGCATAGCAATTGCGCATGTTCAGTAAACCAGCAAACTGACTATAGTTAGCGAGTTGAACTTGATTCTGGAAAGTAATAGAATTTGAAAATTTAAATTCCAGGCCAAATGTTATGGAAAATCTGCATTTTTTATCATAGGTCGTGTAAAATGATAACCATGCAAAATGAAAGCTCTCTTGGCATAAATTGATGCCGCCACGTCTCGTCAATAAAAATTACAGCAGCAGCTTATCGATACAAGGCTTTGGATTAGTTGTTACAAGACACAATATTCATTTTGCAGAATATTTATGTGGCTACGTCATAAATTTCCTAGGTATTAATACTTGGAGGTCATGGAATTTACTAATTTTGGTCATGAAAAGTTATGGAATTTCAAACACTGAAAGGTGTGCGATCCCTATTTCCACAAAACTGAGCTAAAGTCTTAAATCTAATGTCACTGATATACTGGCGGTTTCGAGGAAACTTACAGGTAATTAAGCGACAACAGTCAAATCATTCAAGAGCAAACTAGATATCTACTTCAGAGAAAGATCTTTTGAATTGGACTAAGCAAGCCATACTATAATAAAAAAACATGACAAGCCAATGGCTTATGCTATGCTTCTGTGATGCTTTTTTCATCATACGAAGAAAGCGGTAAAACTAAATAACAGAAATAAATTTGAGTTACCACTTTTCTTGAGAGGTAAGAATAAGGATATAGCCCATTCAGTAAGGTGACTCGCGAAAACAAAACATTGTTTTTAATCTGTGACGTAAAAAGAACCTTTGAATATACATCACATAGACATATATTACGTCTTAAGCGTATCGCGCAAAGGATGTGGGGAAAGCACTAAATTTAAACATTTTCATTCGGTATGCGAAAGATTGATTAAGAAGTTATCAGCCTATGGTATTCAAAGTAATGTATTATTCGGGATCAAGGAGTCTAAAAGAAAGACCATTTGAATTTGATTGAACAGGCCACACACATGCCAGTCCATCACAAGATCTGTATTTCCGCCTACACAGTGGACTGATCTTGGACTAGCCTGTGTATAGGCAAGAACATGCTCGGTAGCGATTCCAATTACGGTAGGCGGTAGATAGGTCTCTGCTTTCCACGTCTGCACTTTGTGGTTGCGTGAAGCGACACTAGCGTAGAGGAGACTCGGATAGCGATAAACACGGAAAAAGACAACGGTCATAAGACCAATTACGGCCTCCACAAGTCAACATGTAACCAAGTGCTGCAGGGTGTAACCATGAGTGTAGGCGGAACCAGTGTTTCTCATGGCATTTAAATTTTGGCGGTCTCGGGAGGGGGGGGGACCCCACACCTAGAAGTCCAAAATATACCATATCATTTCACTAGATCATAAAAGAAAGTTGTTTAACTAACCAACTCAGAAGTGAAATACCATAGAAAATAACTACAAATCTCCTTACCTGTAAGAATGAATATGGAAGCCACTTGTGACATATGATCTTTCTTATTAAACAGCAAATATCAAACTGAAGATATTTGCCTTGGGTAACAGTGGCTCAGAGATTTGTTTACATTTTCTATGGAAACTACTAAAACCCAGTTTAGACATGCTCTGGCAACTATAGGCTAGCTTCATAGAGACAGGGTATATCCAACATTAGACGTACCAATGTTCCAGCCTGTGCCAGAATAGAATAACACTCAGCTAATGTTGGATACACTCAAGACCTGTCTCCAGTTCATTTGCCTAGGCAGTGGTAAGGGGACAGATTATACTCAACATTAGAAGGGCCAGACTTCCAAGCTTTGCTAGAATAGTTAGCACTCCTCTAATGTTGGATTCTTTCAGATCCTCTGTCCAGCTTATTTGGCCAGGAGGTGGTGAGTGGGACAGACTGGATCCTGGTCAGAGACTTGAGCTATACTTGACATCTGAGTGATTTTACCCTCGGGTGACAATAGAGTTAATTAACCTGGACACTATTTTCCAAATGGACATTACATAAATTATACACATAGGCTATTTCGAATATGCTCAGACAGTGTATACAGACCACTAAATAAAATTTATACAAGTTATAAATTAAAATAAATAAACAGTAAATTAAATAAATATAAATATGAAAATTGTCATAAATCCATGCTTTTATTTTGACCTAGTCAATAATGATATTGTTTTCAACCGTAAGGCTTTCGAGGGTGATAATTTCAAATAAGCTGTTGCTGATAGTTGTTGCTATCTAAGGCAGCAACCTTTCAGCAGTCCCAAGCTCAGTGAGGCATCAGGACCGCTGGTATTTAGTTAGGCTATCTTACTGAATGGAAAGGTTTACCTTCTATCTGTATGTCTATGTTGGATTAGATGTTGCATAAAGCCGTTGCTCCATGATATAGCAACAGGTTTTTTCCACCATCAAATCCAAAGCAGTCATCCAGGGGAAATAATCAAGGGGAAGTAGCTCCATGAGTTCATGTAAACTGTATATATTAGCTTTAGAGTTACCTGCCCTTGTCTGTTGTCAATTTTGTATAGGATGTTGCCAGAAGCCATTGCTACCTGTAGGTGATATCACAACAGCTTTGCGCAAGACTATGGTCATGGCACTCTCAGACATCATAATAAACTACTAGAATGACCACCTAAACTTAGCAAATTAAAGCAACTTGTTTCCAAAATAATAAGATGCTTTTATTGTAATAATGTGCATAGATGTGCATACATATTTCTTCCTCTAACATGTCTAGTGATGTTCCAATTAATCGATTTGATCGATGATTGATTGGTTTGCATGTCCAACCAACAGATCGATCATGATTTCAGAAATTGATTCTGACTGCTTATAAATCTACGATATTAAAACTGCAGATGATTCTTTTTTTTTGGCCAATGCCATTTTAATTTCATTTTTACAGATCTAAATAACATAGTATTACTCCATACAATAAGACATTAACCCTCTCAACACTGAAACCACCAATAGCCTGTTGAATATTTTAAAACCTATTTGTCTGGAACAGCTTCCAATCAAATTAGTTTTAAAATATTCAACAGATTATTCCTTAAAGGTTAAATATCCATGAACATGGTATAATTACAGTATTGCATTCAAAATTTCTGAATGGGTAATAGTGAGAAAATGTTATGATCGATCATTAATTGATCATTGGTTAGTATGTAAAATCAATCATCGATCACAAAACTAGTACCAATTCCCAACACTAAACATGTCTAACCCGCTCAACCATGCAGGCCAGATAACAATATTATTTTTATTGTAAAAAATAATTGATTGATTGTTTTGAAAGCAATTTGACTGAAAGCATTGCTGGCATATTTAGCAACATTTCTCAGTGAAATTAGTTTCAAAATGTTTAACAGATTTCCTTAAGCATTGACTTTCTGCGATAAGATAATCTGCCATCTACCACAGAGGCAATATAACAGGTCAGGTAAGATTAGTTTCAAAATATTCAACAGCTTTCCAGTACACTAGTTTCATTCCACAGCATTTATAAATTTGTCTGCTGTATCAAAATGGTTAATGGGTTGACTTTTATCAATGGTCATTGTCCTTTGATCTTTATCAGCACACTTATGTGAATTGGCGTTAGCTTGAGTATAATTGCTGAGCAATGATGTCCTAAGCTGGCCTAATCAGTAATATATAAAGAGAAGAACAGGACATGTTGTTAACACATGTTGTGGCAGATTTGAGCTTTCTTTATAATTCAACATTTGATGTTTTAACCCTTTAGCAGTGGTGTTCAGAAATGTCTATTTTCAGGCATATGTACATGTATAAGATTATTTTAGAAAATTTATAAGATGTATAAGATTTTTAGAAAATTTACCACTGGAATGACTGGCTCAATAACCAAGCCAGTGATTTCAGTGGTAAAATTTCTAAAATAATCTCATGTTCTACAAATGGACATTTTCTATGAGAAAACTAAAATATTCTTGAAATTTTGAGCTTTAAAAGTTAACTTAATTCTCTAATGATTTACTACCCTGGTTGCATCGATTCCCACGGTTCAAGGAGTTGCTCGAGGCTATTTATAGCAAGCAACTCTTGACCAAGAGCCAGCTCCCTGCGGCCTCTAGGGAGGTGCAGGCAAGGTTCCATATTCCCAGAGGATCCCAAGCACACAATGAGGAAATCCTGACCCTTTGCGATGAGGGAGTGAGGGCAGCAATGAATGCTGTCAATCACTCCTATCGCTTGCTTCAGTCGGTGTGGGCTGAAGCTGGGGCAGGCCACCCTGTGCCACCTGTGGTGGTCTTGCGTTAACGATGGGCTGGTGCTGTCGATGGATGCGTGTTACAAAGTCCAGGAGGCAGATGGTCCTTGACCATATGCGTCCGACTACGGCTGTCAGGGAGCGTTTGCTTGGAATGTCCCCTGAACAGCCCTAGCGTCTTTGGTGGCCAAGGGCGGGCCACCCTAGAGGATACTGCTAACATAGCGCAGAGTCGGTTAGCGGTTAACCTTCAGCTGGAACTAGTGCACCAGGCGCATGCACTAGGGGCTGTTTCTAAACCGTTAACTGGTCACCCTTCCTCCAAGAAACAGAAGGAGCATAAGAGCAAGGCGAAAGCCAAGCCAGCTTCTGTTATTGCTGAGCCTTCGCAGCTGCCTGTGGCTAAGAAGGCGAGGAAAGTTGTGGAGGCTCCTGCCCACCCCAGTGGTTCCCCTGATCGCCCGAGACGCGGGAAGGGCAAGGGTAAGTCCACCAATGGCGGAAAGAAGGGAGCGGATCATACCTTCATATCTGCCTGGACCACGCCTCAGCGACAGGTACAGCGGGGCCAGTTAGACCATTCAAGCCAAGACCAAATGGTTCTGGCTCGTTGGGTTGGGGGTGGGGGGAGAGCGGATCGCGAACCAGACACCCGCATTAGGCGTTGAGGCGTCTATAGTGGGTGGAAGGCTCATGCATTTTCGTCGAGGTTTGGAGAGGTGTGACATCAGACAGTCTGGTCCTGGGATGGATATCCCAGAGGTACATGCCAGAGTGGTGGGATTTCCCACCACAAAATTTGTCTTTAGCACCTGTCTGGACTCCCGTACAAAGGGAGCCAGACAAGTTAGAAGCCATTCAAAACGAAGTGGCAGGTTTGCTTCTGAAGGGAGCAATAAAACCAGCAAACCAGAGCACTCCAGGCTTCTATTCAAACATGTTCCTTGTCCCTAAGAGCACAAGGGGGTGGAGACCCATACTCAATCTCAGGCCATTGAATTGGTTTATCCATGTGCCTCGGTTTCAGATGGAAACTCCGAGGTCGCTAATGGCAGGATTGGGGAAGGGAATGTGGTGTGTGTCGATCGATCTGAAAGATGCATATTTCCACATTCCAATGAACAGGGGTTGTCACAGGTTTCTGAGATTCGCATTTCAGAGTCGGGAATGGGAGTTTGTAGTACTCCCATTCGGCATGTCGACAGCTCCAAGTGTTTTCACCAGAATGGTCCTAGCGGTAACAGCGTTTAAAAAAAAAAAAAAGAACGTGCCGCTTCACACCTACATAGACGATTGGCTTATCAAGGCGGACATGCCAGTCTGGTTAGGAGTGGATCTGCTCTGACTCTGAAGTTACTTTCAGATCTAGGCTGGATAGTCAACAGGGGGGAAATCCAAGTTGATGCCCACTCAGCACTTCGTTTATTTGGGGATCGAGACGATATCGATGAGGCAGGGTTTACCCATCAGAGCCCAGAGTGGTGTCTCTGTTAGCCATCCTCAAGAGTTTTTGATTAGGAAACCACATTCAGGCGAGGAGGTTTCTTCAGATGCTGGGCATGATGGTCTCCATGGAGCAGGTAATCCCGTAAGCTGCTCTGATGCGAAGACCTATCTAGTTGTATCTGATGTCTGTGGAAACAGAGAACAGAACCCCTGTCAAAGCTGGTACCAGTTTTGGAGCCAATAATATCGCATCCTGTATGGTGAGAGGAGCATCAGAATCTCCTAGTAGCAGTTTCGCTTCACCTACCCCACCCCCAGCTGTCTGTGTACATGGATGCATCGCTGGAGGGGTGGAGGGCCTGCAAGGGAGAACACCAGGTATCAGGCACAAGGACTCTCCAAGAGAGTCAGCTGCATATCAATCTGTTGGAAATGATGGCAGTGGAACTGGCATTGGAAAAGTTTCTTCCAAAATTCAGGGGCACGGTGATATTGATACGGTCAGACAATTTGACAGTAGTATCATACATAAATCGCCAAGGCAGGACCAGGTCACCCACACTGTGTGTGAAGATTTGGCACTTGATTCAATGGTGCAGGAATTACTCAGTTGTTTTGAAAGCAGCTCACATTCCTGGGCGATTGAACATTCTGGTGGATGCCTTGTCTCGCAGACAGAGGATTCTGCTGACAGAATGGTTTGAGATAGGGAAGTTAGATTGCATTGATCATAACCCTTCCTGTTATCAAAGGGGTGCCAATTTTACCGCATTACTGGGATCGAATTTATAAAGTAGAATACTCGGTTACCATCACGCAGTGATAATATATAGAGATATCCGGATTCCGGGTCCAGGGAATTTACATCTGAGGACTCGTTCTAAAGATTGTTGATACTTCTTAACCCTTTAATACTAAAATTTGTTCAAGAAGATTTCAATTTTCTCATAGAAAATGTACATTTTGCAGACCAAGAGAAGACTGTTTTTGAAAATTGCCACTGGGATGACTGGCTCAGTTATCCGTTTCCTACTTGTTTTCAGAGTATGTGGTACATGTATGTGTTTATCACGTGATTTTTGATGAGTGATAGTAGGATTTCATACTGTTGATTATGGATCATCTTTGCAGAGCATAAAGGAGCAAAATTGAAATAGAGGCACGGGTCCCTAATTCAAATTCAAAACTTAAAAAATTATTTTAATTTATAGGTAATAAAACCATCATATGTTAAGATTTATTTCGTTTCAATACATCTAGGCCCACAGTTTAAACCTCTAAAAGTATACATTTAAACAATTTTATTTTCAGTCATTTTGCTCTGAATATGCACCTTTAAATGATTCGTGCTGGTCAATGTTTAACTCACATGTACATGTTATTTGTTCATAGTTTCCTCTATCATAATAGTATTTTGGTCTAGGTGCTCTTTGTTGGACATGTTGGATGAGTAAGCATCTAAAGTCAAACTGCATAATTGAATTATCACTCCTATCTAGTGGGCTTAGATGATCGATATGAGGAATCATGTTTTTTTTATTAGTGAAAATGAGATCTAAAAGTGAAGGCGTGTCAATTTCCCCGTGCATGTATTGCTTTTGTAATGTGCTGGAATAAATAACAGTCTCCGATGGACTCTGGAAAGCTTGCTGAGTAGTCATCATTTGTGTTCCATGTTTAACAGTCGATATGCCGGAGGTTGAAGTCGAGGGATTTCCATGACATGCATCCTTTAAGAGGCTGAGTAGGTTGTTGTTGTTTTGCATGGTACTGTTTGGACTTCTATATAATTATATACATACATCATATTATGAGGTCATCAGTATTATTTACACTAATCTTTCGCCAGATGCTTTCCTGAAAGTCTATTTCTGTGAAAATCTTAGTTGCATGAAGGTTTTTACATATGTATAATGGTATGCCTCTTTCAGTAGTATTTCAAATGCATGATAAAATATTGTAGTCCCAATTTAGGTAAATATCTTAGTTAGATTTTTAACTTTACTTCCGTCATGTATGTTTATCCTATCATTTCAGATTTTAATGATCCATGCTGTTTATTCTTGCTTTTGCATGTGGTTCTGGAAATTTGTTATGGTCACCGTCTGTCATTTGTCTGTGTTTAAGCAAGATAACGATTATTGTTGATAGTCTTGTGGAAAGGTTTCTCGGTTTATGCGTCTTGTTTATTGGGATGGAAGACAGCCCGGTCCACCCTTCTGATCCATGGTGTGTCACATACTCTGTAGATCCAGTTTTCCAGTTCAGGGGTACGAATATTTTCAATTCGCCAAATATTTGTTTGGTCACGTGGTACCTTTTCCCTCCTGAATGGGCTGTTCACCGAGTGTTCGTGGAGAACACGTTATCATTTGTTTGTGGCGACGGGAAAACAGCACTGCTACACATGTAGATGACTCGCCATGAAAACCAAGATGAAGACAAAATATACAGCAATGTCAATTGAAACATGTTGATATCAATTTAGGCATAAATGATGCATACCAATGCGTTTTTAGCGATCATGGTACTTGTATTATTTTAGTCTTCACCAAATGTGTGTATGCTTATAGATTGTTGCTCAGATCCTGCTATTCACTAGGATGTAATAAATATGACATCATAATTTGACAGCTCTTTACAAATGTACATGTAGTTAGCTTTTAGATAAGAAGAATAAATTAAAAATGCAGTATTTTATGCCTAGTGTGAGCGGGCATGGTGGCAGGCATGTTTGGTATTGAGATTCTAAAACATTGGTATTCTGCTTGTTGGCTACGGTAAAACGTAAATGGCGTATACCAAAAAAGTAGCGTTAGCTGAATGTAAACGATAGTTTCGGTCACGTAATCTTGACATGTCTGAATATATGACAACATAATCAATTACATCACATGTAAACTGACGTCACAATCAGAATAACATACACGTAGCTCTGTCATGGTGATAAAAAAGTCCATCATTAATGTTTACAAATTGTACCGTATAAACCCATAAATAGTCCGCACATTTTTGCTCAATTTAATGTTCTAGAAAGTTAGTGTGTGCTATACACAAGGATAAAGCAGTGCTATACACAAGGATAAAGCAGTCACGTTTTTCCCTCTAATTTTGGAAACATTTCTGAACTTTTAAGATACCACGAAAATCTAACACAATTCCCAGTACAAATTCTTTCCACCATGCGACTATATTTAATGTATACCTAAAAAGTATCATCGTGGAAGTGAAATTATTAAATTTAACCACTTAAATATTGCGTACCCTTTAATAAAGATCATTTATTCCATCAAAATTAATCCTAAAATTGACATAAAATGTCGTCCTGAAAATGTATAAATCACATTTAAAGAAATATGTTGGGCCTCCAATCGCAAAACAGTTTAGAGTGAGTACTCAGATAATTATATAAATACATGTATCCTGGACTGGGAAATGTGATTTGGTAATGTGATCTTCCATTCCCGTTAAAGTTATCATGAAGCATTAAGTCGATTAGAAAATATTTATACAAATTCAGTGACGATTGTCTTCTGAGCCGCCATTTACTTTGATATTTGGAGGCGCCATCATTTGGGATTCTATTGTTCTCGCTGTCTCACCAAGTCCAGTATAAAACCATTCCTGTAACGCTAATGATAGTCATTATACTGTTAGCCTCCGAGGTGCACGGATCTACAGGGTATGAAATAACGGTCGGACATCGGTCATGTCCGATCAAATCTGGATGGGTAAAAATATTTTACTGAACATGAATTTTGGGGAAAATTTGCAAATTTTGGAAAAAGAGAACAAGTGAACAATGTTGGTATCGTACTCAAATACGATAGATCGATCGAGCGCACGTTTGTGCGTCATTTGCACATTTCTAAGTGAAAACGATATTCACCTTGGTTACCAGTATTCGTGATCTGTCAAAACGCGTCATACCGGCAAATTCATCCTAGAGGGTGGTCTTACAATAGCTAATTGTCCCGGGAATAGTGTAAACCTTTTATACTGGCGAATTTTCTGATTTCTAATGAGGGATATAGACCGTGAGTGACTTGAAAATTAAGTCATACGGCGAATAAATGACAGATAAAATTGCATAGAACATCTGATAAATAATACCACTCAAAATCTTGTCATTTCGCTAGTCTGAAAATGATCGAGTCGATGCAAAATTAGCAATGGCGGATCTACAAAATCGGCCACTGCGCACGAGTTAGTGATGTGTTCTTACACACCTTCTGTCATGAGAAGAGAATTTGGTCTCGCGATTTCATTGGTTGTTGGACATAATTATATCTAGAAAATCCAATGACATTATGTGAGAGATTTTCACAGAAGTTCGAGACGCGTTCGTTCACGCCTTCAATACTGAAGAAGCTAATTCTTCCTCGCGATTTCCTTGGTAGCTGTATATAGAAAACCAATGAAATAGCGGGCGAGTTTTCTCACAATAGAAGTGAAGAAAGCAAGTTCATAAATAATCGCGCTGTAGAAGACACTTGACAACACGCGCATTACCATTATATTCGCGTTCTACAATTAACCATTTAATTGTCAAATTTGCCTACAAATTTTAATTAAAAATAGTTAATGGCCATTTGCAGGTCAAGAGATTATTTTTGAAAATTTACCACGGGAATGACTGTCTCAGTTACTGAATAAGCCATTTCAATGGAAAATTTCAAAAATAATCTCGACCTGCAAGTGAACATTTATCAGGAAAACTATCACACGCCTTCTTTGACAAATGTGTTCTAAAGTGAAAATTTTTTTACATTTAATTGTACATGACTGTGACAGCAGTTGATGTGTTGCTAAAATGGCATCTGAGCGAAAAGTGCCCAAAGGGGCAACCCTTTCTAAATGGAGGACCGAGTATAAGTGGTTAAGTCCTCATTTTCTGGGTCCTACAGTTGACTATGAAATTGTTCTATCTTAAGTTTATGCATTTTCTCCTGAAAATGTCTTAGTCTATTTGACTTTTTCAGGACAAAATGGGTAAAAATAGAACAATTTCACAGCCAACCGAAAACCTATATTTTTCTCCAGAAATGCAGGAGATGGCCTCTGAGAGCATCTAGATTTAACATTTTTCCGGGGGAGCACCCTCGGACCCCCCATCAGGTTAGTCAACTTCCGCTTTTTTGTCAGATCAAATTGACTCTCCTTATTTCAGACCCTGGATCTACCTGTATAGCGTGTAGTAAATGTATAGTAATGAAAAATTATTCATTATTTTCAAATATTTTCCCAGTGTTATTGCTTCAGGATAACTTTAACGCTTGCGACTGCCTGGTTCGCCAACATAAAAAGGAGGGTCTAACACATTTTAATTCTCTGCATTTAAACAGTTTTTCTCATACATCTCATTTCGTTTTGGATCATTTTATGTTGCTCGCTTACATTACAATATAACCAGTCATATATGATACATTTTCTCGCTATATTTAGAAATCAAACGCAAATATTTCATAAATTTAGCCATATATTTGTCTACTCGGTACTAGCTAAGAATTTCATTGATAGTATTAAGATTGTCAGCTTGTTCCATAACTAGAAGCATATTTCTGGCGAAAATTTGGGCGAATTGGTTATGGCCGATTTTGAACTATTCCGCAGTAATGCTGTGATCATGCCGGTAAATAAAATCTACATATGAAAACAAGAATGTTTCAAGCCGATTTGGGTCAAATTTAGGGATGCAGACTATTTTTGGGGGATGTACGGTGATGTCTTTGCTGAATTAGCCATTTCGTAAGCATGCTATTGAATATGTTGAAACTAAAGTGACTGGGAGCTGCTGTCACCTACATGTACCAGAATAAATAATGAATTATCAACTAGCCACAAATTGGTCTCTGTGTTGCTCATTGCCGGTTGTACGGTGTGCAATATGAATGTTTCAAATTTAAATTAATTTTTTCATGAGAAAAAACTAGCATGCATAAAAGAATAATAAATATTGTCGACCAAGACATACATATAATTTCTGTATAAAATATAGTATGCAGTTACAATATATTGAGACCATTACATTACCAAAATAAAATAGAATTTTCTAAAATTTGTTTATATCTATTAGCGAATGTCTATTTAATATTATTGGAAAATGTATTGACAGGACCCTATTCTCGCTTCTGTTAAATTGTTTTTTGCATTTTTTCAGATTATGGCTATGACTGAGATGAGCTGCAATTCTCAACCCAGTTTACATCTATATGTATGATGATAGCAGATTACATAGCTACCACCTGGTTAGTAAAAAGTAGAACAATTACTAGAATGGTTATCATGAAATAAAATAGTTATCGCTCATAGATGTTTGATTATGCATTGCAATAATCAGATTTATGGTCTAGTGCTAATTCCGTAAGCTTGTATAAATAAACAACCCGTGTATTGGATTCTAGTGAAATTATTTAAAATGTCTTGCCTTTAATGTAACTTGAGATTTCAAGCAAACAAGTGATGATTTTGTCTGTCGTTATTGAGTTTGTAGTTGTTGCCATTAATTAACTGTCTGCAATCAATACTGTTGTGTCAATGCTAAAGTAAACTAAAACTAATGAATGCTGATACAGGAGAGAAGCCTTATTCATGCAGTATATGTGCAAAGTCCTTTCATCAGCAATATAATTTAGCCAGACACATCAGAACGCATACAGGAGAGAAACCTTATTCTTGCTCTATCTGTTCTAAAAATGTTAGCGATCGATGTGGTGTAGTCAAATATATCAAATGTCATTCAGGACAGAAAGCTTTTTCCTGTTCTGTTTGCTCTCACACATTTACACAGCACGCTAGTCTAGTACAGCACATCAGAATTCATACATGAGAGAAAGCTTTTTCCTGCTCTGTTTGCTCTCACACATTTACACAGCACGCTAGTTTAGTACAGCACATCAGTTTTCATACAGGAGAGAAGCCTTATTCCTGCTCTGTGTGTCCTAAAACATTTGCACGGCGCGATGGTTTATTGGGACACATCAAATCTCATATAGGAGATATTCGTGCACTGTTTGTTCTAAATCATTTATCGAGAAATACTGGTTAGTTAAACACATGAAACGTCATACAGGAGTGAAGCCGTTTTCTTGTACTATTTGCTCTAAAACATTTAAGGATCGAGGCAATTTAGACCGACACATCGAATCTCATACTGGAGAAAATCCTCATTCTTGCTCTGTCTGTGGTAAAAGATACAGACACCAAAACAGGTTAATGAGACACATAAACAATCAAGCAGGGGAGAAACACTATTCTTGCTCTCTTTGTTCTAAAACATTGGGTGCTAAATTTGATTTCGACAGACACACCAGAATTCATACAGGTGACAAGCCTTATTGCTGCTCTATTTGTTCCAAGTGATTTACACAGAAAAGTACCTTATTGAAACATATAGAAACTCATTCAAGAGAGAAGTCTTATTCTTGCTCTGTGTGTGCTAAAATATGTAGTAATAACTTTAATTTAGTCAGACACATCAGGACTCATATGACAAAGAAGAATTATTTATGCTCGGTTTGTTATAAAACATTTAGTAATAACTTTAATTTAGTCAGACACACAACAACTCACATTGGACAGAAGCCTGCGATGTGACGTGTAAGACACCTACCAACACAGAAGGCTAATTTAATGTTGCACATCAGAACTCATTTAGAAGAGAAACCCCGGTGCTTTAGTGAGACTTCTCACAGTTTGTTAATATAGGAGAGAAGCTGTATTTCTGCTTCTGTTACCATGGAGCTCCTATGCAACAAGTTCAGTTATCAAGACAGTTGATCAATCACATCAACTACTTCTTGGGCTATCATGAGCAATAGCTGTAAAATATAAGTACTACATGTAAAGGTGAATAGACTAGCTGCTCAATAGCTCCTCTTGTTAAGCTTGTAACTATAAAGATTTAGTGAAAATTGTTGTGTTTCATCATATGTTGATGGATAAAATATAAATTTCACAGGTACATGTACGTGTATTCCCCTTTTGTCTACCCCATTTCACCTATTTCAAATCCATACTCTAATAGAAGCCCACCCCCTAACTTTGACATATGAGCTCCAATGATTTCTTAGCAGTTTCAAAACGGCAAAACTGTAGTAGAAGCCCACCCCCTAACTCCGTAGTTTGTATCCGAAAAACAATTTTTTAGGAACAAATTTGTAAGAATAGCGTGTATAATAATAACAATCGTGTCACGGGATCGCTCTACTTTACATCGATCTCTCCCCTGATACATTCCCAGATTCCTAGAAATCAATACAGGCCTCCGATTTGTAGATCTCAGCCACCTATTAAATTACTACTGATAGTAGTAGGCCACCTACAAAATGTATGTTCACGATATACATGTAATAAAGTTTATTCCACAATTTTTTAGTCAAAATACCCGTAAAACAGTCTTAGCATGATAAATACCTTCCTTATAAAAATATTTTAAGACCAAATTATTGTACCAACCAATCTGTGACCAAGCATTCTCGTATTGCGCATTAATTTTGTAATGCCGACCATCATATGATCCAAAATGGAATCAAGATGTACATGTACGACAAAAATTGCTTGATAGTCCACGAATTAAAATGAGATAGACCGCTTCTTATGGTGGCGAGCAGCTGTCCCTTTTGTGATTGGAGGTGCGGTGTTCTCGCGAGATGTAATACACTAACAGGAGTTTGTTATCAAACGGGTACCCATTCAGATCAGACATAAAGTACAATACTCGGTTTCTTTTTGTGAAAGAATAATATATAACAATTTCCGAGTTACGAGTCCAGAATATTTATGTCCGAGTACTTGCTCTAAATAAAGTTCTTTTGCGATTGGAGCCGAATCACGTGATTTATATCTTTTCGCGGCGACATTTTATGTTAAATTGTGGATTAATTTTGATGTATTAAATGATCTTTATTAATGGATACACAATATTTAGATGCTCCAATTTAATAATCTCAATTCCGTGATGATATTTTTGAGGTATACATTGAACATAGTCGTAAGGCGGCAAGAATTTGTACTGGGAAATTGAGTTAAATTTTCATGGTATCAGTTTTAGAAAACTTCTGGAAAACTCTAATATAAGCCCGCCCCCTTTCTCAGAGATGTGGTTTGGAAACCGAACACCTTGTCTTAATAGAAGTTAGGCTTCAAATAGGCGAAATACAGTATTTAATGTGCACATATAGTTACAGACTTGATGAGGTTTTCAAAATAGCCACACCTTTGTATATTTTAAGTCTTGCGTACGTACATTTGTAGTAATAGTTTGGAATAGTATGGGGAAAAAAAATAAAAATAAGATTTTCATTTAATTTTTAGGCTAACCTCGCCTGAAGGGTCAAGTGAGGTTATGCCATGTCAACCATCTGTCCGTCGTCAGTTATCCGTCCTTCAACTTGATGATGTTTAGTCGATTTAGGAAGGGGCTACATTTGATCTTGTGTTAGAAAAACATTTGAGCATCTCCTAAACGGGTTGGCCAGTTAATTTGAAGCTCAAGAAACTTCATTTAGGCCAAGGCCTCAAGCAAGTTTGTTCAAGAGAACCTGATTGGTTGATTTGTCTGGAGGCCATCTTTGACCTAGTTTTCACAAAAACAACTCCAATACCACTGAACGGATTCTGGAATTCGTGTATTTTGGACTTAAATTCCTTTATTCTTGACCTAATTGCTCTTGTTTCTAAACAGAGTTTTGCATTTGTAACTTACATGTAGATTAATTTTTATACCCGCCAAAAAAATGGGCGACGTATTATGTGATGGCGCCGAGTGGTTTCCAGATGATATCTCGCTTACCGTTTGGCGGATCGCTTTGAACCTTCATAGTGTGGTTGGACTAGGTCTGTGGAAGAAACCTCTCGAAATCGACGATGATCCGAAATCCAAGATGGCTGCCAGCCACCGGTTGCCATCTTGAAAATTGGTTTCCTGTGAAACGTCATAGGTTGGTTGGACTAGGTTGGCGGAAGAAGCCTATCGAAATCGACAATGGTCCGAAATCCAAGATGGCCACCGACGGGCATCTTTGAATATTGGTTTCCGGATAATAACACCTTACCCGTTTATCGGGTCACTTTCATAGCATGTTTGGGCTAGGTCTGGGGAAGAAACCTCTCGAAATTGACTATGATCCGAAATCCAAGATGGCCGTCAGCCACCGATGGTCATATTGAAAATTGGGTTTCCGGATGATATCTCCGTTAATGTTTATCAGATAGCTTTGAAACTTCATAGGGTTGTTGGACTATGTCTGCTGAAGAAATGTATCAAAATTTACGATAATCCAAAATCCAACTCTGTTACCATCGGATCGCTTTGAAACTTCAGCGCATGGTTGGACTAGCTCTGGGGAAGAAACCTATTGAAAATGAGAATGATCCGAATCCAAGATAGTCGCCAACCATCGGTGGCCATCTTGAAAATTGTTTTCTGGATGATATCTCCGTTAACGTTTAGCAGTTAGCTTTGAAACTTCATAGGGTTGTTGGACTATGTCTGCTGAAGAAATGAATCGAAATTTACGATAATCCAAAATCTAATATGGCTGCCAGCCACCGGCGGCTATCTTGAAAACTGGTTTTCAGACAATAACCGTTAGACCGCTTAATGGATCACTTTGAAACTTCATAGGATAACTGGTCAGTGTACAACGAAGAAAACCCTATTTTTTGAAAGCTCATTATTTGGCTTGTCATCATGGCGCAGGGTACTATGCATCGTTTGCGGATCTCTTGTATATTTGTATGTCTCATTCTAAAATGTTTGTATTTTCAGTTCCTTGTTCAAATACTGTTGTTGTATGTGAGCGATACACAGACCTGGGGTCAAATGCAAATCATTTGCATTTAAATGTACATGTATTTAAATACTTTCTTTCAGGTATTTGCGGTTGAAGATTTCAAACCACAACTATTTGAATTTAAATACTTTTGCTGAAGTATTTGAAATTTCAAATTATTGAGCCAGTTACTCCAGTAATAAATTTTCAAAAATAGTCTTCTTTTGGCCTGCATTAGTCCGTTAATGGTCAAGCCAGCCAAAACCGGCCTCTGTTCTGGTCTTGTGGAATATCCATTTACAGGCCAAGAGAATACAATTTTTACAAATTTACCACTGGAATGACTGGCTCGGTTATCGAGCCAGTCATTCCTGTGATAAATTTTCAAAAATTGTATTCTCTTCGCCTGTAAATGGACATTCAATAGACAAATATATATACATTTTCTTGACCAAATCTGACCATTAAGGGCTTAAATGGGTGTTGTTCAAGACCACCACAACCACAGAGGTTGGTTTCAGATGGCTTCATCATGAAAGGGATAACGTGATACAGACAAAATCAATGGATGGATCCAATCTGTCTGCCAAGTATCTGACGTCAAAATCAAATATGTCAGATGTTAGTTGACATCACAATCAAAATTAGGTATTATTGGGGCCATCATGAAAGTGGTAATGATCCATCACAAATGTGTTTGAATTGTATGTGTTTAGTGAAATTGTAATTTAAAAAACCATTTTGTTCAAGAATATTTTGAAACAAATTTGGCTGGGAACAATAGCTCCCAGTCAAATTATTTCAAAATATTGAACAGATTACCTGCACAATGTATAGGTAGATGTGGCTTAAAATTTCAATTATGAGAATTCAGGTTTCATAAGTTTAAGATCAATTCAAACGTGCATAAAAAGGTTGGCGGAGCTTAGCTAGAAATGGGCGGGGCATAGCTAGAAATTGATCCCTCTAATATGAATATAACATAGCAGATCTTTTTATGTTTTCAGGTGTTGATGATTACGACGTGATGATTTGGATGCTGAAAGTGCTCTGTGATTCTAAATATAATGGGAAAACAAAATAAGAACGGTAAAGATTTGCTTCGGAGAATAAACTTTCTCTACCAGGTAACTGCATAATCAGTAGTACTCAGAAATCACTCAAGATTTTTTCAAAACCAAAACGGAAACAGTTTTGAACTGTCACAGATTATCTGCCTAAGCAGATGTAAGAAATTTTTCTTTGAATATGTTGAACTTAAATCTTGAATGGTTAAATTTGGTTGAGAAAATCTAAATATTTCCCTTTTGGATGTCCATTTGCAGGGCAAAAGATGACTATTTAAAAAAATTCACCACTGGAATGACTGGCTCGGTTACCGAGCCAGTCATTCCAGTGGTAAATTTTCAAAAATAGTCTTCTGTTGCCCTGCAAATATCAATTCCTCAAGACCACATCGGTTGGTGTTTTTTTTGGCCGCTGTGGACAGTAAAGGGTTAATTTGATTGTATGATATTTCTGACTTAGGTCCAACATATTCAACAGTATCGGTACTGCTTATTTTATTTTGGAAACATGTAATCATGTTATTTCTCAGCTGTACTGTAGTCTATTTTACGGATGGACATATATGTACAAACATATGTTTGTTCGTGCATGCACGCTTGTGTGCAAGCATTTATATTTTATATACGGTAGTGCCACTTTCGAGACTAAACAGCATAAAGTCATATTTCAAAATTAACATTAAAAACTTGTGATAGCCATGTTAGTTAGCTGATAATAAATTTTTCATTTTTAACTTGTTGACCCGATGAAGTGCATTTGGAAAGCTTGTTGAAAAAGAATAAGGCCATCCTGAAATAATAGTTTGGTTGTCCTCTCCCGACCGACCCTAAAAAATCTTGCCGACTCAAAATCTTTATTTGTCATTTCCTGTGAAGAATTATTTTGAAAATTTAAGTTCATTGGGAGATTAGATTGACTCCTTTAAAAATATAGTGTTTTTTTTAGCTTTATAGCTTTTTATAGCTTTATAGTTTCTGTTTCAAGGCCAAATCAAATCAAATTGAATCAAATTCAATTTTGTAATATATTCCTACCTACCCTACTCCAACAATCAGGTTCGGGAGCGGACAACCAAAAAATCTTTTACGCTTGGCCTAATGTTACTCTTAAAAGGTATTAGGGATGTAAGGAACATTCGTTGGTTCGGAAAATCGCAAACCAAGCGAAGACGAACCATGGTTCTGTTCGCTTGCATGGGATTCGTGTGGTTCATGAACCATGCATAAGCTAACCCTTTCACCGATCAATTCCCATATCTAAGTTTAGGAAAATCATACAGGAAAACTTTTGAATATTTTGAAATTAATTTGACTAGAAGATGTTGTTGCCGTGGGCAGCAACAGCTTCCAGTCAAATTAATTCCAACATATTGAACAGAGTAAGTTTTAAATCATAAAGAATTTACTATTTCAGGGATTTGTCGGTGAAAGGTCTAATAGACAAGCAATCTCTGAATGCCTTCTAAGTGTGATTTATGGATATGACCTTGAACATACCTTAGCTGGCTATGAATCTTATATTATTTTCTAACATTTGTTGTCTGAACATGTCATAAATTTGTGTTTTGCTACCATTTAGCCAGTAAAGTCACCTGCCTTTAAATGTTATTTTCTGTTAAGAGTAATTTCTCGTATACAATAGCATATTAAAAAGGTTCGCGAACGAGTTCATTGTTCGGACATCTGTATCGTGAACTGGTTCAGTTCATGAAAATCCTCACGAACCTCAGCCCTAAAAGGTGTAATCTTTTGAATCGTGTTGTCAAAATTAACAAAAGTCTATAATTATACTCCATTACTATGGAGTTTTTTGTGAAAATTTTACAAGTAGACAGTTGTACCGTACCGACTTATACAAGTTGTGAGTTTAGTTTTAAAATATGCTTTCTCTTAGAGATATGATTTGAGGAGTGACTTGAATACTGCGAACTCTGAAACAGGTATTTAGTACAGTTTGCCTCAGAAATAACTTATCATGTTTTCAAAACAAAGTAAACCATACCGTATTGTTGAATATTTTGAACATAATTTGTTTGGAAGACATCACTGTCTAAATCCAATGGAACATTCCAGTTTTAGCTATGCCCTGCCCATCTCTAGCTAAACTCCACCCACACCTCACTTGTGTTGGGATCGATCGATCCCTGAACTACCTGACTATCAATCTCCAAAGGATTATACAGGTAATCTGTTGAATATTTTGAACCTAACTATGGCAGCAACAGCGCCCAGTCAAATTAGTTTCAATATATTCAACAATCAACAGCATGTTTATTAGCTCACCTGGCCAGAATGGCCAAGTGAGCTTATGCCCTGGCGACCGTCCGGCGTCCATCTGTCTGTCAAGTTTTTTCTTTAAACGACTTCTCAAGAACCATTAGGCCGATTTCAATTATATTTGGCAGGAAATATCCTTAGGGCATAGGGATCCAAGTTTGTTCAAACAAAGCCGGTCGGCTAATTTGGCCGGTGGCCATCTTGGATTTTGTCTGATTTTAGGAAATGTCTTTAAAAATCTCCGAAATCACTTGGTGGATCGATTCAAAACTCACGAAATGTCATATAGGGCAAGAGCTGAACCAAGTTTGTTCGAAGGAACTTGATTGGCAAAATGGTTCGGCGGCCATCTTGGATGACCTAGTTTTCGTGAAAACGACTTCTGCAAAACCGCTAAACGGATTGGGCTGAAATTTTGGGGACTAAGGGTCATTAAAGTTTGTTCATGGGAAGTTGATAGGTAAAAATAATGGCTGCCGTGGCCCAATCAAATTTTAGCGTGTTTGGCTGCCATATTCAATTTTTTTATTTGATGGATTTTAAAGCCGAAATTGTTTTTCTTAACTCAGCCTACTTGTCAGTCAGCTGTCGTTTAGCGATGACCCCATCCGTCTTCTGTATGCCCGTCCATCCATCTGTCTGTCTGTCAATATCAATGGCGGCTCATTTTGTTATTTCTTGACGGATTGACACCAAACTTGGTCACAAAGTTAATGTCAGCATCTAATATCTGTATTGTGAAAATGAAACTGATGGGAAGTCAAATGTCAGAGTTATCACCCCTTAAATATTTGCAGTCTCACTCATAGGGCAAATATAGGTTTGTTCGACCGTCCATTGATTTATCACCATGTCAGATTTTATTGCCAAAGTAGATATTAAATTCCAATTAACAGATTAACCTTTGCAATACTGCCGAAATATGTAAGATATGTATTATGTGCTCTGACATCTATGCTCTTAAAAATATTTTTTAATATATTTGATTGAAAGTTGTTGCTGCCTAAGGCAGCAATGACTTAGTCAAATTATATTCTAAATCAACTCCAGCTCACCCTACCCCTGCTGCTAACTTGGTGATTCAGCCAGATGCGCATGTGTTAAATGGATTGTGTGGTGGTGGGGAATAACCCCCTATAAAGACCACCTACTTGCCTTTAGAGACCATTTTCTTCAATTGTACATGTATTTAAACCTCTAGTAACCGTCTGACTGCCGAGATTTTGCTGACGACATATTCCAAAGGTTATATCTCTGAACCTGATAAATATTTTGAAAACAATTGGACTGAAAGTTGTTGGTGGCTAAGCCGCCAACAACTTTCAGTCAAATTGTTTTCAAAATATTCAACAAGTCAAGACCTTTTGAAAATTGGAATTATTGGCTGCACTTGCTTGCAGCAGTGGGACAGTTAAGAAACCAGCTGTAGTTAGCACTGATATCATCTTTTTTCGCGTAAACGTTGTCCAGAGATTATTGTCAGTATCTCGAAAACTGAACCATTTGACTGAAAGTCATTGGAAGTGACACCGATGGATGTAAATCTTAAGTAGGATTAGTTGAAATACTGATGTTCCAGGTGAGCGATACAGGCCCATTGGGAATGGGCCTCTTGTTAAATAGTAAAGACATACAATTCGTACAACAACTTCTCTATGTCTTTCATGACGTCATTGATTATAACATCATTTTACACGTCATGTAGTTGATTATGACATCAGATGATGGATGGATGAACTGGAAAGGTCCATTATTAGCTCACCTGGACAGAATCTATCGTCCGTTCCCACCATCCGTCAAATTTTTCATTAAAAAGTTCTCAAGAACTACATGTACAGGCCAATTTCAATTATATTTGGCAGGAAACATCCTTAGGGCATGGAGATCAAAGTTTGTTTACATGGAGCCGATCGGCATCGGCCAATTTGGCCTGTGGCCATCTTGGATTAGGGCTTCACGATATACAGATATTATATCGAATACTGGTATCATAGCTATACCGTTAGTCATATCAATATGATTTTGCTGATACCGAAATATCGAGATATAACATAAAACCGGTATAACATTTTGTTAGGCAGATAATCTGCTTTCCAATTCCGTGTAATTTTTGGGTGTATTGTGGAAATTTGTAAAGTTCAGCAACTATTTCATGAGCACTGATATACATTGAATATGGAATCATACTACCCAAGCCTCACTCTATTTTGCCATCGCAATAATACCAATATTAAAGGTATACCGATATGGAAATCGATATCGATACCGGTATTCATCATTCTAATACCGTGAAGGCCTAGATGTTGGTCGATTTTTAGAAATGTCTTTAAAACCTCTGAATCTGCTTGGGGAATGGATTCAAAACTTATGAAACATCCTCTACAGCAAGAGCTAAGCCAAGTTTGTTCGAGAGAACTTTATTGACTAAATGGTTCGGCGGCCATCTTGGATGAATTAGCTTTCGCGAAAAGGACTTGTCCAGAACCGCTGAAACGGGCCGAAATTTAGGAGGTATGATTAGGGATGAACAGCCATTAAAGTTTATTCAAGAGCAGGCTTGGGTTGAATCAAGACAACGTAAAAAAACAGGGCCGCCATTGGCCAATCAAAATATAGCATGTTTGGCGACCATATTGGATTTAACAGACATTTCTTAAGACACTGCGGAATCCATTTTTGGCTGATGTGAGTGTTAAAGTGTTAAAAGTAAGACTTAGCTTGCGAGTGTGAAGGGGGTAGAATTATGCAATGATTAGTCATGTTAATGTGGGTCTCACGAACGTCATTCCACTGGAATCCAACCAAGTTGGCCCTCCATGCACCCACCTCCCCCCCCCTTCAACCACCAACCCACCTCCCAGTTTGAAAAGAAATAATTGGTATGCATAGGTACACGTACCTGTAATTTATACAGAGACACTCATGTTCTGCCCTCCTCTTCCAAATTTCATCTTCCGATCTTTTCCCATTTTCTCTCTCCCTTTCATCACATGTACCTTACCTGCCTCCGTCACACCATACATGTACATTCGTGTGCACACGTGCACAAAACTATGATACTTGCTAGGCACACGTATCCTTGTTAAGCTGTGTCGACCGTCCGTCCGTCAACCTTTACTTTAAACAACTTCTCAAGAACCACTGGGTCGATTTCAATTTTATTTCTCAAGAAGTATCCCTAGGGCATAGAGATTCAAGTTTGTTCAAACGGAGCCGATCGACCAATTAGGCCAGCAGCCATCTTGGATTTTACCTGATTTTTTGAAGTGTGTGTAAAAGTCTTCTCCAAAACCGCTTGGGGGATTGATTCAAAACTTATGAGATATCTAGGGTAAAGGCTGAACCAAGTTTGGTCAAGAGATCTTGATTGGCCTAATGCTTTAGCAGCCATCTTGGATGACCTCGTTTTCATGAAAACAACTTCTCCAGAACCCACTGAACAGTGAACAGATCGGGCCAAAATTTGGGAAATATGATTATGGATTAAGTGCCATTAAAATTTGTTCAAGGGAAGTTGATATCTAAAGAAACATAGCCACTGTGTTCTTGTTACAATGCTGGTGAACTCCTTAGGTTTCTTCTTGGTCTTTCTAGAAGCAATTCCTATTTTCCATGTGAGCGATACAGGCCTCTTGTTACAAAGGTAACATGTATTATGTACAAGCATCAGTGCAAGTACAATGTATATTTATTGAAATCGGATTAAATAAAATTATCTTTGCAAAGCACTTATTATGTGGCAATCAATTTTAACTTATCTTGTGTTAACTTAACCATTTATCGGTCGAGCCAGCCAAAACGACCTCTACAGTGATATTGAGGAATGTCCATTCGCATGCCAAGATAATGCTATTTTTTAAAAATATTTCCACTAGAATGTCTGACTTCTCTTTGCCTGCAAATGGGCACTGACTAACCAAAAGCAAAAAGTTTTAATTTCCTTGACCATTAGCCCATGAACTCTCAAGATAGGCAAAACCGTGTTCTCTGGTGCTGGAGAATTAAAATTTTCATAAAAATCTTGGAGATTAAAGGATTAATTAATATTGGTACAATTTTTAGTGCTTTGAGACGCCACAAGAAACCTTAAAGAAACATGTATAATAGTAACTTTAAAATGCTTACATCGTAAATATTAACCATCTAATTGCTGGGTGTTTGCAGATGACGTATTCAAAGTGTTATATCTCTGGACATACTAAATATTTTGAAAACAAATTGACTGAAAGTTGTTGGTGTTTTCAAAATATTCAGCGTGCCATGAGGTTTTGCTTATTGAAATTATTGCCTGGTGGCTTGTAGCAGTGAGACATTTGAGAAATATCTACAAATTTTACAATAATTGTCCTAATCTGATGCTTATTTTCAGGCTGCCTGGCAGATAGTGATTAAAGGTGGAAATTATAATCTCGCTCGTCATTATGTCGTCACACTGCGCACAGTCGCATTGAAGAACGTACTTAGACTGTAAGTGAGATAGGGTCCAGTCACATGTTCCTTACGTACATCGCATAAGTCACAAAAAATATTGGAACTGATTTAAATAAAAGCCATCCCAGTCATTTACATAAAGCCTGAGTGAATTACATATTACGATTTTTCGCTAAGATGCATTTACGGCCTGACTCAGTAAGCAAAATCCTGGGAAAACTCTAGTCTGGCTGTGTATATGCTTCTATGGTACGGTTATAGTGGACGGTATAAGCAACTCGGAAGGACCGTAGCTAAATCGGGGAAAGTTTTAACATGTCAAGATTTTGTTGTGAGATCCGTAAGGTATTAAATTGAGATCTGAATACAATCTTATCAAAGCAGTAATAAAAGCGTGTGTGTACGTGGCTTATAACTGTTACGATCGTTCCTTAGTGAAAAATCGTAACATGTCACTCTGTATTAATATTAATGCCGCAAAGCACTGAAAATTGTACCTACTTCAATTAACCCTTTAATGGTTAAATTTGGTCACGGAAATTTCAATATCTGCCTATAGAATGTCCATTTAGAGGCCAAGAGAATACAATTTTTGAAAATTTATCACTGGAATGACTGGCTCGGTTATCGAGCCAGTCATTCCAGTGGTAAATTTTTTCAAATTGTATTTTCTTAGCCTGTAAATAGACATTCCACAAGATCATAACAGAGGCTGATTTTGGCCGGTGTGACCATTAAAGGGTTAACCCTTTGATACCGTAGTTCAGATTTTTCAAGAATTTTACTCAGTAAATGTTCTTTTACAGGCTATGGGAGGGCTACATTGTACCTTAAAATTTGTAAATTTACCTCAGATTGGAATATACAATAAATAGTTTTCTGTTATTTACATTGCGCATACACGTATTTCTCAAGAGCACTGCAGAGGTGATTATTATCCTCTTGACCACTAAAGGGTCAATGGTCAAGACAATCCTAAATTTTCCTGAGTCAGTGGTCATTTGCATGCCAGAAAAGACAATTTTTGAAAATATTTGGTAAATTTTAAAATAGTCCTCTTTTTGTCTGCAAATGGGTAATCCTCAATAACCATTGCAGAGGCTATTTTGGATGGGTTGACCATTTTAATGGTTAAGTTGACACACTGAATATTTTGGAAAATGATTTTTAGCTCACCTGGCCTTAAAGGCCATGTGAGCTTATGCCATGGCGACTGTCCATCATGTGTCTGTCTGTCGTCCGCCCGTCAACTTTTCCTTGAAACGACTTCTCAAGAACCACTGGGCTGATTTAATTATATTTGGTACGAAACATCCTTAGGGCATAGGGATCCAAGTTTGCTCAAACGAAACCAATCAGCCAATTTGGCCGGCAGCCATCTTGGATTTTGGCTGATTTTAGGAAACGTCCTTAAAAATCTTCTCCGAAACCGCCAGGGGAATTGATGCAAAACTCATGAAATATGATCTATGGGAAGAGCTGAACCAAGTTTGTTCAAGGGAACTTGATTGGTCAGATGGTTCGGCTGCCGTCTTGGTTGACCTAGTTTTAGTGAAAACAACTGCAGAACCGCTGAAGGGATCAGGCCAAAATTTGGCATATGATTAGGGACTAAGGCCCATTAAAGTTTGTTGAAGGGAAGTTGATCCGTCAAAAAACATGGCTGCACCCAGCCAATCAAAGTATAGTGTTTGGTGGCTATATTGAATTTTTTTTATTTGATGGATTTTAAGGCTGAAATTGGTTTTATATATGTTTTTGGGTATTCTGATCTCAAATTTACAATTTTCGAAACTGTCAGGTAAACGGTTTGGCAGCCATCTTGAATAATTTTCCCACCAAAAGCTACCATACTAAAGTAATGGGAAATTTAATGTCTTCTCGAGAACTGCTGGGCCGATTTCAATTATATTTGGCAGGAAACATCCTTAGGGTGTAGAGATTTAACTTTGTTCAAACGAAGCCGATCGGCCAATTTGGCCAGCAGCCATCTGGGATTTTGGCTGATTTTTATAAATGTCTAAAAAATCTTCCCTGAAACCGCTTGGTAGATTGAAGGAAACCCCATGAAATATGATCTAGGGCAAGAGCTGAACCAAGTTTGTTCAAGGGAACTTGATTGGTCCCATGGTTCGGTGGCCATCTTGGTTGACCTAGTTATAGCGAAAACAACTCCGCTGAAAGGATCGGGCCGAAATTTGGCAGATATGATTAGGGACTAAAGGCCATTAAAGTTTATTCAAGGGAAGTTGATCCATAAACAACATGGCCACCATGGGCCAATCAAAATATAGTGTGTTTTGTGGCCATATTGGATCTTTTTATTTGATGGATTTTGAGGCTGAAATTGGTTTTAGATATGTTTTTTGTTATTCTGATCTCAAATTCGCAGTTTTCGACACTGTTGGTTAAACGGTTTGGCAGCCGTCATGGATCATTTTCCGACCAAAAACTCCCATACTAAAGAGATGGGAAATGTAAAATGTCTTCTCGAGAACTGCTGGGCCGATTTTAATTATATTTGGCAGGAAGCATCCTTAGGGCATAGAGATTTGTTCAAACGAAGCTGATCGGCAAATTTATCCGGTGGCCATCTTGGATTTTGGCCGATTTTTAGAAACGTCTAAAAATCTCCGAAACCGCTTGCGGAATCAGTTCAAGACTCGGGAAACATCATCTAGGGCAAAAGCCCAAATTTGTTTAATAGCCATCTTGGATGACTTAGTTTTCGCAAAAACAACTCCAGAACCTCTACTTATAGCCAATCGCCTTTCGAGTTTAAATGCCTATGTTCCAGGTGAGCGATACAGGCCCCTTGGGCCTCTTGTTATGGAAAACTATGCAACATTTTTTATTCAAATTTTTTTTACAAATATTCAACAGCTTTGATGAAAATACCTTAATAGAAGCTGGTGTTTATGGAATTTGGGAACAAAATAACTTTACCGGGGTCGAAAATTAGAAAAATATTGTGTTGCCCCCAGGGGTAAGTACGTCATTTAAATTAGGCTGCCCTGCCCGACTGTATTTCCAGGTTGCCCCATTACTGTAAATTTAATTCTATTTAAAATTTGTGTTGTAAGCTATACAGACTACAGAGTCCTTGTGAATCCCAACTTAACCATTTAACCCTTTAACACTCATATCAGCCAAAAATGGCTTCTGCAGTGGTATTGAGAAATATCCATCTGCAGATCAAGAGAAGACTATCGAGCCAGTCATTCCAGTAGTAAATTTTCAGAAAAAGTCTTCTTGGTCTGCAAATGGACATTTCTCAAGGCCACTGCAGAAGACGTTTTTGGCTGATATGAGTGTTAAAGTTAAAGGTGATGACAAACGAGAACTCGATTTCAATAAAAAAAACTGCTAAAAATAAAAGGTTTTATCATATTTTCTGAATTAAAATGAATTTGACAAATTTTGACAAACAGTTAACAATGTGTTTACTTGCATGAACTTTAATACCCTATAACATTCATTGTATGACATCATCGTGTAAATTATCACCCAAGAGGATTCAGATCACGCACCATGTGTCAGAATTGGAAAAATCAATAGACAAAACTGGTGTCTAATAAAGTAACACAGCTGGACATCACTTTGGTTCAAGCACTAGTATTTCTCATTAATATGATGGTGTATGTCAATAATGAATGAACTGTTGTGAGATACATGTATCAATCAGCAATAACAATATTCTTCACGCAATGATGTCATACCACCACAATCATTCATGCGATGATGTCACTCCATGATTCTCACGAGAAATTGAAGAAAATTACCTTTTCTGTGGCGAAATTTACTAAGCAATTTGAAGATTTTAAAATAATATCTTTTAGTTTATATTATACAAAGGTGTAATTTGGCATGCTTTTGTTTTCCCCTTTAAGGCCCTGATGCCATGCACCCACCAACACTTATGTTCCTACATCAGGGCACGCGATGTAGCACATTGTTTATGCTAATATAGTACACTATAGTACAGCAAACAAATAAATTAACATGTTTTCAAAACAAACATTATAGTTAGTAGACGTACAATTTTGAACACGATTTAATTAAGTTTTCTGTTGAATCAGATGTATTGAACGTAACGTTGATTGAAAGATGACAGCATTGTCTTCCAATCCAATGGACCTTTCCATTTTTAGCTATGCCCCGCCCGTAGCTAAGCTCCACCCACACATCGCCGTTTGGGATTGATCGATCCCCAAATGCCCTAGCTATCAAATTCCTGGAAAATTTACAAAATATACAGGGAAGTTGTTGACTATTTTGTAACTAATTTGACTGGGTGCTGTTGCTGCAGCAACAGCGCCCAGTCAAATTAGTTTCAAAATAGTCAACAGAATATTTATTAAATAGTAAAAGCAAACAATTTGTACAACAACGCATAGACCGTCTTCAAATATGCGTTTTACTACCAAAGGTAGATGATGGTTACCAATCAGCGTGATTGATGCCGATTGGGTCCATACAATGTAGTTGATGGATCCAGAATTTTTCACGGTCCTTGCGGAAAGCTGTGGCTTCCGTGCTTTCGGGATCGTGACGTAACACTTCGATGATTCTGTGGTTGACATCTGTGGGTCTGTGGTTAGAAAGTTTAATTTGTTGTGCTACAGGTGTGTCTTTGTTGTTTTTAATGTCCCTCAGATGTTCTTTGATGCAAACCTGGAATTCCCGTTTAGTTTCACCTACATATTGTTTAAGGCATTGGTTACAGGTAAGTACATGTAGGTAGATAACATTCATTGTGTGACAGAATGTTTTTGTTTTGATGAAGTATTTTAGCCCAGTGTGTGAGCTTTTGAAACTTTTTGTGCTATTCATGTTTTTGCAAAATAAGCAGTTATTTGTCCAAATTTCCTTGGGTCTGTGAATTTAGCAGTGACCAATGTGTCCTTGAAGGACGGATTGCGTCTGTGGCCGAAGATAGCTGTCTGTGAATGTTGCCCGACATTTTGGACTGGACTGTAGCGTTGGCCAATGACATTTAATGATTTTTCGGGCTAATTTGGTGTGTTAGTGGAAATCAGTGATACATGGTATCCGAGTGTTGATTTCCTTGGTTGGTTTTGGCAGAAGTAGGTCTGAGCGGTTTTGTTTCATTGCTCTGTGCAAGCTGGTGATGAGGATATCTGTTGGGTATCCTCTGATAGCATAGTGGTGTACCATTTCATGGGCATTTTTGAGAAAATCTTTCTCTACTGCAAATCCTCCGTAGTCTAAAAAATTGACCATATGGGCTCGCTTGTTTGGAAGAGTTTGGGTGAGCCGATGAGAAGTGTAGATACCCGTGTGTATCTGTTGGTTTGGTATAGAGGTCGAAGCCTAAGTGTCTATTTGGGAGGATAAACACTTTTGTATCCAAAATATTGATGGAATTTAATCGTGGGGTGTGCGTTGTTCATATGTGTTATGAATTTTGCTATTGAATCGGAACCTTTGATCCAGATTATGAAAATATCATCAATATAGCGATAGTATAGGGCTGGCTGTATTTCAGCTGTCCTGAGTATTTTTTCTTCGAGTTGGGCCATAAAAATAATGGCATAGCTGGGTGCTAGTTTTGTGCCCATAGCTGTACCGCCAATTTGGAGATAATGTTCATCATTTAACTCAAAGTTGTTACATGTGAGCACTAGTTTGAGCAATGTTAACAATCTGCGTGGTGTTAGCGTGCCTGGACAGCCATGTATTCTCAATTGTTGGGATACAGCTCTAAGACCCTCATTGTGAGGGATGTTGGTGTATAGTGATGTGACATCCATAGTAACTAGAATGGCATGTGGCGCAATGGCGCCGAAAGTTTCTAGTTTGTTTATGAAGTCACTGGTGTCCTGGATGTATGATTTAATTTTATGAAGATGAATTTTGATATGTTCATCGACAAAGCTACTGATGAGTTCAGTAGGGCTTCCATTGCCACTGATAATTGGTCTCCCTGGGGCGAGTTTGCCATTCATTTTTTTATGTATTTTAGGAAGTAGATAGAACCTGACTGTTCATGGGTTGTCGGTTCTGAGACCGTTAACTATGTCTCTTGTGATTTCACCACTGAGAATCATGTCCGTGATGGCGGTTTCTACCTTCTCTGCGTGGTACGTGGTGAGATCTGTGGTTTGTTTGGTATAGTAGTGGGTGTCACTAAGTTGACGGAGTGCTTCCTTTTTCTATGTTTCCGTGTCTTGGATAACTAGCCTGGCCTTTATCAGCTTTCTTGATGACAATAGTTTTGTCATATTTTAGCTGATTGATAATCTTTCTCTGTGTGTTAGAAAGAAATGCCTTAAACAATATGTAGGTGAAACTAAACGGGAATTCCAGGTTCGCATCAAAGAACATCTGAGGGACATTAAAAACAACAAAGACACGCCTGTAGCACATTTTAATCTCCCTAACCACGGACCCACAGATGTCAACCACAGAATCATCGAAGTGTTACGTCACGATCCCGAAAGCACGGAAGCCACAGCTTTCCGCAAGGACCGTGAAAAATTCTGGATCCATCAACTACATTGTATGGACCCAATCGGCATCAATCACACTGATTGGTAACCATCATCTACCTTTGGTAGTAAAACCTATAATTGATTATTTGGTTACCAAGACTCCCTACTCTTGGTCACACTTATGACGCCCTAACCAAATGTCACACCTGAAATTACATCACAAGCACGTATAACGTTGCGCTACACCAACGTCTCTACACACATACTCAATTTAGTCATTTACAAGTTATGGACAGATTCATCTGTCCACTCTGCACGGCCTTGTTTGCCCACAGGACTTCTCGCCGATGCCACATTAGGACAATCCATGAGAAGAAAGATTTCTGGTTTTGCGAAGTGTGCAACCACCATTACACCAGAACAGAGGATTGTCATAGACACCTGGGCTACAAACACAAAATCTTTCCAACCGCAGGAGAACTCATCCTCACCACCAACAATATAGATAGAATCATCAACCAAGTGGCTATTGATTCAGCTCTTAACCAAAGCCCGCACCGCTCACCAGGACCGCATTCATCTCCTGTAAGTTCACCATCAGCCTTAGATAACGACATTCAACCTATCGATATTTTGGATTTAGAAAACCCGCCCAACTACTCTTCACCACTCTCAAGCTGTAGAGACACTCCAAACTCGGATTTAATTAGCGGCGCCACACCACCTGACGTTTTCGATCCAGGTTACAACAGTCCTGACAGTGGGGTCTCAGGACCAACACTAGAAGAGGACCTTCAAACTGACCAGGAAACCATCTCCTTAGAAGACCCCTTCCTCCCGTTATCCAACAACAACGAAGAGCTTGATTATCTATTTCCCATGGAAGAGGATAACCAAGAAGAGGATGCCTTGTCTGCAGATAACTTGCTCCGCATTCTTAATGAATTGGGCTAAAGGTAAAATAACTTTTTACACCTTTCTTTGACTAAATTAACCATCCAAAAATATGGATGATAAGATATATGACTTATATATTATGTCTCCTCTGATGAGTATAACCAAACTTGGTACGAAACGTTATGAGTCAGGATCTCACTGGAACGAATACTTCAACCAGTATTCACTTGCCAATTCTACTCCAATTCTACTTCTCCTTTAGACTATGACCACGATGACTATAAATTTAAACTAAAAATAGCCCCAATAGACATAATGGCCACCCGCAAGTGGCCATTTTGAACAGAAAACTATAAACCCAAAATATTTTCTGATCATGGCTGCACAAATACGACTGCAACCGGCTACATCTCAAAACAAAACCGGCTACACTGTCTTAAAATTCAAACCAAACCAGCTACGGTAGCTACCCCCTCCGGCTACACCATAAAACGAATCCGGCTACACCTTTCAAGTTTCAACCCAATCCGGCTACAGTAGCTACCTCTACCGGCTACATACCAAGCCAATCCGGCTACGGGATGACCTAATCCTGGCTACATAACTTGATCAACCGGCTACACAAGTCATAAATCCGGCTACCAAATGTCTAATCCGGCTACAAAAATCTAATCCGGTTACACACACCCCTGTGTAGCCGCATCTGGAGAGTATAAAAGGAAGACACAAACTGTGTATTGGTATCCAGACTCAAACTTGCACACAAGTTCGCGTCAGGACAAACAAGCGCAATCAAGCTTCTTTAAGAAGCGTCTTCAAATAAGCGTTTGTGACATACTTATTGACATCATTCATGACGTCATTCTACACATCGCGCAGTTCATTATGATGTCATATGATGGGTGGGTACTCTGGAAAGGTGAATTATGTTCAAAATATACAACTGTGTTATTTTATTTTGAAAATATGTTAAGTTATTTCTTTGCTTTGCTGTAGCTCCCATGTTCTTGTTATACAGGAGTCCTACGATGAAGAGAACTATGTGTAAAAAGTGCAATATGCTTCTTGTACCGGGAAAAACGGCCACGATTAGAACAAAAAGTAAGTACATGGGATACGGCAGTTCCAGATCATCAGATCACTATCTTAATCATCACTCAAGTTCCTTGGAACTAGGCTTTATCTATTTATCCATGTTAGTAACTTAGTTTATAAACAAGCAAGCAACTTAGAAATGTGCATCTCAATTGTATCAGATTTCCAGTATTTAATACCTTTTATGTCAACTTGTGGGTTATAATGGTAAAATTCTTGAGGACTGTCTATTTGCAGGCTAAGAGAAGACTATTTTTTGACAATTTACCATGGGAATGACTGGCTCGGTTACCGAGCCAGTTATTCTAGTGATAAGTTTTCAAAAATAGTCTCTTGGCCGGCAGATGGATACTGACTGAAACAAAAAATCTAGATTTTCTTTACCATTACCCCTTTAACCGTCAAACCTGTAAAAAAAAAAACCCACCTTAAATACGATTTTCCTAAATTCCAGTTATAAACTTACAAAAAACAGTCTTCTCTGGGCCAGCACATGATCATTCACTGAGCAAAAATTACAATTTGCTTGAAAACTCTTGACAAATTAAAGGCTTAATTGCTGTCGGCTTTTGAGTGCTTTGGGCCGTGGTTGACACACAAGGGTTTAATACATACTAAAAGCCTTGTCACGATTAACAATCCAAATGCCGACATTTAATCTTGAATATCTGATCATATATAAGCGGTGTATGCTAAAAATGCTGCTATAGATAGCACACGTTTGTATACCACTGATAGTTTTCATATTTTTGTTTTTGGCCTTGTCAATGGGTCATTTAATGACTTAGTAACTGGCTATCTGTAGGCCCAGCAGATTACTCAACAATTTAAACAGTTCATTATTAACTGGTAATCACTCCTTATAGACAAGCTATTGTTCTTTGATTAGCTGCTTAGTGGCACTCTCTTCAAACCTGCGTAGACTGTTTATGATTTTGACACACACAATGTTTTTTTGATCAGATTATTATTACATTTAAAATAAACAATATTATATAATATACAGTCAAATATTTCTTGTGCAAGATACTAATCCTCACAACAGCTTTAAGTTACATGTTTAATATGAAAGCTAAACCATTCGGGAAAAACACTATCTTAGTATTCCAGTTATTGAGTGAATGTTTTAAAATAATTAAACATTCCATGTTGCTTCCAAGGGAAGTAATGTCTTCCAGGTAAATTATTCAATATAATTTGAAAATATCCAGCAAAATATGTTCTATCATAAAATAATGTTCTAGCTAGATGGATTTCATATGGCCATTCTTAAATAACAGTTCCAAAAAAATCTGTTGACAAAACACTTATGTTTTTCACTCCAAATGTTCGCAACATAGGTGTAACTTTTGATAATGCTTTGTCGATGGAGTCACATGTTTCCTCTGTCTCTCGTTCTATATTCATCAAGACAAGGAACATCAGTAAGATTAGACAGTTGCTTGATGACAATGCAGTGCATTCTGTAGTCCATGCCACTATAACATCTAGGCTAGACTACATGTATGGTAGCGCTTTACTGACTGGCATAACATTATCCCACTTACAGCGTTTACAGAGCTCAAAACAGCAACTAGATTGATCACCCGCACGAAACTACATGAGCACATCACACCTGGCCTTCATGAGTTATACTGGTTCCCAGTGACAACCTTTTCAAAAATAGTTGTCTCTTGCTCTGCAAATGGACATTTCTTATGTGAAAATTTAAGTTTTCTTGAACAAACCTGAGGGTTGAATGGTTAAATGAATACTGCATGCAAAACCCCATTTCAGCCACTTCCAACACTACTGCAGAGCTGCTTCTCCATGTTTAGCAATTCAACTTTTTCATTTTATTCACAGGCAAGCCAGCGAAACGAATGATAGTAACATGCTGTGACTGTGGATCCGTGAAATGTTTTTTGCACCGAGGACGCAGTAAACTGTGGTTTGAAAAACAGCTTCTTGCACGCAATGAGGTGGCAGCAAAGGAAGTGGTGGTAAAGGAAGCGGCTAGCTGCAGCAAACATGATTGCTAGTAACATATTGTGGTTGACATTACAAAGACTACAAAGACATGTAAAAGTCATGCCAGTTGCACAGTATTCTCATTATATTTTCTCATTCATGACAATACTGGGTAGAAACCATACACGTGCTCATGTGTAATCAAATATTTATGCAGCATAGTAATTTAGTCTCACATGACATCTCAGAAAGACAAGAAACCATTCTGCATTGTTTGTAATAAAACATTTATACATAAATATTCATTATTGTGTCACATGAGGACCCATACTGAGGAGAAACCATTCTCTGTAGAAAAGCCATTCTCATGCTATGTGTGTAATAAAACATTTACACAGAAAAAAACTGTATTGAATCACATGAGAACCCATACTGGAGAAAAGCCATTCTCATACGGTGTGTGTGTGTGTAATAAAATACTTAAACATACATGTAAACAGGCTTTAGTGGTTCACATAAGGACCCATACTGGGGAGAAACCATTCTCCTGCTATGTGTGTAATAAAACATTTACACAGAAACATACTTTATGGAAACACATGCGGATCCATACTGGAGAAGAGCCATTCTCATGCTCTGTGTGTAATAAATCATTTAGATGGAAATTTACTTTAGTGTATCAGATAAGGACCCATACTGGAGAGAAGCCTTACACATGCTTTGTTTGTGATAAAGCATTTACAGGACAAAATAGTTTAGTGCATCACATGAAGACTCACACAGCAGAGAAACCTGAAGAAGTGCTGTGATAGTATGTATCCTTGTTAACATGTTTATCTGTAAACAGTACTGGTGAAATAATTGAGACAGTTCCGTTCATATGCTAAAGATGAAATTACAGTATGGATTTTGTCTTCTTTTCGGCTGTATCTTATAGAAAATATTCAATCAAAGCAGAAATGTAGTAGGTTCATATAGCATTCGTCTTGTAGTAGCTCATGCAGTCATGTCAGAGACTGGGAAATTAACCCCACCACCGCCAGTTTTCTAATTCCTAAACTGCCAATCACCGCCAGGTTCTACCTCCTTCCAAAAGTCCACAAGAGAAAAACTCAATGGACTAATACCGGGCAGACCTATCATCAGCGGCATAGGCTGCCCAACAGAACTAATAAGTAGTTTAGTCGACGAGCATATCAAAGTGCACGTTACCAAAAGCAAATCCTATGTGAGAGACAACAGACTTCATTAATAAAGTGGAGAGTTATGGACCTACCGCGCCAGGCACCCTTTTTGTCACAATGGACGTCACCTCACTGTACACAAATATCCCAAACAACGAGGGCCTCAGAGCAGTAGCAAAATTCGGCCAGAAACGTACTCCCAGGGGACTTCTCAATAAGAGGCCTCCTCAACCTTCTAGAATGCAACAATTTTTAGTTCAATGGTAACCACTTTCTACAAGTAGGAGGAACCGCCATGGGTAGCAAGGCGGCTTGCACGTATGCATGCATATTTATGGCAGACCTAGAAACAAAACTGCTACAAAAAGCACCATTCCAACCATCTCTATGTTAGATACATTGTACATAGATGACATCTTCATGGTATGGGATCACGGCGCAAGAGCATTGAACACCTTTGTAGACCACATGAATTCAGCTCACCATAGCATCAAATTCACTATGGAATCATCAACAGAACATGTCTCCTTCCTGGACACCATGGTAAGAAATAGTGATGGCCACACGATCACATTTGATCTATACACGAAACCTACAGACACATACGGATATCTCCATTACGATTCAGCACACCCATCCAACTGCAAGGATTCATCTCCATATGGCCAATTCCTGAGACTCGCATGCATCTGTACCGATGTAGATGACTACGACAGGAACAGCCTCGCCCTACTAGGCAACTTCGCCAACAGGGGTTACCCACTTGTGGGTTACCCACACCAGACTCTGGACTCTGCCAGAGCGAAAGCCTGCTCAAAACTCGAGACGATCTCTTGCACCCATCCCCAAAACCACACACAGACATCACACAAGCAAAACCAGTCTTTGTTTGTGAATTCAATAGAACAGGCATCTTCCTCAAACACACCATAAAAAAATACTGGCCAATTCTGGAAGCCAGCAACAGATGCAGAATAGCTGCATTCTTTGGCTTCAGGAGAAACAAAACAATTAAAGACCCCATAGTAAGAGCCAAATTACCTACATCAGACGGGGCACCACCCCACAGAAACCCACTTCTACCTTGCAAAACAAGAAATTGCACCATCTGCCACACCATGCAGAAACAAAGATTCTTCTCAAGCTCTCACACAGGTCTTTCCTATAGATCTAAAATCATTGGCAACTGTCAAACAAGAAACGTGGTATACCTACTCACTTGCTCAGTGTGCAAGAAACAATACGTAGGCGAAACTCTGCATACTCTCAAAATACGCATCCAGGAACACCTGCGTTCCATCACCAATCTCTAAGAACGAGAGATACGATACTCCTGTATCTAGACACTTCAACAGTCCTGGGCCCGGTTTCACGAAACTTCTTAAGTCTAGTAATTTGCTTAGCTCGTAGTTATTTTCTTAAATCACTACAAATGCGTTTCGCGAAAAATCTTACGCTCAAACATACACAATTTTTAAGAAAAGAACGTAATTTGGTATAGAGCAGTCTTAAGTTCAAAACGAGTCAGATAAATATGGTCACCGTGAGAAACAACATTCGACAGAAGGCATGATTCGCCCTGAATATTCAGGGATCGGCAGAATCTGCTTGACATATATTATACACATAAAATACCGTCCCAGTATCATTCATGCCTTTAACCATCCTTTTCAGCCGATTTAGAAAGACCAACAAAGCCATCTAATAAGGCATTTTTAACGTCGTGATCAATGCTATTTTAGCGTTAATGAACAACCGATTATGACATAATAATAGTGAAACGTCACGGGTATAATCAGTCATAGACTGAGCAAGTTCTTGTTACATTTCCCCGACGTTAAAGAGGAGCTTCAACTATGCTACAAATCATGTATTCATGTCTTTCACTGGTATGGTGGCATATGAAATAAACAAACTATACTATAGGCTCTAATAATAATTTTAATGCGTAGCCGATGCCATTGTTACTGATGTAGTCCCGCTGGTTATCGGGGTAATGCTAACCGTGTTAGCCGCACCTTCGCATAAGTAATCATTTCTTACACAAACTTACACGAATCCTTTACTGACAGCAGGCGTCAACAAGCCTCTAATGTCAGGAATGGGCTGCATATATTTATAGTTCATTTTAATGTTATTAAGTTGTTATTAACAAATACATTGGCTATGTTATAATGATTCTGGAGTATAAATATTACAGATGGGTTCACAATCATAGTTTAACGAATTAGTCAATTACATTTGAACATTTTCATTCGTATAAAAACAAATAAATTCTAAAAAAACATCGAACTATATATAGTAGAGTTCCTGTCGGATTAAGTGTCTGGCTTATCCACCATTTTCCCACATCTGTTAGATTTAATTACCCAATCGCAAATCCCCTATCACTTTCATCAGCCTTGACCTTTTTGGCCCCGCACCTACCCCATGCACATGGGTATAACAATTTGGTTGGAGTTCAACAAATGGTTTCAGAGGAGAAAGGGTGATAGAAGGAATGCTTATGATATTTGACCATTTGATCCACAACACATCACACACGCCGTCTAACTAACCACCCCACCCCACCCAACCAGGTGAATGGAATCACGCACATCCCTGATTCATCACACTGTTGCTCTCGAAATATATTGCTGACCACACGATAAACTAGATTGTTCGGTCGATGATGCATCATCGCAAACTCCCACGTCAACCACTTTGAAATTTTGAACTCCAACCCCCCTCCCCACCTCAACCCCCACCACCCCACACACGCACGCACGCACACACACACACCGCCATCTCCACCCCCCTCAGGGAGCGGAGCCATATGTAAATGTCCACTTGCACTACACACTTATATGGTTGAATTCCGTCCAACGGTTTCGGAAGACACGTTACAATCAATTTTTGAGCGCAGACATACGCCTGCCCGCCCACCGCTCAAGCGCACGCACGCACGCATGCACGTGTTACACGGCATAATCTCACTTTTCTTCGAAAAACGTGGTAAGAAATAATGATATATTTTCATTAGATGAGGTGAGAATTGGCGCTTGCATTACAATACTAGTCTGACAAAATGTGTGTTAGCTATCCTACAATTTAGTGAATTAATTTGCTAATCGTGTCTCATTTTTAAAGGCAAGAATTTGTAGATACAGTGCAGTTCCGGATCATCGGCAGTTCCGGGTCAGCGGCAGTTTCGGATCACTATATCTTTGGCCTCTCTCATTGCCTAATCCTGTTTAACTATTCCGTGTACTATGTAGGTTAATATGTATCCGATGTAGCGGTTTGCATTCACACTGCTGGCAGATAGTCCCGAACTGGACGGTGGTGCTACCTGGTGGACAGCGAGATAACATGATGACCATGGTGCTACCTGGGAGACAGTGCAAGAAAATGGTGACGCTAACGCTACCAGGCAGATTTTGACGAAATAGGCTCTGTTCATATAGGGAAACTATAGCGATTTATCGGAAGATAAACCGCCGATTTTGTGGGATTAAATTTCGAGATAAATGATGTATTTATTCCGCTACAAGAGCCAGTTCAATGAGAATGCTAGCCAGTATACCTGATATTTACCTGACAAACTTTGGGAGTCACCCTATGCGCCTCAACTTTGGAGCTAAACCTACATGTATTTCCAATTCTACTTCAATACTAGTTGACTGATGTGAAACTGTTGTTCCTGACGTTAGAGGCCTGAGGCCTGCTGTCAGATGTCCTTTCATTGCATCATTTACGGAAGTGGCTGTATGAGAACAGGGCCTTAGTCATTAATAAAATTCTTTAGAATTGGGCTTACTAGATTTAATATTTTGTTATGTTTTTAAATAACTTCAGTTTATTGAGGACGAAGAAACATAAAAATGTGTGTTTCAATTTTGTCAGATTTCCAGCATTTAATTCATAATAAATCCTCTGTCGCGATTAACCACCCTTATGGTCGATACGGAAACAAGCTCACCTCTCACAGTGGTATGCCGAAAATGCTTCTATAGACAACACATGTTTGTATGTCAATGATATTTCTCATATTCTTATTTTTTGCCTTCTGAAAACATGACAATGGAATAAGACTGTTCGAGCATATTATTTTATAGTCCTCAAACTGACAGTTTAAAGGACTTGATCAGGAGCTATCCAAAGTGATCGGAATTGGCGTGTTCGGTCGACTAACACTATTGTGAAACTCTTTGAATGGTAAAACTCAAATTAAATCATTTTTATATTTGCATGCGGCACAAATGTGCATCATCAAAATCTAATCTGATTAAAAATATTCTATAAATATATAATTGATAGGAACTATTTTTAGGTAGTGATCCAAAACTGCGTGAACAAAATTATAATATATTTATAATAAACAGATTGCTGAAACACCGAGAAGAATTATATGTTTATTTGCAATTGTGTGTTCTACCTGTATTGATTGGTGCGACGTCGTAATGTCTCAATGATAATAAACAGCGCAGCATACGTCATCCGGTAACTGTGAGCGTGTGAGACTATGATGTCATATTTATGACATCACAATGACCTCTGGGATTTTACAACCTCACAAAATGCGAAAAATACCCTGTAATGAAAACTAGGTAATGACGGGTGGTGACCAATATAAATCATATAGAAAAAGCGTCCCCTGACTGAAAGCACCTGTTTATCAGAGCCGTGGTAAAACTCGGATTTGCGTCATAGTATAGGCTTGTACCCGACTCCCCGTCTTTTCTCTTGCGATTCCTTGCTTAAGAGTTTGCTAAGCTAAGCAAATCACGTTTTGAGCTTAGCGCGTTTCGAGAAACACCTTAAGATTTTTTGCCCAGCTCAGCAAATTTGTTTTGCTTAAGTTATAAAACTTAAGAAGTTTCGTGAAACCGGGCCCAGGACATTCCAGAATTAACATGCAATTCAGAATAATACAGGTGCTCTCCTCAGACCCCGAGGACGAAACCTCCACTAAATGGAGGAAACAAGGAATGCCACTGGATACACCACCTCCACACAATGGAGCCCATAGGCATCAACCTAGCAGGGTAAGGATCACCCATTTCCCTGGGTCAACTCGCTCACAAAAAATGGATAGACCCAGTATGTTGTTATTATCCTTTAATTTACAGGTGACCCCCGGCCCATTCTTTCAATCAGATTGATTAAAAAACCAGCACCCTTTATGACGTCAGCACGGTCGCCATACGATGTCACCACAATGACATCATAAATGTAGTCATCACCTTCTTTTATTATCAATTCCTTCTCTTGTTAAAAGTTCTTCATAGTACGATGGCAGAATTTTACTGCACCGAATGCGACATGGTCTACATGCACAAATGTAGTTTAACCAGGCACCTGTGTATTGCTCATGTAACACTCCCAGCCTGGACATGGGAATGGTGCCTGGCACCGATCAAAAGAATGGACTACATGTGGAAGCATTTGGCCAGACACGGGCTAGAAGAAACGCACATAACAGTCCTGATGGCCAAGGCCCACGACGTTGAAATTACGGGTTAAATTTGTGGACCCGGGGCAACCCCTGGTCAAACCCAGACGCTGTGACCGGTATGATTATACAGGGAAGACCAAGGTTAGTTATTCGAGCAAGACAGACTGGAAGCTACCGAGAGCAATGCAAAAACTCTTGCATCCTAGACTTCCAGGTTACAAAATTCCGAAGATAAATACTACAGAAGACAGAGACATTCTGTGGGAAAATGAGGACCACGAAACCATGAACACTATCCTTTCAAATCTCTGTTCAGAATTCACGTTACCAGCCACAATTTCCAGCGGGGCAGTTGAGTCCTCACGGTGGTCACTCAACAAAACTACCTCCACCAACACCTTAGAAATATCGAGCCCCACGAATGCAGACCAACCGAGGGCCGCAGAAACATTAGAAGCACACAAGACGCATTTTTATGGAACGTTTCAAATCGGATTTGCTTCCTGACATCCAGCCAACTAACCTAACAGCAACGCCACACACATTCAATAACACCTCCACAACACTTGCACCCACTCTACACCACCATACCATTCCATGCCTCACTCACCACTAGCCGGCACCAGCAGGACATGCCAAGAACTATTTAATTTGAACTCTTTCATGACACCAACCAGTGATGAAGACACCATGAACACGCACTCACCACACAAGACACCACCACAGATAAACGAAGTTGAGAGAAGAAACCAGGACATACTAATCTGTCAACTCTGCCCGGAACATAAATTCAACATCAACTGTTTCCATTGCAGCATTACAATACAGTCTGAGAACACCAAGGCACCTGACCCAAAGTGGGATGGTATACTTTCACTAATTAAAGAAATGAGCTGCCATATAGACTGGAACCTGCTACACATGCACTAGGTGGACAACGAAAAAATGTGCTCACGTTTCAAATTTCAAAAAAATCATCGACAAAGTTTTGTCTTTTTCTTTAATACTTGTTTTCAACACTTCACTGTTCCACACCATTATTTATTCACAAGAAATGACAAAGAACAAGGTCAATACTCACCAGCATGTGTTGTTCTCCTTTTATATGTATTATTTTTTACAATCTGTATTCAAGTCCTATTTCAGACACACACACATATACATATATTCCTCCTTCCCCGCCCAGATATCCTCCACATCTGGTTTCTGCCGCCATCTTCGCACTAAACTTAGACGCTTTTAGCATACATAGGACATGGGTCATCAACACAAAAAAGGCGTCCAGTTGAACCAGTAAACCCCATCCTGAATGCCCATATTTGGGAGTTTACCGGCCAAACCACAGGTTGAGCCCCATGGGCGTATAAAAGGGACTGAAAAAACAGTCTTGGACCATTCAGACTTGGATTTACAAAAATATCCATGCATCAGGCTTTCTTACTCGTTTTCTTATCTTCCTGATTATGTTGTTATTATCATGTTTGACTAATAGTAATAACTAGAACACACTTGCAGAATTATCTGTAAATCAGAGTGCTCTGTAGAAAGTGAAGCCTGGTAATGGTGGCACCATCAATGTGTGCATAGCATTGGTAGTATAACTTATCTGGGTAGGCACATGATACACTTTCTGTGCAATTTACCAAGTTTTCTGATGCCAATATTTGTTGCAACATTTTGATACCATATTATTCAAGGTATACCTTGAATAATATGCCATTTTCAGGAGGAACTGGTTTCATTTATTTCTGGAAAGAATTTAACAGTGAGTAGTAATATTTGTTATTGACGAAGATTATCATATTCATCAAAATAGCGATTTGCTGTGTTGATCCATCTATCTCTCTGTCTATCCATACTTCTGTACATCCAATCTCGCTTAAGGTTTTGGTTTAGCTCCACATATTGTCTTATGTTTCTGGGTGGATTCACGCTTTTATGACTAAGCTTGGGCACATGCTTACCTATAACAAGTGGATGCAGCAAAGTGATATTGAAGTCATTAGATCAAAGGTCAAGCTCATCTGATGGCATCCAGTCTTAATGTGTAAGTTTTGGTTTATCTCCGTGTATTGTGTTATGTCTCGGCCAGCAGCCATATTGGATTGTGGCCAATTTTTAGAAATATCTCTTACACAGCTTGGGGCATCGATTCGAACTTCGTGAAATATGATCTAGGGGTAGAGCTTTGTTCAAGGGAACTTGATTGGTCAAATAGTTCGTTGGCCATCTTGGATGAGCTAGTTTTCACGAAAACAACTTCTTCCCCAGAACCGCTGAATGGATCTGACCGAAATTTGGCAGATATGATTAGGGCCGAAACTCCATTAAAATTTGTCCATGGAAAGTTGATGTGTAAAAAAAACACATGTCCGCCATGAATCAATCAAAATTTAGTGTTGTTGGTGGACATCGTGTATTTCTTGCAAATTTATGAGAAAATCATAAAAAGACTACTTATTAAACACTGGGCCAATTTTAATAAAACTTGGCTAAAACTTCACAGAAATTTGATTGGTAAATTTTGTGTGTGTTCATCTTTGGCTCGGTTGTGCAAGTGGCCAGTTATTCCAGGTGAGCGATAGAGGCCCCATTGGCCTCTTGTTTTTATTGCATAAAATATTTCACGGCCTACGTTTTAATTACTCTTTAATGCCATCTGTCATGAAAATTAAACCGACCGAGGGAGTCGACACGTCGAGTTTACAAGGGTCGACTTAAAATCTTTGGAGAATGGTGTTCAAACCATGGTTTCTTGCCCGATTCCCCAGGTATTAGATTTTTTATCATATTTTTCCGATTCTTTACAACTATCAGCTAACACCATTAGGGGTTTTAGATTTTCCATGGCTTCTTTCCTTCCTTAATGCTGATATCAAGGATTCTCAATGGTTTTATTAGAGGTTTGGGCAATATTCGTCCTCCAGTGGCTAAGACTTTGTCTTCCTGGAATTTGGTCTTCTTTATTCTAGTATTGACAGGTCTCCATTTGGAACCAATTGGATCTATCAGTCTCAAACTATTGACTCTTAAGGCTGTTTTTCCTTGTTGCCGCTGCTTCAGCTAGAAGATCCGAAATTCATGCTCTTTTGACAGAAAAAGACAGTTATTATTACACCACAAAAACATCCATTACTGTTCAATCACTACTTGCTAAATCAATTATCTGCATTTAGCTACCATAATAAGATTTTTATGCTTGCATACACTCCTCCCCATGCCTATTCCTATAAATATGGACCCTCAACCAGGCTACTGGTTAGGTCCTTCTCCAGTATATTAACTGATATAGACTGGCACCAGTCTGTACTCACTCCATAGTGACGCCTGTCACTAAGCGCGCTTGCGCATGCGCACTGGAGCCCAAATAGGAAACGGATTCACTTTTCAATTATTCTGCAAGCTGAACAACGGCACAAATATTATCAGAAATTTTTTTTATAGCTTTGCGCTGTCAGCTTACACTTGAAGGACTTCCTCACGCTAAGATATGCCTATTATGAAGTCTATCCTCCCAAAATTATGTTTTTGGAAGTATTTCGTGGTTATATTGAACTTTATAACTATGTATATAAATGTTACCGGTTTTCGTGGTAACAACTTTAACATGCCTAAGTTATCATCATATAAAAACACTCTATTACTCCAGTGAGCCCTTAATCACTTTCAGTTAAAAGAAAAAAATAGTGCTTTACAAGGAATTACATTTATTTCCCTATGATAGGAAACAATCTTGAATTTTGAAAGGCGTTTGCATGTTTCTAGACTCCTTTTATCGAAATTCCAAGCTGTATGCTTCTTTCGTAATCTTTTTTCGTTTTTTAAGTCTGTTTTATCGACCGAAAAATCAAGTGCACGTCCTCAATCTGTGAACGAGTTCACTCTGTGGAGTATGGAGGACATTTCTGTTTTAAGTGCACTCCGTGTACCCCCACATCAATGTGCGGGTTTTGTATAGGGTGGTCTGCGTTCGTATCTAAGTTTCTTTAAGGATTATTCGTCCTTACAGCACTGCCCTATGGTCATCCTTCCCCTTACTCCGTTGATAGTAGACAAAAGCTGTGTCTTTTGCAATATTATAATATGTCTAATCCAGCAGCAACAGAGGAGGGGGGGGGGTTCGGCGAATTCGGAAGCAGTGATAGCTTTACTTGCGAGATTTGAATCCTTCGCTGCAGTTTTGACTAAATCTTTAGACGAAAGAATATCTTCTGCCATCATGGAGGCCAAGAAACCGGAAGTTTCTTCTGATTCAGACGATAGCCCGAGGGCTAGCGGGCGTTCCCGCAAATGGGGGAAACCGATTCCTCTAACATCAATGCAAGTATTCAGGTTTCCTAAGCAGAAGTCTAGAGCGACTAAGCTCTCGAAGGTGGGCTCGTGTAGTTCACCGGGTCAAACCCACATTAGACTTGAGGGTGACGGGCATAACCCTCAAGCAGTGGTGGCGGAGGCAGGAAGCTGACGTCCATAAGCCTGGTGCTTATGCTAATGCCAAAAGTTTTCGGTCATACTAGTCAAGATTCTTCATAGGTCGCCTATAGCTATAGTCCGCAATCTAGTTTTGATAGTTCTTCCGGTTCCGTTGGGGTGGATTCGGGTCCGCGGGACTCGGGTTTACTTCCGTTTTCCGGTGCTACTTCCGTTCCATCCATTTCCGGTTCGTCTTCCGGTTTTGCAGGACATCCGGGTCTTCAAGATCCAGTTCTTACTTACGTTCCGACTGTTTCCGGTATGACTAATAAGCTCTTCCGACTTCTGCTTCCTGTTGGGACGTACTTCCGGGCTAGTGAATGAATTAAGAATAAAGAGCAATTAATTAGAGCAAATAAGCTCTCGAAGGTGGGCTCGTGTAGTTCACCGGGTCAAACCCACATTAGACTTGAGGGTGACGGGCATAACCCTCAAGCAGTGGTGGCAGAGGCGGGAAGCTGATGTCCATAAGCCTGGTGCTTATGCTAATGCCAATGTCTTAGATCAGTTGTAGTGGATTCAGGTCCTCAGGACAGGGGTTACTTCCGTTTCTGGATCTACCTCCGTTTTTTCCATATCCGGCCTGACTTCCGGTTTGCGTATTTCCGGTTCCTATGCTTATTCTGGGTTTTTTAATGTACATCCGGGTTCAGTTTCCGGTTGAATTCTTCCATTTTGTGCATTTCCGTTTCCTATTTTTTACACTTCCGGATTCGTACATCCGGGGATAGGGTCATTACCGGTTTTCATGGTGTTCTATGATTAACTTCCGGTTCTGTCTTACTTTTTTGGATTTCCGGTGATAGCTCTTACTGAGATTCCAGGTTTGTCTTTCCTAGGATCTAGTCATCATTTTGTCCAAGAGTTAGTCTTATTTCAGTAAGTGCTTTTAAAATCGGAATGTTTAGTCGCTGAAAATATTAATTCCGAGACATTGCCAGTCTTGAAGTCTCTCTTGGAATTGTAGATATTCAGCATTTATTCTTTTATCAGTGAAACATTTCAACGTAATTAAAGACTCTTCCGACTGGTTGCCGGATGGTTTTTTGTTGCAGTCGATAAGTCAGTCTGTATTCTACGCATTATCGCTAGATGTCGCAATTAAAATTAACTTATAATTTCATCCAACTTTAGATGACCAGTTGTCTCCTGGCCGTTCAGCCTTTTTTCACGTTCTTTTTTCCTCTTATGTCGGCAGGTTGACATATTTATTTTAACCAAGGGAATTAATTTCTTGAGGAAAATTCCTGTTTATAGCGTAGTTCTTAGTCTAATTCTGACAGGCGCTGAAAGGAATAGATTCAGTAGTGGATTCATAGGGAAGAGAATGGCTCTAAGATTAATGATTACAAGAGCATGAAACCGCTGAGAATAGAGAAATAAAATTATGGTGAAGGAAGAAGGAATAAAAGCCGAGTTTTTTCTTCTGCCTTGTCATGGTTTAGGTGTCTTTTTGCTTAGATTTTATATCGCCTCTGTTTTTCAGCGTTTTGTTTCGTGCTTTATCCCGTAGTGTTTAATCATAATCTAGTATTAGTGTTTTGTGTATTTAACATCCAGCTGTTTCCGGGATTCATTATCATTCTGTCAATCATTCCTTTTTATTAGCATATCAAACTCAATGACTTCCGTCTTTACAAGATGATAATATTGGTTCTAAGTCTTTAACAAGAGGCCCAAGGGGCCTGTGTCGCTCACCTGGAACATTTACAACTCAATTAATCTTTATGGAGTTTTACTTCAATCAGTGCCACTTCCAATGACTTTCAGTCAAAATGGTTGATTTTGCAAAGGTTCTTTTGAACAATATTTGAGCAAAAATAGAAGACATCAGTACTAACAACAGAAATTGATGACATGCAGTCAAACTTGTATTAAGACACCACTCAAGTGAGAATCAGAAGACAGTCTCTTATGGTAGCTGGTTTCTTAACCCTTTAATGGTCATGATTTTTCAGTAAAACAAAACTTTCAGGTTATGTCTATTTGCAGGCCAAGATATGGAGCATTTTGAAAATGTATCAATGGAATGACTGGCTCGATTATCGAGCCAGTCATTCCAGTGGTAAATTTTCAAAAATACTCATGCTGGCCTGCAAATCGACATTCCTCAAGGCCACTGCAGAGGCAGGTTTTCGCTGGTTTGACCATTAAAGGGCTAATAAAGTTTCAAATACATTGCTTAATTGCATTTAGCAAATGAAGAAAATAGTCTTTAAGGCAGGTGGTCTCAACCCGTTCACCCATAAATCCCGGAAAAAGTATATTCTTTATGATATAAAACTTATTTTGTTGAATATTTTGAAATTAATTTGATGCGAAGCCGTTGTGCCTTAGGCAACATTGGCTTTCCGTTAAACTAATTTAAGAAGGGTTAATACAGATGGTCTTTATAGCAGGTTCAACTGAGTATATTCCAAACCATCCTTTTAACACGTGTACATCTTGCTGAATGGCCAAGTTCGCGATGCTGCAGTTTATTTTAAAAATAATTTGATAGCTGACTTAGGCAGCAACAACTTTCAATGAATCAAATACATTTCAAAGTATTTTAACAGTATAGGTATCAGAGTACACAATACATATCTTAAATATTTAGGCAGCAGTTGCAGGGAAAAGGTTAACCTGTTAATTTAGTTTTTATCTATTATGGTAATAAAAGCTGTCATATGCCAATGGATGGTGGAAATAAAACTCCAATTGCACATTAATTAACCATTTAACCATTGAATTTAAGAAAAGTTCAATTTTCTCATAGAAAATGTCTATTTGTAGACCAAGACTATTTTTGAAAATTTACCACTGGAATGACTGGCTCGTTACAAAGAGTCCGTCATTCCAATGGTAAAATTTTCAAAAATAGTCTTCATTTGGTCTGCAAATGGACATTTCTCAAGACCACTGCCGAAGCCGTTTTTGGCTGATATGATGGCTAAAGGGTTAACCGTTTTCCTAACCTACCAAAATAGGTAAGATATTGTGTCCTCTGATATCGATACTCAGGTGAGCTAATAATAATAAATTGATAAGAAGCGAATCTTATTAACGCATTTAACTGGAAATAATGTGCTAAGCTGTTGCTTAACAGCTGTTGTGTAAGCTGTTGCTGTCAATTGTATAACAGCAACAGCACTGTCTATGACAGCAATGGTCTTCAGCAATGGTGTTTACAAACTGTACACCAGCCTTTCTAATACTGGCTTTGTAACAATTAATCTCTAGACATTGGTGTGACAAGGGTTGAATAGTCATGCTGAAAACTGTTTCTGCACTTGACAGTGACAGACATCATCAGCAAAACCATTTTCAAAATGTCCGTCACCATGCTACATGCTATCCAACAAAACTTGTGAATAACGCAATACTCAACTAAATTCATTGCTAGAATTAATTGGCTTTAACCCTTTAACCCTCAAATTTATTCAAGACAATTTAAATTTTCTCAAAGAAAATGTCCACTTGCAGACCAAGAGAAGACTATTTTTGAAAATTTATCACTGGAATGACTGGCTCGGTTATCGAGCCAGTCATTCCAGTGGTAAATTTTCAAAAACCGTCTTCTTTTAGTCGGCAAATGGACATTTCTCACGACCACTGCAAAAGCCGTTTTTGGCTGATATGAGTGTTAAAGGGTTAATGATGAATTAATTAAATAAATCTTTTAGAATCGGTATGTGAATATGGTACACTCATCAGCTCACTACCTCACAGGGTATTAATTTCATTTCAATCCTGAGAATTAGAGTTGTGGTTTTAAATTACAAGATTAAATGTTTTCCTATGCTGGCTAAATATCTAAGATATGTATTGTGTATGCTGACATATATGACTTTGAATATTTTGATATTTATTTGACAGAAAGTTGTTGCATTCTAAGGCAGCAATGACTTTCAGTCAAATTATTATTTTGAACTAGTGAACAACTGCTGCTAAGTGAGTTTTGTCACTCTGTCAAATGATTACAAGGGTTTTAGAATGCAGCTAAACATGCTATAAAGACCACCTGTACTAAATGCCAATTTTACTACATGCCGCCAAACCGTTTATCTGATAGATTCAGAAATGCCATGGTTGAAATCAGCATACTCATAACCCTGTACTAAACAAATTTTTGCTTCAAAATCCATCAAATAAAAAAATCCAATATGGCCGCCAAACATGCTGTATTTTGATTGGCCCACTGCGGCCATGTTTTTTTAATGGATCAACTTCCCTTGAATAAACTTTAATGGCCCTTAATCCCTAATTAGATCTGCCAAATTTCGATCCCTTCAGCGGTTCTGGAGAAGCTGTTTTGGCTAAAACTAGGTCAACCAAAATGGCCGCCGAACCATTTGACCAATCAAGTTCCCTTGAACAAACTTGGTTCAGCTCTTTCCCTAGATAATATTTCATGGGGTTTGTTTCAATCCACCAAGCGGTTTCGGAGATTTTTAAAGACGTTTTAAAAAATCGGCCAAAAATCAAGATGGCCACCGGCCAAATTGGCCGATTGGCTTCGTTTGAACAAATTTGAATCTCTACAACATAAGGATGCTTCCTGCCAAATATAATTGAAATCGTCCAATAAGTTCTCGAAAAGTAGACATTTTAAATTTCCCATTGCTTTAGTATGGGAGCTTTTGGCGGGGAAAATGATCCAAGATGGCCACTGGAATGACTGACTCGTTTATGGCGCCAGTCATTCCAGTGGTAAGATTTAAAAAAATACTCTTCATAGTCTGCAAACGGGCATTTCTCGAGACCACTGGAGACGCTTTTTGGATTGTTAAAGGGCCATATGCTTTACTGTGAGAAAATTAAAAAAGACCAATAACCGATTTAACTGAGTGGCCACCTTAACCCTATTTTAGAAAATTTACCACTGGAATGACTGGCGCCATAAACGAGCCAGTCAATCCAGTGTTAAATTAAAAAAAAAAAATAACCACGGGCAACGTCACAGATTTTACGCGCACAGATAAGTGAATTCACCGGGAAACAAATGATACGGATACTTGTAAATTTTAAAATTTTTTCTTCTTTTGGTCTGCAAATGGACATTTTCCAAGAGAATTAAAATTTTCTTGAACGAATTTAAGGCTTAAAAGGTTAAATAAGATTCACAAATCATATTTCTGTATATACGTTCTGAACTCTACTATGTAAATGCTTGTTCCCGTGAAGTTTGATTCAGGTCAGCCCAACAGTTTATGATTTTTTTACAACAATTTTCTGGACATTTTCGGCAATTAAAGATGGCTACTGAAAATATTGCCCAATCAAATTTTGTATATTGGGGTTCTCAAGCCTACATGTACCACTGTTGTGACCTGAGGGCTCTTCCAGCCAAGTCTTGTTCAGATCAGCCCAACAGCATCGTACTAACATACGTCCACTCACATAGCTACGCTGTTTGAGGCCGTACTTGCAGACCTGTGATTTCTCGTTATGTGAAGTAACATTACGCTAGTGGGTTGGAGGTAGCCAATCAGATTTCTTCCTACTTCACAGGATAAGCGAGAATTCGTCTGGTGTCCTAATTTACAATCACAAAAACAACGGCGATCTGGAAAGAGACATTTGCACAAGTTTGCAATAGTTTTGCTCTAAACAAGTTATCTGAGAAATGTGTAGATTGGTTTTCGGTAACAAAAACGGCTAGTTTGGTTTACGCACATGTGTGAATTTGTCTACTTCCTAATTTCTTATCGAGTAATCTCATTGGCGCAAGTTGACTGACCACAGTTCATTAATATGTATGAAGCTTCGTAAACTTAGCATAAACATCAAAGGCGTGCAAGCACGGTACTCGATACAGGAACGTAGTGGGAGGGTGAGGATCGTGCAACAGGACAATGGCCCAACGGTTGATGAGGCAGTCTTTCATGTTCTGACGCGGCCATCCGGCCCAGTTGTTCTAGGCAAGTTTGAATAAAATCCTCTGACCGCTTAACCATTTAACACTTATAAGCCAAAAACGGCTTCTGAAGTGGTCTTGAGAAATGTCCATTTGCAGACCAAAAGACCATTTTTGAAATTTTTGATAACCGAGCCAGTCATTCCAGTGTAAATTTTCAAAAATAGTCCTCTTAATCTGCAAATGCAGTCATTTTCTATAAGAAAATTGAAAATTTCAGCATAGAACTTCTGAGGCCTATCCTCATAGAATCCTTCTAGCCAAGTTTGACAAAAGTAATTATTTCAAAGAAAAGGTTGACTGGCAGATGGCTGATTGACAGTTGCCATGGTATTTATAAAATCACTTCCCCTTCCCGGTTTAACCCTTTCATGCTGAAACTTGCCAAAGAATGCATATGTAGTGCTCTTGATGAATGCCCATTTGCAGGCCAAGAGAAGACTGAAAATGTAGCACAGAAATGACTGGCCCGGTAAATGAGCCAGCCATTCTAGCAGTAAATTTTCAAAAATAGTCTTCTCTTGGCCTGCAAATGGGCACTCAATAAGAAAAGGTGATTTTTTGACAAAATTTAGTCATTAAAATGAATGTAGGGTACCAGATTTGACAAATTTTCACCAATTTTCACCCATTCACCAATTCGCTTTTGAGAATAATTTTCATGGTTGGCTAATAAAATGTCAAAATAGGCTCTAATTCACTGGCTAATGATTTTACATGTATGTTGGTAGGTCAGTTCCTCTTAAACCATGATGACATCTAATTCTATCCAATATTTTATATGACCTGCTGGTCATCTCTTACATGGTTATTAGTCTGGTTATTAGATTGATAGGTTATTGGTCAGGCTAAGAAAGTCCAGATTTGGCTAATGAAATCCCAAAATAGGCTAATTCACTGCCTAATGATTTCAAATCAGTAGGTCGGTCCCTGATTTTACATTCATTAACCCTTTAACTAGTGGAGTTCCAGTGTCTCAATTTCTCGACAACTACATGTATACAGGAAAGCTGTTGAATATTTCAAATCTAATTCAATTGAATTGAGACAATCAAGTCAAATCAGTTCAAAAATATTCAATAGCTTACCTGTATAGTTTTCTGGAAATTGAAATCCCAACGCGAGCGAGGTGTGAGTGGAGATTAGATAGTGATGGGTGGGGCATAGCCAAAACGGGAAAGTTGCATTTTGTATCTAGATTGGAAGGCCATCGCACCAATCTGTTGCATATTATGAAACTATAAAGCTGACTGAAAGCTGTAATGCTGCCTAAAACACCTATGGCTTCCAATCACATTATTTTCAAAATACACAAAAGTTTTCCTGTATGCATTATTTGTCTCCTTCTTTTCGTTCGCTGATCATACCACCAGTCCTGTAAGTGACTATCGACATGATCATAAGCGTTAAGTGCGTGGATCCATGGTTTATTAGAGTGCGCCGTGCGCCCTGGAACCTCCGTCTTCAGCACTCGAGGTTTCTGTTAGGGTTACCTCACCCTTACCTCCTTTAGTCGCCTCTTACGACACGCCGAGGATACAGAAGGTGTATTATAAGCCCCACCTACAGGGCGAGGGTTTGCATTATTTGTGTTACACAAATTAACAAGAGGCCAAATGGCCCTGTATCGCTCACCTGGACCATAGGTATTTCAACTAGAATGGTCATTAACAATAAGTAGAACTCTAATGAGTTGAGCAGACTTGTAACAAGAAAATAGAGGCCATGTTTCTTTATGTGTATCAACTTCTCTTGAACAAACTTTAATGGCCCTTAGTCATCAATTTCATATCTTCTAAATTTCAGTCCAATCCGTTCTGTGGCTCTGGAGACAAAGTTGCTTTCATGAAAACCAGGCCATTCAAGATGGCTGCCCAACCATTTGGCAAATTAATTTCCCTTGAACAAACTTGGTTCAGCCCGTGCCCTAAATGATATTTTATCTTTTGAATCAATCATTCAAACAGTTTCGGCGAAGATTTTTAAAGACATTTTTTAGAATCGACCAAAATCCAAGATGGCCACCATGCAAATTGGCCAATCGGCTTTGTTTGAACAAACATGGACCTCTATATGCCCTAAGAATGCTTCCTGCCAAATATACTTGAAATCAGTCCAGTGGTTATCAAGAAAACATTTTAAATTTCCCATTGCTTAAGTATGGGAGTTTTTGGCAGGAAAAAGATCCAAGATGGCTGCCAAACCGTTTATCTGACAGTTTCAAAAATGGCAAATATAAAATCAGAATACCCACAACCGCAACCATATACAAAACCAATTTCGGCCTCAAAATCCCTCAAATAAAAAATCCAATATGGCCGCCAAGCATGCTATATTTTGATTGGCCACGGCAGCCAAGTTTTTTACCGATTTCCCTTCCTTGAACAAACTTTAATGGCCCTTAGTCTTTAATCATATCTCCCCAATTTCAGCCTGATCATTTCAGTGGTTCTAGAGAAGAGGTTTTTGGGAAAATTAGGTCATCCAAAATGGTCACAGAACCATTTGGTCAATCAAGTCCTCTTGAACAAACATGGCTTACCTCTTGCCCAAGATGATGTTTCATGAGTTGAATCGATTCCCCCAGCGGTTTCAGAAAAGATTTTTAAAGATGTTTCCTAAAATCAGCCAAAATCCTAGATGGCCAACGGACAAATTGGCTGATCGGCTTCATTTGAACAAACTTGAATCTCTATGCCCTAAAGATGCTTCCTGCCAAATATAATTGAAATCGGCCCAGTAGTTCGCGAGAAGACATTTTAAATTTCGCATTGCTTTAGTATGGGACCCTTTGGCAGGAAAATAATCCAAGATGGCCAACAAATCATTTATCCGACAGTTTCGAAAATGGCAAATATGAGCTCAGAATAGCCAAAAACATATATAAAACCTATTTCGGCCTCAAAATCCATAAAAAAAAATCCAATATGTCCGCCAAACATGCTACATTTTGATTGACCTACGGCAGCCATGTTTTTTGACGGATCAACTTCCCTTGAACAAACTTTAATGGTGCTTAGTCCCTAATCATATCTCCCAAATATGGGTCTGATCCCTTCAGCGGTTCTGGAGGTCATTTTCAGGAAAACTAGGTCATCCAACATAGCCGCCGAACCATTTGGTCAATCAAGTCCTCTTGAACAAACTTGGCTTACCTCTTGCCCTAGATGATGTTTCATGAGTTTTGAATTGATTTCCCAAGTGGTTTCGGAGAAGATTTTTAAAGACGTTTCCTAAAATCGGCCGAAATCCAAAATGGCCACCGGCCATATTGGCCAATCGGCTTCATTTGAACAAACTTGGATCCCTATGCGCTAAAGATGCTTCCTGCCAAATATAATTGAAATTGTCCTAGTGCTTCTTGAGAAGTCGTTTAAAGGAAAAGTTGGCGGACGACGGATGGTCGCCATGGCATAAGCTCACTTGGCCTTTCAGGCCAGGTGAGCTAAAAAGGTAAATTGGCAATTATTACGATCTGTTAAATTTATGATAATCTTCCATTTTCAGTCAGAATAACAAAAAATATAATTTCTGTGAATAATTTACATTTCGTCTCTGGTTAATTCAAAGATGGTGACTAGCGTTGTGAAAGACTGGTTCATCGTGACTGTTTCTTTGACAAATTGGCTAAATAAGCACCCATCGTGTTTTGCGCAGCATCACTTCTAATGATTCCCAAAAATCTTTCTATGTCTTGTTCTCGCCCAGCTATAAATCTTTCTCGTATTTCCTGTCGTACGTAGTCCTTAGTCTTCTGACGTGCCGGTGCTGGGAACAGAATATAACATTATTACAAGCATGCTTCAGTAGAGCCTAACACAGGGTTATAATTCTAACCGTATTCCTCCTAATAAGCCTATGTTCTAATAGAAGACATACCCTAAATTTTGACTTATCAGCTCCAACGAGTTCTTTGACCAAATTTATCTACAAACCAAGTGGTCCAATTTGTGTATTCATCTTGTAATGTAAGCAACATAAAATGATCCCAATCAGAAACAAGATGAAAGACAAAAATTGCTTAAAGGACCGAGAAGTGATATTAGACAGATCGCTTCTTATGAAGGTGAGCCGCTGGCTCTTTTGTGATTGGAGGCATGTTGTTCACGCAACATCTCATATGCTACCGGGAGTTTGAGACAGGGAAGGGTTACATTGCATTGATCTAACTCTTCCTTGTCGAAATCAACGCCTATCAATGCGCAATAAGTTATTAAACCGGTACCTATTGTTCGGATCGGATCTAAATAAAGTACAACACTGGGTCACCATCACTCAATAATAATATATATAGCAATTTCCGAGCTCCGAGTCCAGGATATTTATATCTGAGTACTCGCTCTAAATATCGTTGATATACATGTATCAGTCTGACTAGTTGCACTGTCAAAGCCATGGAAAGAATCCTCAACCAGAGACTTCTTCGACATCTTGAAAGCAACAATCTCTTAGCTGATCAACAAAATGGCTTCAGAAAGTGTAGATCTACTGAGGATCAAACAACATATCTGACACAGTCTATTGAGGAGGCGTTCCAACAGAAAAAGCATACCATCACTGTGTGGGTTGATCTGCAGAAGGCATTTGATAAAGTATGGAAACATGGACTCCTCCAAAAGCTCAGGGCCAGTGATATTTCTGGAAAAATGTACATCTGGATATGCCAGTATCTCCACAACCGAAAGGCATCAGTACAGCTGAATGGGATGAGCAGCAAGAAAGTTCTGCTACGACATGGTGTACCTCGGGGTGGTGTAGTCTCTCCCACCCTCTTCACAATATTCATCAATGACCTGGTGAAGAACCTTCCAATGGGAGTCCGAGCTGCATTGTATGCTGATGATCTTGTGATGTGGAGCAGCGAGGAGTATGTGTCAACAGCCAATTACCGCATGCAACTCGCAATTGATCACCTCAATTCATGGGTTACAAGATGGTTTGTCCAGATCAACAAAGAGAAGACAGTCGCAACTTTATTCACACTATCCACTAAAAAGGAATCCAAGACAAGTCTGAAATTTGCTGACTCAGTTCTGCACTTTCAGGATGAAGTAACTTATCTTGGTCTGATATTTGACTAAAGACTAACCTGGAAGGCGCAAATCAGAAAAGCAGAAGGTATAGCCACGCGAAGACTGGCAGTTATGCGGAAGTTCTCTGGAACAAAATGGGGAGCTAACATGAAAATTCTGAAACAGGTTTGCTCTGGATAAGTTAGGCCAATCATCGAATACTGCTCATCATCATGGATGACAGTTGCTACAAGCACCCTTCAGACATTGGATATGGTACAAAATCAGGCTCTTCGTATCAAACAGGGTCTATGAAGACCACTCCAATAGCAGCGATGGAAGAACTTACCTATATCCAGCCACTCCAGCAGAGACGAGAAATCAAGGCCAAGATTCAATACGAGAAATTCAAATTGATGCCTCACCATCCCATGCATATGCTGACTCACCAAATGTCTAGAGGAAGGGTCAAAAGGAATAATTTCTTATTAACTTCAAAGAAAATTGAAAGAAACAGAGTCAGACATCTTCCCCAGATGTAGAAAGGTAACTGCTATCCCTGAGAGGGAACTGTGGAAAGCTTCTGAAATAGAAAACACAATTTCAATCTGGCTCTCGATTCCAGGGATTGAAAGCAAGGGAGATCAAGCAGAGGTGACAAACAAAGTTCTTGCATTGAGTCATATTGCAGAAAACTACCCTGAGGAAGAGTTGATACATGTTTATACAGATGGATCAGCTATCCAGGCTGTCAAGAATGGAGGGGCAGGTGCTCACATTCAGTTTCCATGTGGAGATATAATAGACTCATGCTTGCCAACAGGGAAGCATTGTAGCAATTACACTGCAGAAATCCAGGCACTGATCTTAGCTAGCCAAATGCTGATACAACGAAAAACCAGAAATGAAAATATTGTCTTCCTGAGATACTCCTAATCAGCGCTCCAGGCGCTGGAGAGTGGAAAGGAAAGTACAGATTTAATTCCTGATGATCTTAGGCAACTGGCTAAGGAGAACAATGACAACTTACAGTGGATCCCCTCGCATTGTGGCATATTAGGCAATGACAAAGCTGATCAACTGGCTAAGGAAGGGTCAAATAAAGAACAATTCAACCGTGAGGTTGACTTTGAAGAACTGAAGCATATCATTAAGGCCGCAAGAACCACCAGCAGGCAGCATAATGATGCAATGCACAGCCTCAGTAGGGAGGATCAGACATGTATCTTCAGATTGAGGACTGGTCACAATCGTCTCAATGCACATCTTCACCGTCTCAAGATTACAGATTCTGCACTTTGTGAGTGTCAGCAGGCAGAAGAAACAGCAGAACATCTCTTGCAGCACTGCCAGCGATATGAACAGGCTAGAAGCTTCTGGCCTATTGAAGTATCTTTTGAAGAGAAGATCAGAGGAGACGGAGACAGTTTGGTGACCACTTCAGCTTTCATGCACCAAATAAGGAAAACGGTCTAAGATTACTGTCATGAGAAAAATGAACGCAGAAGAAAAAAACTTGGGTGAGGTTTCCCATGGGGTCCTGAAGATGTGTGCTAAATTTGGGGTAAAAAGACTCAAGGTCAAGGCCATGGTGACCAGATTAAGAAGTTATTTTGAACACTTCAGGCAGGAGTTCTCAAAATAACTCTGGTCCTACTTAAGCGATCTTGACCAGGCTTGCGTGGACCGTTATTCACGGGGTCCCGAAGATGTGAGAAATTTTAGGTACAAAGGTCAAGGTCACAGTACCAGATTAAAAATAAATATCTTGATGAAGATTTTGAAAATAATTTCTTAAAAAGACACTCAAAATAATTGGTTCTACTGGAGACCTTGACCAGACTTGGATGGAAAATTGTCCGTGAGGTCCCAAAGTTTGTGATAAATTTGGGGTCAAAACATCAAATATCAAGGTCACAGTAAAATTAAAAACTCTTCCAAATACAAACAAAGGGAGTATTTGTCATTTTGTCCTGTTAGACAGGTGGTCTGGCAGATAGCAGCCTGATAAGCTGCGATGTTGCTTTGTTAGTTATTTTGTTCATCAGTCAGTCACAAAAGCTTATTCCGTGCTGTCGTTTCAAGAGTTTTTTGTAAACAGCAATCAGATTTGGCATTTGCATTGTAGGCTTAATATATGGAGCACAAAAAGGTAGGTCAGTGTAACCTCAGAGTGACCTACTTTTCACATACACTTCACGCGCAGCTACTGAGATTCTATTGACTTTGTCGACGTATACATTAAACGTTAGTCGTAAGGCGACGAGAATTTGTTCCGTGAAATTGTGTTCAATTTACGTGGTATTGTCTATCAGTTTTAACCATTTTAGAGAACGGATTTCACCTTTTTCTTGAAATATACTTAATATAAGCCTACGCCTTTTTCAGATATGTTGCTTTGGAAATTGAACACCACTTGTCCTAATAGAAACCTATGCTACTAATAGGAGGAATATGTTTACAATAAGGTGGCACAATATTACTTTCCTGAATAGCTAGCTGGCTGCTTTGAAACGGAAGTAGGTCTATTCTTCATTGTTAACCCTTTCACCGACAAATCCCGGAAGCCATTGCTGCCTAAATTGGTTTCCAGTCAAATTAATTTCAAAATATCAAACATCTTTCCTGTATAGTTACCTTGAAAATGAGATGCGGAATTCATCAGTGAAAGGGTTAAAAGTTTTTACACACCATATGAGTAAATTTGTGGTCATACCCTTACAGACCAAAAACGACAAATTCATTATGAAGTAAGAATTTTTATTGAATATTTTAAAGCTCATTTGAACCTTCGACATGTATAACAGCAAAAGTTAGTTTCAAAATACTCCACATATTTCCTGTACATTACCTCGAATTTAAGACACTGGAATTTCAAGCATTAACCTTTTAACCCTCAAATTTTTTCAAGAAAATTTAAATTCTCTCAGAAAATGTCCATTTGCATACCAAGAGAAGACTATTTTTTGAAAATTTATCACTGGAATGACTGGCTCGGTTATCGAGCCAGTCATTCCAGTTATAAATTTTCAAAAATAGTCTTCTCTTGGTATGCAAATGGATATTTCTCAGGACCACTGCAGAATCCCCTTTTTAGCTGATAAGTGTTAAAGGGTTAATGGTTGCGACATCCCCTGTAATGGTTTTGAGGAATGTTCATTTTCACGCTAATTAAAGACCTAATTTTGAAAATTCATCACCGGAATCCATGACTCGATAACAAACCCAGTCATTTCAGTGGTCAATTTTCAAAAATAGTTTACAATTACTCTTCTGTTGGCCTACAAATTGACATTCACAATGTAGAAATATAAATTTTCTTGGAAAATATTTACCGTCAAATTTCTCAACAATATCTAATATAGTTCCAAACGATAGAGAAATTTCGGAAAACAGTTGATATATGTACTTATTGTCATTTACATAAAATTTTTATTTTCATATTTTAGCTTAGCCAGCCGTAGTTCTGTATAGGGCTTGGCGGTATACTGGTTTCATACCATGTCACGGTTTTTTACGTCGATGGTTTAAAAACAATTATGAAAATTTCAAAACTGAAAAACCATCTGTAAAATCGTCAGAGTACGAAATCTGGTGACGGTGTCAAAATCATCTGTATTTAAATTTATTACTATATAAAGGGTAACCATTCGCTAATAGTGCCAATACTATAAAGGCATTCAAAACTATTACACATGGGAAAGCAAGCGTGGCAGTGACATCACAACACATAAGCCGAGAATGACACTCACTGGTGATTGATGTAACGTAAGCTGTGCAAGTTCAAGGTAAGATTTCAATACTTAAGAAATTTAAATACCTCCTTTTTAAGAAGTAATCAATTTGTCAATTCCGTTTTTTACTATATTTAATTATTTTTCCAAATGTCCCATGATCAAATAAAAAAACAATCACATTTCAAAAACAACCACGCCACACCCTGAACGTGACAATCCAAACGCATGACCTATGCTCTTTATACTGCATGCCGATTTATACGGTACATGAAAGCATCGGTTAAGCTTTGATCTCAAATTCCAGTTGTAGCCTGTCATGCCCTCCCCTACCCCACCCTAACACCTCCATGCTCGAAACTAGTATAAAGCACAGAATATTTATGCCCTTTTAATTATTCGTGAAAAAATTCACCAAAATAAGTGAAAATCGTAATTATATATTCAAAGTAGTTAGCCTATAAATGTTTATTGATCGAATATGTTCATTTTTAGTATTCCGTTATGGCAATTGTTCATAATATAAGTTCATTCTAGTGAGAGTAAATGATGGAACTCATCCCTAAACCTAAAAGGACAGCGCCAATCTGGGTACACTTTGGCTTTCAACCGGATGAGTGGTAGGTCGTGAGATGAAAATAAACCAGTGTGTAGAATATGTTATGATACAGTAAGTGCAGCTGGCGGAAACACGTCAAACTTGCTCACTCATGTTAAGAAAACACCACCTTAAGCAGTTCATGGATCTAAGACCATCATCAAAGCGCGATGATGCCAATGACTCAGAAACCTCTAATAAACAGCCTAAGCTAATGGCAACATTACAAAAGTGTAAGGCCTATGAGAATACTAGCTCGCGTACTCAACAGCTGACGAGATCCGTTATGCACTATCTAGCGGGTGGCATGGTGCCTATCTATACAGTAGAGAACCAATATTTCATTGGAATCTTAGGCATGTTTGATTTTAGGTATAAATTACCCAGTCAGAAATATTTCAGTAAAACAGCTATACCTGGATTATACAATGACGTTCGTGATTGGGTGCTAAATGATTTGAAAACAATACATGTAGAGTATTATTCATGCACAACTGATACGTGGTCATCACAAAGCATGGTGCCCTATCTCGGTCTAACGATTCACTGCATAGATAGAGACTGGAATATGCTATCCCACGCATTAGAGACACTACCTTCCTGAGAATCATACAGCTGACAATATCACTGAAGCATTATAAGAACCACTTAACGTCTGGGATTAGATCCTAAGAACTTGGTATGCATGACAATTGATAATGGAGAAAACATCAAAAAGGCATTGCGGGACCTTAAATGGCCAAATTTGTCATGCTTCGGACACAATTGGCATTTATCCGTCAATGACTCACTCAGTGATCAACGTGTGAATCTCGTGCTTGTCCACTGCAGACCCATTGTGTCGTTGTTTACAATGAGTTGGAAGAAGAGACGAGATCCGAGGGAGGCACAGGTTGCACTTGGATTACCACAACATCAACTTATCACAGTAAGAGTGTTTGCTAATTGTGGAATATATTGCTTCAATAAATGATTTTGAAAGCTAGTATACAGGTATGCTCTTGATTAATTTGAAAGTAATTTGACTGAAAGCTATTACTACACAAAGCAGCAACAGCTTCTAGTCAAATTACTTTCAAATTAATCAACAGAATATTTCATGTCAGAGGGTTAATCAGTGTGTGTGTCTCTTGTAAATTTTCAAACTAAATCTCTTGTTCACTGCATTTGTACTGCACGTAATATTTAAAGGGAAGACCAGTTTTGAAAATTTTACTACTGTAATGACTGGCTCGATGAATACAGCCAGCCAATCCAGTGATAGAACTTCAAAATTTGTTTTCTATTCAGTGTCAACATATTTTTTCTGTCAAACTTGTGTTTGTTTTTTCAAACTAAATCACTTGTTCACTGGATTTGTCCTAATACTAAAAGGGAAGACTATTTTTTTTTAATATTACCACTGGAATGACTGGCTTGTTAGCCAGGCCAGTCAATCCAGTTAAATATTTTCAAAAATAGTTCTCATTTTACTTCAAATGTCGACAAAATGTTTTAATTTTAATAACCAATCTTATAGTGCAGACTGTTGGTTTGAAAACTTGTATGTCTTTTATTCACAGGATTGCCCTACACGGTGGGGTGCCAAATTTCACATGATCAAACACGGCTTCCATTCATATTAACTTCAAAATATTCAACAGAATATGCTACATGTATCTAAGGGAATGATTACAAATGGCTTCGGCATTGGTCTTGAGAAATGCCAAATTGTAGGCCAAGAGAAGACTTTTTTGAAAATTTACCACTAGAATGACTGTATCAGTAGCTGAGCAAGCCATTCCAGAGGTTAATTTTCTAAACTAGTCTTCTCTTAAACTGCAAGTGGAGTTTGTGATTTTGTGTATTTGCGAATTGTACAATTTAATTCTTATTTATTTCACAGGTGCTAAAAGCTGTCATAGCTTCCCTCGATACTGTGGGAGAGTTCACTGACATACTCTCACAGGAGAAGTATGTCAGTGTGTCAGCATTACGACCACTGATTTCCTTGTTGGATGGTCAACTACTTGACAGCAGTGCTGATCAGCGCAGCTTGACATCTCACATAAAGGATATTGTTAAGAATAATTTGAAAACTCACTATGCAAACTGTAACTTGAATACACTAATGGACCGAGCCACATTTCTGGATCCCAAGTTTAAATCTTATGATTTAAGTTCCAGTGGAGTTGTACAGTATGCCACAAAAATAATGTTACTAGAAAACACGAAAAAACCGGGGCCATAGCGTCAAAAAGACGCTAAAAAACCGGAACAGTTTCCGCGCTCTGCCAGTTATACGATTTTGATGCGTTAGGAAAAGAAGATTTAGCGCACCAAGAATTTCATTTAGCGCGTAGATGCATCCAAAAAAAGACATTGAGACCCATTTTGAAGAAGATTTAAATGAGTTCAAAACTATTTAGGCGTGTTTAAATGTTCAGTGGTTAGCATAACTTTTCTTGACGAGTTTATAATTCAGGCTGTTACTGTCATCGCATTCGTGTATTAATTATGTTAACGTGACGGCCTATTTATGTCTACTCCGCATATAAGAAATAATCCAAAACCTATTACTAAATATTAAATTATCACTAAATTTCACAGTCATATACAATTCCATACATTCACTTCTAATACCTGTAGCAATTTTCCCGGGGATAAAACAGCATGTGAGGTTACGAGTGCATTATTAACGTACATATTTATTTGTTGTTTACTGATTTTCCGGAAGTTTCCTTTGTCTGAATATAATGTATGGTTTTAACATTTTAAACCATATTTTCGTAGTTCTTTTGCGATCTCGCTGTTCGGTACATCCCGGTGCTTTGGTTGTTTATAAAAAAAGAAACTCTGAAAGCAATCCTATAGGTAGATATCACACTTCATCGGGGAATTCCCAAACGTCCCTGATATAGGGAATTAACGTTTAAACCACATTTTCATACTAGCCAAGCTGCTCTCACCGCGATATCGCATATGCATTATGTTTGGGTTATAAAAAGAAGGAATTACGCGTGTGCGGAGATCTCTTCATTAGTAGTAAATGCCAGGATGACCACACGCAAGATAAATAGTTTGTGTCGTCGTATTTCCAGTGCGTAACATTTTAAAACACGCGCCAAATATATAGCACCTTCTCCTAAATTTAAAATTAATAGCGCGTTTAAAGATTTCAGTAGGTTTGTTAGAAAAAAATAAATGGGTCAAGACAAATTAGACGCATCAAAAACAAGAGTTTAGACCCGTCAGAAAATGTCTAGACAACGCGTTCTATATAGCATTTTGTTTTACTACGCGTTGAAAAATGGCCACATTTTTGTTTTCCTTTTGGCGCATTAAAAATGCATATTTTTTGGTAAGTTATTTTTGCGGCGTACTGTAGGAGTCAAGTCTCGTCTGGCAGATGAGATGTCATTGCTCATCAAAGATAAATGTATACCTGTAGTCAGTGATAACGAGTGTACTAATGATGTAGTTACTGTCACACCAACGAAGAAATCGCTTGCTAGTTTGTTTTCCAAATGCCAAAAGAAAACTAATTCAATAGGAAATTTGTTATCCATTGTCGACTCGGAGATAAATTTATACGTGTTAACGGCGAATATTGACCAGGAGGCAAACACGCTCCATTCGTGGAAGATGTTTGGTCATACAGTAGTTATCCAAACCTATCCGCGCTCGCAAGGAAGTACATTTGTATTTATATGTACGGGCAACCAGTTGCCCGTCAGAAAGATTGTTTGGCAAGTCTGGACAAATTGTCTCTACTAAAAGGTCATGTCTAAAGCCAGAGAAAGTTAATCAACTCACTTTCCTGGCAGCAAATTTAAACAAATATAATGCTAAATAATTTTTATTTATATATAGTGATGAATTGTATGTGCTGGGCGAGGGTGTGGATCATCTTTAGCCTCTGAAATTTGTTCAAGAAAATTTATAAAATGTCCATTTGTAGAACAATATAAGATTGTGTTTTGAAATTTTACGACTGGAATGCCTTGCTCAGTTACCGAGTCAGTCATTCTAGTGGTAAATTTTCAAAACATTGGCTTAATTCTCTTGTTCTGCAAATGGACATTTCTCCAGAGTTCTGCAAAAGCTGGTTTTGAGTGTATCTAGATATATAGTGCTGAATTGTATGTGTGGGGATCACCTTTACCCAATGTCGAATTGTTTCATAGAAAATGCCAATTTCCAGAACAAGAGATTGACCTCGTTTCGAAAATTTACCATTGGAATAACTTGCTCATTTATCTAGTCAGTGGTAAATTTTCAAAACATATGCTTCTCTTGTTCTGCAAATGAACATCTCTCCAGACTTTTACAAAAGCTGGTTTTGGCTAGCTTGAGTCTATATACAGATATAGTGCTGAATGTATAATGTGCTGGGAAAGGCATGTACTCATATAATTGTTTTTCATATTTTAATATCTAAAAAAGAAAGTTTTTACAGTTTGCTGACATTGTTTTTGTTTCTTGTTTAAGCAACTATGCCAATGAGGATTTGAATATTTTGCTATCAATCTGAAATGGACTACTGGAAAATTTGACTGCGCTCTGACCTAAGATCTTTTCTGCAGAATCAACACGTAATCTCTGTTTTATTGCAGCAAATACGATGTTCTGGATAAAGCATTATACTTTAATTAAACTAGAATAGTGTGGGCACGCAATGTCAGGTTTTAATGCATTTGTATGGTGTTTTCTGATCCAAACATCCATTTTACAACGATCTTGAATTTGACCGTGCGTATGAACACACACCCGGTTTCATTGTTATTACAACACCATTTCCGGGATATCTTACAAGTGTTTACTTGACATCGCATGTGTATAAAAATATCTTTTTCACATTTCTTGCCCATTCTGAACCCTAAAACCGATATTTAGTTAAAACCGGTTTCATAATTGATATCATCACCGGTTTTCGTTTAGGCAAAAACGCCCAGCCCTAGTTCCATATTTTAGATGCTATTTCCATAGAAACTATAGACAATCCATAGCTTCAATCATGTCAATTAGAAAGGAAAATCATTACATCGGAATAAAACAAAATATTTCATATTGTATTTACCTGGTATCTTTAACCACTTGTCCATTTCTTTGTTCGCTTCAGCGACTACATCATCACTAATTCTATCCACGAGACCGACACGGTAAGCCTCCTCTGTAGAGTACATGTGACCGAGCTGGAGAGCCCGCTCAGCCTCCCGAGGTCCCACGACAGACATAAACATATCTATGCTCCTGATAAAACAAGAGATAAACATTAAAATTAACTATTTAAATATTTCACACCTGATCTTTTTGATGTATAAATGAATATTCTGTTGAATATTTTGAACGTAATTTGACTGGGAGCTGTTGCTGCAGCAACTGCTCCCAGTCAAATTAGGCTTAAAATATTCAACAGACCTGTATGTTTGTTTTGAAATCGAGTGACTGGCAATTTAAGGGTTAACGGATGACTCCGTTATAAACCCCAGTACAGACAAGAAATGACAAATTGTGCATGATGTCAGGAACTAAACGAAATCTAGGATTTCTTTTTTCACGAGAGAGTTGATACTTACCTCCCTAATACTTTTGATATTGCTAAATATTGGCTTTCACTCAATAAACACTCAGATTTAAAACAGTTAGGTGCCCTTACTGGGCAGGGAGTCAGAGCGTAGTCCGGCGGATGCCAGCCCCACCACCGCGCATGCGCAGACTAGCACTTCCTCTGACTAGATTATTGGCTGACACACATGCAACTATTAAGAGCCTGAAGACCGAGCCTCTGTGGGGTGGAGAGGCCGGGTCCGTATCTAGGGAGGTAAGTATCAACTCTCTCGTGAAAAAAGAAATCCTAGATTTCGTTTATTTCACTTCAAGAGTATACTTACCTCCCTAATACTTTTGATATTGCCAGAATTCGAAAGTGAATCTGGCGGGAGGGAGGCGAGGTCAAAAGACCAGCTCATCCCTATACGCTTTTCTGCGTTTAAGGCACTTAAACTTCTGAAACTGTAAGAAAAAACAGTCAGGATTTGACTAACCATCGGATAACACCACCGATGTATGAGAGATGACCGAATGTCATATGCGCTCCCCCCCCTCCTTCCTGGGAGGAAGAGTCGACTGACCTCAATGTCCTATACGTTCTCTACGTACAAGTGCCATGTACTACAGGACAGAGACGAAAAAACTCCATTTTCGTAACTCTCAACAATGAACCACACAAATACACAAACCATCACCATATTAATAACGGGTAATCGTGACAATACAATCAACAACGGACAACACATGAACAAGACTGACCTTGTTGAAAATGGCTGCTGACATCATCTTCCCATTAGTAAAGACTGATGCAGGCCCAAAAAAGTGGGTGTTTCCATAAATTAATTGTGAAATATATAAGTAATGAGGAAAAACCTCCTCAAAAAATATAAACCGATTTATTTTTTCAAAACCGACAAGGCGAGAGGATTAGAGGTGTCACGGAGATAATGGTCTGTAAAACTTGACTCACAGTGCCACTGAGCCACCGACATAATATCATCCACAGGGACCCCATTAAATAGGGCCGTGGATGTCACTACGCCGCGGACACTGTGAGCCTTGGCCACGTCAACCTGCTTCCCGGTGGCGGATTTATGGCAAAACTGAATGCATTCCACAATCCACCTGGAAATGGTGTCCTTAGAAGCCCTCCCATGGGGTTCAATATATGACAACCATAACGCTGACTGGTCGGTGCGCCATGCCGCCGTACGTTGTTTGTACCGGCGCAGCGCCCGGACGGGACACCATGCTTTAGAATTAGGATCATATCTAGTTAAAGCAGGCAAAATAATAGGTTGACCTGGATATTTCAACGACTGATTTTTAGCCAAGAAATTAATCCTAGGTAGCAGCTTAAGGCCTTCCCCTGAAACCACAAAACGGTCATCCTCGGCTGATAAGGCATGAATTTCACTCCTACGCCTAGCCGAGGCCGCAGCAATTAAAAACACAGTCTTCAGTGTTAATAGTTTCATAGAAATGGAACTAAGTGGTTCAAAAGGCTTATCACCTAGTACTTGAAGCACCAGCGATAAACTCCAAGACGGAATCACAGGTGGATTCCTTGGTCTTAGATTGCCCATGCCTTTAATTAATACATTCAATGTATTTACTTCATCACTTCCCCTCTTAGCCAAGCAAGGAATAACAGACATTAATGCTGACTTATAACCAGCAATAGAGTTAGGCTTGAGGCTATAGGCATCATAGAGGTGACAGAGGAAATCAGCTACTACTTGAATAGATGAATCCATTGGATCAATACATCTTTTTGAGCACCATTCTGCAAATCTGTTGATTTTATAATTATATGCTCTGGAGGTTGACCCCCTCCTGGCTTTGGCCATAAACATGGCTGCTTGCTCAGAAAAGCCCTCCTTAATTCTAGATTCCTTGACAACATCCACGCAGTCAATCTGAACATTGACGGATTGTTGTGAAGGGCCTTGCCCTGGAAGATAATATCGTCCATCAGAGGCAGAGGAACCGGATTGCAGACCAGAAGGTCCAGCAGATCCGTATACCATGATCGGCTTGGCCAATCCGGGGCGATCAGAAGCACTTGGCATTCCTCTTGTCTGATTTTCTGAAGAATTTTTGGAATCAGGATTGCTGGAGGGAATGCGTATGCATACATTCTCCCCCAGCTGATAGCTAACGCATCTGTTGCGAAAGCGCTTGGATCCGGAATCGGAGAGACGTACGTCGTCATCTTCGCATTCTTCTTCGTTGCGAACAAATCGATGTTGGGTTTCCCCCAATGGTCGAACAGACGATCCGCCACACATTGATTTAGTTGCCATTCCGTGGGTAAAACACTCATCCTTCGGCTCAATGAGTCTGCTAGCAGGTTTAACCTTCCCGGAATATGAACTGCTTTCAAGGTAATCTGGTGATCCAGACACCAACAAAGCAGTTTCCATGTCATCATACAGAGACTGGGCGACTTCGTTCCGCCCTGGCGGTTTATGTAAGTCACAACTGTTGAGTTGTCTGAACGAATAAGAACAATCTTGCCCTGAACTTTCTGTAAGAAATGTTCCAGGCCCAGGACTACTGCTCTTAGCTCCAGTAGATTTATATGTTCCTTTGACTGTTCCAGATTCCAAAGCCCTGATATCGTGGATTCTTCCAGGCAAGCTCCCCAGCCCTCCATCGATGCATCTGTATACACAGTCACCTGAGGGTGGGGAGGGGTTAGCAAAACCCCCGGCAAGAGATTCTCTGTATTCAACCACCATTGCAGGTGGTGAATCAGAGGCGCCAACACTGACACATTCGAGTCCAGCGAACCTGTACTCTGGGTCCATTGTGTCATGAGAAACAACTGGATCGGCCGCCTGCGTAAGGCGGCCTGAGGAATGACTGGTTCCAACGAAACCATCAACCCCAGCATTCTCAAGTAAACCCGTGCCAGGACATGACGACTGTCGCACACTGACTGAATCAACGAGATGAGTTTTTGAACTCTCTCCTGAGTAGGATAAACATATCCTGTCTCTAGATCGAAGAACATCCCCAGGTAAACAAACTTCTGGGATGGAGTCAGCTCTGATTTTGGGAAATTGATCACCCAGCCCAAGTCTGTGAGAATTTTCAAAACAATCTCCAGATTGGCGGACAAACTTTCCCGGGTGTGCGCTTTCAACAGCCAGTCGTCTATGTACGTGTGGACTGCTATGCTTCTCCTGCGGAGGTATGCTGTGATCGCAAGAACCACACGGGTGAAAACCCGAGGAGCCGTGGAAATTCCGAAGGGCAACACCCTGAATTCCCACTGTCTGCCCTGGAATGCAAATCTCAGGAAGCGACAGAAACTCCCGTGGATGGGGATGTGGAAATAAGCGTCCTTCAAATCTATCGACGCCGTCCACATCCCCCTCTCCAACCCCGCCAACACCGAGCGCACCGTTTCCATCTTGAAACTGGGCGTCTCGATGAACTTGTTCAATGGCTTGAGGTTGAGAATCGGTCTCCACCCTCCGGTGCGTTTTGTTACTAAGAACAGGGTTGAATAGAAGCCCGGACACCTTTGTGCCGGCTGAATAGCTCCCTTTTGTATGAGGGAATTTATTTCCTCCTCGATACACAACCTTTGCTCTGGATCCCTCGGAATGGGAGTCCAGACTGGCACCAGAGACAGTCGCGACGGCGGGCCTGTCACCCACTCTGGATGATACCCGACGGAAAGCCATCGCAAGACTAAACGGTCCTGAGTTAACCGTTCCCACTCTTGCATGTGGCCGGCTAGCCGGCCTCCCACCGGCCCACCTAGGGACCGCGGTGGACACGAGGCATGCAAGAGCGGCACTGTCTCCGTCGCCATACACACCGGCGTGGTTCTTACCGCGGTAAGCGTACTGTCAGGAACGATAACCACGCCCAGATCCTCGCGCGCCCCGCCCCGCCCCGCACGCACCTCGGTGCGCGGGCGGCTGCCTGGCTGACGGCGCCTGAGGAACCTGCGCCCCCCTCGCTGCTGGCCGAATCGCACGCGGCCGAGGCCGACGCTGCGATGGTGGCTGGCCACTGACCTGGCCAGCACCACCTCGAGCCTGCAGGGGACGATACGGCGGGGCCGCGGCGCGAGCGTTAGCACGACGCAGCACATCAAACTGCTCGCGCAGCGCCCTCTGGTTATTCACCAGGGTGACCGTCTCTTGGAGGTGGCGACATCCCTCACCTCCAAAAAGACCAGGGCCCGTCATAGGCGTACGCAGTAGCCTATTGTACAGGTCCTGAGACGGGCACAGATTGTCCAGGGCAAACGTGCGTCTTGCCCTGACACTCCTGGTCACCGCCCGAGTCATACAGTCCAGCGCCAGGTTAATACCATCCTGGATGGTTCGCTGGACAGTGACCGGACTTGGCTGGCGCGATGCGGATGCCGTTACTACCCCCTGCAACAGCTGGGAGACGTGGGACAGAGCGGCAATCGAAGCCCTCCCACTCTCCTCCGCATCACGCAACGCGGTATTCGCCGAACGCAACGCGTCCGCGCACAAGACACCCGTGGCAGAACGGGAGCCTGGCCGCGCATCCTCACCCAAAGCCGCGCGGTCATCCACGCTGGGCTTGGGTACCACACCGTACCGCTGGTAATCCAGGGGCACGATGCGACAACGCCTGGCCACCTCGCGAGGGGCCTTCGCGAGACGTCCACACGACTCAATGGACGACTCCGCCGCCTTGAACATGTCAACGACATGCTCCGCCAGCGGCAGAGAAGGCATAGCGTTAGCAGTCGGTTTCCCAGCTAACCACGGCGTGTGAACACGCTGGCTAGCCGACTGCTCCACGGGCAGATCAGGCCTAACGCTCACCAACCACTGGCAAGCGTCATACCAATCCTCCTCCGTGACTAACTGCGAGCGCTCTACAAGACGGGGTCCTTCGTCTTCCTCCTGAGCGCAAGCAGTAGAGCTTGACGGCGGGTATGCTGATACACCTGGCAAGCCAGGGAAAACACGCGGGCCTGACAGCACCGGCATGAAAATATCACTGGTTTGACCAGGAGCAGGCACCGTGGCAGAGCGCGGGGTATATATAGTCTCACCACGGGCCCGGCCAGCACCAGCAACACCCTCGGCAAGCCGAGGTATGCGGTACCGCTGGCCATCAGCAGCGCCCTGGGCCACCACCTGAGCCGCGGACTTTACTCCAGGGTGAGTAAAACCGTGGAATAAGGCGCCTGTATTCCCCGCGAGGGGTGCACAAACGTCTTCATCCATGTCCACGTCGTCAGACGGCGACCCTAGCAGGTAATCCTCATTACCCTGGTCAGAAAGATTAGACCCCGGGTCAGCAAAGAGAGCTAACCCGGGCTGACCAGGAACGGTGCCATAGGAGGTACTGGCCACCGCGGCGTGCGGATACCCCTGGACTGATAAGCAGCCCGCGGGTTCCAGCGACAACCGTCCACGGTCCCCTATCGGCGCGGCAATAAGCCTGCTGCCAGGGCCGTGGAACGCCCCCTCTAATGGGGCCACCTCTGAATCGTCGAACAACGGAAGCGGACTAAGGAAAATCGATCCAGAGGCGGGGATTACCTGCTCCGAAGCCGATGATGAGGACAGTAAAGGATTTGGTCCAGGAAGCATGCCACGAAGCAACCCTGGAACCAAATCCTTTATTGTCCTCTTCATCTCTCCCAACATCTCGGTCCGGAAGGCCTCCATATCCACCGCGGACGAGACCTTCCCCTTACCCTTCCTACTTACAACCTCTCGTTTCCGCTTCATCTTCTTCTCCTCCTCTACCACCTTGTCCGTCGCCTGTAAGCAGCACAAGAATTCGGACATTAACTCGCCCCCCCAGTGCTTACATATGTCACAATTAACCAATGGACCACAAGGGCTACATTGAGAGCACAGATGTGGCCAGAACTTTACATGAATAACACGACCACAGGACGCGCAACCCGGTCCCTGAAACAGGGCAAAGGACAAGGAGTATGAGCAACTAGTTAAGCTTAGAAACTCAATCCAACTCAAAGAGAAGGAAAACGATCATAAAGATCAATATACATCAGAAAACAGCAAAGCGCTTGAATAGCTGATAAACACATAGCCAGGCTGATTATGACGTCATTAATCCCGTGACAGGAAAAATTCGATCCCAACAAAACATCCAAGTGCAAGGACGAATTGTATGCTGAATGGATAAGTCGACTACACAACCATCAGATACATATAGATAACTCTTTTCTGGCAAAAATGTTAATTATCTCCCTTTGTTTGTTTACAATAATTAACATCACCACATTATCAATAACTAGATACCTGAGACTTTGTATAGACAAACCATCCAACGTGACGAACCGGAGAACTCCACCATCTGCACGCCTCTTAACTCTCTCCACCTCATGGGGAAGGAATTGGATCAAGAGGGCAAAGTGAGAAGACCTTTATACTAGGCCTCCAACTCACTGGACATATTTTTTCATTTGGTTAGATAACCTAACAGTGTTAGTAGGAAATGGAACCATGGTGGAGAGAAAACTAACTCTCTGCAACTGTGACATCACAACCTAGCGTCATACAGACCTGTGGACAGAAACAGAAAGAGAAATTAGTCCTAGGTAGCACCGAGTTGACCTAAACCAACTAACTAAGGCGCTTATCACGGTAAACGCGAGTCCCGGAAACACAATACACCGGGAAGAAAACTCGCTAATTTTACTAGAAGTCACCTGATTTAAAGGTCCTAAGTCCTCCTTTGGCGAATTGATACTTCCCGCCATCCAAAAAAGTGACTATCACACCAAACAACACCACTTAAACTAGTTTAAGATAAAGAAAAGCTTCAGCACAAAAAGACATGTGTGAACTCTCTGCCAATAATCTAGCAGAGGAAGTGCCAGTCTGCGCATGCGCGGTGGTGGGGCTGGCATCCGCCGGACTACGCTCTGACTCCCTGCCCAGTAGGGGCACCTAACTGTTTTAAATCTGAGTGTTTATTGAGTGAAAGCCAATATTTAGCAATATCAAAAGTATTAGGGAGGTAAGTATACTCTTGAAGTGAAAATTTTGTTGAATTATTTGAAACTAATTTGACTGGGAATACTGTTGATCCCAGTCAAATTAATTCCAAAGTATTCAACAGCTTTCCGATATATACACCTGTGCAAAAGTTAAGCACCACCCTATTTTTACGCACATGCGAGGGTATATTCATGTGCTATGAAGAAAGCAATAGCATAAACATTTATGTACCCATCCATCTTAGTGCAAGAGGTAATAATGCAACTAGAGGAATGCTGATTATGATGGTGGGGAAACACTGTATGTTTTTGTTTGAACTTGAAAACGAGGCCTGAATATGGTTACGTTGACACAACTGACAACTATTGCCCTACAGTTGACACACGTGGCTAGATTGTCATTAATGGTGTCTGAAAACGAAGTTTAACATCTGTGCACGAGTCTGAGACTGTCATTATTAATACCGGGTATATCCACCATGTGCCTGGATGACGGCCTGGACACGACGTCTCATGCTGGTCACCAACCGACTGATACGCCATTGTGGTATTCGTTGCCATTCAAGATGGAGTGCGTCTGTTAATCCCTGTAGGTTCTGCACAGGAGGATCCCTCCTTCTCACCATGTTTCCCAGAATGTCCCAGATATGCTCAATAGGGTTCATGTCAGGGCTCCTTGCTGGCCATGGTAGGGTTTCGATGGCATTCTGGCGGAGGTATTCATGCACAGCTCTAGCACGATGTGGTCGGGCGTTGTCATCCATGAATATATGGTGGGTTCCAGGTGCATGATTTACAAAATGAGGGACCACAACTCTATCCAGTATGGAATCTTGATATCTTTGTCCATTTAGTGTTCCAGGTACAGTCAACAGATCCAGCTTACAATCAAATGAGATGCACCCCCATATCATAACGGAACCTCCACCAAATGGAACTTCTTCCATGATGTTACGTTGGTCGTACGCCGTGCGTCTGGACCTCCATACACGAGTTCGACCATCTGTGGCATGAAGCAGGAACCGACTTTCATCGGACCAGTGTACCCGTCTCCAGGATCTCATGTTCCAGTGTCTTCTTTCGTTGCACCACCTCAGACGCTCCTCTTTGTGGTGTGCAGTGAGGAGAGGACGTCTGACAGGTCTCCTATCTTTCATGCCAGCAGCATACAGTCTCATTTTGACGGTAGACATTGACACTCTATTGCGCGTTTCCCATTGCTGGCTGAGCACTCTGCTGTTGGTGAATGGAGATCTCCTAACAAGGCGTACTAGGGCTCGATCATCACGGGCAGTAGTCTTCTTCGGTCTTCCAGATCTAGGCCTGTCCTTCACCTCGTTAGTTTGCCCATGTTTTGCAATCAAACGACTGATTACAGTATGGTTAATGTTCAGCTGTCTGCCAATCTCTGTGCATGACATACCAGTGGTATGCATGCCTATGATTTGCCATTTCACACGATCACTTAACCTTCGTCTTGCCATAGCGGTTCACAATCAAGAGCTAATTCTCTCTGTACAAATAAACCACGGTCATGAACACAAAACTCCTAATCTTGTCGCCTAAATCTGTATGTAATGTTCTACACCTCAAACTGGACTTTTACATAACTGAACACGTGTGCTGTTTCCCGCCACGCACGGACATCAAGCGGCGTGAAGTCATGCATGCATGTGCATTTCGTACTTGGAATTATGTCAGCTAACGCGGGGACAAAAAGTATGGCAGCCTAGTTGTACCATCATGTTTCTACGTTCTATTGTTTTTGCTGGTGCTTAACTTTTGCACAGGTGTATAGATGTCTTGAAGTTAATTATAATTTCACATGTTAAAGAGTTAAACAGCCAATAATAAATAAAATATTCAGATGTTTTCTATATGACATAAATGTAGCTCTCATCAATGAGATCTAATATGGCAATGATTACCACCTAAAGTTACCCCAGATATGAAATCCAAACGTACTGGTGAATATTTTAACATAATTGAATTGGAAGACATTGTTGCCTAAGGTGGCTCAGACTTCCAATCCAATTATATGTTCAAAATATTCAATAAACATTTCTTACATTGTGTTCAAATTTGGATAATCTACTGTAAAGTTGGGTATATTATACACACTACAGTTTTTTTCTCATTTTACTCAAGGCAAGAATGCTGGTGCATACTAGATGTATTAAATATAACGTTTTATCACATTTTATCAGCTCATAACTTTTGGTCAGAACAGCTTTCTGGATGTAAAATCCAGCCTAAAAATGCGATATCAGCAAAGGGTAATGGCTATTTCCTCTTGCCATATTGTAATGCCCAATATTGTTTGTAATAATTGTATTCTATGTAATATTTGAAAATCTTACCTGTATCATTCCTAAATGATGAAATAAACTTCAAACTGACCAAGTCATTGTCTTGTCGTATGTCATGTAGTCTACCTTATTGCACAAGCCAACAGAAAATAATCTAAAACGGAATCAGAATAAAATGAGATAGTTCACTTCAAATGTTGGCATGTCGGTCAATGGCAAATTAAACCTCTTTTGTGATTGGAGGCGCTCCACTGAACTATATATTTAGACTGGAAGGCATCCCAAATACGAACAGATTTTGTAATGTCACGAATGTGAATATCGAAAATTAATATGATGTTATGCACAGAAGATGTTTTAAAAAGAGTGAGTAATAATTTCACTCTATGCTAATCAGCAAATGCATCTAGCATTCTATTTATTGGCAGAATTTTTGTTTACTTGGGACGACTTGGTTGTATTATGATAATTAGTAAGCTGGTACCTGATCCAAAGAATAGAGAGGGGATGAATTGTCGGGTACCAGCCTAGATAATTATATGACGACTAAGAAGTAAATTCATTGAATGCCAGTTTTTTTTACAAATGTTCGTTCCAATATAAATTTTAAAACAATTTAACACAAAATTCCTGCGATATTATTGCTTTATAATGCAAATTTATTCGAGAATATATTGCTCAACAGATCCGACAATATGCTATCTCACTCGTCTTTCGCGGCGCTAACTTGTAACAGATGAATAGCGCTGACCAATTTCGCTCTCGTTAGTGTAGATTTTGCAAGAACATGAATGTGGATTCTACTTCGAATGATACTTACAAGATGTAATATTATGATAATGTCTATTATCTAGTCTAGCTCAAAATAAACAATTAAAACTCGGCACTCCATGGTCCTGCCCATACTGTCGGGGAATTACCATAGCCTCCAGGTACCGAGTCAATTCCCAACAACAGTAATAAGATTCATCTATTTTGCACTACAATATAGTTGCACGTTTTTTGCTCTCTAAAATTTGCAATTTTCTGATGATTTAAGCCGTTTCTATCTGATTCATTGCGGCAATCATGGAAGGGAAAGGAAAGTCATCGCAGGGGCAGGTTGTATTAATCGAGAATTTATACATTCGTGCCATAATGACTGTTTGAAATTTGCTTAAATTGGCACATTGTTTTAAAATGGTAGCCATTGTTAGAGTCGCTTCGGTACCCGTTAACTTTTTAATTTTATCCGGGTACTTGGTTAATTTCTCTTGCGATTCGGTTCCTTCCAAGATGGATGCGCCCATAGCCAAGATGGTGGCGCCTATGATTAACCTTTTGTTTTGGATTGGTGTGTCTATGCACTCAGTTTTTAAGCCGATAATTTGCGCTCGCTTCATTCTCGAGGGTGTTTGTAGCGATCGGCCTTACATTCTTGGCTATTTTAACGTTAGTTAATTACCAAGTCATGTTTATAAAATTTTCACTCTAAAAATGTTCAAATATTTCGTACCGTTAAAACCCGTGTATATTGCGCTATCATGCATAGTGCGCACCCCTAAATTTAACCAAAATCGGCCTGAAAAAACGTTGTTTTCGTGTATAGTGCGCAGTAAGATTGAGAGATGTGTGAACGAAAACGGGTAACAAAAGAATCAATGACTTACTGCGCGTCGAATAGGCTTTCCTTATAAAATCTTGTTTGTGGCATGCGTTACTCTGTTGTTTAATCATGGGAATATCATTCGCCTACACTTTTAGCAAATATTTTGTATTAAACTTTATTGAATGATATAAAAATACAAATATAATTTTCATCAGAACAGGTTAGAATCCGAAATTTGATTTGAGCAGAGCTCATTAACATAAATGGTCGTTAGAACATAAAAAATCGGATATTTATTTTGTTTCCATTCATAAAATATGAGTTTTATGCGCTGATACATGAGAATAAAATCGATTTTAATTAAAAAAAACTCAAATCCATTTTGGCTCACTCTAACAGTGCCGGTAATTACTTTGATAACTATATCAAAGGCGAGCCCATGAGATTTTGTTCAATCATATACGCAGTAGATGAGTGGTTTCAAGACTTGGTTCACAGGCAGTGTAGTCAGGTGGTGGGGCGGGGTGGGTGGATTAACGCGGTCAGAAGTACAATAAACAAAGGTGATAGAGCTGACCGCCTGCCGTTTACAAGATCGACAGTGATCAATTGTGGGTATTGTTTGAGTGGGGGTGGGGTTTATATAATATATTATAATATAGTGCTATAATCTAGTTTATTCCACGCATTGTTTATTAAATAAATTGAATTATCTTCAATTTGAAATGATTTTCTATTCTCATCCTTTCGTTTCTACAGTTACTTCGTCATACGTTGACGGCTGTGACCTTTAACCGTAACCTGTCAATCATAATCATCCTGCCTGCCAATCGGTCAAAACATTGTGCCGTTTAGTACATATAAAACATTCCTTTCTATATCTATGTAAATGCGATGTGTGTGTGTAAAGTGGTCGTTAGACTTGGTGGTGGAGTTTGATCGCGATCAGCGTGCGCGTGTGGAAAGAATCACGAGGGACAAGGCGGCCAAGACAGATCAGGCGTCAGTTAAAGGTCTGGAGGAGCGCCTGAATGAGCGGATGGACTCAGCCTTGGGTGTTTTGGCCGGCCAATTCAAGGCGATGTTTGAGTCATTCCAATCCACGGTTCCATCGATGCAGCCTGGTGCAGGACAACATATCGTTGGTCTGGCCAGTTCTGCGGGGGACATGCACCTGACTTTTCTCTCGCATCGGCTCAAGAGCTGACGGTGGGGAAGAGGATATTCTCCTGATGGATGACTCTGGCATGCCAGAGTTTTCACAGGTGACAGATTCCGGCATTTCCCGCGGCTCAACTCCAGGTTTTGTTCAGATTTGTCAGCTGAGTGGAGATGTCGACGTTCCGTTGGGCATCTTTCACCCAGAATTCGCTCTTTCTGGAGTCCCGTCAGCGGGTATGGCGGCTCCTCTTGGAGTCCCATGTCCTGCCATGTTAGCATCCGCAGTCCCGGCTTCCATGCTGGAGCCGATGGTGGATTGAGGTGATTCCGTATTTGGTGATTCGCTAGATACTGGAGCCGCAAGTAGTCGAGCCATGGACCCGTTTTGAATTGGAAGCTTGGTTCGTAGTTCTCAGCATGGGTCGTCGGTGGCCTTCTCATCCAAGGGTGAGAAGGAGGATGAAAATGGTAGTCCTTTAATGGATGAATCATCATTCTGCACCGAAGGTGAATGGGTGCAGGTTCTTGGATGGATATCCGACCATCTCGGGTTGACATCTGACCAACGGTCTCAGCATGATCCGGCGATGGAGCGGATGTCAGAGCATGCGGCTAGCGCTCTGTCGACTGGCCCTTCAGCCATGCCAACTCTACCCTTGGATACTCAGACTTCTGACATGTTGGAAGTTGCAGCGCAACGTCTGGTTCAGCCGGAGTACACATTGCCCAAGGCCCCTAAGGGGATTAGGAATAGGGTCCACTTTCCAAAGCAGGCCTATCATCAGTACAACCGTGTTCCTTGACTTTCAGTTGGAGCACATGAAGTGCTGAATAGGCCATTAGCTGGGAAATCCCCAAGGATCGTTCTCGACCCTTGGTTTCTCAGACTAATAAAGATGCCTTCAATGAGCTAACGCTTAATGAGGATGCGGCGAGAGCGGCTATGGCTGCTCTGTCCCATGGCTGTACCATCTTGCAGGGGATGCTGACCTGCGTGGTGGAAGGTTGGGAAGTGACAGAGGCTGCTCCCGGAGTCATCCAGGACACCATGCGCTTATCCCAAGATTGCTTGGCCAGGGTGATCACTAGATCGTTGGCGGAGCGGAGGAGAATGGTTCTCGAGTGCGTACAACAATGACAAGAGATGAGGGCTGCTTTGTCTTCTGCGCCATTCATTGGTTCGGGCTTTGGCGGCTCGGCAAGACAAGCTCTCTCCAAGGTTGCATCCACTGTTGCAGAGCAGGAGGTCATTGGCAAGTCATGGAAGTCGACGAAAAGGACTCAGCCGCAGCAGTCCTATAAGCAGCACCGTCAGGAGCAGCAGAGGCAACGACAAAGATTGCCCTTCCGTCCATCCATCGGGCATCCAGTTCTCAGGAACCTGGCCATTCGTCATCATATCGGTCCTCTAATAAGAGGTCGTATGAAGACGACAGGAAGGGTGGCAGCTCAGGACCCTGCGGCTACCGTAAGGATAGCCGTGGTGGTGGTTCAGGGCCGTCATATACCAAGAAGCCGCGAGGTGGCCGTGGGGGATGGTCCTGATGGGCTTCCGGCGAGACCCATACCGGTGGCGCCAGTAATGCAGGGAGTCAAGGATCTTCACCAAAACGAATTAACGTCTTGTCGCGCAACATCGACCATGAGCTGTGTGCAGATTCCTTCCGTCGGAGACAGACTTCAGCTGTTCTCAAACCTGTGGGAACAGGTCGTGCAAGATTGTTTAGTTTGTCATTGGCTAAGAAACAGCTACGAATCGGACTGGCTCATCCGTCAATCGTTAGTTCCGTTAACGTCGACTCCCGTTCCCAGGGAATCCGATCGTCTAGATGTACTTTGCTCAGAAATCAAAGATCTTCAACAGAAGAATGCGATTCAGTTAGTCCGCAATCAGTCCTCCCAGGGCTTCTATTCAATAATTTTCCTCGTTCCAAAATGCACCGGAGGTTGGAGACCGATTCTCAATCTCAAACCGCTGAACAAATTCATTTTTTCACCAAAAATTCAGAACTGAAGGACGCATATTTTCATATTCCAATGTCAATTCCTTTTCAGAATTACCTTCGCTTTGCATTCCAAGACAATGTCTGGGAGTTCAATGCATTACTGTTTGGTCTGACCACAGCCCCGAGGGTCTTCACCAAAGTGGTTCTTGCCATGACTTCTTATCTTCACAGGAGAAACATAGCTGTTCGTACTTACATAGACGACTGGCTGCTGAAGGCGGGGAATCCAGTCACTCTGCGCAACAATCTTCAGGTAGTACTGGCCTTACTAAAGGCCCTAGGATGGATTGTGAATCTAGAGAAATCAGAATTGACTCCATCCCAGGAGTTTGAATATCTGGGAATTCTTTTCAATCTCAGGGACAGTGTGGCTTTTCCGGCGGAGAGCCGAGTCAAGAGCTTGATTGCAGTTCTCGGGTCAATTTCTCTAGGGGCATATCTGACGGCACGGCGCGTCAATTTTTCAGAGTACTGGATTTACTATTATCTCTGGAGAAGCTAGTTCCTTATGCGGCACTCAGGCGCAGGCCGATTCAGATGTACGTAATGTCATTCTGGTCTCAGAGGACGGATCCGTTATCTCTGAGGATTCCAGTAAAAGAACCATTGATATTCCATCTTCAGTTGTGGTTATCAGTACAGAATCTCCTGCGAGGTGTTCCACTACAACCACCTCAACCGCAGATATCCATCTTCACAGATGCGTCGACGATGGGTTGGGGAGCAGTATTGGATGATCTGTCAGTGTCAGGGGAATGGGATCAGACTAATGTGCAGAAACACATAAATGTACTCGAAATATTAGCGGTGGCATTAGCACTTTGAAAATTCGAGACTTTAATCCGAGACAAGATTGTCCTAATAAGGACAGACAACTCCACAGTGGTGTCTTATCTGAACCGCCAAGGCGGGACGAGATCACCGGAGTTGTGTATGATGACATGGAACCTTCTGCTGTGGTGCCAAGAGAGGAATGTTATTCTTCGGGCAGCACACATTCCAGGAAGATTGAACATCCTAGCGGATGCTCTCAGTCGAAGGACGGTTTGTTGTCCGACGGAATGGCAGCTCAACCAATCAGTAGCGGAGGTTTTATTCAAACATTGGGGCAAGCCAAATGTGGATCTATTTGCGATGAAAGGAAATGCAAAGATGGTCACATACGTGTCACCGATCCCAGACTCACTAGCTCTAACAGTGGACGCAATGGCGATAAGTTGGAGAGGAATGTACGCGTACGCGTATCCCACAACGATTCTCATCCCAAAAGTTCTGGCAAAGATAAGAGAGAGCATATGCCAAGTACTACTGATCGCTCCTCATTGGCCAGGCCGATCATCGTTTATGGATCTGCTGGACCTTCCGGTCTGCAATCCAATTCCTCTTCCAGACAGAAGGGATCTGATTTTTCAGAACAAAGGTCTGTATCTCCACGATAGACCGGAAATGTTATCAAGCAGCGAGCAATTGAGGGTGGCTTTTTTGAGCAAGTAGCGAAGTTTGTTGCTTCAGCCAGAAGGGGGTTAACCACCAGAACATATAATTATAGAATCAACAAATTTGCAGAGTGGTGTAAGGGAAGAGATATTAATCCCTTTTCTGCATCTGTTCAACACGTAGCAGATTTTGTCTGTCATTTACACGAGGTTGACAAACTAGTACCTTCAACCCTAGCAGCATATGTCTGCATTAGCTTCAGTCATTCCAAGTCTGGCCACTGCAGGAGTGGAGAACGACACTTTAAATAAAGTTACTAAAGGAATGACCAAACTGCAACCTAGACAACCAATTCCTATCCCAGCATGGAATCTATCTCTTGTTCTACAGGTGTTAAGGCATGCTCCCTTTTAACCAATTAGATCTATAGATATTAAACTGTTAACCATTAAGTCAGTTTTCTTGGTTGTAGCAGCATCGGCGAGGAGAAGCGAAATTCATGCGCTTTCTGCCGAACAAGACCGTTTTGTCGTTATGGGTGAAGATTTAAGACCATTACCACGTCTTTGTTTCCTGGCACAGAATCAGTTACTTAAATATCCAAGACAGCCGATCAATTTGCCAAGTTTAGTCAGACATGAACCAAGCTCTTCTGCTTGGTGTCCTGTCAGATGTCTGAAGATGTATAAGAAGCATACTGAGGAGTGGAGAGATGACCCGAAATCTCTGTGGTTATGTCTCAACGCTCCTCATCTTCGCGCCTCAAAAGACACCATTTCTCGTTGGATAGTTGATGCTATTCAGATGTCGCATAAAATCGCAACAGGAAAGCAGATTGATCGTGCGAACGCCCCTCAAATCCAAGCACTAGCAACATCATCAGCCCTTTATAAGTGTGTCTCTTTAGAGGAGGTGATGTCTGTAGCCCAATGGCATGCCGAGTCGTCATTTACTGATTTCTACCTTCGCAATATCTCCAGCACACTTAATCCGGTAGCCGTCGCCAATTTATCGAATCTCACTTAAAGCCACGTCCGACCACTGTTTACGCACACATCGTAGGGTTCTTCCACAGGCACGGGTACTGGTGATGCACATGCTCCGTGAACGACCGTGGACTGGTCGAAGCTCCTGCGATGATCAACAAAGACCAAGCACTCAAAATGGTGTGTTTTCTTAATTTAAGTGACTAATATTAATTTACTTACAGTCGAATTCCCAGACTGATTAGGTGAAAGTCTGGTTCAAGAGTATCTTATTCATTGCAACAGACAATAGACTCATTCAAATTTGAAAATCTAATCAATATAATGATAGGTTTTTCAAAATTAGAAGTTGTAGTAGCTTCTTTGCACTCTCCTGGACTACCTTAGCTGAGCCTTGGGGCTGACACGGGTCTGGTTGGTGTTGCCTCCCCTTTTGACAGCTCTCTGTAATTTGTGCGGACAAATGAGGGGGGGAGCATGGTCTAGACCATGGAAGTTTAGCACTCTATGTCAGATGGCGGGACCCAAGCGTATGCTGGGGTTCCAGTCTCTTCACAACCTTCTCTGTCGGATGGTAGATGAGAGCTGTTTCGAGCCTCACCTCCTCCCACCTGAGTTTCTTGGCTGTTGAAATCCGGAATTTATCATAATAGTACATCTGGTAAGTATTATTCGAAGTAGAATAAAAAAGCATCCATTTTTGTTTCTACGAGAATTGTTAATACTTACCAGATGTACTATGGCCTGCCTCAGCTGCCCCACTGAGGTGAGGCCGAGCTGCTTTCGCTGTTTGTCAAGACAAATATAAGACGAATCTGACTGTTGTTGGGAATTGCCTTGGTACCTGGAGGCTATGGTAATTCCTAAACATAGTATGGGCAGGACGATGGAGAGTGCGGAGTCTTAATTGTTCATTTTGAGCTAGACTAGATAATAGACATTATCATAATAGTACATCTGGTAGGTATTCTCGTAGAAACAAAAGCGGATGCTTTTTTGATTCACCTGTATATTGAATGTATTTATCGGTCAAAGAATGTTTTATGTGTTCTATGACGGTTAAAGTATGGAATAAACTGGTCATTATTAATACAAGAGGCTCACCTGGAATTATTGGCGACTGGCACAACCAAACAAAATGAGATGACCACTGTAAAAACTTACCAATCAAATTTCTGTGAAGAAAGTCTAGCCAAGTTTGATAAAAATTGGCCCAGTGGTTAATATTTTAAGTCTTTTTATGTTTTGCTCAGAAATCTGCAGAAGATACAAGATACCCATCAAAAACATTATATTTTGATTGATTCATGGCGGACATGTTTTTTTTTTTACGTGGACAAATTTTAATGGCGTTTTGGCCCCAATCATATCAGCCAAATTTTGGCCCGATCTGTTCAGCGGTTCTGGAGAAGTCGTTTTCAAGAAAACTAGGTCATCCAAAAATTACGTTCCCTCGGACAAACTTGGTTCAACTGTTGCCCTAGCTCATATTTCATAAGATTTGCATCGATCCCCCAGCAGTTTCAGAAGATTTTTAAAGACATTTCTAAAAACTGACTGAAATCCAAGATCTAATTGGCCGATCGGCTTTGTTTGAACACACTTGAATCTCTATGCCCTAAAGATGCATCCTGCCAAATATAATTGAAATTGTGTTAGTAGTTCTCGAGAAGACATTTTAAATTTCCCATTGCTTTAGTATAGAAGCGTATGGCGGGAAAATGATCCAAGATGGCCGCCAAACCGTTTATCTGACCGCTTCGAAAATTGCAAATTTGATATCAGAATACCCAAAAACACATATAAAACCAATTTCGGTCTCAAAATCCATCAAATAAAAAAATCCAATATGGCCGCCAAACACGCTATATTTTTATTGGCCCACGGCGGCCATGTTTTTTGATGGATCAACTTCCCTTGAACAAACTTTAATGGCCCTTAGTCCCTTGACCCGCTTCCATCAGCGGTTCTGTAGAAGTCATTTTCCTTAAAACTAGGTCAACCAAGATGGCCGCCGAACCATTTGACCAATCAAGTTCTCTTGAACAAACTTGGTTCAGCTCTTGCCCTTGATCATATATCATGAGGTTTGCATCAATCCCCCAAGCGGTTTCAGAGATTTTTAAAGATGTTTCTAAAAATCGGCCAAAATCCAAGATGGGCGCGATCTTAATTGGCTGATCGGCTCCGTTTGAACAAATTTGAACCTCTTTGCCCTAAGGATGCTTCCTGCCAAATATAATTAAAATTGACCCAGAAGTTCTCGAGAAGACATTTTAAATTTCCCATTGCTTTAGTATGGGAGCATTTGGCGGGAAAATGATCCAAGATGGCCACCAAACCCTTTATCCAACTGCTTCGAAAATTGCAACATTGACATCAGAATACCCAAAAACACATATAAAACCAATTTCGGCCTCAAAATCCATCAAATAAAAAAAAATCCAATATGGCCGCCAAAAACGCTATATTTTGATTGGCCCACGGTGACCATGTTTTTTGACGGTTCAACTTCCCTTAAACAAACTTTAATGGCCCTTAGTCCCTAATCATAGCTGCCAAATTTCAACCCGATCCCTTCAGCGGCTCTAGAGAAGTCGTTTTCGCTAATACTTGGTCAACCAGGATGGCCGCCAAACCATTTGGCCAATCAAGTTCCCTTGAACAAACTTGGTTCAGCACTTGCCCTAGATCACATTTCATGAGGTTTGCATCAATCCCCCAAGTCGTTTCAGAGATTTTTAAAGACCACCTAAAATCCAAGATTGCCACTGGCCAAATTTGCTGATTGGCTTCGTTTGAACAAACTAAGGATGCTTCCTGCCAAACATAATTGAAATCGGCCCAGTGGTTCTTGAGAAGAAGTAGTTTAAAGGAAAAGTTGACGGACAGATGATGAGCAGACGGACACACGATGGACGGTCGCCATGGCATAAGCTCACTTGGCCTTTCAGGCCAGGTGAGCTAATAATTAACCAAATATTTAGCCTATAAGCAAATTATTATTTAGCGGTAGTTACCAATTTTAGTTTGTCAAAAAAAATAAGGTTTGCGATTTTTCTTAACAAAGACTGCATGTTATACACCTGTACAAGGCTTTTTTGTAGGGCTGTGTGGTTTGGTTTACAGCCATATTGGTTTCATTGAAAAAGTTGAAATCCATTCTCTAAAATGCTTAAAGAGATGCTAATCCCATCTCAAATGTTATTTTGCACCGATTGTATCACAATTATCAGCTTTGTAATATCGCGTAACTGTTGAACAGTGATCGCCACGATAGTGTGTGATGTCATGCAAGTGCCAATGCATTAAATTCTTTATTACATGTATGTAATACACATATTGGTGAATATTTTGGAACTAATTTGACTGGAAGTTGTTGCTGCCTAAAGCCGTAACAACTTCCAGTCAAATTAATTTCAAAATATTCAATAGCTTACCTGTATGGTTGCATTTACACCACATTGTCAAACTATAGAGCATAAAGTAAATCTCTGTGACTGAGCGTATAAACCGAGGCAGACACATTAGGTCTTTTCTGATTCATTGAAAAGTAAACCATGACACCCATCATATGGTACAGAAATTTACCAACATTTACCTACTAAAGCTTAACTATCTTTCTTTGGCAGCTTGATAAAAAGCTTAAAACAACCTGCATAGTTTATGAGTGGCATATTAGATCACCTCAATAGATATCAAGCGGTAAAAAAGAACAATTGTCAATAACACGAAAATAGAACCGTATTTCCCGGTACAAATTCTTTCCACCTTACGCATATGCTTAATATACGCCATGGCCATGCCCATCATTGAACTTATTATCTGGGACCACCTAAATATTAGGTATGTACTGTAAAAACTATTGTTTATTACATCAAAATTAGTATACAATTTGACATTTCATACTGTGAAAAAATACAAATCAAATGATATTAGAAAGACTTATTTCCGGTGTTCAGAGCGAGTACTCGTCTGCGACTCACAGGCCACAGTTGGACTCAGAACTCGAAAATTACTATATACGCAATAGTAACGGAGTACTGTACTTTAGATCCAACCTGAGTTTCATCCTAGGAAGTTGGGATCGCTCAGTTATCTTGTGCTGACGTATGAAATCTCGCGAGAATATTAATGTGTCTTCAAGCAAACTGTTCCGTGAATAGTTCAATCAATCATTTACCAATATATATCAGAATTCTTTTCTAAATAGATCGATCGGGTGACCTCGTTGTTACTATTAGCCTGATAAATTCACATGCTAGTAAAAAAGAGTTTGTTTTAGACACAATGGGGCGAAAAAAGATATTCCCGCTTTCAACAGTCTATCAAGCGGGTGTTAGATATTTAACGTCATGTACATGTATGTATAACCATCCACTGCAGCAAAAATCAGAGTCAGCCACGACGTGATTGGATAATGGGAATGGAATGATCAGCAGAAGTAGCGTAAACGATATTGATATTTCCCGTAAAAACATGTCTTAGGAATCCATCATTACTCATTACGCTTTTCCTGATTGTCGATGGTTGCAAATTACAAATGTATCTTTCATCACAGGCCTTTTATTATACATATAGTAGGGGGGATATGTGGTACTGGGCGGATCAATGAGAAAATATGTTCATATTCGGTTTTTCAATATTTATATTTTATAACCAGTTTTGAAACCATCAGTGCGCTATATCGGCTTTAAATATGGTATCAGTATATCGCTCAGCCCTACTTTTTTGGCTCATATTTTGTTAAATTTTGCCCTGTGTGTTATCTATTATTGTGTAAAATATACCTGACTTTATGGTAACATGTTTCTGTTTGGGAACATTTTAACTTATTAATGAGCTGTGTATAACCTTTGATTGAATGATTTACAAGTGCAGCTTTGTCAGAAATGCAAAAACATTCGACACAGATATGACAGATAGACTGAGCGACGGATGCTAGTTGCAATCTTCGAAATCTATTCGGTGTGGTATCTGGAAGGCATCTTAAAATTGGTCTGAATGCCAAATCTGGGAGTCTTAAAATTGGACTAGACATCTATCATGAAAATGCATTAACCTTGATTGAATGGTTAAAAACTGTGTAAATCCATCGTATGTGGTATTAGGAAGATGTCGTCATATCGTTCCAAATGTGAAAATAGAAATGCAATATGGCTTCCAAAAAGCCATCCTGAAAATTGATTTTCATATTTCATGTATTTGATAACGCTCTGTAGCTTTTGAAACTAATTGATTCAAAATTTTAGAATATCATGGAAATTTATTTCTACATGTATGTGAAAATTCGCTCTATCTTTCACTGAATGATAAGAAAATTTTTTTAATCCATTGAGTGTGGTGTAATGAGGGTCCATTCCACCAGTGATCTGTATGCCAAAACGTAAAAGGTCTACCTGGAAACTCTTGCTTGCCAGATAGATGGACCCATTCTAGTTACGCCCAACACGCTTCTACGTAAAACTTGCCAATGTTATTTGTACGCACATTTGAATCATATAAACACTATACTATGAATTCCCAGATTATCATTTTCAAGGTAACTACATGTATGTATACAGCTAAGATGTGAATATTTAGAAACTAATTTGACTGGGAGCTATTGCTGCCTTGACAGCAACAGATACTGGTCAAATTAGTTTCTAAATATTCAATAGAATGTTTAGTGAATTGTGACTTCATCAAAGCCATACAATGGACCTTTCCAAGTATATTTATCCATCATATGTCATAGTCAACTACGTGATGTCATGAGTGATTCAATGTAGTCCGTCTTTAATGCTTAATAGTCCGACACGTTGTATAAATTGTATGTATTTACCATGTTATAAAGATTCTGTTGAATATTTTGAAACTAATTTGCCATAGGCAGCAACAGCACCCAGCCAAATTAGTCTCAAAATATTTAACAGCTAACGTGTAGTTTTCTGGAAATTGATAGTCAGGGCATTCGGGGATTGATCGACCGCAACACGATCGAGGTGTGGGTGGAGCTTAGTTATGGATGGGTTGGGCGTAGCTAAAACTGGAAAGGTCCATATAGACGGTTACTGACAGACCTTTGCCACTTTCGTGACAGACCTACGCCACTTGAATTGACATCAGCTAACGAGTGACATATTTTGATTATGACATTAGATACTGGCCTGAGACATTAGCGCGGCTATTCGTACTCACCAGACAGGAGCCATAATTCCCTAAAAGAAACAAATACATGTACAAAACATCAGTCAGGTGAGAGAGAGAGAGAGAGAGAGAGAGAGAGAGAGAGAGAGAGAGAGAGAGAGAGAGAGAGAGAGAGAGAGAGAGTTTTAGGTTGATGAAGACTAAACGTCTTTGCTATTTCTGATGCTACTATAGCAATGCTTATCTCTCGGATAATTAGCTTTAAAGTTGTCATATCCATGATTGCTTCATAATAATGCTAACAAAATTCAAAAACCTTTTAAAGCTGGAAGGCAAATTGCACCAAAGCTTTTCAAACTTTCACTAATTCTTATTTCAGCATATAGATAGTAAGATGCGCTGTAATTTTCATTAAGTGCGGTAATCTAAGCTCTGATTCATCATTGGTATCTCTAAGCACATCACGATCATGACAATATCATTGTGTTGCTAACATAACATTTACGTGAACCTTCAGATCTCAATTCACCTTTCCAGAGTATCCATCGATGATTTGACGTCATGTGACGTCATACTCAGCTAAGGGGCATGTAGGATGGCGTCATAATCATTACGTCATGAATGATTTTATTAGGCCTGTCTTTAACTCTTAATAGTCTGACATGTTGTACGAATTGTATGTCTCTACTATTTAATAAACAAGCTGTTGAATATTTTGAAACTAATTTGACTGGGCACTATTCAACAGCTTACCTGTATAATTTTCTGGAAAATGATAGTCAGGGAATTCAGAGATCGACCGATCCCAACACGAGCGAGGTGTAGGTGGAGCTTAGCTAGAGATGGGCGGGGGGCATAGCTAACAAGAGGCCAAAGGGGCCTGTGTCACTCACATGGAGCACCATCAATTTTTGTCAAAATTGTTGGTGGGTGGTTTAGCAGTCTTTTAAATGAGTTTGTGGACAATTTTGCAAGTGCAATATGGCCGCCAAACACACTACATTTTGATTGGCCCACGGCTCCCTTGTTCTTTTGATGGATCAACTTCCCTTGAACAAATTTTAATGGCCCAAATTTCAGCCTGATTCCTTCAGCCGTTCTGGAAGTCATTTTCTTGAAAACCAGGTCATCCAAGATGGTCGCCGAACCATTTGGTCAATCAAGTCCTCTTGAACAAACTTGGCTTACCTCTTGGCCTAGATGAAGATTCCCCAAGTGGTTTCGGAGAAGATTTTTAAAGACATTTTATGAAATTGGCCGAAATCCAAAATGGCCACTGTGCAAATTAGCCAATTGGGTTCATTTGAACAAACTTGGATCCTTATGCCCTAAGGACGCTTCCTGCCAAATATAATTGAAATCGGCCTGGTAGTTCTCGAGAAGATATTTTAAATTTCCCATTGCTTTAGCATGGGAGCTTTTGACGAGAAAATTATGCAAGATGGCCGCCAAACCATTTATCCCAGTTTCGAATATTGCAAATTTGAGCCCAGAATACCCAAAAACATATACAGAACCAATTTTGGCCTCAAAATCCATCAAATAAAAAAATCCAATATGTCCGCCAAACACTCTACATTTTGATTGGCCCATGGTGGCCATGTTTTTTGATGGAGCAACTTCCCTTGAACAAACTTTAATGGCTCTTAGTCCCTAATCATATCTTCCAAATTTTGGCCTGATCCATTCCGCAGTTCTGGAAGTCATTTTCGGGAAAACTAGGTCATCCAAGATGGCTGCCGAGCCATTCAGTCAATCAAGTTGTCTTGAACAAACTTGGCTTAACTCTTTGCCTAGATGAGGTTTCATAAGTTTTGAATCGATTCCCCAATGCTGTTTCGGAGAACGAGATTTCTAGACATTTCTAAAAATCGGCCGAAATCCAAGATGGCCACCGGCCAAATTGACCGATCGGCTTCGTTTAAACAAAATGAAATCTCTATGCCATAAGGATGCTTCCTGCCAAATATAATTCAGATCGGTCCAGCAGTTCTCGAGAAGACATTTTACATTTCCCATTGCTTTAGAATGGGAGCTTTTGGCGGGAAAATGATCCAAGATGGCTGCCAAACTGTTTATCCGACAGTTTCAAAAATTGCAAATTTAAGATTAGAATACCAAAAAAACTATATAAAACAAATTTCACCCTCAAACTCATCAAATAAAAAAATCCAATATCGCTGCCACACTATATTTTGATTTGTCCACCGTGGCCATGTTTTTGACGAATCAACTTCTCTTGAACAAACATTAATCGCCCTTAGTTGCTAATTATATATTACAAATTTCGGCCTGATCGCTTCAGCGGTTCTGGGGAAGAAGTCGTTTTTGTGAAAACTAGGTCATCCAAGATGGCCGCTGAACCATTTGATCAATCAAGTTCCCTTGAACAAACTTGATTCAGCGCTTACCCTAGATCATATTTCATGAGTTTTGAATTGATTCCTCAAATGGTTTGGGAGAAGATTTTTAAAGCCATTTCTAAAAATCAGCAGAAATCCAAGATGGTCGCCAGCCAAATTGGCCGATCGGGTTCGTTTGAACAAACTTGAATATCTATGCCTTAAGGATGCTTCATGCCAAATATAATTGAAATCGGCCCAGAAGTTCTCGAGAAGATATTTTAAATTTCCCATTGCTTTAGTATGGGAGCTTTTGGCGGGAAAATGATACAAGATGGCCGCCAAACCGTTTATCCGACAGTTTCGAAAATTGCAAATTTGAGATCAGAATACCCAAAAACCTATATAAAACCAATTTCGGCCTCAAAATCCATCAAATAAAAAAATCCAATATGGCCACCAAACATGCTATATTTTGATTGGCCCACGGCGGCCATGTTTTTTTGATGGATCAACTTCTCTTGAACAAACTTTACTGGCCCTTAGTCCCTAATCATACTTGCCAAATTTTGGCCTGATCCCTTCAGAGGTTCTGGAGAAGAAGTTATTTTCGCTAAAACGAGGCTCAACCAAGATGGCCGCCAAACTATTTGACCAATTAAGTTCCCGTGAACAAATTTGGTTGAGCTCCTGCCCTAGATCATATTTCATGAGGTTTCCTTCAATCCCTCAAGCGGTTTCGGAGATTTTTAAAGACGTTTCTAAAAATCGGCCAAAATCCAAGATGGCCGCCGGCCTAATTGGCCAATCAGCTTTATTTGAACAAATTTGGATCCCTATGCCCTAAGGATGCTTCCTGCCAAATATAGCTGAAATTGGCCCAGTGGTTCTTGAGAAGTCGTTTAAAGGAAAAGTTGACGGATGGACAGATGACGGATGGACGACGGACACACAACGGACGGTCGCCACGACATAAGCTCACTTGGCCTTTCAGGCCAGGTGAGCTAAAAATGGAATGGTTCATTATGATGTCAAACACGCTTCTACTATCAGACTTCAAACCTTAGCGAGACCGTGGTAGTGAGTGAATGGAGTCAATTTATAGTTAATATAAGCAGCAAGTAATTTCATAACCTTACAGCGTTTGCACACCTTTGAGTGTTTGAAATTCCATGACTTTTTATGACCACAATTAACAAATTCCATACAAAAATTAATATCTAGGAGATTTGTATTTATGATGTAATGCACAATGTACATAAATTATAATTTGAGTTATTCTGCAAAATGTCTGAACATTGAGTCTTGCAACAACCACGCCAAAGCCTTGTTCTGATAATATGTTGCTATGATTTTGATTGGATGGAGGTGACGCCGGAAATTGATGCCAACAGATATTTTTTATTTTGCATGATTACCATTTCCCATAACATGACAAAAAATGATGCTTTTCCATGACTTTCCAGACCTGGATTTCAAATTCCATGACATTCCAGGTTTTCTATGACCAGTATGAACCCTGACCTTATTGTGATATTAGTTTGTTCAACCCCTTAATGGTCAAGACGATCAAAAAAATGCCTTTTCAGTGGTCATGAGAGTGTTCCATATTCAGGTCAAGACTATTTTTGAAACATTAGCCCTGGAATGACTGGTTCTATAAACCAGTTAGTAATTCCAGTGGTAAATTTTCAGAGCCATTTTTCTCTTGGCTTGCAAATAGACATATTGTTGTTTACTAGTTACATCTATTAAACATAGATAGCAGACACACAGATAGCTCATCCTGCCAGCCACTAAAGCATTCAGAGTTACCTCCCTTGTAAGACAAGGGGTTCATGCACTAACCATCACAGAATGATGCAGGGTACCAGGTTCAGTTTTAAAGCAACATTCCAATGGAATGATGCTTATGCATAAAGCTCTACACAATATTGCCTTATTAGGAAGTTGAATGTCTGCTCGATCAGACCACTACTATGCAAGAAGCACATGACCAGTTAACATCCAATCAATGCGTTATTATAAAATTCCAGAGGCTGAGGTAATGCAATGCAATTAGCTCTGGCATAGCAGGCACAAGTTTCATTCTTTGTCTAAGTTTCATATGCAGCAGTCGAAGTTTCTCAATGCTCTAAATTGTTCAAAAAATATTTGTAACTTGGTACCGATGTTAGTAAATGTTTATAAGAAGTTATAAGACATTGGTAGGAATATTCTGTCATTTTAGAATTAATTTTGAGTAGAGCTGATTTACGCATCCGTACATTGACTGCTTGAGTAAAAATCGAGAGAACAGGAATAAAGCGAGCGAAAATAAAAAATAGAAGGAAGAAAAAGCGGAACAGGCGTAATCGAGGATTAATCACATCAATACTAAGTGGATTACGCAGGTGAAGGTGAAAAGAATGAGTGGAAGACAGTCAAGAATCGTCACTAGGCGGAGTCGATCGCCTGTGAGGCAACGAGTGCAGTCTGTGCAGAGGCGATCTGTCAGATTTGACAGTCCATCATGTGACGATAGCTTGTCACGTGAAGCTACATCCCGCGGCCGAGGGAGAGGAAGAGCCTGTAACACTACCAGGGTGAATGCGGCGGCTGGCGCACCACTGTGGAGCAGTACAGCCCCCGAGAATGCAGGAAATGTCAATTTCCCTTTCTCCGAGATCTAACAATACTCACCATTCTGTTACTTCTGATATACAGCTGGCCCTGACAGCGGCTCTAGGATTATAGACTTAGAAAGTTTTACCGACTCCTGGGAACCGGGTACCCGGCTCCCCACTGCCGAGTACCCGTTTACCATAGAGCTCATATTGTTTGCATAGCCACCAAACAAGAGAAAACTATGGCTTGCCTCCGTGGGGCTGGGAGGCTGGGTCCGTAACAGAATGGTGAGTATTGTTAGATCTCGGAGAAAGGGAAATTGACATTTCCTGCATTCTCCTTCGATCAATACTCACCATTCTGTTACTTCTGATATACACCAGATTTGATCAGTAACCTGGTGGGAAGGGGCAAGCCATACATGCTAATTTTGCCCCTTGGAGAAAGATTTTAGACTTCAAACTTGACTAACGGAGACCTAAAAGGACCGTCAAGTTCACGGAACCGAATCACATTCGCGTCACAGCCCCCCCCCCCTTTTTCCTCCTAAGAAAAGGGAGAGAACTAACGAACATGTATCTCGCCTGAAACACCAATATGCCAAGAGGGTTAACTACTCCCTGCATATCGCTTGTATTAGCCTGGGAATGAGCATGAATATATAAGATGAATGAACATGATACATATACATAATACAAAAAACTCTCACTTGTTGAATTACCTTATGATAACAGGACTTCAGACGTACCGCCTACAACCATACACCGGTTCGGCCATCAGTGACACAATCTGGTTGACATCCTCTCGCTTGACCATGCCTGCTTTAGGTTCTTTTCTTACCAAAGTGAAAAAAGGGGAAAAGCAGTGTGGTCACTAACTATCGTTTCAAAACAGCTAAAGCGAGTGGATTGGCTGAGTCTGACACATCCCTCATATAGTAATCCGTAAATGAGGACTCACAGTGCCATTGTGCAACGGCCATGATGTCCTCTAACGGAACACCATTGTAAAGGGCGGTCGAGGCGGTTATTCCTCTAACATCGTGTGCCCTTACGCCCTGCACCTGGAGCCCAGTCGCCATCTCATGAGTAGTCTGAATGCATTCGACCACCCAACGAGAGATAGTATCCATGGATGCGGCGCCATAAGGCTTTTTATGGCAGATCCACAGATGTCTATCGTTCGACGGTAACGAGTGAGTCCGTTTCTTGTACTTAGTCAAAGCACGGACCGGGCACCAGACACTGGCATCACGATCAAACCTGGTTAACTTCGGTATAATGATCGGTTTGCCGGGATATCTCAAAGATTGGTTCTTTGACATAAATTCTGCTTTTGGCAGAAGACGCAGACCTTCTCCAGAAACAATAAATCGGTTCCTCTCTGCCGAAAGCGCATGGATCTCACTGCGCCTTCTAGCTGAGGAAGCTGCCAATAGAAAGACCGCCTTTAGAGTCAAATGCTTTAGACTAGCCGAACGCAACGGTTCGAATGGGTGCTTGGCCAGTACATTAAGCACTAAAGATAGACTCCAGGCTGGAATGACTACCGGTTGTCTCGGGCGGAGATTGCTCATTCCCTTCAACATCACGTTTAACTGGGCCACCTCTGGACTATCCCTGTTGGCTAGACAAGGGATAACTGATGCCAAAGCTGACTTGTATCCAGCAATTGTGACGGGAGCTAGTCCTGTAAAGAACAGCTCACAGAGAAAGTCTGCTATTTGCTGAATAGTGGATTGAAAGGTATCAATACCCTTTTCTTCACACCAGTCTGCAAATCTGTTAACCTTGTTGTTATACGACTTGAAGGTTGACCTCCTTCTCGCAGCCGCGATGAAATCAGCAGCCTGTCGAGAAAAGCCTTCCGACGTGGAACGTTGTTTGACAACATCCACGCAGTCAATTTGAACATTTCGGGACGCTCGTGTAGGAAGCGTCCCTTGGCCTGGGAGATTATGTTCGGAATCTCGGGCAACTGCACAGGATTTTCCACCAGCAGATCTAGAAGATCCGTGAACCACGCCCTGCTCGGCCAATACGGCGCTATTAGCAGGACCAGACACGGTTCCTCCCTGACCTTCACCAATACCTTCGGTAGAAGAATGGTGGGTGGATACGCGTAAGCGTGCATCCCTCTCCAGCTTATCGCCAGAGCGTCTGTATCGACGGCATTTGGATCTGGAATCGGCGAGACATATGTCATGATTTGAGCATTTTCCTTTGTGGCGAACAAGTCCACGTTGGGTTTGCCCCAATGCTCGAAGATCCGTCGTAGAACTGGAGGGTTGAGGGACCATTCTGTTGGCAGGATTCTCTGTCTGCGAGACAAAGCATCCGCCAGAATGTTCAATCGGCCAGGAATATGAGCTGCTTTCAAAACAACCGAGTAATTCCTGCACCATTGAATCAAGTGCCACACCCTGATGCACAGGGTGGGCGACCTGGTCCCTCCTTGGCGATTTATATATGATACTACTGTCGAATTGTCCGACCGTATCAATATCACCTTGCCCCTGATCATCGGAAGGAACTCTTCCAACGCCAGTTCCACTGCCATCATTTCCAACAGATTGATATGCAGCTGACTCTCCGGGAGAGTCCATGTGCCCGAGACCTGGTGTTCTCCCAGGCAGGCACCCCACCCTTCCAGCGATGCATCCGTGTAAACGGACAGCTGGGGGTGGGGTAGGTGCAGCGAAACCCCTATTAGGAGATTCTGACGCTGTTTCCACCATAGAAGATGCGATATTATCGGCTCCAAAACTGGCACCAGTTTTGACAGGGGTTCTGTTCTCTGTTTCCACAGAGACATCAGATACAACTGGATAGGTCTTCGCATTAGAGCAGCGTACGGGATAACCTGCTCCATGGAGACCATCATGCCCAGCATCTGAAGGAACCGCCTTGCCTGAATGTGGTTTCCCACTCGAAAACTCCCGAGGATGGCTAACAGAGACACCACTCTGGGCTCTGACGGGTAAACCCTGCCCTCCTCGAGGTCGAATCGCATCCCCAAATAAACGAAATGTTGAGTGGGTGTCAACTCGGATTTCTCCTCGTTGACTATCCAGCCTAGATCTGAAAGTAACTTCAGAGTCAGAGCAGTATCCACGTTCAACCTGGCTGCCGAGTCTGCCTTGAGCAGCCAGTCGTCTATGTAGGTGTGTAGCGCCACGTTCTCTTTTCTGAGAAACGCTGTCACCGCAAGGACCACTCTTGTGAAAACCCTCGGAGCTGTCGACAGGCCAAACGGGAGAACTGTAAACTCCCATACTTGATTCTGAAACGCAAATCTCAGAAACCTGTGCCAACTCCGATTGATCGGAATGTGGAAATATGCATCTTTCAGATCGATCGATACACACCACATTCCTTTCCTCAATCCCGCCATTACCGACCTCGGTGTTTCCATCTGGAACCGAGGCGTATGGATAAACCAATTTAATGGCCTGAGATTGAGTATGGGTCTCCATCCCCCCGTGCTCTTGGGGACAAGGAACATGTTTGAATAGAAGCCTGGAGTGTTCCGGTTTGCTGGTTTTATTGCTCCCTTCAGAAGCAAACCCGACACTTCCTTTTGAATATTCTCCATAGTCCTTAGTTATCCTTTCAGAACACACAAACTATCACTGATTAAAGACTTAGATTCTTTTAAAAAACACTAAAATCCTTAATGCGAAAAGCATGTATTGCACTTGTTGCTATGCAAACAAGAATGAGCTCTATGGTAAACGGGTACTCGGCAGTGGGGAGCCGGGTACCCGGTTCCCAGGAGTCGGTAAAGCTTTCTAAGTCTATAATCCTAGAGCCGCTGTCAGGGCCAGCTGTATATCAGAAGTAACAGAATGGTGAGTATTGATCGAAGGAGAATTGTAGTGTGGCGGAAATTTGTCAGAATTTGAAAAGAGCGGGGGAATTACCTGTCCTGTGAGTTTCAAAAAGACCAAATTAATTTAGCTCTTTAACTTGAACGTAAATGAGTTATGATCTGTCGGTAGCGCGGTATCCCGTGACTCGGAGGATACCGAACGCGGCCAATCGGGAGATGGGGATGCCCATGACATCAGAGGGGAATTCCGGGTAGAACGGGGAAGCCACACGATTCAGAGCATGGATGAAAATAGATGTCTGGATGCTTGGCGTACAACTGGCAGACCGGGCGAATGCAGACGCAATGATAACAGTGCAAACGGCTTGGAGCTGCGACAGCTGAGAGAGCAAGTCGATGTGTGCAGGAAAAAACTATCCGAATTGGAGGATTTTCGCGTCGGACACGATAGTTCTCGCGCCGACGTGAGTGCAAGTGAAAGATCACCGCTTACTGGTACTAGAAATCGGATTACCGGCGGAGAACTGTCAAACGTATGTACAGATTTGCCATTAGTAAATAACAATACATCTAATCTTGACTCGACTTTTTCAGGGTTCACGCTAAAAAGCTTTTATGAGGGACAGATCGATACACGTATAGGGATAGGCAATAGGCAGCCTGCTCATACTATGTACAATATTAATGATATCAATTTAAGTGGGATGGCGAGTGGTTCGGCAGCTGAGGACCCCTTTTCTATGGGTAATTTACCAAACATAGATATTGTTTCACCTAATTTGAGACAGGCAATAATTGCAGGTAAAGACATTAACCTGGCCCTGCTCTTGATGCCCGACGCGAATACAAGTGAGATCATATCTATTGATCCTAAGACAAGTATGGCTTTCAAAATGAAAAGGGATGCTCGTTTGCAGAAGAATCTGACTTTGGCAGAATTTCTGTCAGCTTTCCTAGCATACAAACGTATTATGTGCGAAGCTTATCCACAACGCTCTAAGGAGCTCGACAGCTACCTGAGGATAATTGTCGAGCTCTATGCTCAATTTTCCAGGGGAGTTTTTTACTCCTACCATAAGGCGTTTTCAGCCAAGGCTTCAGCTTGGTTGCAACAACATGGGTTCAAAGTTGACTGGGCAATAAAAGATAGAGACATAATCCAAGCTGTAACAGCAGGGTCGACGTCTCTCATGTGTGAATTGTGCCATCAGTATGACCACTCTGCCAAATTTTGCCCAACATCCAGTGAATATTGACCGTATCCCCGCCCTAATTTTGGGGGAACAGGTGGTAATGTATACTCTGGGCATAATGATGCCACTGCTAGGAGGAAGGTCTTCCATCTTGGCCAGGAGATATGTAATAATTTCAATTACAGACGTGGCTGTACGAATAAGCCATGTCGATTTTTACATGTCTGTTGGAGCTGTAAGACTACTACTCATTCTGCATCCAATTGTGGAAAGCTGAATAGCCAGAATAGCAATTTTGGAAAGTACTCAGAAAATAGTCAGTCGAAATCAAACTGACTATTGGATCAGACAGTGATGACCAAAATTTTGGGCGAGGATACGGTAGATAGTCCACAAGCCTTTTCAACTCCTATTGATGTAGATCAATTAGCAGTAGAACTGATTAACCATCCAGATAGAGTTTTTGTAGATGATTTAATTCATGGCCTCACACATGGTTTCCATACAGGTGTGGTTGAATTACCTACAGTGACTCTAGAATGCAAAAATTTGAAATCCGCCCGATATAGTTGATCGTTTGATAAAGGATGAATGAGATAATGGCTATATATGTGGCCCTTTTGCAGAGCCACCCTTTGAGACTCATCGAGTGAGCTCTATAGGCTTAGCTACAGGCAGATATTCAGATAAAAAGCGTCTCATTGTAGATTTATCGGCTCCACGTGGTAGGGCAGGTCACAACAGTGTTAACGATCTAATAAACAAGGCCGATTACTCATTGTCTTACGTCACTGTCGATGATGCAATCATGTCCATTTTAGAGAGCGGTCAAGGGGCATGGCTATGTAAAACTGATATAACAGATGCCTTCAAAATAATTCCAATAAGATCTGAATTGTGGCATTTGTATTGTATCAAGTGGCAAGGCATGTACTATTTTTATACCAAACTGCCTTTTGGTAGCCGTTCATCACCTAAGATTTTCGATCAGCTATCAGTCGCCGTATGCTGGATTGCAAAAAACAACTATGGGATCGAGACCATTTTGCATCTGTTAGATAATTTCTTAACAATAGAAGGCTATGATTCGGTACCAGAACGTACTATGGCCTTACTAACTTTAATTTTTGGCAAACTGACTATTCCAATTGCAGCACATAAGACCATAGGCCCCGTCCAATCGATCGAATTCCTGGGTATTATATTGGATTCAATAAAGATGGAGGCAAGACACCCTTTGGTTAAAATACAAAGGATAATCATGAAGATGAACGGATTCCTGCATAGGGGAAAATGCTCCAAGCGAGAGCTATTGAGCTTATTAGGCCATTTTAACTTTGCAGCAAGAGTGATAGTCCCGGGTCAATCATTTATCTCTTACTAGATAACATTAGCTACATCGGTGAGAGAATTACACCACCATGTCACATTGAATAGCAACTGTAGAGAGGAGCTATGGATGTGGGCATTATTTCTCCAAAGTTGGAATGGTTCTACTTTTTTCCTGGACAAATTCATTACATGCGCTCCGGATTTGGAGTTATATACAGATGCGTCAGGTATTGGGTTTGCAGGGTATTATCAAGGTACTTGGTTTCAGAGCAGATGGCCTGTCAAAATTGTAGATATCCGAACAGAGGAATGTTCCATGGCCTTTTTGGAGCTGTACCCTATCGTAGTGGCAGCCGTGCTGTGGCGAAAGGGCTGGTCTCAGAAACGTATCTTATTCCACTGCGACAATTTAGGTACAGTTGAAATTATTCGTAAAGGGCGCTCAAGAACACCACATATTAACAGGTTAATGCGTCGTCTTACCTGGTGTGCAGCGTTGCATAATTTCTGTGTTACTGCCAAGCATATTCCTGGAAGGTTGAATAATATTGCAGACGCTATTTCTAGGTTTCAGGAACAACGCTTCCGAGAATGTGCTCCGTTGGCGAAGGCATCACCGGTCCAGGTACCAGAACCGACAGAGATTCTATGGGGCTAGAATCTGCCCTGGACAGGCTGTGGGCATCAGCCATTAGTAATCACACCAAACGCAGCTATAAATCAGGTCTGTCATGCTACTGTCGTTTCGTGGCCATGATGGGTTGGAATAACCATATGACCAATGTTAGAAGTCTGCCAATAATTTCAGAAGACACGGTGCTATACTTTATAGCTCATTGAGCAGAAGTGTTAAAATTCAGGCACAGTACCATCTAGTTGTATTTGGCTGGCATACGCTTTCACTATATTGTGGCAGGTTATCAAAATCCTTTTGTCGATAGGTCAAATCTACTTTTGCCACGGGTCATGCTGCTATTGAGAGCGGTCCAAAGGTCACAAGCCAGGACATCAATACCCCGATTGCCGATTACAGCCGACATTTTGACGAAAATTTGTGAAACACTTCGGACTGGTATGTTTGGTGATTATACTGACCATATGATGGCAGCTGCATGTACCATGGCTTTCTTTGCATTTCTGAGATGTGGGGAGTTCACAGTCCAATGCCAGAACACACATAATGAGTCTGTCATATCTTTGAGCGATATAAAGTGGGCGGCTGATCTATCATATGGCGTGCTCACTTTGCAGGCTTCTAAAACAGACCCTTTCCGTAGAGGGGTGGATATTAACTTTTTCTGCATGAATGGGAGCTTAATTTGTCCAGTGTGTAATGTGAGGAGATTCTACTTACTACGGTTGAGAATGGGGGCAAGAGGGGTCGATCCACTGTTCATCACTAACAAGGGTCTAAATTTGACAAGAACCTTTTTTATTGGGGCACTTAGGTCCATTATGGAGCGTAGCAATTTGGACAGCTTGCAGTATTGCGGGCACAGTTTTAGAAAAGGGGCAGCGACTTCTGCGGCGCGAGGGATGGTGGAGGACCACATGATTAAGTTAATGGGTCGTTGGGAGTCGGGCTGTTATACTAGATACATCGATACATCTCTCACATCTATTAGAAATGCTCAGGAAGCCATGTGTATAGCTTAGAAGTAATCCCACTGATCATGGTCAAGGGTAGGCTGGTCGACGAGGGCATTGCAAATCTCCAACTACTTCTGCATCCGTTCTGACGGGATCGGTAAAGCTGATGCACTGCTGTGTCTCGCTGTTATAGGGGTACATCGCACACCAAATTTGGTTGAATTCACTCGTATGGTAACGCAGGGTACGTTATGATCAATTTTGTGACATGGCAACTCCCACCCACCCTCCCATCCCTCATCCATGCACTCTTGTACGGAGCCGGAGGTTCAATATCACATAGCAATCAGCAAGGATATGGTTGCATCAAATGTCTGATACTATTCATGCCTTGATGAAGAAGTCTGCGATTGTGAAGCAAATTTATTGACGCAGCATTTACATGTATTGTTGTAGGCATTATAATTTTGACCTATTGACAGTATTCAGAACATATATTATATGATATGTACAGTATGTACTTGTATATATAGCATAGTCATTACATGTTAAAAAATGTATGGTACATGTACAGATGTATTCTTTTGTCGGTTGATAACTGCAGCACACTAGAGTTGTTTTCATATACACTCAGATGGGGATGTAGCTATAGCACATGATACAATTCGTTGCACATGATGACATTGGCTTGGGTTTGTCGTGGGCAGTCTGTACACACCTAAGCCAATGTGGAACAAATACGTGGTGAGCCACATAGCAGGTAAGCAGTTCTACAGAACTCGGTGTGTGGATATTCAAAATTGAGTGGCTATGTAAGGACAGTGGAGAGCTAATCACGAACTCTTATGTATATTAGGGTCATTACTAGGCTAGTACCAGGGAAAATGGCCATCGTCGCACATGCAGTGATATATACAGGTCTTTTTCCTATATTCTACAACATGAACCGGCATATCGGAGCGTGAACCCATTACCAGGCATATTCGATGTTATAGGGCATGGATAGGGCAGTTTCGGTAAGGCCCCCTGCAATGTGCTAGGGAGTTATGCATGCATCCACGTCTCAGTGTTTGGCTATCATCAGAGCATATTCGGGAATACAGGAGTGTGGATAGGGCAGGATTCCTGCGGCTACAGCCCCCCGCAATGTGTTATAGATGATTGTGAACTTTTGGGGGATACTCGCGACACTGATAAATTGTACAGGTGTCATGACCCATTGGCATGGTGATGGTTGGTGTTAATGGTACATGATCCCATTGCAAGTTATTTGTGTTGCTATTGGAGGCAACAAATGGTTGCCCTATTAAAACACAGCCCTACACAAATCGACAGTTTAGACATACAATTTCTCAATGTCCCTCATCCTGGGCAGTTATCCTCCAAAAGTGTAAATAAGATACATTAGATATCAATATATAACAATGGTATTATATAACTGAATTACTGTTCACAGACAAAGATACTGCTGCTCGGAAGCATCCACTGTCATGATAGGGGGTCTTTAACAATCTCCTTCAGGATTAATGCCCAGGCATTGCTTCAGGAGGCAAAGGCTATCAGACAACCTTAATCGTGACAGTGGATGCTTTGAAGCTGCAGGTTGCTAATGTAACGCAAAACATAAGAGCAGATGTTGCCTCATGTAAATTTGCCAAATGATAATTTGTCAAAATAAAGTTTTTGAAAACTAGCATTATGAGTTCAGTTGTGTGTGTGTGTTAATACAAAGCAACCATTTTAATTTTCTAAAAGTATTGAACACTAATTCCACTTAAATAACTTTCGATGACTGGAAAGTACAGTACAGCAGAAATAATTGAACATTTATTGTTGAATATTTTGAACATAATAGGATTGGAACACATTGTTGCTTTAATTGTTAAAAAATATTCAACAGAACATTTGTTTTTGGGACATATATTTCTTCTGAGATATACTGTAAAATTGCAAAGGTAAATGTTCTTCCAATTTTTTCAAATGCCTAGAATATTAGCAAAATGTATTCAAATTGAATTAAATTCCATGTTTTCCATGACTAGTAATGTGAATCCTGTTCAGAGATGCAAATATACTAAATAATAAATGCTTACCAGCAACGTTTCGCTAAGACCGATGGAGGAGTTTGGTGCCATGATGCGATAATCACAGCCCAATGTCAGCACACATCCTCCCGCAGGGGCATTGCCCTTCAATGAACAAACATGAGAGTACACCATTAGAGTAAAACCCGTGTTAACTTTGACTGCTGCAATAATTACAATGGGCAACAACTCTGTCCCAGCTGAATATTTTGAAAACAATTTGACTGAGTTGTTGGTTTTCAAAATATTCAGTCGGGCTAGAGTTAACCCCGATGGAAAATGCAGAATGCAGAAATTCAGCATGCAGTTAAATAGCACGTTCATAAAGAAACCATCCTTGCTACCTTGTATACATAAAAACCAGCTCATGAAGGAGGTAACCCTTTCCCCCCAAAAACAAATATATGTCTATATTGATACCACCAAAGTAGACATATGTCGCAGTGAAGTGTGGTTGTTTCAGACCTTTATTTGTAATGTGCCGCCTACAGGGAGGATTCCCAGCACTTCATCAAAACTAAATTCCATGAGTCTTCCCTGAAAAATCTTCTAAATTCCATGAGAAATATTTTACCCTTAACGAGGTTGCTGAGAAGTCAAGAGGTGGTTGCCGTAAAGCAACTAAGATGCTGATAACATTTACAACAGAGTGGTAGCCTCTGCATACAATAATTTAAATTTCTTTGCATTTTCAGTCAATGTACACAACTTCGTCACATCAAGATGCACATATGAAAGTGCAAAACCTTCACTTCAGGCTCATTGTTAAATTCCCTGAGCTTTCCCTGATTTTGGTGGGGGTTTTTTCCTTCAAATTAATTGAGTTTTCCCTGAAGATCCCTTTCAAGGTTTTCCCTGATTTCCAGAGTGGCTGGGAACCCTGACAGGCCCTGTAACTACCTCCACCTGACATTACCAGTACATACTGTATATCTTGCTCTATTTACACATTTACTTAGTTAAAATGCATAGAAAGCAAACAATATTCAATATTCTTTAAGATTCCTGTCTTCTTAAATGATGATAACATTAAAACGAGTCATCGAAAAATCACATTTCTTAAACCATTTCATGCCGCGACCAGCCTCTGCAGTGGTTTTGAATAATGTCCATTTGCAGGGCAATAGAAGACTATTTTTAAAAATTTACCACTGGAATGACTGGCTCGATAATCGAGCCAGTCATTCCTATGGTAAATTTTCTAAAATAGTCTTCTCTTGGTCTGCAAATGGACATCCAAAAAGCAAATACTTTATTTTTTTAAATCAAATTTACTCATTAAAGGGTTTTAAAAACTCCACTTTCTTGCGCTTCCAAAGATACCTATTATTATGCCTATGAAATGTGTGTAAATCAAATAATTCAGCATAATACTTAACTCTTTATCCCGTGAAATCTCAGTGTCTCAAGACACCAAAGCTACCGTTGAATACTGGAAACTGTTGCTGCCTATGGCAGCGGTAGCAACAGCTCCCAGTGAAATTAGTTTCAAAATATTCAACAGAATATTCCATACATCATAAAGAAAGTGTCGTTTCTGGTCTGTAAGAATCCAAGGTTGAAAAAATGGATGGATATGATCTGTCGCTCAAGTATTTAACGCCATAGTCAAATACATCACAAGCTATCTGACATCACAAACAATATAGCATAGCTCCATCACGACGACCAAAAAGTGTATGAATAAAATTTTTTTGTCTTTGTTGAATTTACAAATTAATAAACATTCTCTTGAATATTTTGAAACTAGTTTGACAGGGAGCTGTTGTTGCCGTTATTCAACAACTTTCCTTTATAGCTACCTTGAAATTTAGTCTGGGAATTCAGGTTTCAAAGTTGCAGATCGATCCCAACATACATAGAAAGTGGACGGGCTTAGAGCTTATAAATGGGCGGAGAATAACGAGAAATGAATCCTTATATTAAACAGACTCACATTGATGGCGGCGATAGTGACGAGAGAAGATGAATACAGCTGAATCATGATATCTTGAAACGTGGTCCAGTATCTTTCCAGTCTTTCTCGATCAAGGTTAGGTGCTGGGTAGAGCTCATGGATATCAAGGCCGGCATTAAATACTTTTGGTAGAGTCTGTAATAATAGGATACAATCAATTTTATAATTAATAAACACAAAGTACAATTCAGAATTTCACAAAAACACTACATTTTAGTGGTGTTTCGCTATGGAGGAAGACAGTTTTAGCTATGCCACGCCCATCTCTAGCTAAGCTACACCATCATCTCGCTCGTGTTGGGATCAATCAATCCCTGCACTCCCTGAATCACAATTTCCATAAAACTATACATTCAGATAAGCTGTTGAATACTTTGAAAATAATTTGACTGGGTGTAGGCAGCAACAGCACCCCCAGCCAAATTAGTTTCAAAATATTCAACAGAATGTATATTAAATAGTTAAAACGTACAATTCGTACAACAACGCTTAGTCCGTCACCAATTAAGCATTCATGATGAACTTATCTACGCCAGTCATGACGTAATATATTATGACGTCATTCTACATGTGTACATGTCACGTAGTTGTTTATGACATCATATGATGGATGGTTAAACTGGAAAGGTCCATTTCTTTCTGTCTGTCAGTAAACTACATGTATTCGACATTTTTGTCAATGTCACCTCCCGTTTTTTCCCTAATTTAACCGCTGGCCAGTTAGTGGTCGCGTAAAGGGCGACTTAATTAGGGAGAAAAATTCACAGTAGATCGTCGTTATTTTGTCCAGTACCCATTAGGTGGGTCGGATATAAATGTTCCCGAGTCCATTAAATGAGGTCTGTAAAACGCAGACGATCCTTCCGAGTATTAATCAGCTTCCGCTATAGGTCGAGTTTATGCCGTTACTCTCGTAACTACTCGAAGCTACCTTCCTATGTACTGTGGATTGTGAAGTATCTACCCGGGTACTAATATTAGTGTCTTGTCGCTACTCGAATAACGACCTTAAGTCGTCCCACTTAAAGCAGAAGCTGATAGATCACGTGATACAAAAATCGCTATTTCTCTTTTCTCGCGTCGCCATTTTATCAAAATCTGGATTACATTTGATGAAATAAACGATGTTTAATAAAGTATAAGCACTATTTAGGCGGTCCCAATTAATAATTTCACTCCCGCGATGATGGATATATATGAGCTATACATTAAGCATATGTGAAAACGGTATGAAATATTTAACATGGAAATGTGTTGAATTTTCGTGCTAATTTTTTTTTTTGTCTTTGTTCTGTACTTTTGGGAATTTGGAGCTTAGTTTTTTTTCTTCACAGGTCTCAAAAACAAGGGGGCGGTATAATTGGGAGGGGTGGTTAAAATAGGGAAAATACGCTATGTCACAACTACACTGGATCACACGTGTTTAACCCCCCTCCTGTGTCAACATCATCTGAAGCTGCTCAAAATAATATTAACCCTTTAAGTCTTACATTTTTTCAAGACAATATCAATTTTTTCTCAAAGAAAATGTAAATTTGCAGACCAAGAGAAGCCTATTTTTGAAAATTTACCACTGCAATGATTGGCTCGATAACCGAGCCAGTCATTCCAGTGATAAATTTTCAAAAATAGGCTCCTCTTGGTCTTCAAATTTACATTACTCAAGAACACTGCAGAAGCCTTTTTTTTGCTGATATGAGTGTTAAAGGGTTAATATCACTTCGCTCTTTAACCCATACCACTCTAGTGTCAAAACTTTAAATTTTCAAATTAAATTTAAAGATGAACGCAGGTGTTCATTATTCAGCAAATTTGGTCGGAGATGGTGCTGTCGTAGACAGCAACATCTTCCACCAAAATTGGTGAAAAATGTGAACCAGGTTCTTTGATATTGACATAATAAAGGATAAAATATTGACATCAGAGTGGCAAGGGTCAACGATCAAGCTTTTTTAAGAAAATAGAAACTTTTGCTCATTGAATATCCGTTTAATGAAGACAATTTTTGTAAATTTACCAAAAAAATGGCTTTCTATTTTCCGTGGATATTTCGCAAGATCACTGCAGAGGCATTTTTGGCTGCACTGAACATTAAACGGTTGATGGTTCAGGAAATCTAAATATTAGTCAATGCTCATTTGCAGACCAAGAAAAGGATATTTTTGAAAATGTACCACTGCAATGACCAGTCATTCAAGTGTTAAAATTATTCCTCAGGGCCACTGCAACTGCCATTTTAAATGGTTAAGTTGACACAAGAGGGGTTATTCAAATATACAATGGAGGGATCCGATCTGTCACAAGTATTTGATGTCATGATCAATTATGTCACTAGTTAGCAAGTGTTGCCATCATAATAACGTATATTTCAGTCATGAGCATCGACAAGTCTCTCACTAGTGTTTTGTCTTTGACAAATTTACAATTTACTTATTAACATTCTGTTGAATACTTTGAAACTAATTTGACTGGGAGCTGTGGTCTAGAGAAATTAGAGAAATGTCCATTTGCAGACCAAGAAGACAATTTTTGAAAGTTTATCATAGAAATGACTGGCTCAATAAATGAGCCTGAGTCAATTCCATTGGTAAATGCACAAAGTTCTAGAATGTACAGTCAATGTCACGCTATTCACCAGGTTTTCGCAAAAGTTGACATTCTGAACTACCACCCCTGCCACTGAGGATGGCAGAGCTAATGTAAACATTGTTTCACAAGATTTATTTTAGCAATCAGGTGAGTAACGCACATACCAAATTTTGATGAATTCTGCCAACTTTGCTATTCTGCATCACTACCACACCACCCCACACCCCCACCCACCTCTGACCATGTGGTGATAAAAATAATCTGTTGGTCAGCAAGTGGACATTTTCTAAGACATACATGTACATGACATATATAAAGAAATTGAAATTTTCTTGAATAAGATTGTGGATTAACACTCATATTAGCCAAAAATAGCTTCTACAGTGGTCTAGAGAAATACCCATTAGCAGACGAAAAGAAGACTATTTTTAAAAATCTATCACTGGAACGACCGGCTCGATAACAGATCCAGTCATTCCAGTGGTAAATTTTCAAAAATAGTCTTCTCTTGGTCTGCTAATGGACATTTTCTATGCGGAAATTGAAATCTTCTTTAACAAATTTGAGTTAAAAGGTTAAAAAGTAGTTTGGTTGCAATACATGCATATATGTTTCGCTACTAGCATGACTGAGAGCTCTGACCAGCATGCAACAAAACATAGGCACAAAACACAACAGCGTAATACATGTATCTCAGGACTAAAATTTCTGAGCATTCTATTAACATTTATCAAACTGTTTCATTCCGCGATATCTAAACCCTTTAGTAGACAAATTTGGTCAAGAAAATCTAATTATTTCCTCATTGAATGTCTATTTGCAGGACAACAGAAAAGTATTTTTGAAAATTTACCACTGGAATGACTGACATGTTATCGGGCCAGGCATTCCGGTGGTAAATTTAAAAACAAGAATTCTGCAGAATTAAATGTTTTGCCTGTCTCCTGTTTGTCACAGTGGCATTGACCTTTGACCTCTGTGTTATCGTGCTGCTTCCTAACAATATAGGTAACTATACATGTATTCAAGTTTACTTAATCCAATATGATTAACCAATCTTGAAATATAAATGATCTGCCAGATAGAAACACAGGCATGACTGAGGTGAAATATCAAGGCTATGATGACTTTGACCTTGGATCTAGTGATGTCACTATCAGCACACAGTGTCCTTATCTTATAGGGGATCATGTGTCCAAGGTTAGTTCTGGTAATATTAAGTAGTTCTGAAATATAAATGTATATAATTTGCTAAACCGGAAAAATTTAAAGGTGAAAAAGCAAAGCTAAAATTGCAAGGTCAGAATTACCTTGACCTTTAACCTGGTGACCTCCATGTCACCATCCTGTATCCTCTTGTTTTAAGCAACCATGTACCCAAGTTGTGTTCCATTCGGATTAAGCAATCCCGAAATATAACATGATGAGATTTGCTAAGACTAAAGACTTAACATTGAAAAATAACAAAAGTTTTGTAGAGGTCAGAATGACATTGGCCTTTGATGTTGTGACTTCAGTATCAACATGCAGCTTCCTAACATTATAGGTAACAATGTATCCAAGTTTAGTTCCAATAGGATTAACCAATCCTGAAAGATCGGCCGAAATGTTTTGCTAAACGCAAAAACTTAACATTGAAAAAACAGTTTTGTATCAATGTCACAATGACCTTGACCTTGTGACCTCAGTATCATCATCCTGCTTCCTAACAATATAGGCAACCACATAATCAAGCTTAGTTGCAATAGGATTAACTGATCCTGAAATAAGCCGAGATGGTTTGCTAAACGCAAAAACTTAACATTGTTGATTCCGTCGTCGTCGGAAGTGACATATATCTCTCGCTTTGTGCTCTGCGAGCGAGACAAAAATAGTCTTCTCTTGGCCTGCAAATGGACATTCATCAAGATGAATGCAGAGGCCAGCTCTGGTCAGTTTGACCATTAAATGGTTAAGACAGCAAAACAAAAGCGGTATTATTACGTCATCACGGTCATGTAACAACAGGTGCACTATTAATACATGTATATTGCTCATGATATGCGAACATGATTTTCTTACACTAGTGGAATATAAAATCTACACGTATGGATCGTTCCAGTTTATCCATCCATCATATGACATCATAATCAACTACGTGATGTCTAGGATGACGTCATAATCAATGATGTTATGAATGATGTAGATAAGTTCATCACGAACACTTAATTGACGACAGAATAAGCATTGTTGTACGAAATGTGCCTTTACTATTTAATAAACATGCTGTTGAATATTTGGAAACTATTTTGACTGGGCGCAGTTGCTGCCATAGGCAGCACCAGCAACCAGTTAAATTAGTTTTAAAATATTCAACAGCTTACCTGTATAGTTTTCTGGAAATTGATAGTCAGGGAGTTCAGGGATCGATCGATTGATCCTAACATGGGTGAAGGGTGCGTGGAGCTTAGCTTGAGAGGGGCGGGGAATAACTAAAACTGAAATGGTCTATTGTTTGGTTATCGAGCATTTCCAATGGTAAATTTTCAAAAATAGTCTTCTCTTGGTCTGCAAATAAACATTTCTCAAGACCACGGCAGAAGCTGTTTTTGACTGATATGAGTGTTAACCCTTTAGCCCTTGAATTTGCTCAAGAAAATCTTAAATTTTCTCATAGAAAATGTCTATTTGCAAACCAAGAGAAGACTATTTTTGACAATTTACCACTGGAATGACTGGCTCGGTTATCGAGCCAGTTATTGCAGTGGTAAATTTTCAAAAATAGTCTTCCCTTGGTCTGCAAATAGACATTTCTCAAGACCACTGCAGACGCCGTTTTTTAGCTGATATGAGTGTTAAAGGGTTAATGAACATTATAAATGCAATAGAACATGAGCATCAAAGCGGACTAGAAGCTTACAGATGTGAGAATGAGGCCATGGACATCTTTATCTTTCTCAATTGACTCTAAAGCACTCCGCATCTCTTCCAGCAGCTCCATATTCAACCCATTTACAGGCGGCCGGTTCATCCGCAAAGTTGCTACACCTGCAGAAAACGATGTACACTGATATTAAGTTTGCAAAATGGCACAAATCCACTCTCTCGCCATCCCGTTTAGCAAAATGGAACAAATCCACTCCCTCGCCATCCCGATTTTGTATCATTGCAAACACCTTTCGCATTTTCCGGGTTTTTTGTGATTATCGAGGTTTTTATCTAGATTTTCCAGATTCTTTCCGGAATTTCTAGATTTTTTTTATCATTTTGTTTATCATGCCCACATTTGTGAAGTCCTGTGTTAAAATTTGAGGCAAAGCTGACAAGTAGTTTACGACATACAAATGTACATGTACATGTATCCAGACACAGAATTCAATCCAAATACAGGTTCTTTCTAACATTCAAATTCTGAAAATCTTCCTGCACAGCAGGTTTTTTCGTTGTATTAAAATATGAGTCAGTAGTTTTTTGAGATACAGCTCTGGACCGCCAGACAAACAGACAGATTGGATTCCTTTACTAACGCTTTAACCCTCGAATTGTTAGTAAAAATTCCAAGCTTTTTCGTAGAAAATGTCCATTTGCAGACCAAGAAGACTATTTTTGAAAATTTACCACTGGAATGACTGGCTTGGTTATCGAGCGAGTCATTCCAGTGGTAAATTTTCAAAAATAGTCTTCTCTTTGTCGGCAAATGAACATTTCACAGGACCACTGCAGAAGCAGTTTTGAGTATTAAAGAGTTAAGAATATCCTGATGTTAGTAGAAATCTGTCTGCTCATGGATTGTTCTACAACAGGTCCTAAATTTTGAAAAATGATATCAATTTCTGGACAATCAGACAGAAAATCTGTTGAACATCTAGAAAATATTTTGGAATTTGAAACCAGTGCTGTCATTATTTAAATTTCTTCATTGGAATGCCTGGCTCGATAACCGAAATAATCTTCTACCAGCAAACGGACATTCACTATCAATTTTCTTGACAAATATTTACCATTAAAATGTTAAATGGTTAACCATATTTTTCAACAGAGGGATCCAGGCCATGCCCATTTCTACCTAAGCTCCGCCTACTTTCTTATGCATGTTGGATTTGATTTAAGTCTGAAAACTGAATTTCCAGAATCTAAATTTCAAGGTACATGTAACTATATATGTAAGTTGTTGAATATTTTGAAACTAATTTGACTTGGGGCTGTTGCTGCCTATGGCAGAAACAGCCCCCAGTCAAATTTGTTTCAACATATTCAGCAGAATGGTTATTAAAGGTGCATATTCACAGCAAAATCACTGAACAGAAAATTGTTTAAATTGTACACTTTTAGAGTCTTAAACTGTGGATCTAGATGTAATCAAATGAAATAAAGCTTTACATGTGATGATTTCATTACGTATAAATTAATAACATTTTTAAGTTGTGAATTTGAATTAGGGACTCATGCCTCTTTTTAATTTCACAACTTCAAAAATTATATTAATTTATATGGAATGAAATCATCATATATTAAGATTAATTTCGTTTCATGACATTTAGTTACACATTTTATTTTTTATTAAGCCTCTAACAGTATAAAATTTTTACTTTTATTTTCAAGCATTCTGATATGAATATGCATCTTTAAATTTTAAATTCATCAAAGACATGTACAATTCGGACACTTTCTGACACACTTTTCAATTTTTTCAACGGAGATATACATTATTAAGATTGTGACATCAGCTAACATGTGACGTAATTGATTATGACATCAGATACGTATTGACAGATGACAAATTGGACACCACTTTTCCACGATATGTATAATTTAACACTCTAACCTCTCTCGTCAATATCCAGAAGCGCTAGCTGTTTTTTCTCTGTGGCCATACAACGCGTCTGCATTCGCATTCTGTCGCATGGTTTGCACGCCGACGACAGCGCCGAAACTAGCTTAGACTGTCCATGAACTGCCAATGAACAATTCCTTAACATGTATTGGTTCGCTTGCAATACCACGCCGAGTACTGCAGAAAGTGGCCTCTGAAACATCTTGATTGTGCGTGAAACTCAGAACTTACATGTATATACAAGTATTCAGAACTGACTACTGCTGCAGGAACTGAAGATAGAAAATATATAAAATAATTTAACCGTTTAATGCTAAAGATCTGTGAAGGGAATTTAAATATTTGCATAGTGCACGCCCATTTGCAGATCAAGAGAAGACTATTTTTGAAAATTTACAACTGATATGATTGGCTCCCTTATCTACAATTGTGTCAGCTACATCACGGACAGCGCTAGGCTGTGGAATTTGCTGCCAGCTGAAGTGATTAGTCAGCCATAGATAGACACATTCAAAACTGCCTTTGAGGATGTCCACTTCCACTAATTAATATACAGACTACATCCACCAGTCTCTATACTGGGTATCACCATATGCCACTAGAGATGGAATATGCCGACTATGTGGACTTCATAGACATGCCAGACGAGGAAAAGAAACGCATTGAGGAACTACATGCCGCAAGGTTCCCTCAAGAAAGCAGGACTCGGTACATTGAGATTAAGAATGAATCTGAAGAAGCTAAAAGATTTTTGGCTGAGGACAAGACACAGTGGTAAAAAGCTAAGTACATGTAGGACTGATTGCAGCTGTAGTATGCTTCTACTACACTACAGCCACAGAATACAGTAATCATACATATACACTTCCACAAATCACCACATCCTTGTACGTATGATTACTGTGTTCTGCGGCCGTAGTAGTAGAAACATCCTCCAGCTGTAATCACTAATCAGTCCTGTTTTCTTGAAGTCACCTCGCAGCACCCACAACAGATTTATGCAATGACATCCTCTCCTGGATCTATATTTGCCGGCTCCCAGTATGGCAAATTCCAAGGCTCTCTGTGTGAAAGGATACACGTATATATTTGACAATAAATAATCTATCTGTTTAGGACAGTAGACTCAATAATAATTCAGGATTTACCAAAATGTGCCCCACAAGTGGAGGTGGATATAGAAGCGAAATAATACCCCGAGTCCACAGTTCAATCCTAAGTCCTAGCAAGATAATTAAATCTTGCCATATGGGTACCATATGGACCATGGGGCCCATATTGGAATGTTATCATGGTAACCCTTTGGAAATTTATGACATATCATATAGGGCCTACACTCATACGTTTATATAGGCCTATATAGCATATACATATTACTTATCAGGTGTGTATGAACATACTTCAACCAGGGGTGGGGTGGTTGGTGCTAAACTATATGGGTGTCACCAAAACCTAGGGCGCGCTATGGGGACACACTTAGTGAGAGGAAAAATCTGAACGGTTGATATCGCCTCCCCCGCCCACCCCAACCCTTGTCCTACACCTATGTATATGACAATTGACAAGCATCCCGAAAATGTAGAAACCAACTTGTACTTGTATAGTTACTGTGTTAAATCAAATAAACGACCCTGTAAGGTTCGGAAAACAAATTGTGTCTTTTCAGATTTAGGTTCTTAACACCCACACCAACCCACCCATAGACTACCCTCTCCAGAAATGACCATCCGGGGATCGAGTTTTTTATTTGAAAAATCCAAATCTGTGAACAACATTAGGGTGAAGTATGGTTGTGGTGCATTGTATTAATTTTATTTTAAGAGCAAAATTATGTCTAAACTCTACAATTACAGTATCAGAAGGATTCTCAGATCGAGCCTAATCTTCAAAGATTTTGATTGGGAAGATCTAACACCCACCCGCCCGACACTGCATATTTCCTCATTGTCAATCAAATAATTTGTCAGTAGAACAGTAGAACAGTGCGATTACTGATCAACCACCTGAACAATCGAGCAATCAAAGGATCACCAAGTCAGCCACTAGAGCAATCAGCCACTAGAGCAATATTCATTCAGTCAATCAATGATTAAAGAATAAAGAAATGAATCAATCAATAGTTGGATTCAATTCAATTATAGCCATCCATGGAATCATTCAGCCTATCCATTAAGTACATGTATCTATATGCACTGTTGCAGTGGCGTAGGAAGAGCGTCATGTATGGGAACGGGTGGACCGACCAAAGCTCTAACTGCATGAGTGAGTGATCGACCAACCGACAGACTGCATGATTGAGTGACAAACACTCACCCAATCACACACTCATGGAGTCATTCACGTACGCATGCACACATGTGCTCCCTCCCTCAATTCCCCATTCATGCATGCAACTGCATGAGTGACTGACTGATAAACTGACTACATGAGTGACAGGCCGACTGACCAACTGGCTGGTCAACCGACCGACTGACCAACCAACTGGCTGACCGACTGACCAACCAGACAAATATCTGAACGGCTAAATGACAAAATAAGAGTGACTGACCGACTGCATGAGTGACTGACCGACCTACCAACCAACAGCATGCCTTATGAGTGACTGATCGACTGCTTGAGACACCAATCGACAGATCTGACTGCATTCATGAGTGAGTGACCGACATACTGAATGCAGGAGTGAGTGAGTGCAGGAGTGAGTGAGTGCAGGAGTGAGTGAGTGAGTGAGTGAGTGAGTGAGTGAGTGAGTGAGTGAGTGAGGGAGTACGAGCGGCTGAGTGAGTGAGTGAGTGAGTGAGTTCAGCCGAAATGGCTGGCTGCCACCCTCACTGTCACATGCCTGGTTGTCTGGCTGCCACCCTGGCTGTCCGTCTACAACCCAGACTGTCTGTCTGATTGGATGCTTGCCTGCCTTGCCCTGCCTGCTCGGCTGCTTGATTGCCTGCTTTCCATGCTCTGGCTGGCTGGCTGCCTGTCATGCCCTGACTGACTGCCCGCCCTGGCTGCCTGATTACCTGCCTGCCTGTCCTCTCGTAGCTGCCTGCCTGTCCTGCCCTGGCTGCCTGATTTCCTGTTTGCCTTGCTGCCTGATTGTCTGCCCTGCCCTGTCCTCCATGCCTTCCTGCCTTGCCCTGGATACCTGACTTCGTTGTTTGACTGATGTTTATTTATGGATATGATAAACATAATTATACTCCGTTTGGGACAATTCCTTTATCACTGAATAGCGCAATCTATGAGCACATATTTACATTAAAGGCTTACCATAGGTAACCTAATAGTGACTTTAGGAGACTAGAGGATTACATAGTGTTAATTGGGAATGTTAGAACAATGAAATTGTAAGACCTAAGTAGGCATATGGGTACCATACACACAAACTATGTAGGCCTAACTATGAAGCTGGTGTGCATGTGTATACACTGTCATACAGGTTCACGTAATCGCTGACATTACATAGGCTTAAAACTAAGCATATTGTAATTGGTCACAAGTCAGAAGTTGGTACCCCAAAATGGTGGACTTGCTACACTTTAAAAATTCTTCTTGAGTTCGGATTCTATTATCTTTTGAAGTATTGCACCCAGAAAAGAAAGTAAGGCATCATAACACTGCTTATTATCTTCCCCTTCAGGTAAGACCATTCCGATGTCATTTGACTTGATAATAAGAGTTGTGCTCCAATACCTATGTAAGGGGTGGACTAGGTGGTGGATGAGATGGTGCTGTGGTAATTATTTAAATGTAGGTGAACATTGGAGTACAACTCTCTTATTATCAATTCAAATGGCATGGGAATGGTCTTATCTGAAGGGGAAGATAATAAGCACAGTAATTATACCTTACTTTGTTTTCTAGGTGCAACACTTCAAAAGATAATCAAATTTGAACCCAAGATAAATTTATATACAGGGTAACGAGTCCATAATTTTTTACTTATAACCAGGTTTCATTTAGACAAATCAGATATCACTTCAGATCGGGAACATAGACAATTTTTCATTGTGAGATGAACACAAAAAAATACATTCTGTGGCATGGACATGTGTGTACCGCTCTGCCATTAGATTACTTTCCTGCTTTGTTTCCCATTGCATACAGGGACATTTTTTTTAGTGTGAGAACACCAATTATGTTGAACCTTTTAGTCTAGTTTCATTCTTGGACCATACTGTTGATGATGGTAATAACTCTCGTGACACAAAGACATTAGAAACAAACACAAACTGAAGCTTATACAACTCAATATATGATATAATTTGCAAGGACAGTGCAGCGGCTGTAAGACAAAATGTTGAATCGATGAGTGACTATTTTCTGTTTCACGTTACGTCTGATGGTGTAGGCTGTCCTCAAGAAAACGTTACTACATTTGTAGTTCAGGACACTTGTAAGAACCAAAATTGTTCATGGCTATTACTATAATCTCATTAAATCAAACAGGAAAGGTTCTATTTATAAACAGATGAGAGAGAAAGATGTGGTTATTCCAGTTGGCTGCATAATTTATGTCGGGATAGATTTAATTGAGGATAATGACACCTGTGTGCTCAGGGTTCATGCCCATGAAGATATCATGTGCTCTATACATGTAGCTACTCTTGTGAAGGATTTCTGGTACAGCAAACTGTTTATATTATTGAAAAACTTCTCTTTTTGAATATCTTTATTTAGATATGACAGAGTTACATAATTTGAGTATTTTGCATTAAGGGTCTCTACTTTTGACAAATAATGTTAACTCCTAGCACACTGACATCAAAGATTTAATTTTTTTAAACTGTTTTCAACGATAAATTGATGTACATTTTGGAAACAATTATGGTGGAAGATGTTGCTGCAACACCTACCAAAATTCTTTCCAAAATGTACATGCCACTATGTTCGCTAGTGTTTCAGTAAAAACAAGCATTCTATTTGCAATACATGTCCCCTACCTGGTGATATAAATCTTTAGAGACTGACAGTCAAAAATTTCATTAAAAATTGTCAAAAGCAGCTAAAGCGCGAACTTGATCTGTAACTTCTCATAACATGGCAATAAACCAAGTCTCAGTTATATATGGTGAAGGAGAAGGAAAAAGCCTTCAAAGCTGATACACACAGTATGTTTGTATTTCATAAGTCGAAAGGGGACATAACTCCATCAAAAAATGACGCAAACGCCTGAAACCCGAACTTGGTCTGTAGTTTCTCATAATAAAGTAATGTACCAATTCTCAGTATAATATCTTGAAAGACTGCGAAAAAAGTGTGGGAAAATAATATATTTTGTATTTCATAAGCCGAAAGGGGGCTTAACTCCATGAAAAATTGACGAAAATGTCTGAAACTCAAACTTGCTCTGTAACCCCTTATACTAAAGCGATGGAACAGATTTTTCCTTAAATATCTTGAAGGAGTGCGAAAAAAAGTGCGGAAAGCTGATAATTTTCATATTTCATAAGTCGAAAGGGGGCATAACTTCATCACAGATTTATGCATACACCTGAAACTCGAACTTGGTCTGCAACTTCTCATAAAAAAGCTATGTAGCAATTTTCAGTATAATATCTTGAAAGACTGTGAAAAAAGGTGCGGAAAACTAATATTTTTCGTATTTCATAACTCGAAAGGGGGCATAACTCCATGAAAAATTGACGAAAATGTCTGAACCTCGAATTTGCTCTGTAACTCCTTATACTAAAGCAATGCACTGATTTTCGCTTAAATATCTTGAAGGAGTGCGAAAAAAAGTGCGGAAAGCTGATATTTTTCATATTTCTTAAGACGAAAGCGGGCATAACTCCATCAAAACTTTACGCATACGCCTGAAACTCGAACTTGGTCTGTAACTTCTCATAACAAAGCAATAAACCAATTCTCAGTTGAATACCTTGAAGAACTGCGAAAAAAAGTGTGGAAAACAAACTGCGACAGACGGACAGATGGATGGACATACAGACCGACAGACCTATAGTCCCCCCGGTTTTCCCGGTATGGGACTAATAAAGAATTTTGACATCAGAGTGGTAAGAGTTAATATTATACATGCGTTATTACTGACATTTCCTTATAATAGAAAATACAATCTTATGAACATTTTGCAAAAAACTAGATTCAATTTGGATAGAAAACAAAAAAGTTATAGATTCTTTATCACACAAGGGATGTTTTATTGAGAAAACGACAAAAACGTTAAAGCCTTTCAATGCATTCCCAATGTAATGACACGTTCACATCCACATATCTTCAAAACTATAATAGATAAACACATTTAGTTTGCAGTTTTTGGAAGGGAATCGTGTCTTTATTTACCAAAAAAATTATATAAAAATTGGCCATTTTGACAATGAAACAGTTTTAGGCCCTATTTATGACATGCAACCAATTGTACTTTTAAAATACATATAATTACTACATTTATACTGAATTTAGCCAAAATACACTAGTGTGAATCCACTCATAATCGTAACGGCAAAATAATTGGTTGAGGTGGCACCGGGGCAAATGCGCTTGACCGCGTTGTTTTCAGCCTCCAGTTGCGTAAATACGGTTTGATTGTCTAATTCTGCAGCATAAATATCTTGATATGATTATATATCAAGCCGTCACTAAGAAGTTGACACATAAGAACACCATAAAGCACGCAGATATCATCATCAATTTCAAGTCTTGAGGTCTGTGAAGGCCTTTTGTCGGTCTTGACAGTTTATGCTCTGCAGGGAATCTTCTTCTTTCTGGTTATGGTAGGAATAGGGGTTTCAGTATATTACATATGTACAGTACATTTTTTTTATCTACACAATTTACGCGGGACCAAGATTTTGCTACTTTACTATGTACTAATGTTTCCGCACCATCAGAGATTACTGTATACACACGAGTTGCACACGATAGCGTAGTCTCTACTAAGATAGTGTTCTCAAGGAATGAGACTGCTGCATGTGTATGCACCAAACCTAACAAGAAACAATGTGTGTAACAATGTCGGATGATGTGCAACACAATGGGCCATGGTTACAACATGCACAGGAATTTGCCGTTTTAGATACGAAAACGTGAAATCAAAAATACGAAAACACGGTAGCACTATATACTACTATATATAATATACACAAAGAATGAAACGGCCCGTACGAGCACGGTGTAAACAAACCAATACCATACTTTTTCACTACATCGCTACGGTGCGAATACACTTTAAAAACACAGAAATCTGCCATATTCTGGCTTGGGAATAACTATATTTTGCAAATATAATGACATTTTTACTTACTTCGTCGTCTAAATATCCGGATTTGACTGTTTTTGTCAGAAGTCACAAATTTTCGTGTAGAATTCAGCCATCGTAACTTCCATGGAGTGACATCAGCCGTCATCAGCCACGGTGAATAATACTCCCTTGTCTGGTACGTGATTAATTAAATCTGTCTTGAAATAATATTTCCACAATTTCTTGGATTGTCATATTTAATTTGCGTGCACAAGATATATTTTACGAAAGATATCTTCACAACAGTCTTAGCTCAGTTGATCTTTTCAGAACTCCGATTTTTATTGGTTGAAGATTTGCTACGTCATTTAGCGGTAAATTCAAATTGGTCTAGCAACCCAAGAGAAAAGCTTAAGTATTTCAATATCTGAACAACAGACGGGAATATAGTTATACTTAAATGTAGAAAAATTATTTCAAGACAGATTTAATTAATCACGTACCAGATAACTTCGGCTGACATCACTCCATGGAAGTTACGATGGCTGAATTCTATGCGAAGATTTTGGGACTTCTGACAAAAACAGTCAAATCCGGATATTTAGCCGCCGAAGTAAGTACAAATACTGTTATATTTGCAAAATATAGTTATTCCCGTGTCAGAATATGGCGGTTTTGTTTGTCTAGTGTATAGTCGCAGTGTAGCGATGTAGTGAAAAGGTATGGTATTGGTTTGGTTTACATCGTACCATTGGCGGCGGAGTGACTCTGCAACAGGGGGGGGGGGGGGGATGCAGGATTTCGTGTTAGGGGGGGGGGGTCATGAAGGGTGTGGGCCAGGGATGGTGTTTCTCCCTCCCTAATACGTGGGGTACGGGGATCCTCCCTGGAAATTTTTCAAAATTAGATGCTCTGAGAAGCCATCTCCTGTATTCTGAGTGATAATTCGTGGCTAAAATTGTTCAGGAAAATGAGAACCTTTCTCTTAGAAAATGTCAATTTACAGAGCATGAAAAGAATATTTTTAAAATCTTCCTCTTGAATGACTGGTTTGCTATGCTAAAATTTCAAATCAGGGCGTGTAAATTGACATTTTTTAAGATCATTTCAGGTCTGTCTAGTTAAGGTGTTAATGCTTGGTTAATGATATCACAGACCGTCGCCATCAGTGATCTGCTTGTGTTCCTACATATTGTTGATATAAGCTTTATGAGCAATAGCAATACGTGGTCAGTGAACAATGACATCATCATAGAAATACATACAACACTATGTGTGTGTGTGTGTGGGGGGGGGGGGGCAGGGGTCCTCTACCAGAAATTTGGTTAAAATAGATGCTCTTTGAAACCATCTGCACTTTGAGTGATAATTCGGGGTAAAGAAATGTACAGTAAAACGATTGCAATGGGGGGGGGGGGCGCCCCCTAAAGACATTATTAACCCCTCCCCCAAATTATTTTAGGGTGGCTTTAGCGCAACCCCCGCCCCCAAGCTCCGCCGCCACTACACCGTACCCGTAAAGGCGGTTTCATTGCTTGTGCTTGTGTATATTATATATAGTAGTATATAGTGCTACCGTGTTTTCATATTTTCGCGTTTTCGTATCTAAAACGGCACACTCCTGTGCTAAAACAGCGGACTCCTGTGATAATAATAAAGAGGATGAAGACCAATGCAGTACGCTGATTGGGTATGATGGCAGTTCGGATGCACTGTTCCAGGTAGATTATCTGTTGTAATTTCTTAACATTCATGACTAAACATGAAAATTAATAACTTTGAATCTTGAATAATGAAATATCATGACGATTTTTTACGAAAACTGGTATCAGGGCAGAGATTGGCTAAAAAACTTTATTTTTTGGATGAATTGAAACACAAATAGAAAAGGCATATCTTTTCAAACAGCTATAGATCAAAGCTTACTTTCTCATCAAGGTCTCCAAATTATTTTTGCTTGCGAAGTTTTCTTTTTTTTCCTACTTCTTCGTGTTCTGTATATTTCTCCTTACGTGGGAGAAACGTGGATTATATTTGTCTTAGGATGTCTTAGGATGTTGTTGTGGACTTAGGCTTGTTAAACCGGTATGCCCACCTCTTCATTTTCCTCTGACTTATACCACGGATGCACGTGACTTCGAGGCATTTTAAATAGGCATAGTAGAATCATTGCACAGTTAGTCACAAAAATGATTAAATGACGATGATGAAGAGTGCGGTATACCGAAATGTACGCTTTACAGTTTCCGGTTATGGTCGCCTTGTAGTTGTCATAGAGGAGTTCATTAGTGTTCCAATGTCTACCAAGCCTAATAACACAGCCTACAACATTCCCCTGAAACAAGAAGTAGAAAAGTTTTTTGCATGGAAATAAAATCTGGGTTTTTTTTAGCATTAAACAAAGCTTCAAGTTCAAGTTCAAGATTATTTATTTTTTCGTAAGGAGAAATATACAGAACACGAAGAAGTAGGAAAAAAAAAGAAAACTTCGCAAGCAAAAATAATTAAAAGTAACTAATTCAAAATTCAAAGTTCAAAGTTGCTTTATTTCATGGTTTTTCTATACATGTAAATAGAATCTAAACAGGCAGTCCATCAAAGGCATGGCCTATTGAGCGATGGACTCCTTAAACACATTACAAAACATGTATACATTAACATATATATGACACACAAGACAGTGGCACAGTGACAGCATGCTAAAAAGCTACCTTGATATGAAAACCTATACATGGACTTGACTATCTTTCTGGGATTATTAGCCAGTAAATTAACCTATTTGGGGATTTTATTAGCCGTGCAGATTTTCGGTTAGAAAGGATATGAGTCTCGCCTCAGACTTATAATGTACAATAGATCACATTTAGGTGTATATATATATATATATATATTTATTTATTTGATATATATGTCTTCCATTAAGCGGTGGGTGGGTATATATATATATATATATATATATATATATATATATATATATATATATATATATATATATATATATATATATATATATATATATATATATATATATATATATATATATATATATATATATATATATATATGTATATATATATATATATATATATATATATATATATATATATATATATATATATATATATATATATATATATATATATATATATATATATATATATATACATATATATATATATATATATATATATATATATATATATATATATATATATATATATATATATATATATATATATATATATATATATATATATACATACATACATACATACATACAAACATACATACATACATACATACAAACATACATACATACATACATACATACATACATACATACATATATATATATATATATATATATATATATATATATATATATATATATATATATATATATATATATATATATATATATATATATATATATATATATATATATATATATTTATTTATTTGATATATATGTCTTCCATTAAGCGGTGGGTGGGTAGGAATAATATCATACTGTATTAAAGAGAATACTTGACAACTATAGGGAAGTCAACTTATCACACCTGACTTTATAAAAAAAGTAGTTGTGATACCTATATTTTCGTAAATCTGTGTACGGTTTACAGGTTGCTAAGGCAACATTATACAAGATAAATTGTACATCTTGTATACTAAAACAGTACAACAAATATTATAAATTTTATAGTGTCACTTAACATTTAAAAACGCCATACCATAAACGTACACAATATTGACGCTAGGAGTGTTGTTATTGCCAAATAATCGTACCAGCCACACACATATTTTACTATAAAAAATATACAAAATAAAATAAAAAACAACAAACTAAACCAACCAAATAAATAGAGAACTCGGAAAATAAATATACACACACTTATAAAATCACCAAATATTATACCACTACAGTAAAAATACACCTAAAAATAGAAGGAACATAATTGTTTCAATAGCAGCTTCATTGCACTTGTCAACCCACCTGTCTTTCTCACTAATATCTGTTATATGTTTGAATTTCTGGCTGCCCCTGTCTTATCTCTTTCCCAGGTGGCGGCGGGGCAAAAGACCTAGCACTCTCTCATCTAACCAATGTTTCTGTTCTATCTTTTTTGTGAAGTGTCTGTGCACATAGGAGTATACACCCGATGAGCACACAATTATACTCACATATACACAAACACACATTTCGGGTAGTGATACCATCAGGCTAATCAGTAAACTGCAATGAACTGTGAAGACTGTTTCCATAAACACAAGTCGGTAATGAACCAACATTGTGATCTTTTCTTATGTGATGATTGCTTCTACAAGCGTTTTCCTCAGTATAGGCCTAGTGCCCCTACTTGTAGAAAACAAAATGATAACATGTCTGTAGCAAGCACTGAAGTTAGCAATGTGCAAACAATATCAGGATCAAAAGGAGAATCACCTCCAACATGTTCAAAGGTAATAACAGCATTACCAAACATGTCCGTTGTTAGCCTACATACTGCAAATAATGTCGACTGCCAGTTCTATAAGCACCCCAGTTACTAACATTATTTTGATAAAAGGTGATGCCTCTGAATCCTCAAATCCCATCCTAAGTACTGTACCACTACCAGGAGAACCCAAATGTTCATGTGGCAGACCTGATAGAACATATATGATCAAGTGCGATCACTGTAAGAGGTGGGTGCATTATGCATTCACCAAATTGTCCTCATATATGTTGTCAATGCTTACCTCAACGAAGTGGAAATACAATGGTTCTACATGCACAGCCATTACAGACCATATACCAGATTACTTAGCTTGGTATATCTCTGTTAATAAGCAGCCATATGATGTCGATACAAATGGAATGTGTAATGGTCACATTAATGAACATGTTGCACCTGCTGGCGCTAGCATGAGTCGTGATTCAGTAACAAGCATACAGCATCTGAATCACAATCAAAAACTCAAATAGCAGGTATGGACACAAATACTAAACCAGATCTACATTGTGACCTGACAAATGAAAATAGTCACCTGCAAATGAAAATAGTCTGGAAGTTGGCAATCCAACTAAGCTCACAAATGAACCATGCAGTGACTTGTTGCAGAAGGTTTTAAATAAAATTAAAGAAATCAAGAGAGATTACTAGGCATTAAAAACTCAGGTCCATAACCTACAACCCACCAATGACAATGAGAACAATAGTAACCAAAGCATGGCGTTAATAGCACCCATAGTAGTATCTGAAAGCCAAGATCAAACTAGGCACAAAATAAATCAAAGCATACGCAACAACACCCAAACAAAAAAGAAATCAATTTACAGACCACAGACTCCGCCTATGTTGGACTCTTTCCAGAACACTCATAAAGCCTCCAAATTACAAACAGTCAGTCTACCAAATAGGAAACAGGTATACACGAGTAACAAATACCAAACATCAAATGATAATATCCATATGCTAAAAACCAGGTGTTAAAAGCTATAGACAGGCTGTTGCAACTTTTGCAAGAAGCGCTCGTGGTGATAGTAATGTTGCACAGAGCTACAACAGAGTAGCTGACCAGCACTCTAGCAACAACAATTTGAGGCATGCATAAGGCCGGCTATCTTCAATGCCCTCAAGCACTAATACAGCAACCAAAGTCTGAATCATCGGCAGCTCCACACTAAAAAAAATTAGTGGTAGATATATGACCACCGAAACTAATGGCATTACCATAAGATCTTACAGAGGTGCCAGAATCAGTGAAATTAGAGGAATTTCTTGCTACTAAATCATTTAATTTAATACAATTGTTATCCATGTTGGTAGCAATGATATTGTAAGGCGGAAAGTGAGCCGCATGATTAACGACTATGGCTCACTAATAGAGAACATCAAATTACTGGCAGCCAACATCCAAATTTGTGTATCATCTCTGCTGCCATGACCCAACAACACATATGAGAACAACACTGTGTATGAATTCAATGAAATGTTAGCATCTCTTGCAACATGTCACAATGCAGTCTTTATAGATAATACTGAATCGTTTACAAACCAGTATGGAGAAGCAAATGAAGAGCTCTTCAGGGATCACATCCATCCCAATTATCTCAGTGTACGAGTACTTTCAGAAAACATAACAAACTATCTTGAAACTAAGCACTATACCAGTTAAGATTTTTTAGAACTAAGAAGACAACGTCAAAGAGCAATGCATTAGACCGTCAACTATATGCTTCTGAAGTATCTAAACCAGTAAGACTAAGTAATAGATACAACAATATATTAGATGAATACATAGCTCCAAATAACCGTAATGAAATCAATCCTACCCATGAAGTACCCACTACTGCATTCAGCATCAAAACTAAAAGGAAAATACATACTGAACATGCTCAAACCAAGAATCTACATATGACCCTTTCAACCAGAGCCTGTAAAAACTTCATAGGAAAAGAAAATTGCACTACAATTGGACCAAATTATGACCACAGACAATCTGATAATAATCCAAATAATAACAATCATGGATCTATCAAACATGATCACCGGAACATGTCTACACCAATCGAAAATATATGTATATATACCAATGCTGATAACGTAATAAATAAAAAGGCAGAATTAGAAGCAATAGTGCATAACGTCCATCCAGCACTTATTTTAATTACTGAGATTTTCCCGAAAAACATAGCTGTAAGTAACAATATAAATCTATGTGAATTACAGATTGATAAATACAACCTGGAAATCAATAATACGCCCAAAAGAAGAGTTGCCATATATACTCATGAAACAATAAATGTTCAACATTGCGATATAATAAACAATGACTCCTTTGACGAATCTCTCTGGTATTCCAGGATGACTATGACTAAGCAAAAAGAAAAGATAATAGTTGAGTGTATATACAGAAGTCCTTCTTCGGATATATCAAACAATAATTACTTATTAAATCAGCTGAATGCTATAGGAAAATATACGGCAGCCCACATTTTAACAGCAGGGGATTTTAATTTCCCAACCATTAACTGGACCACTGGACTTGCAGACAGAATTGAAGGGGACAAATTTCTTTCAACTATAAGAAGTAATTTCCTTCAACAACTAGTCACTAAGGCAACACGTCACAGAATAAACCAAACCTCTAACATATTAGATCTTGTACTAACTAACAATACTAATACTGTCTACGAAATAACCCACCTTCCTCCTTTAGGCAAGAGTGATCACAACATTTTGCAAATCTCATTGAACCCAGATTTATTAAGATATACCAAGGAAATAGCTAAACCTAAATTGTTGCTGAATAAGGGGATGTATGGAGAAATACATAGCAAATTAGAGAGTGCTAATTGGCAGTATTTGTATGAACTCGATATCAGAGAAGCATGGAACCACCTACATCAAAGTCTAAGTAGCCAGAAAAACCAATACATTCCAATATCTATTAAATGCAGTAGGAAAAAATCTTTGTGGCTTAATCACAAATACAAGAAAACAAAGGCATCAAGTGAATATGCTCTCTATCAAACTGCACGAAATAAAGCAACATGGTGTGTCAGAGAAGCAAAGCTCTCTTTCGAACAGAGAGTGGCTTCCGAATGTAAAACTAATCCCAAACCATTTTGGAATTATGTTAAAAGTAAAACTACACTTAGAGGATCAATAACTAGTTTGAAAACCCCAGTGAATGGTTCAATATCTACAAGTGACAAAGACAAATCTGATATTCTAAATAACTTCTTTGCCAGTGTATTTACGATCGAAATCTTAGACTCTGTTCCAATCGTGTCCCTCACAAGTAAGAAACTTGTTTTAGCAGACATAATAATAACACCTATTGCTGTAGAAAAGAAACTCAGGAACTTAAACCCTAATAAGAGTCATGGCCCAGACGAAATACCAGCAAGATTGCTTAAGGAAGTAGCTAAAGAAATCAGAGTACCTCTCTGCATAATTTTAAATAAATCTTTAGAGGAGGGCATGTTATCCACCATTTGGAAGACTGCTGATGTCTGCCCTATTTGCAAAAAGGGATGTTAACGTGACCCTAGCAATTATAGACCAATCAGCCTTAAATGTATTCTGTGTAAGGTTTTAGAGTATTTAATACGAGATGAAATCATCAATTTTATGGAAACAAATGACATATTTTCCAAATGTCAACACAGGTTTAGAAACAACAGATCATGCAAAACACAACTCATGGAATACATCGACTACCTTACTTCTAAATTAGACACAGGTGAATCAACAATGCAATATATTTAGATTTCTCGAGGGCTTTTGACAGCGTCCCATACACCAGGCTACTTATAAAATTAAAAAGTTATGGCATTGGGAATAAAATAGTTCAGTGGATCAATAACTACCTAACTAGCAGGAAGCACAGGGTAAAATCAATGCCACTGTCTCAGAGTGGGCAGATAGCACTAGTGGCGTTCCACTAGGGAGTGTTATTGGACCTACCCTGTTCCTAATATACATAAACGATTTGCCTGATGTAGTCACATGCTATTTCAAAATCTTTTCAGAGTATACGAAAATATATGGTAATCCACTACCCCATCATATACAAGATGACATTAACAAAGTATGTAACTGGGCACACACATGGCAATTAACCTTCAACACAGCTAAACCCCACTTTTTACATTTGACAGAAACACCCCCCATCACTAAGTACTATATGACAGATTCCACCGAAACACAAAAAAGGACCTGGGAGTGTATATCGATGAAAGTTTAACATTTGACATACACATCAATATTATGTTGCCCAAGGCCAGCCAAATACTAGGAATTATAAAGAGAACATTTCACCACAAATCCTAGCATCTTCATTTTACTTTATAAATCCTTGGTGAGACCAATACTAGAATATTGTAATTGCATATGGTCGTCCAGGTTCAAAAGACAATCCCAACAAATAGAACGAGTCCAGCGTAGAGCTACACAAATTACACCAGAAATGAGAAATTACAGTTATCCAGAAAGACTTATCATTGCTAAACCTAATGTCATTAAAATACAGGCGCATTCGTGGGGACCTAATTGAAACATAAAATCATACACAACCAATACAACATTGACAAAAATACCTTCTTTACACATCCTCCACCCATACTTAGACTAGAGGGCACAAACTTAAGTTATACATACAGCATAGCAATAAGGATATTCATAAAATTTTCTTTTCCAACTAAGTAGTACAATACTGGAACTCACTAACAGCTGAGGCTGTAGGGGCACCCACTCTTGAAGTATTTAAAATAAAAGTAAACAATCACTGTAGGGAAATAATCCATAACTATGACTAGAATGGTGAATCTACATAAATTCGAACAATAACAAGGCATAGGCTTATGTTCTGTTGATATGATGATGATGATGACGACGTTGTTGATGATGATGATGATGATGATGATGTAATGATGATGATGATATGATTATGATGATGATGATGATGATGATGATGATGATGAAGCCTAGATTTAAATATCTCTAATGCTGGTGCTTCGACGACCGTGTCAGGTAAATTATTCCATACTGAAACAGCTCGCAATGGGAAGGAGTGCTTGCGCATATTCGAATTGGCTGCATGTTAGAATAATTTGTACCTATGTCCTCTGGTGTTCCCTCTGACTAGATAGTCTTTCAATAAATAAAAATATAAATTTGAAGCATCAGCATCGTATTTGCACGACAACAAATTAAAATGAAGTCAGCTCCTCTAACTATTGGTTTATTTGCATGTGGAAACTTCTAAAAATGTATTGACTCCCAAGTATAGAGCAACTTCTGGTCGCAATTCCATCTAAAGACATGTGGAAGCAGCAACTATTAACTGATATTAACCTTAATTATTGGCATAATAACATTCTGGATAAATTTAAACTTAGAAGTACAATGATTAACTGCAACATCCAATCCCTGTCTCTGCGCAACCCTCATCCATCAATAAATCTGGTAGAAAGTTACTCCAAGGATGCTAAGCGTTGTGCCATTAAGCTAAGATTTCTTAGAGGTACTTACCTATAGTCCAATCTCTTGTATCTAAATTCAAAATGAATGGTGCTGATGTGTTCTGTCAGCTGTGCCATATGGACGATGAAACCTATTCACACATGCTCATGCAGTGTTCAACTCTGCTAGCCTATCGTATGCCTCATTTTAATGCATTTAAACAGCTAGTCATCCAGAACTTTGGACATGTAGTCTGGATTAATCTACATACCAACCTACATCTACCTGGCCAACAATATTATAGACCCTACCCACCTATGTATGAGTACTGTATTCTGCGGCTGTAGTAGTAGAAACAACATACAGCTGCAATCAGTCCTTCTTCGCCTTTGCCCACTGTGTCTTGTCCTCAGCCCAAATCCTTAGCTTCCTCAGGTCCATTCTTGACTTGAGTGTACCTAGTCGAGCTTTCTTGAGGTCACCTCGTAGCATGCTTAGTAGATTTATGCAATGCCGTTCTCTCCTGCTTTTGTATTTGCTGGCTCCGAGTAGGGCAAATTCCAAGGCTCTCTGTGCTGGTGTCTCTTCTGACATCCTTAGCACATGGCCAAACATGGACCATCTTTGCTGGGTGACTTTTACAGACAGCGGCGACGTATTACACATCTTGTATAGTGCATCGTTGGAAATTATGCTGTCTGGCCATCAGTGTCCAGTGATGGTGTGTAGGTGTTTGCGGTGGCAGGCATCGAGTTTGTCTAGAGCTGCCTTTGGAGCTACCCAGCTGTTACAGTTATACAGCATCAAGGATACGCAGGTTGCATTGAATAAACGTAGCCTCTTTATCAACGGCATCTTTGATCTACGATCTACGAATCCATAGCTTCCAGAAGGATTGGAACGCTATGTTCCCCATGACGCAGCGTGCAGAAATGTCAGCAGTACTGCAAAGCAGTGAGCTCAGGATTTTACTTTTCCTCCATGGTTTGCTGCCACAAAATGAGTCATTATTTTCTATAGTTTCATGCTTTATCCATCCACCTATACCACAAATGTACAAAGTACTACAAATGCTACCCATTCACCAAAACCTTCTTCAGCAATTATGCTACATTCTTCCTTCTGGTCGCACCTATTTGCTCAATCTATGTTGTAAAAAGAAAATGAGAAAACCTATCCACCATAAATAATATCAATATCTGTATCTGATTGCTAAATGTATCTATTATACATTTATCTATACATACATATATGTATTTTATATCTACTCTCGATTAACAGGTTGGTGTTTTTTATGTTTTTATGGGCTGTTTTCATGTGTTGATTATTATTTTTATCTCTTACTCTTTCAATTTCCAAAAATAACATTCACCGTGCATTACTACACATGCTACAGTTATATAGCCATAACTGGTGCTCCTAGCAAGCAGATGATTATCCAGATGTCAATTTAATTTGTTTCTCAAGAGCCTGAACACCTCGATCATATCACCTCGTACTCCTCTGTATGTCAGGGTTGGTAGTTTTAACTTCTTTAGCCATTCAGGATAAGAAATTTCTTTCATCCCTGGTAATACACCTATCCCATTATGCCAGGATTCCACTAAATTAACGCTCAGAGCAAAACTGCTGGCTGGTACTGCTGCCAACAAGCCGCCGACCCGCATTAAGTTACTTTGCACTAAAATACACCACAATCTAAACCATTCCTATGATAAACTAAAATCATTATATTATTTAAATCATCTATCATTGGAAAGCGCATCCAATTGACGAAACATTAATGCATTATGTTTTATATTTTTGTAATGTTTCCACTGAGTTATTTGCGTATATAAAATACACCATTCGACTTAGATTCATTATATCAAGTGGACAATAGGGGATATTTTAAAATTGCAATCAGCTGTATTAAATTTTATAAAACTATAAACACTAATACAGAAATGTATAGAGTACTGGCCTAGCTTTCAAATGATGTATGACTTAAAAAATATTATGAACATAGTATTTCATATGCACTGCCTAAAGTGCACTGTATCTGATTCCCATAGTAAAGTAATGCTGTTGCGCGTCGGCTATCGCGTTCACCAGCCAGAAGTGGTATGCGCGATGCATTCTGAGAAGGTATTTTCCCAAAATACGCTAATGTGGGAAAGGTCTATTGTCACATGGCACGGCGTTAGACATTTTCAACCACTTCTATATATTTTATTTTATATGGACTCCAAATTTGTGCTGTTTATTCTAGGTGTGATCTCACCAAGGCTTTGTATAGAACACTGAAGTTTGGCTCATCCAGAAAACTGAAGGATCTTCTAATGATTGCTATTATGTGGTTAGCGTTATTGATTTTCTCACTTATGTGCCTTCCGAATTCTAATTTTGAAACTATTATAAACTCCTTTTCTTCATCTATTGATTGTAGCTGATATGATGTGCCATCTGTTGCTAAGCTGTACTGATAGGCAAAGTCGTGCGCTCGTCCTAGTCTCAATATGCTTGCACTTATCTGGTTGGAAATGTAATAGCCATATGTCCGACCAGGCGGTTAGCATATTCAGGTCTGTCTGTACAACCTCAGTCATTTTGATTAGCTATTGATATGAAAAGTTTGGTGTAGTCTGTGAATAAGCATGCGTTTGATCTTAGGCTTGATGGTAGATCATCTATGTATATCACAAATAGAATGGGCCTGAGTACACTGCCTTGTGTTTTTCCACTCGTTACATTCGTCCAGTCTGAGATCACTCCATTTACACAAAGTTGTTGGGATCTATCCAACAAAAATGCCTGGATCCACCCAATGACTGGACCTCTTATACTATAAGCCTCTAGTTTGCCTACTAGCCTGCTATGTGGGACCGTGTTGACAGCCTTCATGAAATCTATGTATACTGTGTTGACCGCCTCTCTCTTGTCTAGGGTTTCTGACCACGCATCTATTACGTGTAGGAGTTGTATGACCGTTGATCTTCCTTACACAAATCTGAACTGTTTGCTGCTTAGGAGTTTGTTATCCGTCATGTGGCTTATTACACAGCCCCTAATAATCTGCTCCATGCATTTACACACTACACTATTCAGTCTAAAAGGTCTATATTTACCTTCCAATTTGAGGCTTCCCTTTTTGGAGTTCTTTTGATCTCAAACTATAGCTATATATCATAGATAATGGTTTACTAAGTGGTATTGCTAATCCTTCCAGGAAACGTGGATGTATTCCATCAGGTCCTGGAGACTTTCATCTATTAAGAGTTTCTAGTGTCTTGCAGACAGCATTTTCTGTAATTACTAAAATATTGGTGTCTTGTTGAAGTTCACACTTTGCAATTCGTGTTATCTCTCTGTCCGGTTCTTTGGTAAAATAACTGGAGAAAATCTTTGCCAATACGCCTGCCTTTTCCTTGTCTGATTTAGTTAAACATGAATTGCTGTCTCTGGACTCCATCTCAAGGTTAAAAATGTGTACTTTTGCCTTTGACTGGGAGTTCATGTATTTCCACACTGCTTTGGGGACTTTCTGTGCCTCTTTAGCTAAGTTGTTTTCAAAGGCTTTCTGGATTTGTCTAGTTATCTTTCGTTTTTGGTTCCTCATCCTGCAGTATTCCTTGCAGTACTTGGCATTTTTAGTTTCCAAAATTGTTTTCCATACAGCATGCTTTTTCTTTATTTTCTTAGTGGATGCCTAGTCCAGTGAGTGTCTACCTTTGCTCCTACCATTAACTGTAACCTTTTCGCTTGGAATGAAATTTGGTCTGTGGATCATTTATAAGTTCTTTAAAACGTTTCCGCATTTCATTTATATCAGTACATGAGTCAAGTACTTTATCCCAATCTACCGTCTCAACTTCTGCTTTTAACATTACATAGTCAACTTTATCATAATAATATTTCAATTTCTTGTAGCAATTGAGCTTGACGTAACAATTGTATTCAAACTGTAGTGTAGCTCGCGGGGTAGCATCGGGCCGTTCCGGTGTCTGGTGTCGACTCGCCGCGTCGCATGTACACGACGAGTGATGATGCTGACTAGCTCCCGGTCTCGGGGTTACGGATCCTGTGCGACACTGCCCTATTGGTAACAAAGACTGGCTCCTAAGGCCGGTGGAACTCAATCGTTTCGGTGGGGCCGTGCGACCATTGCCGCGGACATTAAACACAACAGTATCAGCCCATGTGTTTGTGTCACTGGCATGCCTGTCCATAGCAATTTCGTCATCTATGGACTTACGATATTTGATTGGTGACCTAACTTAGATAAGTCTATACAATTGATTTACCTAAAACAGACTGTCAAATTTGCTAGATAAAAATGAGCATACGAAAATACAAGACATAGAGACAGCCTGATAAACTTTTAAACGTGGGGCTCCCGGAGGTGCCACACAGACTCGTAGGTCTGCAGAGGTATCCCTACAAAGGAGACTCCCGCATACAAGATCACTAATTAACTCAATATAAGTTATTATACCTCTAAGCTGAAAGGAAAGAAAGTTATCTTTTATAGTGGCGAAAAGCTATGTGCCTCACGCGTGCATTACATCTGATGCTCTTTTTGGGTGAGAAGTAGTAGCCTCGCACGGGCCATCATCACTGAATCCTTGCGAGAGGCAAGTGCCTCGCGCGGGCTTCCGTCATAGGAAAATGCTGCCATCGCTTAAATCAGGAGAAGAGTATTGGCCAAAAAGGGCCCATTCTAATATTCAACCAAAATGCTATAAAGGAAAGACCATACCTAATGAAATTATGACTATAATGTTGCGTGCTGTTTTATGTGAAGACGGGATGAGCGATTCCTGAGGGATTCCCCCGTCACTGTCTTATGTAGTTTTAAATATGCTGAATTAGTAGGTGCCGCTTTTATTTATGCGGGCCTTCTTCTATGTCTAACCTAACATTTAGTTTTTGGAGACAAGAACTAGTTTAAGCCGCAAATGGTGGGCGCCCTACCCTGCTTTTAGATATGGCTGTCATTGAGAGCGGATGTCCTAAGACATCAACACTCAAGACAGTGTGCATACATCTTATTTCGGAAGACCTCCAAGCTTGGTGAGAATCCGGACCTCTTGCTCCATAACTACATAAAACATCACAGGACAATGGCTACTTTTCACAAAAGCAAGTTTTTAGGCAACTGATCTATCGTTATGGTGGGGGTAAGAGAGACAAATACCCACCGTGAATGTCCTTCCCGTGAGGGCGTGGCAGATCCTAACAACTTGCCCAGACATCAGGTCCTATGGAGCTAACCTTTTCAACCTGATGTTAGGTTTAAACGCAAGTTGCCCAGTTATGCACTGCAGTGCGGTGGAGACTTCCTAGAAGATGACAAAGAAATTAATAATTATAATGTTTTCACAGTGCTTCCTACATTGGCAATGATAACTAACTACTAGGTATCAGAAGATACACGGGAGGTGTGTATGACACCACACCCTGGCCATCACCGCTCGGAAACCCCAACAGTTTCCCAGGGTCGGATCAGTTCGTGGTGCGGATAGGGGCATCCAACAATTAAGAAGCCATAAGGCTTAGTGGAACATGAAGAGAGACAATAACGTATAAATATGAGGCCCAATAGGTATGTTGGCCAATTTTACACAACCTTGCCGGAGTGTGGGGCTAAATTATCACAACTACCGGAAATGAGGTGTACACTATGTGTCTCTTGACGAAGAAATTGTCTCTAATCATATTAAACGTATCCTATTGAGCTAAATAGACAGGCCTTTAGTCGGTAGCATGCCGGGTTAAACAGAGTTATAGCACGGACAGCGACCTCAGTGAAAAAATTTTGGTGGCAGGAGAAGTGATGCATATATAAATGTTGCTGTATAGTGTTTCCTACATGCACTGCAGTCCTACGTTTTCTACATATAAACAAAACATATGAACGAATGCCTGCTCGCCATATATAAAACTAACCAGTACAAATAATACAATGTGAAACGATCAGAATAATACATATAGTACAGGTTGTTGAACCTACTACGGTGCGGTTAGTAAAACACCTTACAGTAAAATAAGAATAACTATAAACAGATAAAGAAATTATAACTAGCGGTCCTAAGACTGTTACGGTTCCTTTTAGTCATCGGGACCGTTTACAGGGACAAAGTATAATCATTAAAGTTGTAATTAATGGAATAATTAATGATGTTAAGTATAGTTACTTGAATAGTTGGTAGCCATACTTAAGGACAGGCTATCGTGTTACTGAAATTGATACGTCACTGTTAGCGTGACTTGAGTTGACGCGTTCTCTGGAAGCTGGAAAGTTCCCGCATCTTGGTTCACGCAAACAGGATTCCAGCATGCAGTCCAGAACGGGAGCGAAGCGAACTCAGGATGGCAATCACAATATAAGAATGTCTAACGAACAGTCAGTAAGTTCTACAATAACATTACGGCTAGGTAGAAAGTTCCCGTACACCGACGGTACGAATGAGAGTTAAGAACAACCCGTTTATCAGCGGGGTTTGGCCAATATGGATGAAGATACATAACTAAGCTTAACGGTGCGGGGTACGTCAGTTAGCTCTTAAGACGTACCGGGCAAAGTTTACTTGCTGTGGTCAAAAAGTTTAAATAAACCTGCACGACATCAGTGCGGGGGCGGTTGAATAACCACCCTTTGGCGTTGCCGGCAGATCCGGCGAGTTATCCACCAAAGAACATCTCTGCCTCTACATCTGTAGAATCACATATTCAGGCCGGGAAAGGCCTTACCGCAGGATTGTGTTCCGAGTCAGTTCTTGATTCAGTCGTGAACAATATTGTCGAAAGCTTCCAAAAATGAGTTACAAAATTCTTTTAAGATGCGGTTTGGTTGGGTGGCTGCCGCAATGCTACAGGACAGATGATGACCAGGACTGAAGTGATCTGTTTAATAACTGTTCGGCTGGTCGTAGCTGCTTTACAGATCCAACATGTTTGGCCCCCTTGACTGATACCGGATTCGGCGGGAACAAGCAATTATAAAGGATTACATTGTACCTACTCAGTACACAAAAAATGCTATCCTATCTTGGACGTGATATACATGCTCTGTCAATGAAGTGGTAAGTGCGCGCATGCACGCTATGCGTTTTAACGAACTTAGTCGTTTTTTTGTGACGAAATCTTTCTCATAGGCTCATATTCGCTTATAGCTCTACCCAGGGGGGGGCATGTTCATGAAACGAATCCAGGATGGGCGGTGCGTACCCAGCTTAGCTGGTACGGCCGACACCTGACCGGTCGATCCGAACTACAGTAGTACTGAATGGTCATTTTTTCCAAGCGGGCTGTCGTATACAATTTCATTCACCATACATTTTTCATTTGTAAAGACTAAGTCCAGATTATTTGGAATGTTATTTCCTCTAGTTACCTCCGTCGCTTGCTGGAATAGAACCATGTCTCTAATACACTCCATGACGTTGGATTCCTCGCTTTCTGTACTGTCAGTTTTCGTGTTCCAGTCATTCCAACTAATCAATGAGTAGTTGAAATCTCCGACTATCAGTAAGTGTGAATATCCTTGGCATGCAACATGTCGAATAATTTCGTTTAAGTGTCCATTATTTTCTGAGTTACTACAGGAGCTTCGGTAGATGGATCCAATTAACAGTTTGTCTGTCCTATTTAATTGAATTTCTACCCAAACTGATTTTGGGTAGGTTAAGGGTGCGTATGTGTACTGAATTCCCATTAATGATTTATGGATGTACAGAATTATGCCTCGTCATACGTTGTTTATTTCATGAAACATGTCATAGTCCTTTAATGATAGTTCTGCAGTGGTTAAGACATATCTGTTGTGCTTGGGTTTCACATCAGCCGTGGCCATTATCAAACAATTATTTAACTTAACACGAATTCTGAACTCATTAAACTTATTAATGAAACTGTCAGAATTTGTGTACATACAATTCAATGATGAATAAGAGTAACTTGATGGAACCATATTTACACTTTGTACATTTTTACGTCCATCTCTGATCTCTAATCCGTTGGCTTTATCCTTATTATTTTCTCGCCGATTGCTGGCCTCTGACCCTGGAAACCAGTTTGCCTGCGCACTAGCCTCATTCTCTCATGCTTCCTCATCCAATTTCTTGAATTCCGGTCTTTCCTTCTGCATTAGATCATGCTGAATGCTTAAGTGCTTTATTGCCGCCGATGCTCGTCTTAGTTTTTGCAAATTTTGGAACAGATGTTTTTTTATTCTACATTTGTAAATTGGACTAGCAATGGTCTTGGTTTGTCTTCCCTCTGTGACCAAGCGAATTGTTTTCACATCATCTAATGGCAGATTAATATTACACGTTTTGTTACACAGTGCATCAATTAATTTTTAGTCATCCTTCTTATGCTCATTCTTTAAGTTTGTCTTTTGCTCAGATGCTTTGAATACCACTATATTTGTTTCATGTGCACGCCTATCATTTATCTCCTTTATTATTTCATCCATTATGTCATTATGTGCATCTGTATTCTGGACTTCTACTTCTGCTTTTTGTGTTCTATCTGGACCTATAACTTTTAACTGTTCTGTAACTATTTCTTTAACCATCTCTGCATCACATTTTTCCCATCTCGAGTTCAACCTTTGCAAGCCTATCATTAAATGACTTTAAGTACAAGTCGCATCTCTTCTTGATAAGTTTCTCCACAATGATGTTTCTTTCTACCTTTATCTTACACGGTGGACAGAACCACATACATTCTGCATTTGACATAGCATCGTATTTCAAGCATTTAATACAGAAGTGTTGTTCACAATACCGGCATTCCAGGACATGAACTTTCTCATTGCTAAATAGTTTGTTACACTGTTGACAGTCCACCAATCTATTTTGTTGTCGCTATCACGCCGACTGTTACTCCTTAGGCTTGTTGCTGTATCTAAAACCTTTTGCGTACCATCGTTCAGTAGAGGATCAAAACTGTACTGATGCCATCACGGAAATATATGACAACTCGACTATTCTACTATTCAACTTTTTTTTTGTGCTAAAACTAATGCTTCAAGTTCATTAATCTATTTAATACTTTTCTTTTGAGTTGTATTTTCACAGTTATTTATGTAGGCTCGATAAGATTACAATTGATTCTAATTGTCAATTTTGCCTCCAAAGTATTTTATGTCCACTCTGACTGGAAACGGGAAGTAAGCATCCATAATATAATATTATTGCCCGATAGGCATATACACAGAAAACAGAATGGTACAACATATATTTGTGTACCATATTGCTCTACAGTATACTATGTAGACACTCTCTAATTCAAATTCAAATTCAAAGTTGTTTATATTGCGGCATATTAGTATATCTACAAAGTCAGAATGGGTAGTTTATCAAAGGCTAAGCCTATAATCGGATGGATCCCACATTAAATAGACAGTCACAATATTTAACATTGACAGACACATGCACAAGCAAAAAGCACATAAGGCAGTATATTATTATGAGTAGCATCTATTTTTTTTACATATAATTACTTTTATAGTATATATAATAGGATTGAGATATCACAGTCACCGGGTGGCAATATATTGGAAAAGGTATTTACGTTAGCCTAATGCCTGTCACCACCTATCTAAAGTGGACCACTTTCCTGATGGTGGTTCTAAAACATGTGACACATCACCAGGTGGTTCTAAAAGTAAAACCGTTGTTATTGAAAGAAGCAACAACTTTCACTAACATAGATGCGGATGCATCACTATGATGATGATGATGATGATGATGATGATGGCGGTGGTGGTGGTGGTTCATAGGTGACGGTTAATTACACTACACTGCTGCTGATGGATGATGATGCTGATGATGGTGATGATGATGATGATGATGATGATGATGATAATGATGGTAAGAGGACCACTGGCATAGTGGTTCTCACAAAACGTTGCTACATCCTATTACTGCCAGTCTGGGAATCCCTATCTAAAAATTTGCTGATGTATGATGATGGTGGTGAGGAATAATGATTTTAAAACTGTCAGGCAATGCGTCAAGTATTGTGTACTGAAGAGAAATCTGAAGAGCATGATGATCTGAAGTGTTGTTGTGCAATTCTGCAAGACGACTGATCGGTCCGGCCCATTCTGCAACACTCTTGAATATTAGGAAATAGTCAATGGTAGAGATATCTATTCCATTTGAATGCTCAAAGGTAGGACCTGCAGTCCGGTATATAAGGTTGAATTGCTCGACACACGTTTTAAGATGGTCATGTTTTCTTGAAGCCTGTATGCCTGCTAGGTCACAGTTAAGACCTCCAGCGATGACAACATAATGAGATTGAGGGTATTTCATGACTATTTCATGTAACTGATCTAATGTCTTTGCGAAATTGGTACTCCCCGGGGGTGGGGTGGGGGGTTGGGTGGTGTGTACACTGTAGCTAGTAGTATTGGATTTGTATCTGCAGTTATTGTGACATACTGGATTCTTGTGTTACCATCTTTGATTGGTTGAACTGCTCTGCTTATCGAAATGCTCCATAGAATGGAAACTCCATCATAACCCCTTAATTGGTTTCTGGTGAGATCGGGTCTTCGTCATCGACAGCCTTGCTCGCTGATTGAAATTGGAAGTGCAGCTCATCTAGTTTATCGGGTTAAAAGTTGAAGAGCCAGTGCTCCTCAAGGCAGAGACCTTGAGTTTTTTTGTAGTAGCTGTTGGACTGCTTCAAGATTTGTAATAACAATTTTTGCAGTTAAAGGTTATAATTTCTAGAGCAAGCTGATGGTTGCCTTTATTTATTTCAGATTGATGGCTAGCTACAGCAGCTAGGTTGGATTGTTTTGCTGAGTGAGCTTGGCTAAAATGACTGATCTGGCTTCTGATGATATTTTTGTGGAGATGAATAGTTCTGTGGATACGTAAGGTCTTTATTTGCATTTACATATCTGATCTGAGTGCTCTGTACACAGTTCAACGTCATGGGTGCCGGGTAATGGGTTTCTTGCATTTGTTGCCTCTTTGTTGTCTGTTTGTGGCTGGTCAGCAATTTGAGAAAAATATGGCTCAGTTTCCTATGGCTCATCATTACTTTTACCGTTTGCTGATGACCTGCTAGGTTGTGCATGCACACGCTGTGAGCAGTCTGGCAAAGATTCAGGAGATGCCTTGTGGCCTGCACACTTTCATATTATTCACTGAGTTATTGCTTGATGAGCTTGGAGTCAACGGATGTTGTATTGCCACTGGTTGCTTCCTGCTAGGGTGAATTTGCTTGAACTATGGCGATACATATGCTGGTCCGCCTGGAATGGAGGCTGTGCAAATGGTATTACTGACTGTAGAGAAATGGTTGATTAAGGAAACATATGAATGTAAGCTGGTGGCGCCAACTGTATGTAGGCTGCTGTTGCGGGTGATTTTTTAAGAAGTCTGTTGGGAATATATGCTGCAGAGACATAGGTGGTAAATTCTATTGATGGTTTGTCTGAGGTGACTTGTTTTCTTTGGTAGTTTGCTCCCTTGAGGATTCCACATTATCTATCATATGTCGAAGTTCTGTCATTTCTAAGACTTGTATCCGCATTGCACGCGCCTGGCGCTCTGACACAAGAGGAGAAATAAAAGCTTGAGTGCCATTTGATTATCTGTCTACTGGTATGTTTTCAGCGTCAACACCCCCCCCCCCCCCCCTTCCTCTGCTATCATCATTCTGAGTAGACTATTGGATTCTTCGAGTTCTTCAACTCGGTTTTCCAGTATAATGGAGTAGCTACGTGCAGTTGACAGGTCTTTTTATGTCATTGAATTCGGCTTCCTTTCACTTGAGTTCACATTCTGCTTGTCTTAGCTTTGCCTTTCGGGACCGAAGATTCTTTGTATTCTGCGGAACTGATGCCTATGTCTGCTGATTGCGTGTCTTCACTGCGGATAGACTGTGCCATGGTACTAGTTCTATTTGGTGATGGGGAATGTACTGCGTTGGAGCTACTTAGAGCTAATGCGACTATTGTCGTAGTAGGTCGTAAATTTGTTTCTCTTTTTATCTGATTACTTAGAGGATGTTTAGGTTCCGATGTGCTTGGTTCTGATCAGAAATAGCTGGTTTACTTGACGAGGGATGAGAAAGAGGAGTTCTTTAGGTTGTTGATCTAGCTTCGGGGATTAAGCTAACTTATGTATCGCCTGAGCGATTAGAGGTAGTATATGTATAGCTGGTATCAGGAATACGGTTCACAACCCTATCTGTGAACTGCACTGACATATTTCTAGCTGCTACAGTAACAGAGCTGGTCTGTTCTGAGGTTTGCAGATCATTATGATTTTGTTTAGAGATGTTAAAGCCAAGCCCATGGTGATTATACAGATTTGAGTTGTTATGATCAGCGCAGTTATCGTGTGAGTCCTCTGTCTCAGCCTTTGCGATTTCTTCGGGTGTCAGTCTTATACAGTCTTATAGTGCACAAAGCATAGCTCGCATCTGGCAATTCTTCTTGCACCTGTATATTGCAATGCCCTGCCCATCTCTAGCCAAGCTCCACCCACACTTCGCTCGTGTTGGGATCGATCGATCTCTGTACTCCCTGACTATCAATTTTCAGAAAACTATACAGGTAAGCTGCTGAATATTGGCAGTAACAGAACCCAGTCAAATCAGTTTCAAACTATTCAACAGCACATTTATTAAATAGTAGAGACATACAATCCGTACAACGTGTCGGACTATTAAAAGTTAAAGACGGGCCAAATAGAATCATTTATGACGTAATTCGTATGACGGCATCCTACACGCCGCTTAGCTAATTATGACGTCATATGACGTCTGATGATAGATGGATGCTCTGGAAAGGTGAATTGAGTTTGTTATAGGTAATGAGCTGGTGTGATTGTTGTGCGCTGAAAAAGTTTCTGCTGCTCTGCTGGTGTGAGTTTGGTTCATACGACTGATTAATGGGCAATCCATATTATGAGAGGCATGGAGTGCGCGATATAAGCAATTCTGAGGTGTGCAGAAGCAGGGGATTTCTAACAGACCTGGACAATTCACCTTTCCAGAGTATTCATCTATCATCTGACGGCATATAACGTCATAATCAGCTAAGCGGCGTGTAGGATGACGCCATAATCATTACGTCATAAATGATTCCATTTGGCCCGTCTTAAACTCTTAATAGGCCGATATGTTGTACGAATTGTATGTCTACTATTTAATAAACATTATGTTGAATAGTTTGAAACTACCTTTGACTGGACGCTGTTGCTGCCTACAGCAACATCGCCCTGTCAAATTAGTTCCAAAATATGCAATGGCTTACCTGTACAGTTTTCGGGAAATTGATAGTCAGTGAGTTCAGCGATCGATCGATTCCAACACGAGCGAGGTGTGGGTGGAGCTTAGCCAGAGATGGGCGGGGCATGGCTAACATGGAAAGGCCCGTTAATGAGACTTCTAGCCAACTGCTGTTGATACTATGTTGATACTATACCCGGCACTGGTGTTGATTAAGCATGGAGCATGGAGTGTTATTGTCAGTATTTATGCTTGTATCAGGCAATGGCCGAACAGAATTAATAGTTACATCACAGAAATACAGTCAAATACGTGTGCCCCCATTGGTCTGTTTTTGTGTTGTCACGAGAGTTTGTTTCACTTTGAAGCGTGTATTTTATAGAATTCAAGATGGCGCCGGGCCGAAATCTGGTTACTTTTTCCAAGTAAGAACTTGCAGCCTCGTTAGGTCTTCAATGTTTTTCAAATGTACAGTTAAACTACAAGGTAGGCATAACTAACTTTACAGCACTAACTCAAAACTGAACAATAAAACTCGATAGAAACTAGTTAAATCATATTAATACATAAGAACACTAAAATACAACTTCTCATTTTGTTCGTCTTGATGTGCAAAATCATGTGACGTGAATATGACGTATTAAATTCACAACGCATTATGGGTTGGGGGAAGACCTTTTGGCGATTGAGATTTACTCAAGCGGAGTAAAACTCGGCACTAAATCTTTGTACTTTTAAAAAGTGGATTCACGTATCTGATGAAGACGGTTTGGATATATATATCCAAACCGTCTTCATCAGATACGTGAATCCACTTTTAAAAGTACAATATATATATATATATATATATATATATATATATATATATATATATATATATATATATATATATATATATATATATATATATATATATATATATATATATATATATATATATATATATATATATATATATGGCTGTCCATCGATTATCGGAAATCCATAATCGATGATCCCTAATTTTTTTGTTTATTTTGCTTCCTGTGTTAAAGGCGTTTGCCACGTATGGTAGCGTACAGTGTGCAAATATTTAATCCGAAGTGTAATCGATAGACTAAACACCGCAACAGGCTCGCTATCCGCGATCGACGTCGAGCGTGCTGGACTGTTAAAATAACATCGCTCCCTCCCCGTTCCCCCACCCCCTCTCTCCCTCACCCTCCTCTCCGTCCGTCCGTCCGCCCCCGCCCCCTCTCTCTCTCTCTCTCTCTCTCTCTCTCTCTCTCTCTCTCTCTCTCTCTCTCTCTCTCTCGTTCCCTTTCTCTCTTTCACATCCCTCTCTCCCCACCACACCCTCCCTCCCCCTCTCCCCCTCCCCCCCTCCCTCCCTCAATCTCCCTCTCTCCCTCCCCTCCCCTCCTCTCTCTCTCTCTCTCTCTCTCTCTCTCTCTCTCTCTCTCTCTCTCTCTCTCTCTCTCTCACATCCCACCCCACCCCACCCTCCCTCCCCCCTCTCTCCCCTACCCTCTTTCCCTCCCTCCCTCATCTCTCTCTCTCTCTCTCTCGTCATAACCATTTATATGATGTACATACTATGCATCTACAAAGACAACACATTTTAATTACCAACTAAAACTGTCGCCATTTCGATGCGTCAATAATAAGGGAGATTACTCCGGATAAGTTTAGTAACAATAGAAATAAGCTATCCAGAATTATCTCCCTTATTATTGTTACATCAGACTCGCGAGGCTTCCACTTAACTTTTCTTCTTTCCATCCCATCGTGTAATATATTTTTAGCCCACCTGGCATGAAGAAGCACACTCTATCAGCTACTAGGAGCAGGTCTACATGGCAAGAATGGTGTTAATCCAATCATAACAGCAAACATAGAAAGGGTACGTCATGCCAATGCTAATGCATGGACTTGAAGTGTGGAATCCAAAGACAGTTGATAACATAATTATATGTAACTCGAGAATTTCCAGAAGACGACTACGGAACAAATTCAGCATCTTTCAACCGGATGTGTTGACATGGTGGGGTTATTATTACTCAGAGCGGAGAAGACCGAGGCCATGTTAAACAAAAGGATAATCACTCTCTTTCAAAGCATATTCAGAAACATTGTATTTACGGAGCGCGACCTAGCAGAACGTCAGATTGCCATAAAGGCATTGAATAGCAAGAGTTGATTCAGTGAACTCAGACAGACCGTGAAAAGGTATGAGCTACCACATGCCTCACAACTCCTACAAGAGCCAGCTACAAGAGACGGCTGGGTGGTGGAAGTGGGGGTGGGGTGGGGGGGGGGGGGGTCGAGTGAGATTAGTAAAGAAAAGATTAACAACTTCTGGTACACTAAAATGAACCATGAAGCTTTTTCCAAGAGCTCATAAAATCCGTCAAGTTCAACGCATGCTCAAACAAGTACACATATTGATGCAAAGCATCAATGACAAATAGCGTGGCCAGAGATCATTATAATTCAAGTTGAGCTTCAAATTCATTTACATGTATAATATACAATTTGCAGTAGCACAACTGGTTGCCCACCAAAGACAGTGACTATATCTAGACCTTGGACCCCAACATAGAACAAAAAATAAATTTTACATGTAGAACTGGTACAGGCACTATATAATATAGGAAGACATGGGCTTCAAGTTAAAGTCAATGTACAATAAAGATATAGCCATTAGGCATGTGATAAATTGACAACATACTTGCAGGGCAGAGAGAAATGTGTTTATCTTGTTATGTTAACATTCAATGTTACATAGGTTCTTACTATCATTTACAGTGCTGATGGTGGTTGCGATTGTAATAATGATAGTTTCTTGGTAGTGTCATATCTTTAAGATGGTTGTAATGGCATCGGCCTTGGATAGGATTAGCTATGGGCTATAGGAAGAAGCAGATCATATTTTGGGGCAGTCCATCCATCTTTCCTTCATCTTGTGAACCATATGCGTAAATTCTGGGGGTTTTGTTTGATAATTCAGATTCTATCTGGAGGTTATTTATAGGATATACAGAAAGACGTTATTGCAAGAGAATCATGCAATACTTTATTAGTGCATTCATATATATCTATTTAAACATATGGGTGGAATTCTGGAGCCAAACCTATTATACGTGATATGCCAGGCCATATCGATATCTATCCGATTGTGGCTAATGTGAACCAACTATCTTTCAATGGGGACATTTGCGAATAAGTAACTACAAGGACATACTTGGTAATTATGAAATTATTTGATGGTAGAATCGTGCAATATTTCGTACACCACTAGTACATAATACTACATATTGAGTTCTGCATGGCTAGATGTTTGAAAACTGGTTACAAACAGAGTACATAGATATCGGTACATAAGTTATTGTCATCTGACAACATTTGGTCACTACTAAGTTGAGTATTATAAATTTACTTTACGGTGGAATTTTTTTAAATTGATATTTTATTAGCGTATTTATATATCTATCTGACATTTTGGAACCAAACTTATTACAGACAGTAGGCTACCGAAAACCATGGATCTGCCAAAACTTGTGCAAGTCTTTGCCATGGAATTGTGTACTACGTAATTACTTCATGGTAGACATTTTAAAGCTTGATGCTTCATTAGTGTATTTATATACCAATCTGACCAGATGTATGAATTTCGAAACGAATATGGGTCGAACTTATTCCAGACAGTATGGTACTGAAAATTACTGATCTGCCAAAATTTACGCCAATTTTCTATATGGAATTGCGGACTATGGAATTATTTCATTGTAGAATTTGTTTTAATTATGAATATAGCTAGAAATGATATGATATCATATTGTTTACAGCTGAAAGTAATTCAGGCTAAATTATACTTTTTAAACTCAAATTTATGTGGGTGAAAATCTGGGGCCGAGCATAACTTACAGACAATAGGTCAGTGAAGACTGAGGATTGGCTAAAATTTCAGCCAAATTTCGGTATGAAATCGTGTACAACAAATTAATTTACTTCATGGTGAACATTTGTTTAATTCAATACTTCATTAGCATATTCAGATACCTATCTAACCATATAGGTGGAATTCTTGGGCTGAACACTTGCAGGCATTACTAACTTGGCACATACATACCCTTTCTGTTGGTTTATGTATCTAACCACCTGCTACAATGTTATTGACAGCCATTTTGATTTGAAGTTCGGAACATCATTTGTCTATACATAGTGCTAAATAATTGCATACATGGATCGTTTCCCAGTGAAAATCACATGTACATTATTTTTTCGCGAATTTTGTCTAATTTGTCACGCTCTATAATATTATTATACATGTTTTATTGTTAAAATTTACCACACATATAGTGACTAGTAAAATGTGTCCACGACATTGAAATCTTTGCCCCGACGCACTACGAGACATTACAATGGAAATTTGTACACTATCTCGAATGTTCAGCCTAGTGTTTTATGCTATGATACATAAGGGAAAAATGAAACAAACACAGTACGTGGTATCGTCGTCAAAATATATTAAACCTTTACTGTCTAAATTTAGTGAAGAATGTTAAAATATTTAGAAATTTAATGTCCTTTTGCAGGCCCAGACAAGACTGCTTTTGCAGATTTGCCACCAGAATCTGGAATGACTGTCTAGTGCAGCATTCCAGTGTTACATTATCAAAAAATGTCCCCTCATGGCATGCAATTTGACATTGCTCAAGATCACTGCAGGGGCCGGTTTGACCAGCTATGCCATGCGGTGGTTAAAATACAATACGCGATTATGAGAGGCTTATATTCATAGCCGTCGTCATTTTGATTTATGTACTTTCAACAGTGACTTCCCAGAATCCAATTTCAAAGATAACTATAGAGGTGAACTGTTGAATATTTTAAAACTAATTTGACTAGATGCTGTCAGCGCTTATAGCAGCAGCACAGTTAAATTCGTTTCAAAATATTCAACAGAATGTTTATTAAATAGTAAAGACATACAATTCGCAAAGCTTACATACTTTTCAACATTCCTGATAACCATAGCTACATCATTCATTGCATATTTTGACTGTGACATTAGCCTACATGTGACATAATTGATTATGACCCCAACACTTGAGTGACAGGCTGGATAACTTATACCCTCTTTCCATAAGAGAATCGGTGCATTGCGATTGGGTCTACATGCATCCGGCATGGCAAAGCTAACTATCTGAATGCTCTTTCTAAAATATGTGGTCACTTATTACAAGTGGTCCATGTTGGGTGGACCTCACATTACTAAGTGGTATTGGCCATTTAATGATCAAATTTGATCATAACAATTTCAAAGGTGGGATCCATTTCTAGCTAAGCCCTGTCCGTTCTTTCGACATGTTGGAATCAATTTATATACTTTGATTCACGACTTCCCATAATCCCAATTTCAAGGTAACTATACAGGTACGGTGTTGAATATCCTGAAACCAATTTGACTGGGTGCTTTTGCTGCCTATGGCCGTAACAGTGCCCAGTCAAATTAATTTCAAAATATTCAACAGAATGTTGATTAAAACATAAAATTTGTACGCTTGACGGGCTATTCAATATTCACGATGAAGCTAGAGACGTCATTCACTAAGCAGTTTGATATGATGCCTGTGAAGCTTTTATAGGACGCAATTGATAATGGTAAAGACATACAACGCCCAGGAAAATTAGTTTCAAATTTTCAACAGAATGTTGATTAAATAGCAAGGTCATGCAATTCGTATAGTGCCCCGTCAAATTAGTATCAAAATATTCAAGAGAATGTTGAATATTGTCTTTGTATGTCCACATGTTGGATTTGTCAATAAAGATTGTTTGCTTGCTTGATTGCTTGCTTGGTTGGTTGTAGGTAGGTTTAGGTAGGTAGGTATGCGTAGTTTTTAATGCACTGGCAACGCGATGACTTCAATTTCTGTGCTAACCTTGCCTACGAAGTTCACCCATTAGTTTACTTTGTTGATCATCATATCCCTGGTCGGGGATCGAACTGTCATCCGCTGGATCACTGCAGCAAGACAAGAAGCTTGGTTTAGCAAACTAGCTTTCACATGTCGGATATACTGATACACTGATGAATTCATATGAGCCTATATTTTGGATGCACACCGTATGGTGTATGCTATGCCCTCGCCCGGTTTCCATCGCGACACTGGCAGTAGTGGATTGATTGATTGATTGATTAATTGATTGATTAAATCCCGGGGATTAAATCGTGAAGACATAAAATTCGTACACTTGATGCACTATTCGATGCTCCTGATGAAGCTATTTTTATCATTCATTACGTATTTTGATTGGGACTTCATCCTACGTATGACGTAAATAATTATGACATCATATGCTTGGGTGACAGATCAGATCCATCCATTATCATAGAGATATCCTATGCCCACTTGCAGACCAAGAGACCGTTGTTTTTTTTGGCAGTTTACCATTGGAATGATAGGCTCAGCTATCGAGCCAGTCATTACAGTGGTAAATTTTCAAAAATGTCTACCTGTTAGATGCAAATGGTAGTTTCTCAAGATTACTACAGAAGCAATTCTGGCCAGTTTGATCGAGACGAGTGTTAAAGTGGAGATTAAGAGATGTCCGTGGGTACAGTGGGACCGATCACAATACCATTTTATTTCTGATGCAAATGTACAGTCAGCAATTAGTCCAGTCCACCAGCGGTAGGTACAACTAGCCCCAATAGTGAGGATATGCGTTTAATGGGCATATCGCTCTTGCTAGCGGTAGGCGATCTGGCGATAACCTGAATGACCACAATCCCTTGCGCAAAATGGCAGCGCCTATAGGCAATGGATCTTTCCAGTTTTATCTATGCCCCTTTCACCTCTCGCGGTGTTGGGATCGATCGACCCCCACGAATGTCCTGGCTATCAATTTCCTGAAATCTATACAGGTAAGCCGTTGCATATCTTGTGACTAATTTGACTGGGTGTTGTTGCTGCCTATGGCAGCAACAGCGCCCTGTCAAATTAGTTTAAAAATATTCAACAGAATATGTATTAAATAGTAGACATGCAATTCTTACAACAACTCATAGTCCGTCTTCAATGGACCTTTCCAATTTTATCCTTCGATTATATGATGTCATATGACGTCATAGCCACCTAAGTGACGTGCATGATGACATCATAATCATTACGTCATAAATGAGTCTATTTGGCCTGTCTTTTACTCTTAATCGTCCAACACGTTGTAAGAATTGTATGTCTGCTATTTAATAAACATGCTGATTAATATTTTGAAACTAATTTGATTGGGCACTGTTGCTGCCGTAAGAAACAACAGCACCCAGTAAAATTAGTTTCAAAATATTTAACAGCTTACCTGTATAGTTTTCTGGAAACTAATAGTCAGGTATTTCGAGTGAGGTGTGGGTGGAGCTTAGCCAGAGGTGGGCGGGGCCTAGCTGAAACGGGAAAGACCCATTATGTGTTCGTGACGTAGTTGTCTAAGTCATTCATGACGTCATTGATTATGATGTCATTCTACACGTCACGCAGTTGATTACGACATCATGTGATGGATGGATAATGTGAAAAGGTCAATTCTAGACACAGCCAAGTGAATGCGTAGCACTGAGCGGCCATGGGAAGAGATGATAGGCCTACACGCCCATCCGTCGTAGTCGTCATGATTTATATACATACTTTGAACCATGACTTCCCAGAATCTCCTTTTCACGGTAACTATGGAGGGGAGTTGTTGAATATTTTGGAACTAATTTGACTGGGTGCTGCTACTTATTAAATAGTAAAGCTCTTCAATTCGTACAGCTGAAGGATTTTTCAATGTTCCTGTTGGACATAGCTACGCCAGTCATTAAGTATTTTGACTGCGACGTCACCCTACCTGGAACTAATTGATTATAACGGCAAGGCTCTACAATATCTGACCGCTCTTGATAAAATATGTGCTCACATATTACAAGTGATTCGCCTGCTTAGGCTACGTTATACAGCTCATAAATAAGTTAACATACTTACAAAACATAAACAGATGTACCATCGAGTCGGCGATTTTACAGTACAGCTCATACATGTAAATAAGTCACTATATTTGCAAAGAAAAGCAGAAATTCTACCTTGTTTTGAAAACGTCGTAATTTATTTTTTAGGTCTTCTATACCAAACTGCATCATGTTTCGCTGAAACTGGAAGATAAAACAAATCGCGTTAACCATTATCTTGCTGCTTTCAAAGACTAGGCCTAGTTGTTTCAAGGTCAGTACAAGAAAGATTTGTGTAGATTGTGTAAACAATAATGCTGAAAGTTGTCTACATGTGTGCAGCAACGGTTTGCGGCAGCAGTTTCCAAAATGAATAGAAGTTATCATATCGGTATCATATATACATAAATGTTTGGAATTTCAGTGATGTATGCGTTAGGTTTTAACGCATTTCTGTAATTCATACCGCCTCTCCCTATTACCGTATTTTCCCTATTTATTTTTACCGTACTTTTGTAGTTCCGTATTTTGCATGCTATCTGTAGAATTTCTATTTCAATTAACAAACACTTTTGGAGGAAATATACATTGCTGATCGTCTGAGTCAGATGTCAGTCAGTCAGTGAAGATCCAGCGGTCGAGACATCTATCCCATTCCTCCATAGTGATTAGTGAGCGTATGCGTATGAGCGATCTAGCCAATTATATATATCCTAAATCTATGGTTCCAATCTAAAAATAGAGGCGCACTCTATTTATCTTTCTAATTAGCTGTTGGAGACCACAATCCATTGCGCAAAATGGCCGCGCCTATACGCAATTCTAGACACGACCCAAATATAACCGTAGCCGTGAGCGGCCACGCAATAATCAGCCACACCCAGTTTGGTCTACAGTCAAGGGAGATGTCAAAGACGTCGAGAGAGCTTGCGTGGACGTCTGTCTACTTACTGGATGTTAATACTTTAGACCAATCGCGCTAGATTTAACCAGAACGTGGGCGACCTAGCATGCTTACTTTGCCCCAGACGATCGCAAACATTTCATGTGTCAGTGCAGGATATTACACAGCATCAGGTCAAGATACTTCCCAGAGATTGCTGAAATGTTATATGTTCATGGCTATGTAGAACTGTTACCCTAGTTAGTCACTCCATTTGTAACCTGCTTCAGTTATTGCTTGATGCTTCCGAACTTATCGACATAGACCACAACAATATACACTTAATCTATAGCATAGAACTATTAAGTAAAAGACAATATTCGAGAACCATCAAATTCGTCCCAGGATTATCAGCGAAGATCAATCCGTCACTACCTCATCAGAGGGCGCTCCCAGTTAACGGGAGGGATTTCCACCCACCCACCAATGGACCTTTCCATTTTAGCTATGCCCCGCCCATCACTAGCTAAGCTCCACCCACACCTCGCCGTGTTGGGATTGATCGATCTCCAAATGCCTTAGCTATCAATTTCCTGAAAACTATACAGGGAAGCTCTTGAACATTTTGTAACTAATTTGACTGGGTGCTGTTGCTGCCTATCCGAATAGGGCCAAGCCATGCCAATGTATTATACGATATGTTGAGCTGAAACAAAAACTTAACCGGGATTGCTTTTTAGCGTTTTATAGACTCTGATTCGTATGTTAAGGGAGGTGGTGGGGGTGGGGGGGGGGGGGGGGGTGGGGGACCCGGATGGATATATACCTATATTCACCAAACCAACATGCGCACAAAGAAACAATATTTTATTTATATCCATATCTTTTTTATATTGAAGAAAATATTACAGAGGATAATCAGATAGTTTATGTTACTAGCATAACCAAATATTCAAAAGTCTGGATATCCATGAGTCGACGGGTAGACTGATACCTTACGCATCAGTAATATCAATACTTTCAGTATCAGAATCATTTATCGTCATCATCACCGGAATCATCAACATCTTCATCATCAATGCACGTATCTAGATTGTTTGTTATGTACTCCTTGATCAGAAACACCATCTTCCGAAAAGCTGAGAAGACTGTTTCATCGTATGCGTACCCCTCGGTGATACAAGCTTTAGTTCTTGACGAATTACTTTAATGAGCGTGGAATTCTGTAATCTTTTCCACTGTAGCATTATGGAAGCAAACTTTGTAACATAAAGCATCAGCATATTCAGAAATAGACACGTTGTCTACACATTTGCGGTCTATGTTCACTTCACCATCCTCATCTTCTAAACCTGATTATTCAGCATCTAAGTCCCGCTGAATATTTTGGGATATGGTGAATATCTCCTGATTGCCTATGGCTTCCTTTTCATCTTCACCTTCATCTTCACTCTCAGACTCGGTTGAATCTCTGGATTCACTCTCCGACTCCATTGGCTCATCATTCGCACGCTTCATCTCCGTCGTTTCTTCGTCTTCACTGTGTAGATTTTCACCATCTTCATTGCTATGGAATCGGATCTTATGCCACCGCGGGTCATTTAACATAGCGAAAGTTGAATCACATTTAGAACATCGACAGCTTGACATATTGATTATATAATAAATCTAGCAAACATTCAAGTTACAAGTCAAGGATCTTTTTTGTTTATGAAGGGTTTTAGGCTGTATTTGGAGAAATCTTCTTACTTCGTAAGGGTCCCTAACTACTCTGCAGCTAAAACACACTCTAACCCCTTTGGCTGTTTAAAATAGAGTGAAAAAAGGATTGAAATTGAGCCGTTTTATAGGAGTGTAGGCTAAAACTAGAAAGGTCCATTGGATCTATATCAGCTCACTTCTATACTCGTGCACTCAACTTTTGGCAATGAACCTTTCCAGAGTAGGCTAATGACGTCATGTGGAGCCATAATCAGCGAAACGGCGTGTGGGATAACGTCATGATCATTACATCATACATGCTTCTATACAGTCCGTCTTTAAATCTTAATAGTCCGACACGTAGTACAAATTGTATGTTTCGACTATTTAAGAAACATGCTGTTGAATAATTTGACACTAATTTGACTGGGCGCTGTTGCTGGCATATAGGCAGCAACACGACCCAGTCAAATTAGTTTCAAAATATTCAACAGCTTACCTGTATAGTTTTCTGGAAATTGATAGTCAGGGAGTTCAGAGATCGATCGATCCCAACACGCTCGAGGTGTGGGCGGGGCTTAGCTAGAGATGGGCGGGGCATGACTAAAAAATGGAAAGGTCCATTTTCCTGCGCACAGTTTCCACATATTATACCCTTCTGAAGTGAGCACAGTTTCTTTATCCTGTGAAGTTGAAAAATGTCTACACACAAAGCAATATACCTTGTCTTCACACTTTGAATATTCGATCCATGGATATTGAACATGCGAGTCTGGGTTAAATCTTTTACCACGTGATTTCGGCTAGTTATGCCGAGTGAATGTGGAAAGTCGTAATGGTCCATCATCTGCGGTGTGAGAAATGTCGGCCGGACATTGAATACTTAGATTTTTTTTTACACCGATTTGCAGTCGCAGGGAGTATGTTTGAAGATGATGGGTCAGACTCAAATGGCACCTACAAAAGAATCAAATTGTTGTCCCTGTAACGCCAGCAAGCAATTCTGAACACTACAGTAAGGTCGGTTTATAACGAGCATCTGCTTTTGTGACTACAAGTCTCCGGTTATTACCCTCTTGCGTCAAGAGCGCCTCAAAGCGCTCAAAATACTATTTATTTCAATTAACCATTTAATTTGCCAATACTTTTCAAAGAAATTTTGATTTTTGCAGTCAAAAAGAGTTGTTTTTTTGTTGTAAATTTATAACGAAAATTTAAAAAATAAAGATTTCTGTTATCATTCAAATGGACATTCATCAAAAGTATAAGTATAACGGTCATGAAAATTCAAATTTCTGCATAGCCAGTGTCCAATTGCAGACCAAGAAGAGTATTTTTGAAAATTTACTACTGGAATGACTGGCTCGGTTACCGAGCTAGTCATTCAAGTGGTAAATTTCAAAAATTATTCTAATCGTAGCCGGCAAATGGACATTTCTCGAGATCACTGCAAATGTCGTCTTTGACCATCTAGACCGCTAAAGGGTTCAGTTGACACAAGAGGGGTTCAGACAGGTAGATAGATGTACGCTTTCCTTAAAGAATCGCCAGATTGTGGCACTCAAATCTAAACAGGCTTATACTATACTATCAGAAGTAAATGACGCGTATTAAGTAACCACCTGTTGTCTTTTGTGACCACGCTTATGGCCCCTACCCTGTCTACAGTCTACCGTGTCCGTTATAAGAGTTTTGCCAGTACTTTGACGAGTAGGCCTATGTGCTTAATTCATTGCCCCCGACTTAAAATGCCCCATACATAATCCAGAGATGTTACATATGTCACCGTCTCACCGACAATATTGGAATTATCAAATCTTTCTCCCTATAGTTCTTTGTCAAATAGCATTTGAATGGTCATTATTATGATAAATAAATAAATAAATAAATAAATAAATAAATAAATAAATAAATAAATAAATAAATAAATAAATAAATAAATAAATAAATAAATAAATAAATAAATAAATAAATAAATAAATAAATAAATAAATAAATAAATAAATAAATAAGACATCAGTGTTACACTGACGGGATATTGGCGAAAATCTTGTCATTTTGCATTTCCAAATGCAAATCTAGATTTGTATCAAGATCACAATGACCTTGACCTCAGAAGTCTGAATGTCTGCGCTGCTCCTCCTGGTTGAGGTAACTATATGACGATGCTTAGTTCCAGAAATTTGACCAGTTCTGAAATAAAGGCCAGGCGAGCTAACGATAACCAACTTGTTAAACACTGTATTTTATACAAATATTACAATGACCTGGACATATGACCTCAATTTCATGGAACTTCATATAAGTAAGCATGTTACCAAGTTAAATTCAAGTAGGGTGGACCAATACTGAGGTACAAGACAATATGTTGAGCTGGACCAAAAATTTAGCTGAAAAGAACAGTTTTATTTTAAGGACAGATTGAACTTGACCTTTGACCTCAATAGGATTGCGCTGCGTATGGTTGATATATGTAACCATGTGTCCAAGTTTAGTGACAATAGGCTGAACCAATCCTTAGATATAAAACCATACGTATAACAAAACCAAAAGCTTACTATATCGCGTAATAATTTTAGGGGTTTGTCAATCACGCGTCTTACAAACAAACTATGGCATGACCCACTGCATATGTGGCATGAGAGAACCAAGACATTGACCGATTTTCAAATAATTAATAGTGTTTTGTTAAAGACTTGTTAACCTGGAAAGCAGCATTCTTGTTATTTTCTCTGCCTTTTGATTACGCGAGATCGTAGATCCTATTCTTTCTTAACCGCGAGAATATGGTATATCTCCTCAGAAATACGACCACCTACCCTGGTGCTTTCCCGAGATGATATAAAACCTTTCATCTGCACAAAACTGGATTCTATTTTTTGAGCAATCGGTAAATAGGTCGAACATTCAGATCTAAATAATATTTCAATCAGGGAAGATTAATTTATTTTATTGCGATAACAATTGTTGTAAGTACCGTGAGAATATGGAACGCAATGATACTACCCGGGTAACGCAGCTTACTGGGCCGATGCTGGGCCGCTATCGGTGCCGCTGCGTTATCTGGGTATTGTATCCGGCTGAGATAGGCAGTTAATTTCACAGACAGTATAGTTGCTCAAAATGTAATTATAAACCAATCTTGGGTAAACAATTGACTTTCTTGAAACTCATTTGAACGTAGCCAACAGTCCACTCAGGCAGCAACAACTTTAATTCAAATTAACTGGGAAAACCCAACGTGGATCAACAAAAATGTAAATTACATATAGGTGAATCCTACCACTCCATGATTACAGGCAGGTCGTTTAGGCGCATGTTATAAGCTGATTCACACGCAACACGCTTTATTGCGCGACGTCAGCTGTATAGTGAATTCGAGTTGTAAAATAAACGTTTCACGCTAAAATATACAAGATCGTTTTCACGCTGAAAATCACGGTCCAAAATCCGCAGAAAACGTAAAGTCCCCCCCCCCCATATGTATGGTGAGAAGTGGGCGTGTCTAGGGTACTGAGTGGTTATCTAGGTCATAGGTCGCAATCTGTGATAAAAGGTCAACCGAGGTCATGACCTAGAAATCGCTATTGAAGCGAGTCTATGAGTTAGAAATGCCCAACTAATACCTTGAATGAATTGATCGGTCGATATGGATTGATATATGATCGGTATTGACCTCATTATGCGCCTAATATGTGTACCACGTTTGGCAACGATCGGTCAAGAGGTTGGTGATAAAGTGTTCCGCTGTTCTGGAACTAATTGACTGACTAGGAATGGACGATGATCGACTTATATCCACCTCAAAGCATGATAATTGATTGTACCAGATTCGGCTGAATGTAGTCCAAGTTTTGTTCATGGAAGACGAATATATTCAATCAGCAGAATATCTGTAATGAGTGATGAGTCAGTGTCAGATATCAGTTAATAAACTATGGTGTTATTTTAGCCGCGACAATATGACTAAACTTAAAGGTCACTCATGTCCTCAGATTTGATCAAGTTTGACCGATGATAACAAAATATCAAGGATAAAACTTGGCCAAAGTCTAAGGCCGTGTTCTCACTATAGTGGGGTGGCTTGTAGCGACTTGATCGTTACATGCTGGACAAAAGTGTCAAATTTGGCTGAGAGACACATTAGGGTGTGTGTTTTAGGAAAATTCTAAGCTCCAAAGAATTGGACCCGTATGTCAAGATTATGACGTCATTTATTCAAAACGGCGGCTTTTCCTGATAAAAAAAACAATGCAATAAGTGGCGTACCATTATTATTTTTTGTCATGATTGTGAAATTTACACATTTCAACGCGTCACGTTGTTGATTATGACGTCATATGATGGATAGATAAACTTGGAAAGGTCCGTAATGACTGCTCACGCCTCTATGATAAACATTACGAGGGAGGGGGTTGGGGGGGGGGGGTGGAGGAGAGAAAAAAAAGGAGGCGGGTGGGATTTATACCTATTTTCCCCTTCAGAATTATGTCCCCACCAATCACGACATACAAAATATTGTGACGTCAAACATGCAATTTGACGTCATACCTCATACTTTCGTCATTATCATTATAGGGGCCATCGTACTAACATACGGCCACTCACATAGCTACGCTGTTCGAGGCCGTACTGGCAGACCTGTGATTTCTTGCTATGTGAAGTCACATTACGCTAGTGGGATGTAGGTAGCCAATCAGATTTCTGCCTACTTCACGTGATAGGTGAGAGTTCGTCTGGTGACCTAGTTTACAATCACAAAAACAACGGCGATCGTGGCGCTGTTGATCTGGAAAGAGACATTTGCACAAGTTTTCATCAGTTTTGCTCTAAACAGGTTATCCGAGAAACAGAAAATGTGTAGATTGGTTTTCGGTAACAGCTAGTTTGGTTTACGCACGTGTGTAAATTTGTCTACTTCCTGATTTCTTATCGAGCAATCTCATTGGCTCAAGTTGACTGACCCCCAGTTCATTAATACGTAAGAAGTTTCGTGAACATCAAAGGCATGCAAGCACGGTACTCGATACGGGAACGTAGTGGGAGGGCGAGGATCGTGCAATAGGACGATGTATTGGGGCTGGGCTGCGTAGCGTTCACCTCTGCCGCGAGAATCCAATCGAAATGTTACAGACTCGATCCCGCAGGCTAAGCGGTTCTAGATAAGTTACACGTTACATCATCATCAATTACAAGGCACACGCCACTGCCTTGTTATTGTCTCGGTGGTTTTAGTCATCTTGCTTCTTTTTTAATTTTTAATCCATTGATAAATGAAGAAATGTGCCACAAACATAGTTTCCCTATAGGCTTCAAAAATTTGAAAAAATTGAAAGAGCCATAACTCTGCTATTTATGGGCGTGGGCACTTCATCTTCATAGCGCGGGTAGATATTCCCTAATTGAACATATCTGCCAAATTTGCTGTTAATTGTTAAACCATTGACGAAACGTGCTACAAACGTATTTTCCCCATAGGTTTAAATACTTTGAAAATATATCATGGGCCATAATGGGTGTGGCCGCTTCATATTCATAAGACAAATAGATATTGCCTGAAACAACATATCTGCTAAATTTGGTCTTAATCCATCAACAATTAACGAAACAAATGTATTTTAACCATATGGTTGAATAGTTTAAGATTAATGAACCAGATTAAGGCCCTTGACTTAATCCATCAACAAATGACGAAACGTGGCGCAATGGACCTTGCCAGAGTAATGACGTCATAATCAGCTAAGTGGTGTGTAGGATGACGTAATAATCATTACACTATAACTGATTCTATACGGACCGTTTTTAACTCTTAATAGCCCGACACGTTGTACAAATTGCATGTCTCTACTAGTTAATAAACATGCTGTTAAATATTCTGAAACTAATTTGACTGGGCGCTGTTCCATAGGCAGCAACATCACCCAGTCAAATTAGTTTCAAAATATTCAACAGCTTACCTGTATGGTCTTCTGGAAATTGATAGTCGGTGAGTTCAGAGATCGATGCATCCCAACAAGATCGAGGTGTGGGCGGAGCTTAGCTAGAGAAGGGCGGGGAATAGCTAAAAATAGAAACGGTCTGTTATCGAATAATAATGACAGTGATTCAGAAGATGGCAATTCTGAGTAAGCGACGTGACACTGAACCTAGTTTAGCAATCGTCATGTGAAGTACAAAGATACTTATAATAATCTTGATATGTGTGTAATTTGTCATCACAGAGAGTGGGGGTGGGTGGGTGGGGTGGGGGTGGGGAGCGGTTGTATGTGTGGGGGTGGGGGTGGGGGTGGGGGTGGGGCTGTTTAGGGGGTAGCTAGGGCCATGTATGCTAGACTGTTTAACATAATTTCTGATTATTTGGCGATTACAAAATTCATAGGTAGTGCATTTAAAAAAAAGATTGTCAGATTGTTTTAATTCATAAAATATGATTGCTTTATTAATGTGCCCACAGAAGTAATTTAACTCATGTCTGTCTTGGGTTCAGTAGTATAGGGAAAACGCCCCAGAGCGGTCGGCGCGTGCAAAATCGACTTTTCTCGTTTTGTATATTATATTACGTAATTAATGCGAAAACAGCAGATTGTCAATAGTTTGCTGATTAACAAAAACGTTTTGAAACCTGTTCCCTACGGAACGCAATGCAGATAACGACATATTAACCCGTTGCAACCAATTTAACAGCCACCAAATATCATTTACGATTTTAATACTTATTTTGGTGAATATTTTGAAAAAAATTTAAACAACAACGTTATATTAGTTTCAAAATTTCATGACAGCTTACGGGTATAGGGATATTGGAAATTGCGATTCTGGGATTTCAGAGTTCAAAGTGCAGCCCCTCACTAGGGCAGCGCGCCAGCAGCGCGGCAACAAAGCATCGACAGCGAAGCCGCAAATAATAATCAAATCTACCTCGCTACCGCGTGATTTTTGGAAGAACCCTTATAATAATATAACAGCAGCAAAAATCACCTTTTCAGTGAAAAAAAAAACCCCGCTGCTGGCTCTCTGCTCTAGTGTGTGTATCCAGTATGCGTGCGTGCGTGCGTGCGTGCGTGCGTGCGTGCGTGCGTGCGTGCGTGCGTGCGTGCGTGCGTGCGTGCGTGCGTGCGTGCGTGCGTGCGTGCGTGCGTGCGTGCGTGCGTGCGTGCGTGCGTGCGTGCGTGCGTGCGTGCGTGCGTGCGTGCGTGCGTGTGTGTGTGTGAAGTCCAACAATCATATCGGTATCATTACCTTTGACAACTCATATACTAGAATAAGCTAAATAGAGAGTATGACATAGCCTATAGCCTATAACATTTTAAACATTTAACCCCTTTTTGTGTCAACTTAACCCTTTAATGGTCAAACTGATAACAACACTTTGCAGTGATCTTCAGACATGGCTATTTGAAAGGCCGAAAGAAGAGCATTTTTGAATATTTACCACTAGAATGACTGGCTCAGTAACCGAGCCAGTCATTCTAGTGGTAAATTTTCAAAAATAGTCTCTCAGCATACAGATAGACACTTGTTGATTAAAAACTTTAATTTTCTTTACCATTACCCCTTTAATGGTGAAGCCGGCGAAAAAAAATTCAGTGGTAAATTTACAAAAATAGTCTTCTGAAATGAAAATATTTTGAAAAACACCATTAAAATGTGTAATCGATATATCAAGTAGTATTTTGAGCGCTTTGAGGCGCCGATGACACAAGACGAGTTAACTCTCAAAGACGAAGTGACAAATTCTTTCTGATTTAGGGTTATTCTGCTGAATATTTTGAAAATAATTTGACTGGAATTGATCTGCTGCAACCTATTGCAAGAACAGGTTTCAGTGAATTTAGTTTCAAAACATTCAACAGCTGTCCAGCGTAGTTTTCATGAAATCGAGATATTGGGAATTTAAAGAATTAGTGGGTTATCTATTGACGTCCTGAAATCCAAGTATCGTCATTTCGAAACAAAACATATAGGCAATATTTTGAAAATAATTTCGCTGTCGGTTTTTCACTGCTGGCCGTCAAAGTATTAAAAAAACTTTCAACATTATATTTCGGATAGAGATTATGTTAGAATGTAAATATTGTATCGGATTCTTTGCTTTGAAACGGTTAGTAAGCTTCATACGTAGGCCTATTGTTTGTCAAGCCTATATAAATATTCCCGATTGTCAAACTATATTATAGTACCTGTCGCATTATTACGACTGCGCAACTAATTTATTAAAATTAAAATTTTTAATTAAGCCTATCGATCAGCCACGATGAAATATCTTACTAACACCGTCATGCTTACAGCAGTTATTTGTGCCTGTGTTGGCTTCTCGTTTGCTTTAAAAATTGTTAACATAAACGAGAAAGCCCATTCCTTATCTAACGACAGCACGTACCATTTCAGTATCGAAGACGCGGTACTCGCCAAGTATCCGCCAAGTGCCAATAGAACGCACCTGCGATTCTCTTTTGACTGCCCTTCAAAAGAGTTATACTACATGTTCAACGTGATGGCCGTCGACTTCCATTTCACAAGCGATGATTGCGCAGATAGTTCCGTTACAATTCATGATGGCAGTTACGCCGACCCGATTCTTCTGAAGTTATGCGGTACACATATGTCCAACGTTACGTACATCACTAGTGGCAATTCACTTACAATGGACTACAACACATCTCGCCCTAACGGAAGTAATTTCTTTCAAATTTTACTCACAAAATACACAAAGCAACATACCAGTTACACATTCATGTGTGATATCGGAAAGTTCGTCGGAGTTAGCCTCCGATGCGACGGATGGGACAATTGCGGGGATAACTCGGATGAGAATCCAAAGACCTGTAAGTACCGTACCGTGAAGATGAATGAACATTGTGGAAGTAAGGTACTTCCAGTTAAAAATTCGGCCATTTTCTTAACATACCCTCTCGATACCGACCAGTCGTCCTGTCACCTTGAACTGCAAGGGAGCAATAGTGATGAACAGTTCCTGGTAACTCTCATCTCTGGTCAATGGTCAGACGATGATAATTGTACAACTGATTATCTGACATTACTAAACGAGTTTCCGTCAACGAGTAGTGTCCTCGCGACGCTGTGCCTCCAACAACTTGTCTTGTTCGTCGAGAGCACCTATTTTACGTCTACAACACGTTTGGGATTAGAATATACGAGTGCTATGTCGCAGACCCAGAACAGTTACCAATTTATGCTTACAAAATTCACGAATAACACATGCAATGACGACACCCAGTTTACCTGCAACAATGGAATCTGCATCAGTTATGACCTCGCGTGTGATGGCTGGAATAATTGTGGCGATAGTTCGGACGAGTTTCGTGGATGTACACATCCTTATACGTGCCACTTCGTCACCCAGATTGAATGCAATTTAGTATGCAGTTACGTTAGTCTTACGTGTAGCAAGTTTATGTTTTCACAATGCCGGAGGAGTGCAAGTAAGGGGAAATTGCTATGTGCTAATGGACGCTGTATCGACCTGAGCTTTAAGTGTGATGGACATAATGACTGTGGCGATAATTCCGACGAATTTGCAGATCGGATCTGTGTCGACCCAGTAGTGACGACTACGCCTAAGCCTAGTCAATCGGCCATCCTTGCCATCAGTACCCTTGGATTGGTCGCCTGTGTGTTCTCCTCCTGGCTTGCGCTGTAGCCAATTCGTGATTCCTTGAAGCTAGGCTTGCGCGATTATTACTTTGATTTATCGTGATCGATTATTTAAGAATAATCGTGATATAACAACAAAGGGATATATCAATGACGAAAGCTGCAATGGTGTTTAGAAATGTTCATTTGCAGGCCAACAGAAAACCGAGCCAGGCATTCCATGATACATTTAAAGATAATAGTCTTCTCTTGGCCTGCAAATGGACATGCATTCGCTGAGCAAAATGTAAATAAAAAGCTAGATTTTGAAATATTTTATGCAGTGGAATTATTCACGATTATTAGATTATTTCGCTTTTAATCATATAAATTCAGGATTTAAAAAATAATCGCGATTTGCGATTCAACCACATAATCGCGCAAGCCTACTTGAAGCCATACCTAATCACCATCCTACAGTAGCCTAAAGCTAATAAATAAGATAGCGAAAAGAGAAACTATAGTTAGTTAGCGCAATTTTGACCACGCTATAAGAAATGTTCTGTTGAACATGTTGAACATAGTTCGATTGGAATACACTTCCAATCCAATGGACCTTCCCACTTTTAGCTATGTCCCGCCCATCTTTAGCTAAGCTCCACCAACACCTTGCTCGCGTAGAGATCGATCGATCCCTGAACTACCTGACTATCAATTTCCAGAAAACTATACAGGTAAGCTGATGAATAAACAATGCCCAGTCAAATTAGTTTCAAAAGATTCGATAGAACGCTTATTTTCCAAAGAGATGCTACTCGTACAACGTGTCGAATTATTAAGCGTTTAAGACGGACTAAATCGAGTCATTCATGACGTCAGTGGATTATGACATCATGTGATGGATTGATAAACTGGAAAGGTCAATTATGTTCAAAATATTCAACAGTAGGTTTTGTTTTGGAAACATGTTAAGTTATTTCTGTGCCGTGCTGTAACTAATTTGGTGATGATGACGATGATGATGATGTTGATGATGATGGTGATGATGGTGGTGGTGATGATGATGATGATGATGATGATGATGATGATGGTGATGATGGTGGTGGTGGTGATGATGATGATGATGGTGATGATGATGATGATGATGATGATGATGATGCTGATAAAGATGATGGTGGTGGTGGTGGTGGTGGTGGTCATGATGCTGGTGGTGGTGGTGGTGGTGGTGGTGGTGGTGGTGGTGCTGCTGCTGCTGATGATGATGATGACGGCGATGATGATGGTGTTGGTGGTGGTGGTGGTGATGATGATGATGATGATGATGATGATGATGATGATGATGATGATGACGATGATGGTGGTGGTGGTGGTGGTGGTGATGATGATGGTGGTGGTGATGATGATGGTAGTGATGATATTTGATGATGGTAGTGATGATGATGATGATGATGATGATGATGATGATGATGATGATGATGTAACAATAACGATGAAAGGTAGTGATAATAACGAAAATAATTACAATTGTAATAGGTAATACAGTCATAGTGTCTGCCACATTCTTATATTATGTAATTTACATGCAAAGGCCGAATTACTGTGAAATAAACTATTTATCTATCTACTTATAATCACTATGCTAGAATGCCTCTTATTTCAGGCACAAGTAATTCATCATCTATTACTAACAATTATTTCCATCTATTGGTATTATTGCCCCCACCCTCCGGCCACAAGTCTGCAAAAGGACATAGCGCTGATCACTGTTAAATTCGTGTTGGTGAAACCCCATGTCCTTCCTTTTTGGTTCTGAAAACAGTTTTGAAAAAAACCCGGATTCAAAACACACTAAATGTAATAATCAGCATTATTTTTCATATTCCGATTGATGAATTTAAGACCAGTCCTTACGGACTAACTCACCTCCTTTAAATACCATGAAACCAATCTAAACATGGAGCCGTAGCTTCGCTCTATGCACATCGTACCAACATACGCCCACTCACATAGCTACGCTGTTCGAGGTCGATACGGAAACATAGTGGGTGTGCGAGGATCGTGCAATAGGACGATGTTCTATGCCGAGAGTACAGATATCTCGCTCCCGTTAGCGTAGATCTCGCGAGAATGACCATAAAACCTGGCGCGAAACTGTCATGCTTATTAACATTTAGTTTATCCATCGATCATATGACGTCGTAATCAACTACGTGACCTGTATGCTGACGTCATAGTGAATTACCTCATAAATGACATAACTATGTTCGTCACGAACGCTTACTTGTTGGCCTGAATAGTGAATACCCCTCTGAGGGGACTAAGCGTTGTTATATGAATTGTAGGTTTTTACTATTTAATAAACATGCCACCACCAGCTATGCCCCGCTCATCTTCAGCTAAGCTCCACCCACACATCGATCGTTTTGGCATCGATCGATTTCTGAACTCTCTGACTATCAATTTCCAGAAAAGCATGCAAGTAAGCTGGTGAATATTTTGAAACTAATTTGACTGGATGTTGTTGCTGTCTATGGCAGCAACATCTTCCAGTCAGATTAGTTTCAAAATATGCAACAGAATGTTTATTAAATAGTAACGACATACAATTCGTACACTGACGGGCTTTAACGGCACAATGTATTGTGACGTCAGCCTACATATGACGTAACCGAGTATGACGTCATATACTTGAGTGACAGATCTGATCCCTCCATGCAGACAGTCGTGCTGTCGGACATTCCACTCTTTCGTCTCAGACCTAAGTTATTTGATTGTGACGTCAGCTAACAAGTGACGTATTTTGATTATGACATCAGATACTTGAGTGACAGATTAGATCATCCATAGTGATATTATCACCATCAGATCATGTGTAGAACGCTAACCTTGCAAGTCTAATGATGTCATAATGATGTGCGCGATCAGATACATCGAGGATTCCAGTTCATCCATCAATCGTATATTCAGAGTGTGCAGGGGTCGATCGATCGCTCGATCCCAACACCATCAAAGCGTGCGTGGAGCTCAGGTAGAGATGGGTGGGGCATAGCTAAACCTGGATTCCTCCAGTCAGCAACAGTACAGCTCATAAATAAGTTAACATGTTTCGAAAACAAAAACAGAAAGATGTTACGTAGTACAATTTTGAATACGATTTTTGAAAAAAAAAATGGTCCGTTGAATATTTTAAAACTTAATTTGCTGCCTTAGGCAGAGGGTCAAAGTTGACAGAATTCAACGAAATCTGGCATGTTCATTGCCTATGTTATTGCGGATTGCGAGACAATGTTTAGGATGAGGCTGAGGTAGCGAGGGTGTTAGAAAGACAAACTTGGCAAAAGCGTGGGGTATTTGAGATGAAGTGCCATCGACTGCGCATTCTAGTTATTACTGCCATCATTCACATTGTTTTTATTATGTTGTTGTTATATTTATTGGTGAGAGTATCAATATACTAGCTATTATTGTCAATATTGCTATGTCTTTGTTATTGAATAATAATGCTATTCTTACTAAGGAGCCCTTAGTATATAATAAACATCTCTCCACGCACCCACCCGCGCCCCCCACCCCCTCTCTCTCTCTCTCTCTCTCTCTCTCTCTCTCTCTCTCTCTCTCTCACACATTGATACGGTCGTTCAGGGAAGCCAACTTCACCCTACATTGTCAAATGCTGGCTGAGATGATACCTTTCTTCATTGCTAGCATCAACATTAACTTTGCACGGTGGCTTTCTATTCAGTTCAGAGGCATGATGACCCTTGCTCAGAAACACCTCCAGCTGTCGCTTGGATTTTAGAGTGGAAAGGTTGTTGTGCACAAATCGAGCCATCGACCAAGCTCATGAGCAAGCTAATGCCATTGCTAAACGTAACGTGGTTGCAATCGGTGTTACCGACGACCCATCGACGTTTGAGACGATGGATTGTGTCTGGCTCTCAAATCAGTCGTCTGGCTGCTCAGTACGAGGCAGCATCAGACGTCAAAGATGAAACAGAACGTCGTGGACACCATGTGCAGACTGACAAAGTAGACAGGATATCTAATGTGATGAAGGACATGGAATAACATTTTCAGGAAGAGACTCCCAACATCCTTACACTGAAATGATTGACACATACTATGAGAGGTGAAGAATCTGCTTCCATTAATGCTCAGTGAGCCATGAAAAGTAGCTCACACTGACCTACTTTTGCAATGCGATACACATAAGGTGTACAATGCATTCGTACACCATGTTTGATTGCTGTATCCGAAAAACTAAAAACATCATGATCCTCTGATACGGGTTTCAATAGGAAAATTGAACCTAGGCCTGTATTTTCCCAAAACTAAGTCAAACTGACCTAGTTCTTACATGTGCGGTAACTATAGCAAAAAGTGCTACCAAAGTATTACCCAATGGCTCTCATACTACATAATTTCAAACGGTCTTAACGCCATCATTTGAAGCGCGATCAATTTCATTTTCACAACCCACAGATATTGCCTACTGAAACATATTTCCCAAATTTGGATTGAAATCTGTTTTTAAGTTGAGAAAGTATACCCTGGCAAAATATTTTTGTGACGAACTAACTGAATAAACTAAGGGCCATGACGGTTTCTTGAGCTGTTACCCGCAGTTAAAAAGGCTTTAGAGATGGTTGATGGGTTAAAATTTTTACGTGGCTAATGGGCTTTTTTAAAATAGTCCCCTCAGAGGCGTATTCACTATTCAGGCCAATTTTGTTGCTTGTATCACCATTTGAAACTATATGTAGGGAGATGGCCTAGATAAGTCGCTAGAACTCGTGCCAACCCCGTTGTATAATGGGCCTTTCCAATGCATCCATCCATCATATGACGTCATAATCAACTACGTGACGTATACAATGACATCACAATCAATGACGTCATTATGACGTTATGAATGACGTAGACAAGTACGTCACGAACGCATAGTTGAAGGCGGACTATGCGTTGTTGTACGAATTATGTGTCTTTACTATTTAATAAATGTCCTGTTGAATAGTTTGAAACAAGTTCAAGTTCAAGATTATTTATTTCAAGTTCAAGATTATTTATTTTGATATAGAATACACATTTACAGTTTCACAACAGGTAGTCCACCAAAGGCAGAGCCTATGTGGCGGTGGACCCCTACATATAACATATAACAACACTATTGGACATAAGAATGCTAAATACATAAGGTCATAGTCCTATTTATACATATAGTTAACTGTCTCGCTGCCAAGCCTCTGCAGTCTACATTTTCCATGGAGCCTAACTCTAGGTATGCTGAGTACCTCTAAAACAATTTGACTGAAAGTTGTCGGTGGCTAATCCATCAGCAACTTTCAGTCAAATTATTTCCAAAATACTCAGCCAATCCAGAGTCATTGCCAATTGGAATTATTGTCTGGTGGCTTGCAGCAGTCCAATAGTTAATAGACGTATGACAATTTACAACATATTTACAGGGACAGACATGACAGAGGGATGTGTGTTATCTTGCTTAAGTTAACAATTCTATATTACATAATCTTATTATCATTAACAAAGTATTAGAATTTTTTTAGGCTGTGATGGTAGAGGTATTAGTTTGGTAGTTACCATTATGACAGGTATTATTATTATTATTATTATTATTATTATTATTATTATTATTATTATTGTTATTATTATTATTATTATTATTATTATTATTATTATTATTATTATTATTATTATTATTATTATTTGTTCTGGTGACTGGGTGCAAGTATGAGAATAGCATGCCATGATGGCGAGTGTTTTCCCGAGTCTAGTAGGTTTCTATAATCTTCTTTTTGATATTCTGCTTAAAAGACTGTAACTTTATGATGTCTGTGCGTGTGCTTGTGTCTGTATTATTCCATAACTGAATTGCTTTGTATGAGGGTTTTTGTTGTGCTGCTTTTGTTTGGTGGTGTGTTGAGTGGAGGTTATGTCTTGTTCTTGTGTGTTTTGAGGATACAATTGTGTATTGAGCATAAAGATGTTAGATAAGGATGAGGGTAAGTTGCCATTGTGGAAGTCTCTTAAGATTGTGTAAAATTGGAGCCTTCCAATGTCCTCAAGTTTTAGGCAGCAACAACACCCAGTAAGATTAGCTACAACATATTCTACAACTTACCTGTATAGTTTTCAGGAAATTGATACTCAGGGCATTCGGAGATCGATCAATCCCAACACGGCGAAGTGTGGGTGGAGCGTAGCTAGTGATGGGTGGGGCATAGCTAAAAATGGAAAGGTCCATTATTACAACAAAATAGTTTAAAGGGATGCTAATCTCATCTCAAATGTTGTATTGCACCGATAGAATATGGTTTATAGATTCCATATCATTCATATCCTGTCAGATTCCCTGATCTGTATCGCAATTATCTGTTTTGTAATATCGAGTAAATGTTGAACAGTGATCGACACCATTTTGTCTCCTCAAGCTATTGTGTGTGATGTCATGTAAGCGCCAATGCATCACATTCTTTGTTATGTAATGCTCATCCCATTGAATATTTTGAAACTAATTTGACTGGTAGTTGTTGCTGCCTATGGCAGCATCAACTTCCAATCAAATTGGTTTCAAAATATTCAACAACTTACCTGTAGGATTGCTTTTATACCACATTGCCAAACTATAGCTGGAGCCTCTATGACTGAGCGTATACACCGAGGCAGATACACTAGGGTTTTTCTGATTGGGCGAAACGTAAATCATGACAGCCATCATAGGGTGTAGAAATGTACCAACATTTAACTACTAAATCCTGAATATCTTTCCTTAGCGGCGTGATACAAAGCTTAAAATTACCTGGATAGTTTATGGTCGGCGTGTTAGATCACCTGAACAGCTATCAAGAGATGGGATTAGTAATCCTTTAAGAAAAACACCCACAATCTAAACATTGTGAAATCGAAGTCTAGAAATCAACACGATCTTTCTCGAGTTCCCAAAATAATCCTCTGAACGTAAACTAATATTGATGCCGAAGTGGGACACACTACCCCGAGAACGCAGCTTACTGGCTCGATTCTGGGCCGATACCGGACCGATACTAAAAGTATCGACACAGCATCGGCCCAGTAAGCTGCACTATCTGGGTAATAATGCTCAAGAGCTCAAGGCAATTTCTGTCTTTTTGTAACTTGGCATGTTGGCGTATATAAATTGTATAAATATTATCTATTGCCTATTTAACCAATACCTTACCTATCCGAATTCGTTGCCCGCAATCGGGAACACATCGGAGCAACGCGGCGCGACAGCGACACGATTTGGTACGCTATGCGTGTGTTACTGATATATCGCTTGAACGCGTGCGAAAATGAGAGCGACGTGACATAAAGGCGACAGGGCTGGCTCGTTAATGAACCAGTCATTCCAGTAGAGATTTTTCAAAAATAGTCTTCTCTTGGCCTGCATATGAACACTCACTGAGAAAACGTTTTGGATTTTCTTGATCAATCTTGACAATTAACATGATAAAAGCACTTATACTCTAATAGCTTAAAAATTCTGAGATTGAAATTGTGCATTATTTTTAATTTTTTCCCATCTCCGATCGTGTGTTTTGGAATTTTCGTAAAACAAAACATTAAATTGGAGTTAGCTTTAGATCGATAGATATATAGGTTATGAGTGCGTGTTTGTGAATGCTCCTCTATCTTTGACACCTGCGGTACATCTACAGGTAAACTTGTGTCTGTTTTGTCGCAAAAGTCCCGTTATATTCGAATGGAGGTTATACATTCTATTAACAATATTATTCACACCTGCAAGGTGGTGACACTTGATAAAGCGACACCCGGATGGCTTAGGATCGCCCCAATGCGAGAAGCTGGGATGATCACGTGGTTGTACGTTAGCCGCACGAGACAATAAACCAGTAATATACACGTCTTCCATTGGTATGACGTCACACCGTGTCGATACCTCAAGTATGCTTTTGACCGTGTGAATGGACATCAGATAACATCCACCATTAAGATACGGTGGGTAGTTGTGCAAAGGGTAGTCCTCTTTAGACACGCCCCAGTTGTCCTGTTTAGTTCGAATAACAGATGAGTTCACATACAACGCGCCAAAGATTACCCTGTCGCGGAGAACAGCGCGTATCGATGACTTGGTGAGCAGTGTTGGTAATGATGGAAGATGGATATAAACATCGTCGTCAGCTTTCATGATGAACTTAGCATTTAGACAATTCTGCACCATCCATCTAAAACCCAGAAGTGTTTTGGTCGTTAATTTCCGATATACATCTAAAACGTCTAACTGCACTATGTCATTGTATAAGTCTGCTTCATCACGCACGAATCGTATCCACATGACTTCCGGGGAACGGCCTACGATAAACAACACTGTGGTATTGTAGCTGTGTAGATTCCCCTTCTCTGCCCAGGTGCTCCTGATCGCAGCTCGCAACTCGTGATTGGCAGGAGCGGATATTATCACGATAACGACTCGCGTGTTTGTGGAATTGCAAATCGGAATCTGTGTATTCGATATCGGGTGAGACTTTATGGTCTGCGCACTGATGGTTTTAGCACTTCCGTTATTCTCACCTCTCCCTTGAGCACATAAATCTTCAATGAAATTATCCAAATGCAGTGGTAAGCTATAAGAGGTTCTTGCGTTCAGAGAATATTTTCCAAAATTCATATGGCTTGGCTTATTTCCGCCTGAATACTTCCGTTGTCCAAACGCTCTATGAGCTGGCTCCAAATGTTTCGAGGATGCGATGTTGGGAGCGTCATGTATGGGTATGACATATTGCCATACCACATAATATACCACACCAGAGCTTGCTACCACTGTCCATAACAGGCACACGTTGAATAGGCTGATTCTCATGATAACCAAATCTATAGAGCACAAGATGTGAAAACAGAAATAACATATCTTACAATACAGTTAAAAAAATACCATAACAGGTTTCCAAAACAAAGTAAAACGTACTGTTGAATAATTTCGATTTAATTTGATTGGAAGCCATTGCTGCCTAAGGCAGCAATAACTTCCATTCAAATTAAGTCAAAAATATTCAACAGAACAGTTCAGTTTGTTTTGGAGACAATGTTTGTAGCTTATTTATTAGCTGTAGTCTAACTCTTCTTGAGAGCAGGGTTCGTAGTCTTATGAAAACTATAAATCCAGGCACTTTTAAGTAATTTATTCAACCATTTTCAATGATTCTTTACTATCATTGCAGGCGTGTTAAATTTTTCACAGACTTTTAAACACTTTTCTGACCAAACAAACCAATACTTTCGTTTACAGCGCTCTTGAAGATATGTTTTTTGCAGGATAAGAGGAGAATTTGTTTTTTAAATCTTACCACTGAAATTACTTGCCCGGTAACCGCGCCCGTCATTTCAGTGGCAAGTTTGAATAAATAGTCTTATCGTGACCTGGAAATGGATATCCGCTAAGCAATTTTTTTTAAAGATTTTATTGGCAAATCCTGACCACGAAACTCCAATGAACTCTAATCTAGTCATTTCGCGGTCAAGATTTGCAGAAAAAATTAAAAAATTGCTTAGTTTTAGCGTACCTGGAATAAAGGTGTCTAAAAAATATAGTGTTTTCAGTTTTTAATGATTTTTGCTGAATTTAAGCACAATTTGTTAAACCCAAACACTTTTAAGGGCCTTGAAAAACAAGTTCTGAATTCAAACATTTTAACAGGAACATTGGCAGCCCGCTACCAGCCACGGAGAGACCACCTACCTTGGTTGTCCCACAAGATAGTGGTTCTTTAAGATTGTGATTCTGAGTTGTACGACCGCCTTTCTTAATGAACCACTATCCACTGGGGCTATCGGTAAGTGGTCTGTTTAGCTGGTTAACCGTAGGCTGTATAACAGTGCACAAACAAACATGCTAAAAGCCAATGTTATCGATGATAGATTGCGCAAGCCTACAACATCAGTCATTTTGGACAGCAGAAATAGTTTCGAGCATGTTTAGTCTAGAAATACATTTTAACCGATACCCTAAAAACGCAGATTATTGGCCTGGTATTGACACAGTACCGGCCCAGTAACCCATGTTATCAGAGTATGTTCTGAAGGAACACATTAAATGGAGACGTCATTGTACGTGGTCCGAATAGGCACTATGTAATGGCAGTCGTGCGATTTATCCACATCTATCACAGTCCGTTCGACACTCCATTCCGATATATTTAGGCTGGAAGAAAGCTGAATTTCTAAGTATAGATAAATACAGAATCCCTCGTAGAATACAATGAAAACAATTTTGAGTGAAAGTTGTTGCTGCATAGATCCACACGTATCTTTACTCAAATTGTTTTCAGGATACTTAACAGTTTTATAGTTATAGCACGGCGGAAATGGATTAACGGGAACAGAATCTATTTGTCTTGTCCCGTACACGCTAATCAAATCGGAAGTTCTAACTATAGATTTAACGGTCTAGTGTACTTTTGAGAGCAGCAGAGAGGATGCCAACCAACAACCAAGATGTTATATTGGCCCCAATTACACAGAATCATGGAACATAAAGTGGACATTAACATTGCAAACTCTGTTTAGATTTTGGCGAACTGACGCTTGTCTATCATTTAATACGTGCTTCAGAAGCCTACCAGTTTATAACGCATCAGACGACACAATCAACAACAACTATACCGGGAAATCGCAGTCAATGGCTACAATAAGATTTCCGTATCTTCCCTACTCCCACCCGTCCCAAACTCCTCACTGTTGCCATATAAACTCACAAAAATCGTGGATCAATATCCATTTCTGTTCGTTTGCAAACATAAAAGGGGTCCAAGTCAATTGTGTCTTGTTTTACAAACGAGCAGCTTCCTAGTGTGGTCGGACGGAAGTTGATCTTCCATTGCTGGTTATGGCTATTGATTCCTGACGCTTTGTCTGTCGCCTGATTTCACTTCGGGACATTTTGCCGCCAATGCGCTTAGGCGCCAACATCGCTATCACGGAGTCACTGATAGCGACCCGGTTACAAAAACGATACACGGACTCACTGAGAGCCATATATAGCCAAGGAATGTTAGATAGAGAAGCAACAGGGGGACTTGAGGGGGCAATTGAGGATGTGGCATCGATTGCTATCATTATTCGGAACTTGCGTGATGGAATACAGCAATTAGGTGTGCTTAGTTAGCTATATATATATATATATATATACACTGGACATAGAAACTGAACCTCACAGTTCCGTCCAGGGAAATCAGCCACATCGTTTAACGTGCTGTCTGTAGGTTCCCCGAGTGATAACGCAGATTACTTGACCGGTACTGCACCAATACTGGGCCAATGTGGCCCAGTATTGGCCCAGTACAGGCACATAAACTTGCGTTATCAATGTTTTGTTGAATAAAATACATTGGTAAAGTATCTTGAAATGTTTTCATATAAATTTGGGGTTTACTTGAAAGTAATTACCTGAAGTCAATTAAATTCAGATTGATAGTATATGCTTTGCAATTTGGTAAATACAGTTAGTCCAGTCAAATTACGGTTTCACCCACCACTAATTGCAACAGTAATGAAACCACTTTTATTTTGTCTATTTAGGTCTTAGAAATGATGTATAAAAATCGAATAAAATCTTTTGAGTGGAACATGTTGAATTCAAGATGGTTGGCAAGATGGCCGCAATCGAGTATACTATGGCATATATATATATATCGAGAACGGTTAATTTTAGACCATAGAAATGTATTACGAGTAAATAGAAACATGGCCCCAATCTACAGAAAAAAAGTATGTCTACTGCAGCCCATGACTACTTTATGACGTCACATCCCAACAGTCGACATTGAAGTTCGATGCTTGTAAAGCTTTTCTACATTCACCCACCACTAACTGCAACAGTAATGAAATCACTGTTATTTTGTGCATTTAGATCTTAGAGATGATGTGTAAAAATCTAATAAAATATTTTGTGTGGAACATGTTGAATTCAAGACGGCTGCCAATATGGCCGCTAGTCGAGTATAATATGCCATATTTCTCCAGAACGGTTCATATTAAAACACATATATGTATTATGAGTAGATGGAAATATGGCTCCAATCTAATGAAAAATAAAGTATGGTCAATCTATGAAGTCACAGCCCACAGTTGACATTGAAGTTCCATGTTTGCAAACCATTTCTTCATTCACTGGCTGTGTTTAGTTCTCATTATCATCCAAGTCATTATTTGACATGCCTTGGCAAATACCTCTGCATCCAGAATAAGCCACCGAACAATCGAGTCCATTACAACCGCACCCGCAGCGCATAATTTTACAGCCTGACTTCCGGGTGCATCTCACTCGTTCCAGAATGACTGCCGGGCAGGATCCAACCACATCCCTGGGCCTCCAAGTTATTTCCCTTCCGCTGTTGGATGTGATGGAACCTTCAGAGGCTGTTGTACTTCATATCGTCACAGATGTTGGTGGAAACATGTTTGTGTGGATGGTCTTTTTGCTGATGGTAACAAGCTCCTGGAATCTCTGATGCCTCGCCGTGTCAAGATTGCCGGTCTGGGTTATTTTATGCAAAGCGACCGTCGCCTTCTCACTAACTGCTATCACTTCATCCTTTGGTGATTGTGCGCTTCCGAATAGTTTAGCTTCATACCGACAGCTTTGCCTTTTCCAAATACCCTGGACGTGTAATCGCACCCAAGGGAAGCATGTACAAAAAGATATTCTTTTAGACATTCTGACAGATACATGCCTAATTCGATTGGCGATGATACATTTGAGAGCTGTTAGTTTCTTTGGTTCAGGGCGGAAGAAGTTATCATGTTTGTGTCCTCCAGCAAGATGTATGAGGAGAATAAGCGGGTCGATCTCGACCCCAACTGGTACTGCTTCACAGGTTCTTGAGTCATTCACTTCCGCGTGCACAATTAATACATCAGCACTGACATAGGCTACCTCGCAATGACACCCGGCTAGTTTTTCTCCCAGTAAGACCAGGAACCGTTGATTATTCGCTTTGTTTGAGAGAAACTTTTCCGTATTCAACTACAGTTTCATGGATGGAAATAAATATCACTTTGCAGCCCTCATATACGTCTCTGCGCCGATGCGTACTGCCCTTCGTTGAATGTCCTGCCTTGTACCCATCCGACCACCTCTTTACCGCAGTGAGTTGGCACATAGTTACTATAGTAACTCGCGTGCCACTCACGTGCCAAGGAATACGGTGGTGAAGAGCACCCAATCAAGTACGTATTTGAAATTCAGCACTCGTTGGGGACAACACCAATCTTCTTATTTTCTTCATGCATCTTGATGGAGGAAACACGCATGATAACTACTTTCTCTCTGAAACAAATAGTACGGAGCTCATCAATGACAACAAGTTATTCCATGTCCGGGTAAAACATATTCTGAAGTGCGTAATCATCGAATGATGAGGTCATAGCGGCTGTTAAGAAGGTCATGGCTATTTTGCATAAAGCATCGAAGAAAAAACCATCTTGACACGATGAGGCATCACAGATTCCAGGAGCTTGTTACCATCAGCAAAATGTGTTACCATAAGATGCAAGATGCCTGTGAGGAATTCAACACGGTTCTCCTAAGCACAATCTATTCTGAGCATACATTTGTAGACTCTGAAAAGTCATACTATCTGTTCCAGTAATGCCAGCAGCTCAGTGTATGACAACTATGACCCTGAGCACCCAATGTCAATGCTTTGACTTCTCGACTGCTGTTTATAGAACACCCACCCCCACCCAACCTGTATGTATGGTATGTGACCACGCTGAATGGAGATAAACGAAAAATAATTTACAATGCAAAAACTATTCTGTTGACTACTGTGAAGCTAATTTGCAAAATTCCCACGTCTAATTAGTTTTATAATCTTCAAAAGGTTACCTGCATAGTCACCTTAAAATTGAGATTCTCAAAATTCAAGGTTCAAATACTTAATGAGACAGCATTCTACCGCATTGGGAATAGTAACCTTTTAATGGTCAAGATGGGGCAAGAAAATCAAACATCTGCTCATAGAATGACCATGAGCAGGACAAGAAAAGCATATTTTGAAAATGTATCACTGTACCCGGCATTACAGTGGGACATTTTCAGAAATAGTCTTCTTGGCTTGCACATTAATGGGTGAATAGAAGGTAACAATAAAACTAAATCTAGTGAGGTTAATGAGAATTCGTTGATAGTTTTAGCTGCATCAACCTTACCAATAAGATTACTATGGTATGCTTTGGTACTGATTACATTTATTATAATAAACAGATAAAATACTGTTTTTGTGGTGGGTCATGTAATAACCATGACACAGTAGAAAGCTGTAGCATTTACAGCTAACGAGTCCTATCGATAATGTACAATCTATAATTGATAATTGCATACAAATAAAGGGAAGATACTCTTGTTACCTTTAATATAGTTTGGTGATCGTGAGTTATCTCCACTAGATATACACCTGTGCAAAAGTTAAGCACCAGCAAAAACAATATAACGTAGAAACATGATGGTACAACTAGACTGCCATACTTTTTGTCCCCGCGTTAGCTGACATAATTCCAAGTACGAAATGCACATGCATGCATGACTTCACGCCGCTTGATGTCCGTGCGTGGCGGGAAACAGCACACGTGTTCAGTTATGTAAAAGTCCAGTTTGAGGTGTAGAACATTACATACAGATTTAGGCGACAAGATTAGGAATTTTGTGTTCATGACCGTGGTTTATTTGTACAGAGAGAATTAGCTCTTGATTGTGAACCGCTATGGCAAGACGAAGGTTAAATGATCGTGTGAAATGGCAAATCATAGGCATGCATACCACTGGTATGTCATGCAGAGAGATTGGCAGACAGCTGAACATTAACCATACTGTAATCAGTCGTTTGATTGCAAAACATGGGCAAACTAACGAGGTGAAGGACAGGCCTAGATCTGGAAGACCGAAGAAGACTACTCCCCGTGATGATCGAGCCCTAGTACGCCTTGTTAGGAGATCTCCATTCACCAACAGCAGAGTGCTCAGCCAGCAATGGGAAACGCGCAATAGAGTGTCAATGTCTACCGTCAAAAGGAGACTGTATGCTGCTGGCATGAAAGCTAGGAGACCTGTCAGACGTCCTCTCCTCACTGCACACCACAAAGAGGAGCGTCTGAGGTGGTGCAACGAAAGAAGACACTGGAACATGAGATCCTGGAGACGGGTACACTGGTCCGATGAAAGTCGGTTCCTGCTTCATGCCACAGATGGTCGAACTCGTGTATGGAGGTCCAGACGCACGGCGTACGACCAACGTAACATCATGGAAGAAGTTCCATTTGGTGGAGGTTCTGTTATGATATGGGGGTGCATCTCATTTGATTGTAAGCTGGATCTGTTGACTGTACCTGGAACACTAAATGGACAAAGATATCAAGATTCCATACTGGATAGAGTTGTGGTCCCTCATTTTGTAAATCATGCACCTGGAACCCACCCCATATTCATGGATGACAACGCCCGACCACATCGTGCTATGGCTGTGCATGAATACCTCCGCCAGAATGCCATCGAAACCCTACGATGGCCAGCAAGGAGCCCTGACATGAACCCTATTGAGCATATCTGGGACATTCTGGGAAACATGGTGAGAAGGAGGGATCCTCCTGTGCAGAACCTACAGGAATTAACAGACGCACTCCATCTTGAATGGCAACGAACACCACAATGGCGTATCAGTCGGTTGGTGACCAGCATGAGACGTCGTGTCCAGGCCGTCATCCAGGCACAAGGTGGATATACCCGGTATTAATAATGACAGTCTCAAACTCGTGCACAGATGTTAAACTTCGTTTTCAGACACCATTAATGACAATCTAGCCACGTGTGTCAACTGTAGGGCAATAGTTGTCAGTTGTGTCAACGTAACCATATTCAGGCCTCATTTTCAAGTTCAAACAAAAACATACAGCGTTTCCCCACCATCATAATCAGCATTCCTCTAGTTGCATTATTACCTCTTGCACTAAGATGGATGGGTACATAAATGTTTATGCTATTGCTTTCTTCATAGCACATGAATATACCCTCGCATGTGCGTAAAAATAGGGTGGTGCTTAACTTTTGCACAGGTGTATAATATCCTTGGCTTATTTATCCTAATTTAGATCATGAATTGTGTTTCCTCAAAACATGACGCTGAGGTCTAAGCTACTGTCATCTAACCCTGAATCTGGTCCAAAACTGCCTCAGCAGTGGCTTTGAGATGTCCATCTGCAGACCACAGGAAAACTATCCTTTGGAAATTTACAACTGGAATGACTGTCTTGACATCAGAGCCAGTCATTCTAGTGGTACATTTTCAAAATAATCTCTTACTACAAACAGACATTTTCTATGATGAAATCTAAATTTTCTTTAGGGTGGAAAGTATGGAATTGTGAGAAACCCATTACCAGGCCTTGGAAAATGGAGGCCTTGGAAAGGGGACAATTCAACATTTTCTGCTAAAGATTTGTAAAAAGTATGAAAAATCAAAATATTGTCAGTGTGATTGACATTTACAACATAACATAGATAGTATTACAAATAGTGACGATATCAGCTACTAATTTTGCGAAATTTGTCAGTTTTTACCTGAACGCTAATAGGAGACATCATTAAATGGGTCAGGAAAGTGATAAATTAGGTATGGAAAAGGTATGGGATTTCATTCCGCAGAAATATGTATGAAGCCTGTTAACAGTCTGAGTTAAAGGAGTTAGCAGGTACATCCGTCCATGTGCAGAGATATCCTAGGTATCTTAGTAGACATGGTGCTTAGCCAGTGCCTGTGGCTGCTTAGATAATAATTACTGAAGAAAATTAATTTAAAATAGAAATAAGACCAGCGGTGTGGGCAAAGGTTTAGCGCATGCCAATACTAAAAGAGTGCCTCTACCCGCCCCCCCCCCCCCACCACCACCGCCACTGGTATTGGCCTAATATCCTCTGTTGTTGTTTGGGGTAGTTTGTATGACTACGTGTAGTAAAATTGATGTAAATATATTTGCCTTTTAATGACCAGGAATGCATGAAATAGCTTCTCAGGATTCAAAGTTATTTATTTCATGCTTGATTCATTAAATACATGCGTCACAAATATGCAGTCGGAGTTCACAGTTCATCTGGGCATAGGCTAACACACAAGTTGCTTGTACCAAATAAGATAATATACTGGGTTTTAGTTACTATTTTCTTTTATTTAAAAAGTGGGCTTTATGTTTGGGATATCCATTATTAAAAGGGGTGAAATGGCGCTTAGACTTAGATAGGAATGTCGTAGGATTAGACCCAGTACACTAGTCCGATCGACTCTCAACCCGACCCTATAACAGATATTGGGGCAGACGGATGAGAAGATCTGTCAGTTTGTCCAAATATCTGTCATAGAGCTGGTTGACAGTCACGCAGTTGTGGACATGAAGTGGGTCAATTTCAAAGCAGAGCTGTTGAATCATATTTTCCTGTACATGCATGCAATATAAAGTCAGTTAAGGCTGGTATTATATTTTTTTTGCTATTTTGTGACTGAATTTTAGATTCATATACAATATGGTTTATTGTAATGTACATTGTACATATAACATTATCGCCATAGACTGCCAGACCACTATTTCCTTATAATATATAATACTGTTTTACAGATGGTGTCAAAACCAGGGCTGAGTTCAGGAAGGTTTGCATTCATGGTGCGACAGTGTTCAGTAATGTATCGTCTACATGACTAAAATGAAGTATATAGTCAGTATACGAAACATTACTGAACACTGTCCCACGGCGAATGCAAACGGTTCGCACGCATGAACTTACACCTGGGCATACAATTAATTTTTTTAAATTCCAGGCTAGTGGCTACCCTACAGTACCGGACAAGTAGTCGAAATATGTACTGATATTTCATTCCATTCCTCTCAATGCGATGAATGCAGTGAAATCTCAGTACATAATTGAACTTTTGAGTAAGGCATGCTAGGCATCATCAAATACCGTTCCACGGGGCGTCGAACCCAAGACACTACTCAATGTGACAAGAGAGAATGTCTCTAATTGGAATCTTGTGTAAATAGATGTATCAGTCACACCTCCAACTACCATCATTGATCATGCATTAAATATCAGGTCCATGCCATTTTGGCACTCACAGACCTTAGATCCAGTGTATAAAAGACACTAGATATGTGCCAGAGTATGTGGCGCAATGCATATTACAATAAAACGTAGTGTATGCGAATCTAATGTCCAGTTACAATATACCACGAAAATATAATAGCGGCCTTAAGTGACGTTTTATATTACACGCGCACAGGAAAATGTATCCCGGCGTCTCTCTATATTTTAATCACACGCTTAGCTTGCATCTTATTGCTATATGGTAGTTCACGCTTTGATAAATTACGCAGATCTATTATTATCTAGCGACAACTGTACACAAATTTTATATTAGCTGATTTAACATTTGCGTTATCAGCCTTGCTTTCAATTCAAGATGGCCGCGGTGTGACATAGGTCTATTGAACTTCAGTGTCAAATTTTGGGTTATGACGTCATAGAGTGCTCATGGAATACAGAAGACATATTTTTTTCGGTAAATTATGGGCACGTTTCTATCTTCTCGTAATACATTTCCGTGGTCTAAAATGAACCATTCTCGAGATATATGCCATATTATTCTCGATTGGCGGTCATCTTGGCAAGCATCCATCTTGGCAGCCATCTTGAATTCAACATGTTCCACTCGAAAAGATTTTAATAGATTTTTTATATATCACCTAGGGGGATAGGTGGTGAGGAGCATACTGAACAGATTATACGTGGTTTAATTTCTGTTGCAATTAGTGGTAGGTTTTGTCAAATTTGTGTTATTTGTACTGGACTAATTTATGCCTACAAATCTTTGGGCTAAATTCATAGTTTCGCACATCCGGGCATCTTGAGATCGGCCGCCATTAAAGTTGGTGCAAACTTACTACATGCTAAAGAGGACTGCCCAAAGCAAAGCATTGTTTACAGTTTCCACGAAGCTCAAAACATTAAATCCTGTATCTGAGTATATGTAATAAACACGCCCGGTATCAGAAAACATCAAATCATGAGTGAATTTTGCAAGATAGTAAAGAAAATGTAATTAAGGTTTACGGTCCATTGCTCGTAATGTTAAATTAGCCCCTCAATAAATGGCGTCGCTCCCAGGGTATTATGGGAAATTTGATTGCGATAACGTCATCGTGATTCTATGAATAGAATTACCTCATATTGAGAAAAGAGACTTGGAACAAAATGTATGCCTGTTAACAATTCACCTTTCCAGATTGTCCACCAATCATTATGACGTCATAATCAACTACGTGATGTGTAGAATGGCATCATAATGAATGACGTCATGAATGACGTCGATAAGTACGTCACGAACGCATATATGAAGACGGTCTATGCATTTTTGTACAAATTGTATGTCTTTACTCTCTAATAAATATTATGTTGAATATTTTGAAACTAATTTGACTGGGCGCTGTTGCTGCCATAGGTTAAATAGGCCAAATTGGTTACAAAATATTCAACAGCTTCCCTGTATAGTTTTCAGGAAATTGATAGTTAGGGCATTCGGGGATCGATCAATCCCAACACGGCGAGGTGTGGGTGGAGCTTAGCTAGTGATGGGTGGAGCATAGCTAAAATGGAAAGTTCCATAGTGGCCCTAATCATTTAATCAAAGATGAGTATCGTAATGGCCCTTCCCAGTTTATCCATCCATCACGTACGCGTGCTCACACACAGTCACGCACGCGCACGCGCGCGCGCACGCACGCACACACACACTCGTATAATTTACACAATATTAAATAAATTACATTTTCAGACTCGCAATTTAATTTAGACTGAATGTGGTATGATTGCTTTGAGTGGAGACTGGAGAACTTGTAAACATAACTCGATTTGAGAGACGTTGGTTAAATTTTCATCTTGTTTTCCCGTATGTTTGACATTGTCTTATGCATGTGATTGATCTGTTGTGCCTGCAGTGTTTCTCGTGGTTTCCCCGGGACCCCACACTCTGAACTATGTGGGTCCCAAGTTGAAACCCTGGGACCCAAGACTGAAAATCTGCGGTTACAATGCGGTTTTTCTTATCCATGCTAAACTTAGAAGGCACCAAGGACCCACAGCTATGAATTATAAGGATTTTATGGGCATTTTTGTGCAAAAACCTATGCAGCTAATTAAAATTTAATCATACAATATTTTCAGGGGTCCCGCAAGTTTTGCGGCGTTTATGTGGTGGAATCATTTGTATGCTATAATGCTTGGCGCGTTCGTCGGTTGTGGGTTCGAATCCCTGTCAATGCCAATATACTGTAATGCGACGACTACGTGTATAATAAAGTTCCTATAAAACCTGATTATTTGCGACTCTATAATTTCACTGAATGCATACAGAGTTGGTGATTGGATTGAGCTCCTACATACTGAACTGGTGTGAATTATTTAGTCACTAAGTCTAATATTTCTTGCATTTATAAAGAGAAAATCTTCAGATCTTTCATCGATGTTTTGCTTTTAGCTTGATGTTTGCGTAATGAACATTTAAAATATTTACAAACACCGTAAAGGCCGGTTTAGCATTTTGCGATATCGTGAATATATCCCCCAAGATACCCGAGATAGAAAAGGGGCGTTTTAACGCTTACGTAATGCTACGGTATCCTTTCCCATTTCGCTATGTATATGTTTCCGAATTCTTGGCGTAGAAACATATAGCCCATGAGACATATTTTATTTTGGCATAAGTCTCGATCGAACTCGACATCACTGATCAAGAGCTCTAATAGAGCTAACACTTCCGTTATGAGCCGATTCCTGTCCTGGTATTTGTCAGAGGTAACCTGCGCTGAATTCACAACATTTTAGATGTCAACATTTGCGTACATATCATCGTTGGCTACTGTGACCAAAATGAGATTCCATTTTCAGTAATGGCATTAAGATTATTACGTACCAGCGCGCGCCGTGGAAGCTCGGATGAGATTAAAATAAGTTAATGTACAATTAACCGTTTAACCCTCGAATTCGTTCAAGAAAATTAAATTTTCTCATAGAACATGTCCATTTGCAGACCAAGAGAAGACAATTTTTGAAAATGTACCACTGGAATGACTGGCCCGGTTATCGAGCCAGTCATTCCGGTGGTAAATTTTCAAAAATAGTCTTCTCTTGGTCTGCAAATGGACATTTCTCAAGAGGACTGCAGATGCTGTTTTTAGCTTATATGAGAGATGAAGGGTTAAAACTGTCCCCGAGTGGGCTCTTACGGGCGATCACTACGTTCCTGCAGACCGGCTTTGAATGACGTTAGGTCGGACGCAGTTGCTATATTCAGGGCAAGTTTGTTCCAAAGACGTATATGCCTATAGCTGAAGGCAGGAATGAGTAGTCGATCTGTGGACATCCGCTATTCTTGGGACCATTAGTTCTGTTTATCGGAAAGCATAGGCAGCAACAGCGCCCAGTCAAATTAGTTTCAAAATATTTAACAGCTTACCTGTATAGTTTAGTGGAGCTTAGCTAGAGATGGGCGGGTAATAACTAAACGGACTATACGTACGTTACGCTAAAATGGTATTATGGCCAAACCGGCAACAAAGGCTTCTACAGCCCTTATGGATAATATCCATTTGTAACCATCAATTCCAGCATCAAGTTTTCAAAAACTTATCCATTTATCTTTTACAACTGCCTCAGGCAGCAACAGCTTCCAGTCAAATTAGCTTCAAAATATTCAGCAACTGACCTATATGGGTGCTTTGAATCCGAAATATTAGGATTTCATTTTTTTTGGTTTATTTGGCGACAATAATAACAACATACCGGTAATACATGTACTAATTACATACATATTTTTCTTAAGATGTTCTTCAAAGTTAACGCCGTATGCCAATACATAGTCAATACCAACCGCTTTACGTAACTTCCTATTTGTTAAATCCGGAACTATAAAAGCGAAATGCAAACAGCCCAACATATACAAGCATGGCGAACGCAGCATTAAGAGCTCCTCACCGTACCTTTCTCACTCTTGTCAAATTCTTAGTTTATACCCTGTTTCTCATATTCTCCTCTCCTCTCTTTTTGTCTCTCTTTCCCTAACTCTCCCCCACCCCACACACATACACACTCCATCCCAACCTCTCTCTCTCCCTCTCTCTCTCTCTCTCGCTCTCTACTTCCCTCCCTCCCTCCTCCCTCCCTCTCTCTCTCTCTTCCCCGCTCACTCCTTCTCTGTCTCTCTCCCGCTCCCCCCCCCCCCTCTATGCACACACACGCACGCCAATACGTACGCACACACGCACATATTCAGGTACACATACGTAAGCGTGCGAACTACCTAGACAATTGAAATATAAGTGGTTGATATAAATTATCATTTAACTAGTTATACATATGTTACTATTTAATTATGTTTTATTATACCCCATCTTGATGTATTTATTAATGTATTGTATTTGTAGGTATGGGAGACACGTGTATAAGACTTATGTCTTACTGTGCTCCCATTGAACAAAATAAATTCTGTTTAAACCAAAGTTAATAGTAATGATTCTGTACTTAGAAATTACGGATAATAATATGATTTAATCATTAGCCAAATATCTAGTCAATCTTGCTTTCTATTAGCCAGAGCCCAATGGTCGGTCCCTGCGTTTCGCCTTGCCGGTAGGAGCTTCAACCTATGCCACTCACCAACGTGTACAGTAGAGCGACTTTGTTGTCCCACTACCGGGCTTACATCGTGTTGGTCACACCGTTCCTACTCGCGTAGTTGCTTGGAAATTGGATGGACTTGAATATCCTAGATATGAGATAAAAAATATTATATTTTTCAAGAAATTAAAATATCTATTAGAAATTAGTTGTAGGCGGTGGTCGATGACCTCGCTAATTCTATTAGGTTCGAAATCACAATCTGACATGATATGTCGTTCATGTGATGTCATGTGATTTGATTCTGCAACAGCAGCAACAGCAACGACAGCAGTAGCGGCAGTAGTAGCAGCAGCGGCAGCAGTAGTGGTAGTAGTAGTAGTAGTAGTAGTAGTAGTAGTAGTAGTAGTAGTAGTAGTAGTAGTAGTAGTAGTAGAATAAGTAGTAGTTGTAGTAGTAGTAGTAGTAGTAGTAGTAGTAGTAGTAGTAGTAGTAGAATAAGTAGTAGTTGTAGTAGTAGTAGTAGTAGTAGTAGTAGTAGTAGTAGTAGGAGTAGTAGTAGTAGAATAAGTAGTAGTTGTAGTAGTAGTAGTAGTAGTAGTAGTAGTAGTAGTAGTAGTAGTAGTAGTAGTAGTAGTAGTAGTAGTAGTAGTAGTAGTAGTAGTAGTAGTAGTTAGTAGTAGTAGTAGTAGTAGTAGTAGTAGTAGTAGTAGTTAGTAGTAGTAGTAGTAGTAGTAGTAGTAGTAGGAGTAGTAGTAGTAGAATAAGTAGTAGTTGTAGTAGTAGTAGTAGTAGTAGTAGTAGTAGTAGTAGTAGTTAGTAGTAGTAGTAGTAGTAGTAGTAGTAGTAGTAGTAGTAGTAGTAGTAGTAGTTAGTAGTAGTAGTAGTAGTAGTAGTAGTAGTAGTAGTAGTAGTAGTAGTAGTAGTAGTAGTAGTAGTAGTAGTAGTCCCCTGACGAAGAAGAAGAAGAAAAAGAAGAAGACTTTTCATATACTTTATTAATTACGAACTATTACAACTGTGCGTGAACATACATATTTAAAAATGCCGTTGCAAAAAAGTCAATCCAATATATTATCACAAATGTTTTTAGAACAATTTGAATAAAGAAGAATAACTTACTGCCAATAAAATCAATTAATGTGGGTGATTACATGAATATAAAGCACGAAATCCATTACAAAACAGCAAGTATAGTTTTAAAAAATGTAAGAAAATGTAAGCCTTAAGAAAACATTCACTAGTATCACAGAGACATAATTCAGAACAATAAAAGTTTACCTGCATGTAGGCTTGTACCTTAGAATGCAGAAGAGAAAGAAGAAGAAGAAGAAGAAGAAGAAGAATAAGAGGAATAAGAAGACGACTTTTCATGATACTCTATTGCACTTATTCCACTTGACAAAACCCCTTTTAAAGCGATGCTAATCTCATCTCAAATGTTGTATTGCACCGATAGAATATGGTTTATAGATTCCATATCATTCATATCCTGTCAGATTCCCTTATCTGTATCGCAATTATTTGTTTTGTAATATCGAGTAAATGTTGAACAGTGATCGACACCATTTTGTTTCCTCAAGCTATTGTGTGTGATGCCATGTAAGCTCCAATGCATCACATTCTTTATTAGTTAATGCTCATCCCATTGAATATTTTGAAACTAATTTGACTGGAAGTTGTTGCTGCCTATGGCAGCAACAATTTCCAATCAAATTGGTTTAAAAATAGTCAACAGCTTACCTGTAGGATTGCTTTTATACCACATTGCCAAACTATAGCTGGAGCCTCTATGAGTGAGCGTATATACCGAGTCAGACACACTAGGGTGATTTTTCTGATTGGTTGAAAAGTAAATCATGACAGCCATCATAGGGTGTAGAAATGTACCAACATTTAACTACTAAATCCTGAATATCTTTCCTTAGCGGCGTGATACAAAGCTTAAAATTACCTGGATAGTTTATGGTCGGCGTGTTAGATCACCTGAACAGCTATCAAGAGATGGGATTAGTTATCCTTTAAGATACCATACGTTTACATAGTATCACAACATCATTAGCATATCAGAAATTATATAGTATTACATAATTACTTATAGCAAATATGATCTATACTAAGTAACGTATGAAAACAATAAAACATAACAGGTTAAAAAAATCCGTTGAATATAAGATTATTGTTTTCAACAGTACATAGCAAACTGTTAAAAGCCCAAAAGTTCTCAAATACATCCAAGGTTCGTTTCTTGAGATAAAACTGAAATTCTATCTGTATACGTGAGTGTAATCTAGAGATACATTCTCGAAGTGGATCGGTCTGTTTGTTTCCATCCATAAGCCGTTGTCTACTAACATAAATAGCCATTTTGTAATTGGATATGATCCAATTAGACAAAAGGTGTCTAATTTTTCGTTGGCTGAGCATTGGGGGCAGGGAAATCCCCTTACATAATCAAGCACATTAAATGTATCGCTCTCCAGCAAATAAAGCACCGATCTTTTTGCAGCTAAAAGCAAAGGTTGAATACGAGAGCACGTTAAAAACATATGAGCAATATCCCCCTGCTCACCACAGTGAGGACATCGATCATTAGGTCGATAACCTGCTCTGTAAAGAAACATCCCTGTTCCCAATGCACCATGTAGAATTTTCCAAGATAGGTCTCCTTCAAAGCGTGTACAGGGATATTCATAAAAACATCGACAATTTGTCATAGAGGTGATGTCTAACAACAAAATATCTGCCCATATATTAACACTATTGTCATGTAAACTATTTAAATAACAATTTAACAATGACAATCTATATAATTCTTTCTGACAATTAGACGGAATGATACAGTGTATTGAATAGGGCATTTAGTAACAAAAAGTCTATTTTATACACTGATCTAGAAACATTACCTGGGCAGTTTATCATTTCATGTCATTCCAATGACAAACTATTCCATACAATAGTACGTGTATTCTCTAACAATCGCTTAAAATGAGTGCCGATTTTGTGAGACACTTTCTGGTCACCATCAACAATATCAGCTACAGTATTAACATTAGCACTTTGTCTTTTAGATAAAATGTTAGGCCGGTCCAATGGTTTTTAATCAGGTTATTAAGAAACAGTGACTCGCGGAGAATATCCGCTGTACACGAAGGTAATGACTCTCTTGACACATTAAAGGAAAATCAGGAGATTAACAATGTTTTATAAAAGGACGGTACATTTTTAAGAGTACTTGTATCAAGTTCAATATAGAAAAGCTGATCATCATAGTTCAACTCATGTGCTCGCCTTAAAAACCAACTAGTAAACCTAAAACAAGGGTGTGTTTCGCGAAAATGCAGAAAATATTGTGCGTAACAAATACGGAAAGGTTTTATTCTGGAGTTTAAGTGCACCAATCCTTGCCCACAATCTTCTAAACGTAAAGATAACAGTTCCTTTGGCAACCAATGTTTTCCAATCCATGCAAAATTAATTAAATGTTTCTTAATTGAATTCACAAGATCGGCCGGTGGGTCAATGAAAGTAAATTGATGCCACAATTTAGACGCAGTGAGAAGATTGGTAATAATAAATTAATAATTCGACCTCTTAAAGAGAGGGCTCGAGATACAGTATGCCAATTGACCAGTTTGCCAATAACTTCTGATTCCAAATTTATCAAATTTTGATTAGAAAACTCTACGGAATTTCCAATGAATATCCCAGGAATCTTTAACCCTCTGTTATTCCATTTTATCCCCAATGGTTCATCAGTACGATTTTTCCATAAGCCCACCCACAGATCTTCAGTTCTCTCGAAATTAATCTTAGCATTAGAGGAGGCTTCATATATATCCAGCCATTTTTGTAACTTGACGAAATCTTGATTAGACGTGGCGAACGCCGTCACATCATCGGCATAAGCTGAAACAACCAGTTTTTCATCGGTAGTATCAGGCAAGGTTATTCCGTTTAATCCTTGATTTGAACGTAGTTTGCCAAGTAAAGGTTCTATGCAAATGGTATACAATGCACCTGCTAAAGAACAACTTTGCCTAATACTCCCCATATGCCATCATTATGACATCAGGTACTTGAGTAACAGATCGGATCGAATCTTAGGTAGTTTATGGGGAATCTTGTGCACCCACCCAGTGGAACCTGTTCACTAATGCGGTCAGTTTGTTACATTTGGGTTCAAAAGCGTGTGGTCCGACTCGAGCACTAGTCTGAATGGAGCGACATCGAGCGGCAGAGCAGTTTTCTAGACATGGTTGACTACTATGTTTAAACCTTACTATTATTAATATTGTTGTTATTGTTGCTGTTGTTGCTGTCGCTGCTATAGTTATTGTTGTTGTCGTTGTTGTTGTCGTCGTCGCCGTTGTCGTTTTCGTTGTCGTTGTTGTTGGTGTTGTTGCTGGTGGTGGTGGTGGTGGTGGTGGTGGCAGTGGTACTTTGGAATTCTCGTCAATGTTGTGTTGTTAATCTGCGAGTCCATTGTGTATAGGGTTAATCAACGTTGGAAGTGCCTATTAATTTCTTCGATCATACGGCAGATCTTTATTAGTAATTTCTTGTTCTTCGTTGAAAGCAGTTGGTGAAATTTCGAAAAATTTGGTCTTTTTGAAATTCATCTCCTATTTCATCCAGGGTGCATAGTGGACAGATTCTTTCTTCCCGGAGTTTGCCTTCCCACCACCCCGTTTCCATTGGTAGCCGATGATTGCTTGTTCTAAATCTCGTGAATAAGATTCTGTTACGGTCATTTAAGTTCATGAGATAATTTTCCATTTCCCAATTTATTTTAAAAGAGTGGTAGATTTTTCCCTTCCAAGATACGCCCATCTCTGATTGCCATGTTTGGATATATTGGTCATCAAGATTTTTGTTTATTCTTATTTTTGTTTCATTGAAGTTGTGTATTGTCTGGTTCGTCCAGAGATAGCTATGCCCCGTGCTATCTAAAATGTTTTTTATAGAGTCTAGCCATTTGTAGTATGTTCCGTTCTGATTGTGGTCTGATAGAATATGTTTGTATATTTTGCAAGCGAGTTTGGTTTGCTTACCTGAGATGAGCCTAAGCCAGTATGTTATCATGCGTTTTCTTATTACAATTTTGATTGGGGTTTCTCCTAACTCGCCGTATATCATATACTTTGGGGTGCTATTTTTTATTTTTAGGATGTACCGGAAAAAATCTAAATTTGCTTTCTCTAATAGGTTACAGTTTTCTATTCCGATGACTTTGCACCCGTATAGTAGGATTGGCTCAATTATTTGGTGGTACAATTTAATATGGCAATCCGTTGGTAGGTCCAGCTCCCTGGCTCGGCGATGTAGTGCAAATGTAGCTTTGCGAGCTTGTTCGGAAATATTTTTCTCCGCTAAAAGGAGGCGGCTATTATATGAAAAAAATATTCCAAGATATTTGTAGCTATCTACTATTTCAAGCTCTATTAATTTAAGACGAAAATGTAGTTTTTCATAGAATCGTTTTGTACTGCCAAAGACCATGACCTTTGTTTTGTCTATATTAATTTTGAGTTTCCATACGTCGCAGTATTCATCAAAAGAATTGAGCGTTTCCTGTAGGTCGCGTGAACTATTTGCTAGTACAGCAGTGTCATCAGCATAAAGAAGGATTAGTAGATTCAGTAAATTATTTATTTCTTCTTCTTCGCTATAGAGTTCTATTTGCTTACTGTTTCGGTTCTGAAGAAAGCTTTCTAAGTCATTAAGGTATATTGCAAATAGAATAGGTGAGAGACTTTCTCCCTGTCGCACTCCTCTGATACAGGCGAAGGGCTGTGACACTGCATTATTGAACTTAACTGCTGATTTTATGTTGTTGTACATGCTTTTAATTACGTTAAAAATCTTGCCAGAGATACTATGCTGTCTAAGTTTATACCAAAGTCCATCGCGCCAAACCGAGTCGAAAGCTTTTTCAAAATCTACAAAGCAGCAAAATAGTTTTTTCTTTCTTCTTTTAAATATTTCTATTAATGTATAGAGTGTAAAGATGTGGTCAGTAGTGGAATAGCCATTTCTAAAGCCTGCCTGATTTTCAAACAGTTTGTCAGAGTTTTCGAGGAATTTATTTATTCGGCTACTCAATATAGATGTAAAAAGTTTTCCCAAACAGCTAAGTAACGTAATTGGTCTGTAGTTTTTGGGAGCGTTCGGATCGCCTTTTCGTTTGTATATGGGGATAATGGTGCCTTCAGTCCAGGAATCTGGTATTATCGCAGAGTCTAGGACTAAGTTAAAGAGAGATTTGTATACGTCTAGCATAATATGATATGTTGATTTTATGTGTTCATTTAATATTCCGTCTGGTCCTGCAGCTTTGTTTGTTTTGAGTAGTTTAATGGATTTCAATATTTCTTCACATGTGATAGGGGAATTTAATATGTTGTTTTCTGGTGACGTGTCTGTTGGTTCATCATTTACCAATGTAAGATCTCTGTTTGTGTTACCGTCTTCTTCATTTATGGATTTGAAAAATGTATACATTTCCTCTGTTGTTACTGTGGATGGTTCTAATGTATTTTTCAGTTTTATTAATTTCCAGTAATCTTTTGTGTTACTGCTACTCATTGCTCTAATTTCCCTATGGCGATTACATTTGTATCGAGCAATTGACTGTTTCATGATAGTTTTATAATTCCTGCTGGCGTCTATCTTGCGTTGTCGGTTTATTTCTATATTTCGACATCTGAGTTCATTTCTGGACCGATGATATTCTATACGCGCTTTTTTGCAGTTTTCGTTATACCATGGACGACACGATTGTTTTTTCTGGGGTATACGAGTGGGCTTTATATTACCGAAAGTTTCCGCAGCTGATTCCTCAAACATTTTTGTGATTGCGTTCGTAATCTCGTTAATGTTTTGCGCGCCAAGTGCACCATTTGCAATCTGGGTTTTTACATTTGCCAAAGTGTAGTGGTGTAGTATTTTATCGATAAATGCATTTCTTTGCTCAAACTTCCATTTTCGCGTTGTTAATGAGTCGGTGTTGTTGGTATTATTAGATTCTTCTACCGTTGATGTAGTCTTTAAGACTATTGATCGGTTCAGTGCGGAATGTATATCAGATATGATAGAACAGTAATCAGAGACTTTGAATTTTGATATGTATTTATAAAGTTCGGCTGAGGATATACCGTAATCTATAACGCTACCATACCTCGATGTTAATTTACCTAAGTTTGCGTCTGTACCTGCTCTACCATTGAGTATGAAGAAGCTGTTGTATTTACATAGGTCAAGTAGTCTATGACCATAATTATTAGGACGATTTTTGTCCTGCGATATGCGTTTTGGTGCATCAAATTGCGTGCTTCCTTCTATATCATTTGGATCGGTGCCTACAAAATGTAGCAACGTTTCGTCGCTGTGTAGAGAGTCATCTAGTATGCCGGTTTTCGCATTTAGATCGCCTATTAATAGGAATAATTTAATTCCGTTTGAGAATTTAATAATGTCACGCTCCAGTTCTCCAAAAGCCTCTATAGTTGAATCGTCTGAATATTCCGGTGGAATGTAGACGCAGCCAATTATTATCTCGCTATTTAGGTTTGTGTATGTCTTAGATATCGATGCCCAGAGGACATATTCACTATCTGTGTCCAGTTGTTGAATGTGTTTAGATATCGTATTGTTAATTAGTAAAGCAATTCCCCCAGATTTACGTCGGGCGTTTATGCGGTTTTTTGTAATCACTGTATAATTATCTATTCTCACTGTATCTAGGTCGTCTAGATTGGTTTCAGCTATTCCTACAATATCAAACTGTCTTATAAACTCATCCATTTCCGGGTACTTTAATTTATTTTTCAAGCCACACACGTTGAGAAACCCTACATTAAATTCAGTGTTGTCCAATGGTTCATTAATATCTATTTATTTATAAAGTTAAACGATGATTCATAAAAACACTGGTCATAAACTAGGAACAGTAGGATACATGTCAAAATCTAGGAGCGCTGTAGCAGAAAGTGCACCCATACTACATACGGCATTCTATTTAAAATTTAAAATTAAGCATTCAAATAACCGTCACGTGTTTTATCTATACGTTTTATCTGTAATGATTCATCAGTTTTCATTTCGCCAGGTTCTTTTTCTATTCATAATCTCATTGGCTATTAGCCAAGCCGGCGGCCAAAATCGACTTCTGCTGTGGTAAGGTGATAAATGTGCATTAGCAGAGCAAGGAAAGAGTATTTTTTTGTTGAAAATTTACCAGTGGAATGACTGCCTCGAAAACCGAGCCAGTCATTCTAGTGGTAAATTTTCAAAAAATTATCTTCTCTTGGTCTATAAATGGACATATTCTTTGCGAAAAATGACAGAACAAATTTGAGGGTTAAATGGTTACCCCCCCCCCCCCCCCTTCATTGCAGAATTAGAGGTTCGTGGTTTTTTTCTTTACCGTGACAGCTAGTGTTCATTAACCCGTTCAACACTAAATATTGAATTCGACAAAATTCATCGTCGGTTTAATAAATATTCAGTTGGATATTTTGAAACTAATTTGACAGGTAGCTATTGCTGTCTTTGGCAGCAACATATTCATGTCGAATTATGTTCAAAATATTCAGCAGCTTGCCTGTATAATTAACTTGAAAATTGTGGGCATACAGATACTACCACTACTACTACTACTACTACTACTACTACTACTACTACTACTACTACTACTACTACTACTACTACTACTACTACTACTACTACTGCTGCTGCTACTGCTGCTACTACTACTACCACTACCACTACCACTACTACTACTACTACTACTACTACTACTACTACTACTACTACTACTACTACTACTACTACTACTACTACTACTACTACTACTACTACTACTACTAGGAGCAGCAGCAGCAGCAGCAACAGCTGCAGCAGCAGCAGCAGCAGTCATTCCCTCCTTGACGCACACGATAAGGGACCACCACAAACCAGACAACCGCTGCCATTACCGCTACAACAACAACAACAACAACAACAACAACAACAACAACAACAACAACAACAACAACAACAACAACAACTGCTACTACTACTACTACTACTACTACTACTACTACTACTACTACTACTACTACTACTACTATTGAATGTTTGTAACTAGTTTGACTGGAACCTGTTGCTGTATGAGGGCACAATAACTTCCAGCCGAATTAGTTTCAGCAACTTTTCTATACGGATGGTTTGAAATTGGAATATTTGAGATTCCAGGCTTGAAAGGGTTAATATGTGAATGAAAATATGTCCTTTTGTTAATTGGCATTTTGGACACGAATGTCCCAGGTTCTCAATTTTAAATCCAGTCTCACGATAGTAAATAAACTTCAATAAATTGTATGAGCTATCGTAATTAGTTTTGTGTTCAAATGGTTACGCCTAAATTAGCCGTAGGCCACACAATCCGTAAAATCACGACAATTTAATTCTTGCATTGTATAAAAGGTCTGATCGCCACCGAGGATGCCCACAAACAGTCACACACGCTTTAAACTGTTCCAAGACTCGAAAACAGCATTACAATGACGTCTACACGCGTCGCGAGCATCTTTTTGATCGCTGCACTTCTACCCGCTGGTGAGTCTGTAAAATTATCATCATCATCGTCGTCACGGTCGTCGTCTTCGTCGTCGTCATCGTCGTCGTCGTCATCATCGTCATTATTATTATCATAATTTTCATCATCATCATCATCATCATTAATTACTTAGTAGTAGAGGGAGAAGAGCGAGCAGGGATACCAATGGGTTCATCATCATCATCATCATCGTCATCATCATCATCATTGATTACTTACTAGTAGTGGGAGAAGAGCGAGGAGGGATACCAATGGGTTTTAGCCGAAAAGAGAGAGGATTTGTTGCATGCGATTTCGTGTCATTTCGTGCAATGTAAATAGGAAATCGAACATTGTGACAATCATTCAATGCGTTCTTACCAATTAAATAAAATATCTGTAATGGACAGAGCACGGATAATGGGTCTTCTACGATGGTCTGGTCATTTGTCTTGGACGATTTGATTGTGCACGATCAGTCCTTATGACTTATTATATTGCATTTTCAACATGAAGCCTTACAGTACTAAACATTTCTAGGTTCACTACAGAACACATACGGCTGGCTAGTAGACTAATTTAATAAACATTATGTTGAATATTTTGCAACTAATTTTAATGGGCGCCGTTGTTGCCAACAGAATAATTTCAAGATAGTCAACAGCTTACATGTATAGTTTTCTATAACTTGCGACTCAAGGATTAATCCCAAAAACAGGCAAAGCGTGGACAGGGCTTAGCTAGAGATGGGCGTGGCATAACTAAGACTGGAATCCCCAATGCTAAAGATGGCAAACAATATACAAAACATTATCAGAAAATATGCCAAAAATTATCAATGAGAGTAAAAATACTCAAAAAAATGTTAAAGATCAAATTTAGTGTCGCCTATACGTTAACATGGTATTATGGCCAAACTGGCCACAACGCCTTATGCAGTCCTCGTGGGGAATATCCACGTGTAACCAACAATGCCAGCAGCAAGTTTTCAAAAAATATATCCATTTGTCTTTTGCAACTATTATATATATGTCTATAGTAAGAAGCTCAGTCTCTGGTAATGGAGGAATCCGAACTGTTACTCAACTATCTGACGTAATAATAATAATAATAATAATAATAATAATAATAATAATAATAATAATAATAATAATAATAATAATAATAATAATCAATTACGTCGCGAATTAACCAATGCCACGAATCATAATGACGTATCTAGCTTCGTCATGCTTATCGAAAAGTCCGTCAAATGTACGAATTGTATGTTTGTGATGGATTTGCAGTTTATTCAATATTCTGTTGAATATATTGATACTAATTTGACTTGGAGCTAGTGCTGCCATAGGCAGCAACAGCTAACTGTTAAATTCGTTTCAAATTATTTAACAGATTTCTTGTGCAATTACATTGAATTTGGTATTCTAGTAATTCAGGATTCAAATATCTAAATCGATTCTAACACACGTACACAGTAGACGGTTAGCTAGAAATGGGCGGGGCATAGCTAGAAATTGATCCATTGATAATAACTCATTTATTAAAGGGATGCTAATATCATCCCAAATTTTGTATTGCACCAACAAATTGTGGTTTGTAGATTCCATACCATTCATATCCTGTTACATTCCCTTAACTGTATCACAATTATCTGCTTTGTAAGATGGCGTAAATGTTGAACCGTGATCGCCTCCTTTTAATTTCCTTAATAGATAATGTGTGGTGTCATATAAGTGCAAATGCATTACATTCTTTATTATGTAGTAATCATCTCGTTGAATATTTTGAAACTAATTTGACTTGAAGTTGTTGCCAAAATAGTTTCAAAATATCCGACAAAATACCTGTATGGTTGCTTTTACACCGCATTGGCAAATGATAGATGGCACGCGCCTTTATGACAGACACGCTAAGTTTATTCTGATTGGTTGAAAAGTAAATCATGACAGACATCATAGGCTGTAGAAATGTTTCAACGTTTAGTTACTAAAGCCTGAATATCTTTCGTTGTCTACATGATAAAATGTCAGGGATGGATTGTGGGTGGCAAGCTCTATCACTGGATAGTTAGTATAAGATAAGGTGAGATTTCTAAATCAGTAGTGAATATAATAAGCCTATTGCAATGCCATTGGTACTGTCTAAAGATCATTTAATTTATATCCTATCCAGTATTCTGTCAAGACCTGACGTTCGTTGAGTCCCTGGAAGCTTCCCTGATTCCAGAAGACCTCAGCTTCCCTTACTTCATAAAGTTGCTCTTCAAGGACGATGAAATAAGCATTCCAGATGTGTGCAACGGTGACGTTACAGTCAGGTATGATATACCACCCAACACCCTGTGCCGTCTCCGCTGCTGCCGTCCATCACCGCCCCAGCTACTACTACTACTACTACTACTACTACTACTACTACTACTACTACTACTACTACTACTACTACTACTACTACTACTACTACTACTACTACTACTACTACTACTACTACTACTACTACTACTACTACTACTACTACTACTACTACTACTACTACTACTACTACTACTACTACTACTACTACTACTACTACTACTACTACTACTACTACTACTACTACTACTACTACTACTACTACTACTACTACTACTACTACTACTACTACTACTACTACTACTACTAGTAGTAGTAGTAGTAGTAGTAGTAGTAGTAGCAGCAGCAGCAGCAGCAGCAGCAGCAGCAGCAGCAGCAGCAGCCATTCCCTCCTTGACCATCCTGATAACGGACCGTCGCAAACCCCACAACCAATTAGCAAGCGCCCCCAGATATGCTCAATCCAGTCCTGATCATTGCATGGGGCATCACTGGGGAGTCTTCGCCCGGGTTGTGACCTGTATACGGGCTACATTCTAAAAGCAAGAAAACATGTTTAACTCTCTGGCTCTGACAGACTAAAAACCACACATTGTTTGGAATATTATGTTGATTATTTTTTTAAGTAATTGGACTGGGAGCTGTTCTTGGCTATGTCAGCAACAACTCCCACACAAATTCATATCAAAGTATTTAACATCATACCTAGTATCCTTAACTTGAGACCACGCATTTCCAAGGCTTAGGCGTAAACAGTAAAGTGTAATTTATTTCAGACTGTTTTGACTCACTGCCGTGTGGTATTTATGTCTTTACTCTTTACTAAACATGCTGTTGAGTATTCTGAAACTAATCTTACTGGGCGCTATTGCTGCTATAGGCAAAATAGTGCCAAAATAGTTTCAATATATTCGGCAGCTTACCCGTATAGATTTCTTGAAACCTGTATTTTCCTAAGTATTTCTCTCTCATTATTTGACAGAGAGCTATGTACCGAGGTTCATGGCAAACAAGACGCTCCGGGAGAATCAGCTATGGCAATATCGCGATGCACGGGACTGACACGAAACCTCGGAACTGCAATATACCGGGTTGAACCAAAAGTCAACATTATTCAGCGAAAGCAAGTGACGTATAATTGGTTTGGCGGTGGCTATGCTCATTACTACAATTCACAGCCGGATGGTAAGTGTCAGCAGTATCTAACGTTCTCCTAACAAGGCGTATAAATGTCTACGCATTCTCAAACGGATGTAATGTCATAACACGATGACCATCACCATCCATTCTAAACATAGAGCCGTAGCTTCGTGCTATGCCGAGAATACATGAGCTCTCTCGCTCTCGTTAACGTAGGAGATCTCGCGAGAATGCATCACCATCATCGTGTTAGTTCCTTAGAGCGCTCATGACCCTCTCAAAGGCGAAATTTCCGAGTTCATTATTTTCTCGCCGGATCTATACATTTGTAGTCTCAAAAATTTTATTTTTTGGTTACTAATTCCCTTACGTAGTCGAATAACGTGTCAGATTAATACAGCCATTGTAATTTTATTTCTGATAAAAAAATATAAATTTGCGACTGTTCAATTTCTCTTCCAATTACAGGAAGAGAATTATGTCCATATTGGAGGCTGTATATGCAGTTGATCGTCTAAGTCAGCCAATCATCCATACCCGAACACGCGCGCTTGCGTTTTACTCAACCCATGTTACCGGCAGTCGGGGCAACGCGTCCTATAGTGAAGGTATCATGCGCATGAGCACTCTAAGGATCTAACACTATGGTCACTATGCATAACTCGATACGGGTGTTGCAATTGAGGAATTCAGTTTATCTGTCAGTCATATGACGCCACGATCAACTACGTGGCGTGTAGGCTGACGTCATAATCGACTGCGTCATGAATGACTTGATTTAGTCCGTGTTAAACGATTAATAGTCCGTCAGATCGAACGAATTGTATGCCCGTACTATTTAATATACATGCTGTTGTGTGTTTTGAAACTAATTTGACTGGGCACTGTTGCTGCCAAGGGCAGCAACAACACGCAGTCAAATTAGTTTTAAAATATGCAACAACTTAGCTGCATAGATTTCTGGAAATTGAGATTCAGAGAATGCATGGATCGATCACAACACGGGCGAATCGTAGGCGGCGCTTCGCTAGAGATGGGCTGGGAATACTAAAACTGTATTTCTCCATTGATGTATGGGCTGGTGGGTATGGCGTCATACGATGGTCTGCTTACTCACCTATGTCAAGTTAATGACTTTATTTCCGGATCTATGCACATGATTGATGGACATATTTATGATATCACTTCCATTCACTCATTGGTATTAACCAACCTACGAATACATTCAGCAATGTACCTTTCAACGTTACCCACCCACCATATGACGTCATAATCAATTACGTGACGTGTAGAATCAGATCATAGTGAATGACGTCATTATGACCTCTTGAATGACGTAGATAAGCACGCCACGAACGCATATTTGAAGACGGATTATGCATTGTTGTACGAATTCTATGGCTTTACTATTTAATAAATATTCTGTTGAATAATTAATTTGACTAGGGCAGCAACAGTACCCAGTCAAATGAGTTACAAACTATTCAACAGGAAATTTATAGTTAGGGCATTAATGGATCGATCAATCCCAATACGGCGTAGTGTGGGTGGAGCTTAGCTAGAGGTGGGCGGGGCATGGCTAAAACTGGAAAGGTCCATCGCTATTAAGTGACAGTAAATCCATATCGACCGCTGCTCGACCAATCAAATTTGTGTGCTATAATACACCATATTTTAATATGTTAAGAACAATTTGGGAGCACGTCAGTGGTAAGCATAACTTGGTGACAAGTAACTTGAACACTTTGAAAGGTCCGTCAAGTGTACGAATTGTATGTCTGATGGATTTATTATTTCAAAAACATAGGCAGAACCAACACCCGATCAAATTACTTTCAAAATCTTCAACAGCTTAACTGTATAGCTACCCCGAAATCGGGATTTTGATAACTTAGGGTTCAAAGTATATCGACTGATCACGGACACACGTTAAAAATGGGCGGGGCTTAGCCATAGATAGGCGGGGTATAGCTAGATATGGATCCCTTTATTATTGCAACCAGTTAACCCATGCTACTCGCGTCATTAGAATGTTGTGTGGAGGCATCCGGGTACTAACAATGCACAATTTGACTACATGAGCCAAGTTCGACTGGTGACCCATGGCTAATAGACCTTTCCATTTTTAGCTATGCCCCGCCCATCTCTAGCTAAGCTCCACCCACACCTCGCGCGTGTTTGGATCGATCTATCGATCTCTGAACTCCCTGACTATCTATCTCAAGAAAACTATACACGTACGCTGTTGAATATTTTGAAACTAATTTGACTGGTTGCCGTTGCTGCCTAAGGCAGCACCAGCACCCAGTCAAATTAGTTTCGAAATATTCAACAGCATGTTTCTTAAATAGCAAAGAATTACAAAGACATACAATTCATACAACGTGTCGAAGTATTTGAGATTTGGTGACGGTCTATATGGAACCCTTTGTGACGTAATGATTGTGACGTCGTCATACATTCGCTGAGATGATTATGACGTTATACGAGGTCAGATGATGGGTGGATACTCTGGAAAAGTAAATTATAGTTAGCTAGATCTGAGTCGATCTTGAAATAGTTAACTAGCTAGTTAACTATTGCCAACCAGCCACCCGAGCTCGGTCGATAATGGTTAGTATGAAATTTGTGTAAGTTTCAAAATGGCAGACACTCCTCGATTGCCACGAATAAATGCATATAAACGTGTAAATATTTCACTAACTAACATATGGTTATTGAAATTATGCTTTTCTACTGTATACCAATATTCCCAAATACCCATTTCCTTCCCATTTTATCTCACTCATATGGACGCTTTTTACATCTTAGCGGATAAATAACCAATTTGCGTAGTCTATCAAAAAAGACGTCGGAAAGGTTTAATCGAAACTGGTACCCGGCTCCAAATTTTCTCGAAAGTAGAATTATTAGGATCTTACACGTGACATTTTGTTTGACTGACTTAGGAAATACAGATTAATAAGTATTCAGATCCTTGTATCTCCTCAAACATACTTGTTTGATATTTTATACACGTTTTATCGTGCATCTATTTTCTTCTAGCAAATGACCGATTCTGCTTGTTCATGTTTGACCCTGGATTCGAGAGTGGACAAGCGCCACCACGCTTTTCAGACAGAAATCTGCCATTTATCCACTGGGCTGTGTGCAACATCAAGAACCAAAGGAGCGGTCGGAGAGGTGGTCAAGCTGACCTTACTGGTCAAGAGATTACGCCATACATGATGGCAAGGCTTTTTACTTATAATAAGAATGATATTAGGAGTGTTATATGCGCACTTCAGACATCAGAGCCAATGGAGGAATCCAGTTTCTCAGTCAGTCATGACGTCATAATCAACTACGTCACATTTAGGCCGACACCATAATCAATTACGTCAGTAATGATGCGATTTAGTCAGTCTTAAACGCTTAATAGTTCGTCAAGGTGTACGGCTTTGCGATTAATATTTTGAAACTAATTTGACTTGGCGCTGTTGCTTCCATTCGCAGCAACAGCGGCTAGTAAAATTAGCTTCAAAATATTCAACGGGTAGCTGTATAGTTTTCAGAAAAACTGATGTTCAGAGAGTACAGGGATCGATCGATCCCTGCAGGGGGATAGCTAAACTGAATTCCTCAATTGCAACACTATATTACCAACATATATCCAATTGATATGTGTAAAATAATGTCAGCTAAATAGCAACAGTACTTAGGACAACATCTAAGTTGAAATTGTTTTTAAAGTTCTCGTGTACTGATAAATAGAGCGAAATTTAAATGAGATATGTATATTTGTTGGTTTATATGTATGTGCCAGCTTTAATATTCATTGTTCAAACGCTCTATTAATTGCCATATTATTTTATTCTGTACTCTATACTGGCTGGCAATTCTTAAACAAAAGCAAGTGGTCATCATAGGCATGGTTGGCAATATTTGTAATGGAAGGATCCGCCATGTCACTCAAGTATCTGATGTCAAAATCAATTAAGCCACTTGTTAGCGGATGTCACAATCGTAGTAACATAAAGCTTCATCAAGAAAATCAGAATGTCCCTCACGAAGTGTAAAAATGTATGTATTTGATGAATTTACAATTTAATAAACCTGTGGGTGAATATTTTGAAACTAAGTTAACTGGTAGTTGTTGTGGCCACAGGCAGCAACAGCACCCAGCCAAATTAGTTTCAAATTATTCAACATATTACCTTGAAATTGAGATTCTGGGAATTTCAGCGTTCAAAGTATATACATGGATTCCATCACGTGGAAAACAAGTGGGCGGGGCTTAGCGAGACATGGATCCCTCAATTATGTCGTTGTCTCTGCAGATCCCTGGCACTGGGACAGAGACTAGGCGAATCGTATGGGCACTGTTCAAGCAAGAGTCCGAAGATCCAACGATTTCTGTCAGTACTTATGTACCATCTGTATGCCCACAAGGGACCGCAGGACGGTGAGTATGTAAATAGTGATCATTATATTCTCATATCCCTCACCTTGTCTTAGTCCCTCAACTTTGTGCGGAGCCGTAGGTGTGACAGCCTGGTGACATCAACACTAATGTACTCCACTCTTGGCGGTTGTGAGAAGCTACCTTGGCCTTCTGTCTGCCTCTTCGTCTCTTCCATTACACCATCCCCTGAAGGATGGCGTTGGCGAGGCCACTGTGACTATACCACCTCAGTTTCCTTTCTGTCACTATTGTGATGAGGTCATCATAGCTTTCATAGCATCTCATTTTGATTGCTCGAACTTTCTTTTGCAGCTCTGATGTAAGGGTCCACGCTTACAAAATGATGGACAATAAAAGCGCATTCAAGAGACTGATCTTGTATTTCATGGAGATGGTGTTGTCCCACCAAATGTTTTTTATTTTTGTTACAGCTGTTTCCGTCAGGCCAGTTCATGCGAGGATTCTGATTTTGATCTATCATCGCTGATATTGGCCACTAGATATTTGAACTGTCTAGCAGTTTCAAGCTTCTGTCCTCCCGATATGATGGCTGTGGGTATTGTGGTGTTGTTCCCTATCAGCTTAGTTATTGCTACACTAATTTCAATTCTACATCTGGTGCCTTATATAGTCGGTCAAGAAGTCGAGCTAGTTCTTGATCTGTTCATGCCAGACCGGACACATCGTCCTATTGCACGGTCTCGCCCTGCCACTATGCTCTCGTATTGAATGGCGACACGATGCGACTGGTCGTATGTTAGTACGATGGACTGGACAATGATATCACCAAAGTGGAGGTTTGTGATAGTACGTCCTCCAATACTCTTTGTGCCGACATGGTCTTTGAGAATATCACCCATGATGCACTCCAGGAATATATTGAAGAATCGGCGATAGAGGGAATCCCTGCAGGACTGCGACTGAGGTGTTGAACCACTCCCCTATGGCGCATTTGGCAAATACTGCACTGGCATCTTTGACATAGCGGTACTGGATGATCTGGATCAGCTTCTGATTAATGCTGTACCTCTTCATTGGGACCCATAATGTCTCATACCACACTCGCGAAACTCCTATTTCGATTGAATAAAGACCCGGTAGATACCTGGCTGGTGTTGAAGGTGTTTTTTCCAATAGTATACACAACTTATTATTTGCTCGGTAGTATTTATTCCGTTCCGGAAACCTACTTGTTCTTCGGCAATGATCTCCTCTGCCTGTGGTGCCAATCTATTCAGAACACCTTTCAGCATGACCTTGCTCGCCTGGCTGATCATGGATGTGGCATCATTAATGTGGTAATTCTGGCACAGTAGGAGGTTGCCTTTCTTTGGGAGAGTGATAATCAGTGGCTGAGTCCATATAGTAGATCGTGTTGCAGATAACATTAATGATGTCTATCTTTGAGCCTCCTTCATGCTGTGTCTGGTCGGATGGGATATTGCCAACTCCTGTAGATTTATCACATTTGAGGGTTCTTATAGCTGTGTCCACTTCTTCACGAAGAATTGGAAAGTCATCCTGATTTGATGAATCTGTGTAAGTAAGAACTGCCTGCTCTCCATTTTTCGTGTGATTGTATAGTTCAGGACAATACGCAGTCCATCTTTTTATGATGTTTCTTTATCCCTAATGGAGCGTTCCAGAGTAATGACGTCACATGACGTCATAACCAGCTAACGTGGTTGTAGCATGACATCATAAAGGATTCTTTATGAACCTTCTTTAACTTTTAATAGTCCGACACGTTGTAAAAAATGTATGTCTCTACTATTTAATAAACATGCTGTTAAATATTTTGAAACTAATTTGACTTGGCGCTGTTGCTGCCATAGGCAGTGTATACCTAGATCACATTCCTCTAATGAGGCAGGTTACTGGTCCAGTACTGGCCAATACCGAGTCGCATTGGCCTGGTATTGGTCTAGTATCAGTCCAGTAACCTGCGTTATCACGGATGATTCTGATGAGATCATAAACGTTCAAACATATTACTATGATTGTATATTTTCAGTTGTCAGTTTGACGTGATGCGCTTCCTGGGAGACAATAACATGGAGGTAGTATCAGTGTTCACTACCCGAGCTGCCCCAGACATAGTCGGAATGAACTTGGTGCGTGCGTTCACCGGGGGTACTCCCCAGGAATTCTGCGACCTCTATAACAATCTTCGAGTTAACTATGCACGTATGTATTACTAAGGCGTTATGCCAATATGCGTGTTAACTATGCACGTATAAAGGAAAAAGTATATTGGGATTCTGTCTGCTTGCGTGCGTGCGCACGTGCGCACGTGCATGGGTTGGTCCGTCCGCACCTCTATCTAAAAAAACTACTGATCCAATTTGGCTCAAATTTAACACACGGAATGAACCTGCCATGTAAGAGGATTTCCAGACTTGGGTTGTGATCCGGATTAAAGAACCCATATCCTGATCGAATCAAATTCTGGATCTATGGAATATCTCAGAAATTACTGATGCGATTTGCTCAAATTTTAATACAAGGAATGATGCGACCATATACTAGGATTACTCAACTTTTAGCCTGATCCACAGAAATCTCGGAGATTTCGAAAAAAATTCGGAAAATCTGGAAGAATCCGAAAAATCTGAACACTTTTTACAATGTGCCAAAATGGGAGGGTGAGGGTCTGCAATTTCTAACTGCTCCTGTTATTATTATATGTTAACCGTTGAGGCAAACAGATCCGGTGCTCCAAAGATAAGATCTACAAAGTAAGAAACATTATGTTGATTATTTTGAAACTAATCTACCTGTTGGTGTTCATGGTTTCGAAATATTGAACAGCTTGCATGTATGATGATGGTTGTCGTCATCAACACCCTGACCATCGCAACCATAGTAACCATCACATGGTCATGGTAGTTGTGGTGCTTGCAGTCATCATCATCATTGTCAGCATTATTACCTTCTCCCCATATGAGGAAGATGTCCTGTCTGTCTGTCTGTCTGCCTGCCTGCCTGCCTGCCTGCCTGCCTGCTTTTTCTGTCTGCCTACCCACCTACCTGCCTGCCTGCCTGCCCTGACTTGGCTCATATTTTAACACAATGAAGGGAATTGGCATGCAAGAGAATTTCCAGACATTGGCCGTGATCTGGAGAAAAGAACCAGTCTCGGGATCGGGTTATATTTTGGATCTATCAATATCTCGGAAACTACTGGTCAGATTTGGCTCAAATTTTATGACAAGGAACGACGTGACAATATACTAGGATTCCACGATTTTGGACGTGATAGAAAAAATCCGGAAAATCCGAGAAATCCGAAAACATTTTACAATTATTATTATTATTATTATTATTATTATTATTATTATTATTATTATTACTATTATTATTATTATTATTATTATTATTATTATTAGGGGGGCAAGCTGGTGCTTGGCACCCTATTGATTTCGTTCTGTTTATTATTTTTATAATTATTATTATTCCGTGCTTTCATTTGTTCGCGAATAGCCCGAAGACAAAAATGCCGATGAAATTCAAGCTTTGCATGGCAAGAGGGCCTTATTAGACCAAACTTTTTACGTGTTAATGGATATGATTTTCTAGATAGGTTGGCGGCCATCTTGGATTTCCGGAAAATGCTCGCACATTTTTAAAAATCTTCTCCAGAACCACTGAAGGAAATGAGCTGAAATTTGGTGAAAATCATCAGAGAGTAGGTCTCATAAAAGTGTGTTCAAGAGAAGTCGATAGCTCGAAAAACACGGATTTGCGTATGGACCAATCAGAATCAAGCCGTCTGGCGGAAATATTGAATTTTTTACTTGAAGGAATTTTAAGCCCAAATTGGTCATCTATAGGTTTTCGGGGTCGAGAAATTCAAATCTGGCATTTTCGAATTGTCGGATTAACAGTTTGGCCGCCATCTTGGATTCATTTCCCGCCAAATTCCCCCATAGTAAAGCAATTGGAAATTTAAAATGCCTTCTCCTCGGAAACCACTGGGTGGATTTCAATTATATTTTGCAGGAAGCATCGTTAGGTAATAGAGATCTGATTTTGTTCAAACAACGCTGGTCGGCATATTAGGCCGGCGGCCATTTTGGATTTTGTAGGATTTCGGGAAAGGTATTTAAAAATCTTCTCCTCCGAAACCACTTGGCGGATTGATTCAAAACTCATGAAATATCATCTAGGGCATCGGGCCATTTTGTATTATTTAATTTGTTGAAATTTGAAGCCGAAATTGGTTTTACATAGGTTTTTGGGTCTTCTGATTCCAAATTTGCCATTTTCAATACTGTCGGACAACCGGTTTGACGGCCATCTTGGATCGCTTTCCGGCCAAAATTGCCAATGCTAAAGCAATTGGAGAATTGAATTGTCTTCTTCTCAAGAAGAACTGGGCCGATTTCATTTAAACTATTCTTACTGTCATTGTTGACACACGATTGTCTGTTTTTCAAAACCACATTCAATGATGGGTAGACTGGGCGGATAAAGAAGATTCCTACTGTAACCTCACATAATTCAATAAAATTGAACTGAGCTGGCTCAGATAAGTTTCTCGTCTTAGCGACCGGGATGCTAGCCACTTGCCCCCCCCCCCCCCCCACCCCACCCCCATCCATCGCCGCTTGCGGCTATATTTATTATTATTATTATTATTATTATTATTATTATTATTATTATTATTATTATTATTATTACAGCAACAGAGGATGGCTATCCTTATAGGACGTTTGCTAACCGTGTATGGTTTGGTAAATGCTATGTTGCCAGACAATACTCGGACCTGACAGAGACAGTCGAAGAGTAGCGGAGCAGTGATTTTACTCAGGGAGTGATATCGGTTCTGCTGCAACAAATACAACACGAACATTGTCATTGATATTATTATATTACCATCTTCAAAGATAACCACCAATGATACAACCTTCACGTCTGCATTCACACATTAAATATGCACACAGACCGACACACACACGCACGCACGCACGCACGCACGCACGCACGCACGCACGCACGCACGCACGCACGCACGCACGCACGCACGCACGCACGCACGCACGCACGCACGCACGCACGCACGCACGCACGCACGCACGCACACACACACACACACACACACACACACATACGCACGCACACGCACACGTGCGAACGAACGAACAAAAGTGCGCACTCACGCACACACCTTTCTTGTTTGGGTTGCATTAAACTACTATATAGTTTGATATGTGATATTTTCTATGAACCAGTTATGGTACTAAATTCTATTCAGCCTTTGGTGTGGCAACAACAGCAGATATTTCATGTAACGTATAAAATCAAAATTCATGAAATTGGAATTTAAGGGGTCCTACTTGTCTCTCGTGCCATCTTTAATTGGTCGCTTAAAGTGGTGATAAAATAAAATATATATTAAATTATGTAAATCCATAAAATATTACAGTATTTTTTATTTTGTATATCATGTTGTATAGGACCTATCAAAATAAAGCTTGTCAAAATAATTCTTCAAGTATGTTAACTTTTGTTCAATGTCTCCTATGTTGTTGTGTTATGACAAAACATAAAAAAAAAAGATTTTAAGTTTCAATCTAATGAGTCATTGTTAGCCATGCCACGCCCATTTCTAGTTAATCCCCGCCCACTGTTCTGTACGTGTTGGAATAGATTTGAATCTTTGACATCTGAATTCCCAAAACATAAATTTCAATATAATTACAAAGGTAAGCTATTGAATATTTTGTAACTGATTTCTCCTGGCGCTGTTGCTGCCTAATACTGAAGCATTAGGCAGTAACAGCGCCAGGAGAAATCAGTTAATCGAAATGTCCGTCATGAAGAGTTCATATTGTATGTCTTTGATGCGTTTACAAGTTAATAAACATTATGTTGAATATTTTGAAACTAAGTTGGCTGAGAGCTGTTGAACTTAAACTGACCAAAACCAACTTTGCAGTGGTCTTCAGACATGGCTATTTGAAAGGCCGAGAGAAGAGTATTCTTTAATATTTAGCACTAGAATGACAGGCTCAGTAACCGAGCCAGTCATTCTAGCGTTAAATTTTCAAAAATACTCTTCTCTCGGCCTGCAGATAGACACTGACTAAGTAAAAACTTTAATTTTCTTTACAATTACTCATTAGGTTATGCCGACGAAAAAAGATTCAGGGGTAGATTTACAGAAAATAGTCTTCTAAAATTAAAATATCTTGAAAAATATTGACCAACAAAATGTTTAATTGATATATCAAGTAGCATTTTGATCGCTTTGAGGCGCTGTTGACACAAGAAGCGTTAAAATCCATGCGATTCAATGATGACCCTGCTGAATGATAGTTAATCAATTTGTCAACACTGTTGTCTACATCCCTGCATCACAAATGATGATATTCATAGAAAGCTAAGCCCCTAAATCCAATGCATGTTCTTTAACAATTCGTGAGCTGACTGACATCTCGATGCCTTGTTTCCTGGATTTAAATTGGTATTGATATATCTCCACTGTGATACCTTGGATCCTTCACAAACTACGGTAATTCTATTGACAACAAATGTATGAAACCTCGAAATTACATTTATCATACTATCATTTGACATACAATCGGTCCAGAAATAAGATTCAGCAATTGGCAAATCAAATGTGTGGTGGCCATCCTTGTATTCTATTGACTTAGACACTGCATCGATACACGTTTTATCTTGCTGCGAATACTGGTGAACACCATAAACCTACATTTGACTGAAGTCGTAATTAAACTGATTGACCAACCAATCTTGTAAGGTAGGTGAACATGTTACATCAGTTATATTTACTTATACAGATATATGATTATTACATTCCAAACCTGAGTCTACTTTGCTCAGAGGAACAGTAATGACCCAACCAAGCTTAAAGCCTGACACGAATGGACTATTCCATTCACTTCAAATTACCTCATAAAGTGCCATCAGCTGGGATGCATTGCTCCTATTCAACAGTCCCACGTCTCCGTGTATCCTATGCAATGGCACTCCATGCAAATACTTCCATGGCTCTAAATCATCTGGGGAGACTAACCGGTTTAGACACTGGAAGTGTAGATTGCAACAAAACGGACGGTAATACGACAATTCATCTGCCAAAGAACACACTTCTATATGTCTTTGATGATACAACTGTCCTCAAGTTTTCGTTAGCTCATAATCTTAAGAAGAATGTTAATTTTAAGACTTTCAACGTTTAAAGACCATCATGGCCTGTTTTGAACAAAATGTAGCGGTACTACCTGAATCTAGTAAAGCATATGTTTCAATATATTTATTGCTACGTTTGGCTTTGACACTAACTGGAAGAATGGATATAGACAAGTGTCGTTGGTCATTATAGGACCACTAAATGTATTGGTTGCAGAGTGTTGGACTGCTTCACCTCAAGCCAGATAGCGCACTGGCTTTTGGCTAAAGCCTAACAGTCGAGCCGCTCCCGACAATTCCATCTCTTTGAAGCATTGGTGTGTGCATCTTATTACAAAGATTTTAATCGATTTGATTACTGGCCATTCCAATGCCCTTGTTTATATATGCAGCAGCAATTATCTCAGGATCTCCATAACACTATTGACGGTCCTGCGTAACAGCAGCATACCCAATATCACTGCAAAGATATGAATAACCGACACCAACTTTATGAACTTCGACTACCGCATACTGACCTAAATAGTTCATTCTTTCATCGTCGGTGTCAGTATAAGCTACTACACGGGCAGAACACTGTCTCATAAACCATATATAGCCCATCGGATTTCCAATAAATTTCTGAATGTCTGCCTGAGGTTTCTTAAGCTCTGTTATCATTAAGGTCCCTCTGATGAAGACATGCCGGGATCAAGAGGTTCACTAGGCAAATGTCTAAAAGCATCGGCTGATGAGTTAAACACAGAGTTGCGAACAAAAGGTCATGATCCATTATCAGTTTCTGACTTCTCGAACATAGGTCTGGAAAGAGTTACATCTTTATCATTAATAGAATATTTGAACCAATGAATTGACCCAGACATAGCCGATTGTGTATCAAACTGATCGTCCTTTTGCTTCAGGAATAGACCTTTCCACTTTATCAACCTATCCTATGACGACATAATCAACTACGCGACGTTTAGAATGACATGATAATGAATGACGCCATGAACGACGTCGATAAGTACGTCACGAACGCATATTTGAAGACTGACTACGAGTTTTGTACGAATTGTATGTCTGTACTATTTAATAAATATTATGTTGAATATTTTGTAACTAATTTGACTGGGCGCTGTTGCTGCCATAGGCAGCAACAGCACCAAGTCAAATTAGTTACAAAATATGCAATAGCTTACCTGTAACGTTTTCAGGAAATTGATAGCTAGGGCATTCGGGGATTGATCAATCCCAACACTGCGAAGTGTGTGTGGAGCTTAGATAGAGAGGGTGAGGCATAGCTAAAACTGGAAAGGTCCGTTGTATATTTTGTTCCTAACTCAAGTTCTTCTTCACCTTGACTCATATTAACTTGTCATGTTCTAAGCGTCGCCTAGCTAACACAAGCTCGTGTTTTCCTTTAGGACAGCGATTCCGGTGGAGCACGACTCTAGGTTGATGTAGACAAGTGTGACGTTTGCTAAGGCATCTCCCTAAAGAATATCTCGCTAATAGGTGTTCACTCTTAGACGTAGCAGTCTCTTCCATGCAAGCTTTGACGGGAGTCTTTGTGCGAGCGTGTAGGCAGAAGGAAGGTGATACTGATTTAATGGTTGCCTTGTAACAACCACACAGCTGTAGGAACTATACTTCTTGATCGCAAGTTTCCTTCTTATGACCTGCGCTTCAATGGCGTCCTGACGCTGAAGAACATTTACGAGCATTGCACTCTCAACTGCGCTGGAAAATTCGGAATTGTAGAAAACATTTTGTTTAAACAGGGAGTGCACACACACACACACACAATCTAAGAACTACGGAGCTTAATAGTTTCAATTAATATTATGTAATCCGTCTTGTGTCGACATAACCCTGTAGCGGTCAAGACGGCCAAACTGGCCGTCCTGGTCTTGAGAAATGTATGTTTATAGGCCTAGAGAATACTTTTTAATTTTTCAGTCGAATAATCGGCTCAGTAACCGCGCCAGTCTTCCCGTAGTAAATGTTCAAAATTAAATTAGGTTTTCTAGTCCATTAACAATGCAGTGATCACGAGAAACACCCATTTGTAGGCCAATAAAAGGCGATTTTATAAGGTCCAGTGATAAATTTAGAGTATAATCTTCTATTAGCCTACAAATGGAGATTCACTGAGGGCCAATTTAAAGTTTCACATGCAACGTTGTACTTCATCTGGGACAGTTTAAAGAATCCTTTGAAAATTTATCTTGTCATTGCACATCAACAATGTTGATGGAAAGTGGGACTCTTGTAAATTCATACTGTACATTAAATTCCTTACGATCTAATCATCGTGGTAATTTGTATTTTTATCATGTTGACATGACCGCCATTTCATGTGCTTCCCTAGACATCATGCTCAGCTCAGATGCTGTTTAAAAAAAGTCATGGTCTCCAGGATTTAGGGTTATGCGATCAGGCCATCAAGAACTTTCATTGATCGGCATTGAACTTATTTTAGGGCAGTCAGCAAAGTGTTCCATTCATTCCACTTCAGTCAACGGATGATGATGTGTTCCAACCAAGGAATTATAGGTTTACCGTGTGCACTATGGTTCTTAAGTTGCATGGTTTTATCAGGAACACATGCATCTTCTAGGAATTCTGTTAGTATATTTCTTGCCAATATTGCTGAATTCACTCTGTGGACCTGTGACTGATTCCAGGCTACGTAATGCTCCTTGTATTATAAAGATGTGTGCTTGATCATCACTGGACCTTGCTAATAGTCAAGTGAAATGGGCGCACCATGTTATTATTAACAACAGCTCCAAACGTCGCATGAGTTGGTCGCTTTGGATTGAATTTGCTAATCATATTACATGCTAGTAGGTATGTTGATGTAATAAGGGGAATCTTGAGAGAACGATCTCGTGCAACTCTTCTTCTTCTTTTCGAGGGCTGGTATCACACTTGGAGAGCCGTTCTCAAGATGAAATCTGTGGTTTTCTGCAGTTCTTCCACAGGCCCATACAGCTTTTTCAAGAAGAGAGGTTGACAAAGGCCAGATCTCTTCTCTCAGCAGCTGATACGTACTGCAACATTGAAGTATGTGCTCTGTGGTCTGTTCTGCTTCTCCACAAGGACAAGCGGGCGATGTCGTAAGGTGGAACCGCCTGTACATGTGTTGGTTTAGTCTGTTGTGTCCAGTTCTGAGACGAAACATGGTCACTTGCTCTGGCCTCGAGAGATGATGGTAGGCATCTTCTGATTGAGGTGTTCTATAGAGTGACTTGATGATAGTCTTCATCTCTGTATGGGTAACTAACCATGTTTTCTGTCTGATTCTCTTCAGCACCCACCTTTGCCATCTTGTCTGCTTCCTCATTTCCTTGGACTCCACAGTGTGAGGGGATCCACTGCAGTGCTATCCGAAAGCATTTGAGGGTTTGTAGTACTTCTTCAAGTTGTGGCAGCTTACCTTTGGTGATAGCCTCAAGGACTGAGCGGGCATCAGATAAAAAGACAATCTGTGCAATAGGGTCTGCTGTTCTTCTGATGGTATTAGCTGCATGAACCAGTGCTTCGACTTCAACTCTGTAGTTTGTGCAGTGTTTGCCTGTCGGTGTTGCAGCTGAATCATGTTGTCCGTTTGGATACTGTATGTGCAGTCCGGCACCTCCGCTCCTAATTGCATCTTTGTCTGATCCATCTGTGTAGATCCTTATCCATGTCTCCTGAGGGTACATTTCTTCCAGCATGACTATGGTCAGGGCCTTCTTGCTCACATCCCTGTGTTCATCTTTGGTTGTGAGATGAGGTACTGTGGTGCGAATAGCTATGCTCTCTAGTTTGTTTTCCCAGGGTGGAGGATCAAGGGTGTAGTTTGGGTCTTCTATTTGTGCTGGCAACATTTCTTGGTGTTTCCTTTGAAGTGCTTTTGTCTCTTTCACAAAACTTGATCTTTTAAGTCTTCCTGATGACAGCTGTGCTTGCCTGATCTTCATCGGGTGGTTGTTGAACGATTTGAACTTTGCAGCTTGGATCAGTGCTTTGCATTCCCTTCCTTTGCTAAGTGGGAGGATGCCTGCTGTCTGCTCCATTTTTTCTATTGGTGTTGATCTCATTCCACCAGTGATGATGCGCAGTGCCTGATTTTGTACTCTGTCGAGGTTCTGTTGATGAGATTTAGCTGCTGTCATCCATGAGCTGGATCCATACTCAAGGTGTGGTCGTACGGCACCTAGGTAGATGGTCTTGAGGATCCTTTCATTGGCACCCCACTTTGTTCCTGTCAGCTTTCCCATGATGTTTAGCTTTCTTCTGGCCTTTGCCTCTGCGTTCTGGATGTGCTCCTTCCATGTTAATCTTCTCTCAGGTGACTCCCATGTATGTCTGCTTGTCCTCGTACTCGAGTGGAGTACCGCCCAGTGTCAGATTGCCAACCTTGGTTTTGGTGGACCGTGAGAATAGCATGGCTGATGAGTTTTCTTTGTTGATGGTAATACACCAGCGATTGGCCCAAGCTGTAGTTCTGTCCAAGGCGAGCTGCATTCTGTACGTGGCAGTCGTTGTGTACTCCTCGGTGCACCAGAGTATGCGGTCATCTACATAGAGGGCTGCTTGGATCCCATTGGGCAGCTCTGCTACAATGTCATTAATGAAGAGTATGAACAGAGTTGGTGATAATACTCCGCCTTGTGGCACCCCTTGTCTCAGCAATACATTCTGTCCAGATTGTCCATCCACCAGCACCCTAGCGCTGCGATTGTGTAGGTATAACTTGGTCCATCGGAGCATGTTGCCACCGATGCCTGTGCGCCGGACCTTCACCAGTTTCACCATATATCATGTATTTTGGGAGTAGGTCGTCTGACCTTCAGTATATTTCGGAGGCCATCGATTTTTATTTTTTCTAATTGATCGCAGTTTTCTACTCCGACAGTTTCACACCCATAGAGCAATATGGGTTCGACTATTTGGTGGAAGAGTTTTAACTGGCAATCGATTGGCAAACCAAGTTTCCGGGAGTTTCTTAATAGTGCGAATAATGCTTTGTATGCGTGTTCGCATATGTGCTTTTGGGCTTTTAATAATCTGCCGTTTGGGGAGAATCCTATTCCTAGATATTTATACTCATCACAGACCTTCATTTATCTATTATTTAGATAGAATTTAAGTTTACTATAATAACGTTTTGACGTGCCGAACACCATAATCAGAGTTTTATCTACATTTATGTTTAGTCTCCATCTGTCTTCAAAGGTTGTAAGTAATTGGTGGAATTCCGTTTCTTTGTCCGCTACAAGAATGGCATCGTCTGCATAGGGCACTATGATTTTAATAAGTAACATGCGATCCTGTTCTTCATATTGGAGTTCAATGGACCTTTCATTTTTTAGCTATGCCCCGCCCATCACTAGCTCAGCTCCACCCACACCTCGCCGTGTTCGGATTGATCGATCCCCGAATGTCTTAGCTATCAATTTCCTGAAAACTATACAGGGAAGCTGTTGAATATTTTGTAACTAATTTGACTGGGTGCTGTTGCTGCCTATGGCAGCAACAGCACCCAGTGAAATTAGTTTCAAAATATTCAACAGAATATTTATTAAATAGTAAAAGCAAACAATTTGTACAACAACGCATAGACCGTCTTCAAATATGCGGTCGTGACGTACTAATCGACGTCATTCATTATGATGTCATTCTACACATCACGCAGTTCATTATGACGTCATATGATGGGTGAATTGATTTGCAGTTATTTTCCTCGAGATATTGTTCGAGATCGTTTAGGTAGATAGAAAAGGACAGGTTTTCGCACAGTCTTACGACCCAGCCACAGCCGAAGCCTGGGGAGAGTTCGTTGTTTACTTTTAAATGCGACTTAACGTTACTATACATGCTATGTATGACCTTAAAAACTTTACCGCCTATATTGAGTTGAAGTAATTTTGCCATAGACCATCAAGACAAACTATGGCAAAGACTTTAGCAAAATCGATAAATGCTCGGAATACTCGCTTGCGTTGGGTATTTTTTTTTAGATTTCTATTAGTGACGTTAAAGTAAAGATGTGGTCTATTGTTGAATAGCCTTTCCTGAACCCCGCTCGGTTCTCAGAAAGAAGTTAGTTTTCTTCCATGAATTTATTTATCCACGAACAAATGATAGATATAAATAAATTTCCTAAACAGCTTAACAATGTTATCGGTCTATAATTTTGTGGTTCTTTGGTTTCATCGTTTTGTTTGTAGATTTGGATAATAATTCCGTGTGTCCATATGGTTGGTATTTCTCCACTATATAAAAGTTGGCTAATATATTTATACAGCTTGATCATTACATGTTATGTAGCCCGGATGTATTCGTTTATGATTTCGTCTGCACCTCCTGCTTTGTTAGATTTTAATTGCGTAATGGACATTTCCATTTTTAACTATGCCCCGCCCATCTCTAGCTAGGCTCCGCCCACACCTCGATGGTGTTGGAATCGACCGATCTCTCAACTCCCTGACTATCAATTTCCAGAAAACTATGCAGGTAAGGTGTTGAATATTTTGAAACTAATTTTACTGGGTGCTGTTGCTGCCTATGCCTATGGCAGCAACAGCGCCCAGTCAAATTAGTTCACAACATATTCAACAGCATGTTTATTAAATCGTAGAAACATACAATTTGTACAACGTGTCGGACGGACTATTAAGAGTTAAAGACTAGCCGTATAGAACCATCTATGACGTAATGATTATGACGTCATCCTAAGCGCCGCTTAGCTGATTATGACGTTATATGACATCATTACTCCAGAAAGGTCCATTGCTTTATTTATTTCAGTCTCAGTTGTAGGGGCCTTTAATCTTGAGTTTTCCATATTTATCGTGCGTCTAGTGGGGCCGAGGATCGGTTCATCATTATCTTCTATTTTCCTTTCATTAATATTTCTGAAGTGTTCATATAAGTCTCAGGTTTCTGCCCTGCATAGTATGTTCTTTCAGGCCAGGGGCGGATCCAGGATTTCAGAAGGGCAGGGTGCGGGGGGGGGGGTCCAGGGGCACTCCCCCGTGAAATTTTGAAATCTAGGTATCCCCAGACGGCTTCTCCTGCATTTCCAGAGATAAATATGGACCCTTAGTTGGCTGCTAAATTATTCAATTTCTACTCATGATTTAATTATAATTTAAAATTTTGGTGGGTCAAGGTGATGCTTCTCTCAAGGGTGGGGGGGGGGGGGTGCGCACCCCCTGCACCCCCCCCCCCTCTGGATCCGCCCCATGCAGGCGTTAATTAGTTTCCAGTAGGCTTTAGGGTCTTTAGTTCTCATTTCCTTTATTTTGTTTCTAGAATTAAATTTGTTTTGCGTAATACGTTTCAACATTACTTTTACTTTGTATGTTCTTTACATCGAAATCTGTGATTTTATTAACCACTTTTGTACCAACAGCGCATCAAAGCGCTCAAAATGCTACTTTTATCAAGTAACCCTTTTATTTGTAAAGATTTTAAAAGAAAATTCAAATATTTGCTCAGTGAATTACCATTTGCTGGACAAGAGAGAGAGAGAGAGAGAGAGAGAGAGCTGTTTTTGTAAATTTACCACTGAATTTAGGAACATATTTTTAAAGAGTTGGTTTTTTGACGGCTTAGTAATTATAGTGTTAATCGTCTAGGAAATCTAAATTTTTGCTTAGTCAGTGTCCATTTGCAGGCCAAGAGAAGACTATTTTTGAAAACTTACCACTGGAATGACTGGCTCGGTAATAGTCTTCTGTTGACCTGAAAATAGTCAGACCTCAAGACTACTGCAGAGGCGGTGTTACCATTATAAAGACAAGTTGACACAAGAGCGGTTACAAAGTGCATAAGACGACATAGCGTAGTCTATCACTGGTCTATGTTGGTAGTTGGTTAGCTTCCCTATATTTTTGTCGCTACCTTTTCCGCCGTTTAATATATACAGTTTCCTGTGTTTACATAGTTCTAGGCAGTCGCGGTACAAAATACATACTACGGCCACGTGCATGTGCGTGAAAGTCCGTGTGATAGTGCGCATCAGTGCGTATGAGTACATGTGATTGCCATAAGTTATAGTTATTCACAGATTTTTTATGAAAATTTAACCCCTCCTGTGTCAGTAGCGCCTCAAAGCGCTCAAAATGCTACTTATACCAACCAACCGTATAGCGGTCAAGATTTTTCAGGAAAATTGGACACTTTTCTCAATGAATGTCCATTTGCTGGACAAGACATGGCTCTTTTGTAACTTTACCAATGGAATTTATATTTTAAAAAGTTGTTTTGGGAACAAGTCGTTTTGGCCGGATTGATGATTAAAAAGTCAAAAAATTTCCTTAGTCATTGTCAATTTACCGGCTGAGAGAAAACATTTTTGGGGGGGGGGGGGTATTTACGACTAATAACTGCCTCAGCTACCGAGCCAGTTATTACAGTGGTAAATTTCCAAAAAATAGTCCTCTTTTAGCCTGTAAATCGACATTCCGAGAGATTACCGAGGGTTCCGTTTTATGGCTAAGTTGACATAACAGGGGGTTAATATATTTGTATTGTATAGTTGAAATGTTCACCTGTCACACTTATTATTATTATTGTCGTCGTCGCTCAAGGGCCAGCGGTCTAATGTAAAGATAAGATTCATTCATTCGTATAATATGAATGAGTGGGCTAAATCTGGTGATTGTGCGTTCTTGCACTCCAGAGTTATGGACCACATATGTGTAATCGGGTATGCACTTAGTGACCTCGTGACCTAGATATTTGATGTTTTATCACGCAACTCGTAGAACTTCTCGTGGTGTATAATATGAATGGATGTGCCAAATTCGCCGATTCTTACCGACTTGTGTTCCCGCTTTATGTCTAAAAATGTTTATTTCGGGATACACTTAGTGACCCCGTGACCTAGATATTTGACCGTTTGTCCTCAACATCTTTTTTTGTCTAGCCATCTATAATATGAATCGATCTGTCAAACTTGGTGATTCTACCTTCTCGGACTCCGAAGATATCGCCTGGATAAGCGGGCAAACAAACAAACAAACAGACGGTGTCAACCACAATAGGCGTACTCACGCGTACTGGCCTTTCCCCGCGTGAATAACGGAGCTTTCCAGTTTTAGCCATTTCTAGCTAAGCTCCACTCACACCTGCTCGGGTTGGGATCGATCTCTGAACTCTCTGACTATCAATTTCTAGAAAACTATACAGATAGGCTGTTGAATATTTTGAAACTAATTTGACTGGGTGATGTTGCTACATATGGCAGCAACAGTGCCCAGTGAAATTAGTTTCAAAATATTCAACAGCATGTTTATTAAATAGTAAAAACATACAATTCGTACAACAACGCGTACTCCGTCTTCAATTAAGTGCTCGCGACGTACTATCTACGTCATTCATGACGTCACTTATTATGACGTCATCACCAACGTCACGTAGTTGATTATGACGTCATATGATGGATGGATAAACTGGAAAGGTCATTACTTTGACGATATACTCTCCTCCCTACATACACACCCCACCCACCCCATCACCACACCACCCCACCACCCCTCTCCCACATCTCCTTTGCACCGTAAAATCTGATCCGTCATTACCCCCAAAATAAAGCACGTTTACTTTTAATATGGCCTCAATACATAAGCGGTGATTGACACCTAAACTACACCCAATTCTATACAGCTATTCTAGTCAAACACCCCCACCCCACCCCACCCTAATCCTGGTATCCACTTGTTCTGAAATAATTTTAAGTGCTTTATTAACTCTTTGAACCCGAAAAGCCAAAAAAAAAATCCTTTACGATTTAATAATTATTCTGTTGAGTATTTTGAAACTAATTTGAATGGGAGCTGTTGCTGCCGCAGGCTTCCTGTCAACTTAGTTTTAAAAAATTCAACAGCTTACCTGAAGGATTGTTTTGAAATTAGGATCCTGGAAGTACAGTATTCAAAGGGTGAATGAATTTCCAGATACTCGTAGCTTGACACATATATAAAATCCCGTATAGTGTGCACGCTTATTTATCACACTATTCTTTATGGCGTATAGGTGAACACAACCGAAATAAGTAACGCGTTTAGAAACTAGGTTAATATAATCTCTGAATAGCTGCGAGTTCCAGATTTCTCTGGATTTTACAGACTTTTTGGTCCATGCCCACAGTTATGGACTTCTTGTCTATGGTCACACCCTTACCTGTGTTAAATTTGAGCCAAATCAAACCCGTAGTTTCGGAGATATCTCAGATTTGATCCCATCCCGATCATGCGTCCCTTTAAATCCGGACCAGGGCCAAAGTATGAAAATCCTCTTGAACGTGGGCACGTTCCTTTGTTGTGTTAAAATTTGAGTTAAATCTGATCAGCAGTTTGTGAGATTTTACTCAGAATAAGCTTTTGTGACTGACTGACTAACTTCTAACTGATCCATGACGAATGTTTATTTGAGCTGCTTACCCGCAGCTATAACATTTGCTTTTGGGTAGAAGCGTAACATTCGATTTTATTTGGGTGGTGGGTCTAAATAATGAGAGTGATTCGAAGATGGAAAAACACCTTTGTAATTAGGTTTTGTTAGAATGTATGTACGGGGTGAGGCCGGGTGGGAAGTTGGGTGGGTGGGGGTCCGTGGTCATCCCCAGATAATTGTGCAAATTAGACGTATACCCCGCATATATATTTAGAGGTGAATCCTCCTCTTACATTCATTTACCTCTAAATATATCCGGGGGATACCGTGGGATACAAATTCATGAATCCATTTCCCCCACTCAATCATATGACGTCATAATCAACTATGCGACGTGTATGCTGACGTCATAATCACGACGTCATTGATGATTCGATTAAGCCCGTCTTTAACGCTTAATAATCCGACACGTTGTAAGAATTGGGTTTTTGCTATTTAAGAAACATGCTGTTGAATAGGTAACAACAACAACACACAGCCAAATTAGTTTCAAAATATTCAATAGCTTACCTGTATAGTTTTCTGGAAATGGATAGTCAGGAAGTTCAGAGATCGATCGATCCAAACAGGAGTGAGGGGCGGGTGAGCTTCGATAGCTAAAACTGGAAAGGTGAATTATCTGGCGACGACGGAGGGGTAAATAATTAATAGACTTATTTTGTATTATGAATTGTCCATCTCAGCTCGCCGGTGTTGGGATCGATCGATCCTTGAACTCCAAAACTATCAATTTCCAGAAAATTGTAGAAGCAAGCATGTTTATTAAATAGTAAAGACATACGATTTATATAACAACGCTTAGTCCATCATCAATTAAGCGTTTGTGACGAACTTATCTACGTCACTCATGACGTAGAACTAATTAATTATGATTTCATCCTATACGTCACGCAGTTGACTATGACGTCATATCATTAATGGGTAAGCTTGTATTCTCCATTAGAGGGATATGTGTGGCGGTTGGGGTGGGGCTGCTAGGTCCCATCAACTTGTTTCACGAGCCCCAAATGAATAGTTGTCTGCGCCCACGCTTTTGGTACAACATTTACTGGTTGCTTAGGGCACGTGACTCATTATTATGCCATGTATCTGGTTAATTAGCGTCCCGTGACTTGTCCCATACGACTGCCTTTATAGACATAACCGATCGGGTTTAACTAGACTATGCAAAATCGTGGCTCTATAGTCCAGTAGAAATCAACAGAAATATAGGCTAACCCGGACATTTTGTATAACAGACGATTTTGTGTTCCAAACACTTTTTATGACTGTCCAGAGTCCATACAAGAAATTCTCACAAATTCACTCTTGGGGAAACCTGATTTTTAACCCTTTGAATTTAGGGAACGAAATGTGAAAAATATTTAGCATAAATAGGTAATCTGTTGAGAATTTTATAAAATTAGACCTACTGACAATTGCTATTGTCAATTGTGTATATGACAACAGATCCCAGTCAAATTACCTGTAAGACATACTAATGTAAATTAAAATTAATCACTAAAACCTGTCTATAACAACCATATATGAGTTGATACATGAGTGTGAATTCCAGAACATGGTACATCAATGTATGGCCAGTTTTTTCAAAGATCTGACGGAGAGAGTTACACATATGGACAGCATGTTGATCGCAACTATGCAGTCAATAATATAAATATTCCTAACGCTATTATTCTTACTATTACAATAATATATAGTCCGGGGTAAATTTAGAAAATGTTACTTGAAGTAAGTTAAGTCGATTCAATTATAAAACGATAAATATATAGAGTCAAAATCACATTGTTCATGCTAGTCAATGGTTTAGTACAATTATGTCTGCCCCTACGCAAGAAAAATCATGTGTTGTATGTAATGTTTCCCATGATAGCAGCAGTTCTAGAAAACTTAGTCATAAAGGGCTTTCAACGCTGCTTGACGCGTCAAAGCTTCGTGGAGATGGTATTGATTTGAAACTATCTCTGTCAAACGAACATTATGTACACGATAAATGCTACAAAATTTACACGTTGTCTAGAAATATTGCAAAAGTGCAACAGCAAAACAGAAACGATGAAGGAGTGCGACCATCTACCCCTACACTGCGCTCCGAATCTAATCATTATGATTACCATACTCATTGTTTGATATGTGCTGAAGAGCTCGACTTTGATGCTGTCCGCCGTCACCCTGAACGGCATTCTCACATAAGCAATATTGAATATGTTAGTAAGGGTAAACTCAGTGTAGTCCAGGGAACCTTGTTAAACGCGTGTGGCAAAAGGCACGATTCGTTAGCGAATGATGTTAAAGCAAGAATACTTTTTGTAGGTGACCTATGTGCTGTTAAAGCCAAATATCATCGTCAATGTATGCAAGAATTCATCTCTTGTAGAAACATCAGTTCGTGTGGTGCTTCTGGAAGTAATGCCCGGAACTTTGATGAAATGAATGATGTAGGCTTTAACCATCTATGCAATTGGCTAACAGCACCAGAACAGCAACAGCGCCAGTTCACGTTACACGACCTTCGTACGCAATTGACCACCTACTTGCCAAATGGTGTACCCACATATAGCATAAAGCACGTCCAGAGTCGTCTGCTCGGCCGATTTGGGACAGATGTGACAATATCCCAGGTTGAAGGCAAGACAAGCGTGGTCACATTGACTGATAGAGCATCTTCTATCATACACGAATCATATGCAGCATCAACCAGTGACGAGAGTGATGAAACTATGCGACTTGTTAGACTGGGGGGATCTATGATTAATCAAACAATTAAAGATATTGATCAACCATCAGATGTGTATCCAGAACCGTCCAGTTTAGACCTTGAAAAGCTTGAAATCGAGGTGCGGGATGCATTGAAACATCTTGTTTCATGTATCTATTCTGAACCTCGTAGTGAATCTGCCAAGTTGAAAAATAAACTTAAGATGGTATCTGTATGTCATGTTATCATGCAAGCTGTGGGAAAGCAATCATTTGTATCACCACTGCTTCTGTCCATTGGTTTGTTCATCCACCAGTCTACCCGCTCCCGTGTTATCATAGATATGCTCTCATCCCTGGGACTCAGTGCTTCCTATGACCAGGTAATTGCATTTCAGAGATCTGCAGTTGGAAGCACATCCGTTGAAGACCTGTGTCCTGGGCTCGTGGAGAAGAAGGATGGAGGAGGTTTCTGTCAATGGGTAGCAGACAATTTTGATTACAACGAGGACACGATTTCTGGTCACGATACAATGCAATTGATGGGGATCATTTCGTGTCAAACAATGGCATCAACCGAAAGCAGGGCTAACCCAGTTGGGGCTATATGTCGTAAAACTATAACTGCTGATGAGATCAAAGAAGCTGGTGATTTTGGGAGCTACACGTCTTCTAATAAATCCCTAATGGCAGATGTAAGGATAAAGACCATTAACCCCATCAGCTTACCTATTGCTATGCACGGTCAATTAGACACATTGTGGTTGTACTCTAGCCTTCTCACAAGTCAGCCACCAAACTGGCAGGGGTTCATGTCTGAAATAACTACATGCAACAATTTCCACTGCACGGCAGTAGTTTACAACCCCATGGTACCTTTGAATCCAGGAACAAATGAAGCTGTATATAGTACCATGATGTATGTGCAAGCCCAATCCCTAAAGGCAGGACTGTGTTGCGCAACCATAACATTTGACCAGCCATTGTACTTAAAAAGCTACAAAATTAACCAAGACACTCATCCACAGTTTAGGAACATGTATATACGGCTGGGTGGCTTCCACCAACGAATGTCCCTTCTTGGAGCTGGCTGTAAGATCATGGAGGGGAGTGGCATCGATGATTTGTGGGCTACCGTGTATGCTAGGAATTCCCTACCTAGGATAATGGAAGGAAAAGCTTACACAAAGACATTAAGAGCATGTGATTTCTCTACAAGGCAGTGCTGCAGACAACACAACCAGCAGTACATATGGTGAATCTGAATTTGCAGAGCTGCAAGATGAAGAAAGTGATGTTGAACCTGATAGCGATGACGCTTCGGATGAGCAAACAACCGAAACAGAAACATGCTGTGAAAGTCAAACACATATGTCAACGGATGATATGTGGTCAGACCTGCGCAATTTATACGATGCTATTATGTCACATGATATTTCAGCAGACGATGTTTGTTACAATGACCATTTGCAAGACCTATGTAAGCAAGTTTCTAATTTGAAGGAAAACGTAGAGAAATCAAGAACTGGTAAATTGTGGTCGTTGTTCATGGAATTTGTCGCCATTGTACGATTGTTCATCAGGGCTGAGCGTACTGCTAATTGGCTCCTTCATTTAAAGGCGACACAACTAATGTTGCCATTCTTTGCTGCTGCAGGGCACAACAATTACACAAAGTGTTGTCGCCTTTACCTCCAAGATTCTGATGATCTATGTACTTGTCTGGATGGTCCCATGCACGAAGGGCACTTTGCTGTACGCAGGAATGCTAAACTGTATTGGAGTGGTACCTGGTCTGATATGACAATTGAACAGAGTCTAATGAGAGCTCGGAAGACACAGGGTGGATTGATCAATATAACGCACACGGAATCCGCTAGAACAAAATGGCTTCTCACTGCACACATCATAGCACAGTACACACACGCTCTGTGGTCATTGACTGACACGTTCACCGGGACATGGTCGGAACAACACAGAGATGTTCACCCTGCAAATATGAGACGAGATGTGGAAGACATGAAGAAATTCACCCTGTTTCTCAGAGTACACAATCCATTCGCAGTTGAAGACGACCAACTGAGAAATATCGCAACTGGTTTGATTGCAGACCATTGTGTTACTGCCGATGATGCCATTGATATTGGTCGAAGAATTCATGAGAAGTTAAATGAGAAAAGGTTTGGCGACATTACGCTAAAGAAGGCAGATCAAGCTGTAACATTTGCTGTCATGCGAAAGGTAGTTAAAGTAGGAAATGAAGATGTCCATATGTCTTCCCAGGAGCTGTACCATCGCTTAATGTCAACTGCATCTGTTTCAGGACCTCCAGACAAAGCGATCTTTGAATACGAGCTTGCAAAGGTATGTTCAGCCCTCTTCCACGATGACGGAACTATGAGGAAATCGCAAAAGTCACAACTGGCGAAGTATATAATTGGCATGAACACATCAACGCTACAGCAAGAGACAACAGAGCCAGCTGCAAGAGTATTTGATGGCTGCGCACTTTTGCATCGGATACCATGGCCTAAGGTTGGAACAATGGAGACCGTTTGTAGCTCATTCGTAGCATCAGTAGTACATTACCAGAGGCTTGATGCGCCTGTATGCGTTACATTTGATAACTATCAAACTGAGACCACAAAAGATCAAGAACAGAAGCGACGACGGCTTAATCAAGTTGGCGCTCCTGATGTAGCTGTCCAAGACAACACACCTGTTCCAGGAAACAAAACTGGATTTCTATCAAACAAACGCAACAAGCAGAATACCATAAATCTGTTGGCAAAACATTTGTCAGATGCAGGTGTTGAGGTGGTACATGCAGTAAATGAAGGCGATGCTGATGTGGTGACTGTAAGGAGAGCATTAGAATTGGCAGGAAATGAAAGAACAACGATAGTTGTTGCTGACGATACAGACATATTGATCTTACTCCTCTATCAGGCAAGCACATCTGCAAATATTTTCCTACAAACAAAGCAACATAAGCTATGCATCAAAGTGGCCACAGAGTTCTTAGGCAAGGAATTGTGTATGTGCCTGCCATTCGTCCATAGTATGTCTGGGTGTGACACGACATCAGCTTTATATGGGATGGGTAAACTAAAGCATATGAAAATGATCCAATCTTAACCAACCCTCAGACAAGATGTACTTGCATTTGGCGACATCTCCAGATCAAAGGCGGATATAATGGTTATTGGTGAAAAGTACATTAAGTCTTTGTATAGTGCTGGATCAAGAAGTCCTGGCTTAGACAATCTCAGATACATGACTGCCATCTCTCCTAAGCATGTACCAGTTGAAAGGATGCCACCCACACGTATGGCAGCATACTTCCATAACCTTCGGGTTCATCTCCAAGCAAGCACATGGCTTCACCTAAAAACTGTGTTAAAGAAAGAAGAGTATGGTTATGCAGTAGAACAAGGATCAGTGACGGCGATCATTCCGGACAAGTCAGCAGCGCCTCCAGAGCTACTTCTAAATATAAGGTGCCAGTGTAAAAGCAGCACACGTCTGTGTTCCTCGTGTAGTTGCTCCAAGAAAGGCATTCCCTGTAGCATACATTGTAAATGTGAAGGTCACTGCCTTAATAGCTCGAAATTTGAAAGTGAAAATGCATAGACAAATTTCAGCCATTCTGCATGTTCGCTGTATTTCACAACAGTCGCTCAGTTTGCATTAAATTTATAGTTTATCAAGTGATTTTGATGATGACATACTTTAAACTGTACAACACTTACCAAAACACGGGTTTTTAGAGTCAAAATACATATTACCAGGTTATTGGTCATCGCCTTGGCGGCCATTTTGAATTTCCTCTAAAAACATATTTCCCCATGTGTGAATTTTGGAGAATTTTTCTGGGATGTATTTTGGGCCATACCGAAGTGATTAAAACAAAAATGTGTCTGTTATACAAAATGTCCAGGTCCATGTCAATGTCTACTGTACTACTAGTCAAGGTTCGTAAACATTTCCTATGAGATAATTCATTGCTTTTTTTCTCAATCATTCTTTGCGTTAGAAAACATTTTAAGGTGGCACAAAATATCTCCATTGTCCTTCACAGAGATTAATAAATCAATTCCAATTTAATAAATATTTTGAATATTTTGAAGTTAATTGTGACTGTGAGATGTTGCTGCCTATGGTAGCAACACCTTCCGGTTAAATTAGTGTTGGAGTATTTAGCAGCTCACCTATGATAGTCTTTAAACAGACATCTGCTTACTGGAACCTCAGGCTCAAAAAGGGTCACGTTCCATGAATTTTCCATGACATGTGAGAAACAGGAATAGGCCTACTAATAAAGATTTCCAGGTCTTGGTAAGAATTCACAGATTCTATGATCTTTCAGGATTTCTATATTCACCAATGGGCGATAGATTTGAGGCTTGAGGTTTAAAGTCTAAGACAATGACAGTTTTCGCCAGCGTTATTCTTTTGAATACACATATAAATAGTTATCATGGTATATGCATGGCCGAATAATATCCAGCGTGCGGATCACAACTGCCCTGGCTCACTAACTTACACAGGGACCAAAGGCGTGAGTCAATTCAAGGCCGGTGTTGGTATTGCGGTTGGTGCCGTCTGTTTATTTGCAATGGAGAATTCCAGTGTCTCAGTCATTTACATGACGTCATAATCAACTACGTGACGTGTAGGATTACGTCATAATAAATTACGTCATGAAGGATGTAACTAAGTTAGTCACGAACGCTTCTTGATAACTGACTAAGCGATGTTGCGCGAATTGTGTGTCTTTGCTATTTAATAATCATGCTGTTGAATATTTTGAAACTAATTTGACAGCTAGGCAGCAACATCACACAGTCAAATTAGTTTCAAAATATTCAACAGCTTACCTATATAGTTTTCTGGAAATTGATAAGCAGGGAGTTCAGGGATCGCTAGGTCCCAGCACGGGAGAAGTGTGGGTGGAGCTTAGCTAAAGATGCGCGGGCATAGGTAAAACTGGGTTCATCCGTTGGTTGACCCTGTCGCCGTTGGCTACTAGCGTTGGGCTAACCGTGACATATTACCTGGGGAGAGACTTCTCATTAACAGCTATAGGCCTATTTCAACCAAATCTTGTTCGAATACCCCCCCCCCCCCTTCACCCCCACCTTGTGGTAGGCTGTGTATACAGAAATATGTTTGGTCTGTTTGGGCAATTTGCTCAGCGGTCATATTTTCTAAAATATTTTAAAATAAATTTTAATCACTTAAAATGCTGCTCCTGAATCGTTTGGTCACTTAGCAAAACCTGTCTAGAAGAACTCAAGGATACAGGCTTCCGATCCTGCTAAATTTGGAGATCCAACCTTTGAAAAGGACTGGTGCGCCAACTGGACGGGTTGGACCCGTATATCCCTTGTTTATCCCTTACAATAGTTATGTATATTCAACTCCACATAATATGGTTATTATTTCTTTTGAACCGTCATATATCTGGGTCTCATTTGTCAATCAAGAGGAAGTCTTATTATCTACCTAACCAAAAGAAATGCGTCACTTGTCAATTATTGTCAGAAGCCCACAAAACGATATACAATAATTCTATAGTGTTAAGAGTAGTCTACCTAGATTATGTCCTTTTAGATTTTCGTGACTGAATTTCATAATTTGACCCTGGAGAGGGTCAAAATATGAAAATTCGGTCACGAAAATATGAAATTCTATCACGAAAAATAAAAAATTCGGTAATCAAGCCTGATCTATGACAGACATAGCTATAAATATGTCGTGTTGTAATATGAATTCTTCCCCAAAACAATTCTGTTTCAATGTTCGGCACAACGGTATATTTCGATAGAAAATCAATCTATTTTAATAAATACTTTATAAAGCTTAAATCATTTTAATTACTGTTATATTGTCGAACAAATTCTATAAGGGAATATAAATTAATAGTCCCCACGCACCTGTATGTGATTCAGCGTAATTTTGATCGCAAAACACGATTCGTGAAATAAATTGAGGTCCCTCATAAAACTATGAACATAGGCCTATTTAAAATCAAATTTTACAGGTTAATTCAGGAGTGACACATTTAGCGAAATGACAGAGTTTGCTTGAAAGATGATCACGAGCTCTAGGCCATATCACGTGTTCATTTTATAATAAACAAAAAATAGGCGTTCACACATTCCCATTCATAAAACAAATCGATGCAACGCTATTTTTCAGATTTTAAATATTCTTTCACGATGATGGTATGAAATAGAAAGGCACTTTTAATACGGATGCCGGAAGGTAGATGCGTCATTGTGGGTTTTTTACATACGCACACGACCACCCATCTACGCGTTTAATTACCTGACCGCCTCAAGTCGTCGGACAATAATCTCAATTGGCAATAACTCTGGACTTTCTGAATAATTTTAAAACAATTTGACTGAAAGTTGTTGGTGGCATAGCCACCAACAAGTTTCAGTCAAATTGTTTTCAAAATATTCAGCATATCTAGAGTTAAACGCCATGAAAAAGGTAGTTTAGGAATTCAGCGATCAAACACGCGCTCACGGCCATACATTGTTTTGGACACGATAGCGTCAACGGGCCCCACCCATTAATTGAGAAAACTATTTTTTCAGAGCTTTTAATGCGTCCTTTAAGATTAAGCCCATGTATGTTAACACGCGATACTGCAGACGATACCGTAATAATGGCTAACCGAAATGAAGATCTCCAGAAAACCTTGACTGAATATAATAATTACTGTATACTATGGAACTTAAAAATAAATCTTAATAAAACTAAAATAGTCGTTTTCGGGCATGCACAAAAACTAACACAAACTTTTGATTTTAAACTAAATAATATACAAATTGAAATTATTGATAGTTATAAATATCTAGGAATTATGTTTTCAAAAAACAAAAAATACGGTGAGACAATTAAGCACCTTACACGACAATGCCGAAAAGCAATGCATTGCTTGTATCGCCGCACTTCCAACTTAAGCCTACCCATTGACTGCCGACGTAAATTATTAGATGCAATGATATCTCCAATAGCATTGTATGGGAGCGAAATATGGGGTTTTGAAAAATATCAGTCATTAGAGCAAGTCCACCTAGTCTTAATGAGATATGTGCTCAAAGTGAAATGTACAACACCATCTGCAATGGTCTATGGTGAACTGGGAAGGTATCCTTTAAAAGTAAACGTACAATGCAGAATGTTACATTTCTGGGCAGGACTTCTAACCGGTAAACATGATAAATTATCATATCAAATATACAGATATATGCATAAACAGTACAATGAGAAGGGGGTTCAATACAAATGGGTTAAGTATGTCGAATCAATCTTAAATAACGCAGGGTACAGTTACTTGTGGACCTCACAACAAATCATGGATAAAAGAAGTACAATACATAATATAAAGCAAAGACTCATCGATCAGTTCAAACAAACATGGTAAGAATCCTTAAGTAATTTATCTATGGGCGAAACATATAGAATATTTAAATCAGAAATCTGTTTAGAGCCATATTTATTAAAATTAAATGAAGCTAGTAGAAAAACTCTTACGAAACTTAGGACTGCCAATCACCGCTTACCAATTGAAACAGGCCACTGGACAGGAATACCAAAAATCAACGGAACATTTCCATTGCGCAATAATAATGATATTGGTGACTAATACCATTACTTGTTTCTATGTCCATTCTTGGAAGAATCCCGTAAATTATTCATACCTGCTTATTACGCTACACAACCATACCACTATAAATTTGAAAAGCTATTGTCGACTCCCAACTTGACATTGCAAAGAAAACTATGCCAATTTGCTGCAAAGGTTATAGCGCACTTTGGGCAGAAATCAAACAATTTTTCTCATTTTGTATGCCGAGGTGTGCTATATAATGACAACAGAGACACTAGTCGCAATAGTTATGACACTCTAAAATGTGTACTTATCCCTGACCTAGTACTGAACAACAACAACAACAACAACAATGACGACGGTGACGACTGCTACTACTACTACTGCTGCTGCTACTGCTGTTGCTGCTACTGTTACTGCTACTGCTACTGCTACTGCTACTGCTACTGCTACTGCTACTGCTACTGCTACTGCTACTAGCAGTAGTTCTGTTATTGCTGAAACAATAAACCTGCTATAAACCTGTACACGTGTAGGCCTACACCACAAGTATATATCTATATGAATGTAAATATCTTCCCCACATATTTTGTATAAAGTCTGGGAGTAATAAATTGAATTGAATTGAATTGAATTGAATTGATAAACTGTGTCATACTACGTATGCATTTTGACAGGTTAAATTTGTGAATAAGACCCACAGCGAAGCCGATCTTTATAAGAGGCATGAGTTACACGGGTGGACATACCCTTTGACGCAATCATGGCAGACTAGCAAACAATCATCCACTATTTCCTATATGTTAAATGCAGATCAGGTGGATAATTTATTAGGTCACCAAAGGTTGGTAGGTCACCAATTTTACGAGACGCTTAAAATTGAGCAACTACAACTGTGACTCGTAAGGTGCAAATAAACGAACGTTTTATTGTTAACATCTAGAAAAATGACGATTAGACACAATCTGACCGATCTAAACGGTCATTGTTCTTTTATTTAGTGAAATGCTGTTGTTTCGAGAATTGACAGATTGATCATATCAGAAAATATCGGAAAACGGCAATTATGTGGTAATGGCATCGAAATTAGGACAATATTACATCTACATAACATAAAGTAATGCCTGGCTACTCGGAATGTTCAATGTAGTTCCCATGTTATATACTAGTTCTGATATACACAGAATACCAGAATCGGCATAGTGCGGAGTCAGAGAGCTCGGACTAGTTATATACATATCAGTTACGCAAGTCTGTCAGTCAGGGTCGAACTTTGGATTCAGGTGACCCTCAGAGGCCTGTCGCCACACCACTCTTAAACAGGCCAGCTCCGAAATTATTTTACATATTTCAAACAAAAAATTAGATGATATTGTTGAATATTTGGAACATAATTGGATTGGGGCCGTTATTTTGACCGTTACTTAAAGGTGCATATTCACAGCAGAATGTTTCAAAATAAAATTGTTAAAATTATATTGTGTGCCTAGATGTAATGAAACAAAATAAATCTTAGCATATGCTGATTTCATTGCGCATAAATTGATATAATTTTTTAAGCTGCCAAATTGAATTGAATTAGAGGCACGAGTCCCTAATTCAAATTCACAACTAAACCTACGAAATTTATTTAAATCATCATATTTTAAGATTTATTTCGTTTCATTACATTGATGTCATCTAAAAGTATATAATTTCAACAATTTTATTTACAATCATTTTGGTGGGAATATGCACCTTTAAGATCTGGCAGCTATACATTGCAATGGAAATAATAATAATAATAATAATAATAATAATAATAATAATAATAATAATAACAATAATAATAATAATAATAATAATAATAATAATAATAATAATAATAATAATAATAATAATAATAATAACAATAATAATAATAATAATAATAATAATAATAATAATAATAAAGGGATATTCTGGTGTTAACATCTTGAAAACTCAATGATAGCCACCATCTTAGAAATCAAATGTACAATGTAAATTTCTTTCCATGGAATCATCTTAATATGGCAACTAACTGACAGACGATCCAGTTTTTAACCATTTAACGTGCATATTAGTCACATACGGCTTCTGCAGTGATCTTGAGAAATATCCATTTGCAGACCAATAAAAGAGTATTTTTGAGTAGTAGGGCCGGAGTCAAAATGATACCACCTCCCTCAACTGGTAGCCGTTCGGCGATCCGTCGCCCCCACCACCCTCTCAATCCCTGGGGGCATAGGGTTGTTGAGACATGTGATTTTCGTGGTTTGTGTATGCCTCTAGATGGAGATGGGAGCTGCTGTTCTCCCAGACATGGAAGACCGTGGCGAATACAAAACTCCCGTGCGGACCCCACATCCGGGAGAACCTCCTCAGGATACCAGTGGCCGGTCCCTCTCTCTCTCTCTCTCTCTCTCTCTCTCTCTCTCTACTCTGACCGGTATCCTGAGGCGGTTTTTCTATCTGTGGGACACTTTTGTACCTATCCTACCTATGTACCTATCCTACCTATGTACCTATCCTACCTATCTCCTACCCTACCCTGTTGTTATTCCAGCCGGCTGGTGTGTGTGTGCGTCTGTGGTGCTTTGTCCCCGCACTGGGGGGGGGGGGATGTCACGCTGGGTCTTTATCCAACCTGGTCATATTACCCCGGCCCTAGTGTCTTACATAGTTTCGAAATTTCAGGTAAGTTCTAGCGAGGTCTTTTGAGCGGATTTGAACCCCTACTGCAGCCTGGGAACACTATGCAATTCAACAACTCTATCAACTCTATTGATAGACCCACTGCAACACCTTTAAGATCTCGACTCTTAGTACGCTTTATCTCTGAGCGTGAGTTGTGAAATCGCTGTTACTGCATTATCTCGAAGTGACCTCAAGATCTAGAGTGAATCGAGCCTGATAGCGCAGCAACACAGCAACGTGTGAACACATAACTTATCAGCTATATTTATTAATGCATACATGGCCGAGATAGTTAATGCATTGTATTATACAATCACAGGTTCAAATCATGTTATGTGTTATTAGCAAATGGTAAACATTAAAATCACAGGTTCAAATCTCGCTTTGTGTTATTAGCAAATGGTAAACATGTCTACAATTATTCTTTACACCATTACACGAGAAGTATGACATCACGTCAAGACCAACTCGCACAGTCACATAAAACCCATGATTGCAGACCGCAGACCCTCGACTGGGCCAAAGTCAAGAATAGTAGTTTATTTAGCTCACCTGCTATGCGTTAACACCCAATTAGACACAGCATCCATAATGGTATACCGGCGATCATAAATTACGTGTGAACGCACAAGCATACATTACGTGTAAACACTCAAACACTCAACTACATGTAAACGCTCATCAACAAACAATATTATACACAATGGGTTGGCCTGAAAAGCTACGGTCATGCATGCATGATTTAGGCTGTGTGGCGCAATGAGAAAAAGTGCCCGGGCCATTGCGTGTTATGGGCCACTATGCAGATCGAAATCTTGAGAAATGGAGAAGCTCAGGGATCCCAACATTCCGCTCGTCAGTTCTACTAACATGCCTTACATGTCGCAGACGTTATTCAATGACTGTGATAGTGATGGACAAATTCTTCAAGTATATGAATTATTTAGAAATGGTTGGCAGTTTTGATGTGGATGCTGCTATCGAGTTGGAACAAGAGTGGGAACAAGAAATCCAGTGATCCCTCGCCCACCAACCTCTCAATGCGTGCACTACTCCCACGTATCACATCAGCTCTCCTGAACATCGACCACATCTCACACAAACACATAGTCTCCGTCGGTAACACATCGACATGACGGAACACCCACAGGTTTTTCCAGGTACTGATCGCCTTGTGATCAACCACACATAATAGGGTCTGAACGCCCATTTAGAGACACGTATCCACAGTGATATACACGATGATTACTGTTGCACAGCTTCGCGATGTTGCAAAGCAATTCGGCCTTAGCGGCTACTCTAAGGTCAAGAAAGCCGACCTGCTCAAAGATGATTGGACAGGCCCATGCCGAGGAGTTGCAGAAGTGACTCCCACGAGCAATGAAGATGGGAAGGTTTCCAGCACTTACCAAAGACGATCCTATGAATCCCCACAAGAAAGTGCAGCAGATCCGTGAGCTTAGTAAGTTGGATGAGGAGGTGACTGCTATCTTGCGTGCCAAGACTGTAGTGAGGCGGATGGCGGACCATCCACTGGAGGGCTTACCTCCCCTATGCAGGATCACTAAGCGAGTGATGAGGGGGCCGACGTCTGAACCCAAAGCCCGGAGCATGAGGTGAGAAGGCGAACACATTCTCGACCAGTGTCTCGGCGAAAGGGGGAGACAGAGGATAGAGGACGCTGGTCTGTACACTGGACATTCTTCAGAGGTCTAGAAGGAGACTTCACTGGCCAGATCATGCAAAGGATCCAGCAGACTGTCCAGAATGCCTTCTACCTCCGCTACACCCATACATATCGCATCCGTCACATCGAAGACGGTAGGGTGATGCTTTTCCACAAGAATGCTCCAGGGAGCCCATGGCTGAACACGATAGGAGCAGCTCAGGACTGGGTGGCAGCAAGAGAGCAAGCCTGCCTCGATCGACCCAACACCAAGTGGGCTTTTGTTTGATCAATCAACGTTGAGGTCAGGGCTGTCATCGACCACCAACCTCTGCTTGGGACAGGCCCCCTCCAAGACTGGCTACGACACAAGAAGAGTATGACTGCCCTCGACACCTACAGGGACAACATGTGTCTTTGGAAATGTCTAGCAGTCCACCGAGGAGCGAGAGCTGATAGAAGTACAGCTCCTGCATGAGAGCTTGCCACACAGTTCTACGGCAAGACAGTGACAGCACCTGATGTCCACAAGATCTCGCTGGATCAGCTGGACAAGGTAGAGTTCTTCGCCAAGATCGGGATTCACATGTATGAACCAACCGAAGAGGGCACCTGGCACTTGATCAGGCAAGTGGCTCACTACCGTGACACCATGACGATCGGCGTGTGGGGCCACCACGCATTCTACATCAAGAACATCTCCAAGCTGGACCATACACTAGTCTGCAGTCACTGTCAGCGGAGGTTTACAAAGGCATGCAATCTTCAACGCCACGCTGATCACTGTACAGGCGGCAAAACAACAATCATGTGTCCTGGCGAGAAGGTTGAGGCACCACAGTCTGCGTATAAGAAAGCCTTTTATCTGCCCCAACCATCCAGTTCAGCAGCTACTCATTGGATCGAGTATGAGTCGAGAAACAGAGGCGTACACATACACCATGTAGAGGGTGGGCACGGTGGCGAGTGTTGGATCGAGGGTGCTCCCGTAGATGGTTATGACCCAACCACCAACACCGTTTACCAGTTCCATGGCTGTGTCAGGCACGGGTGGCCACAACACCAGCGAGGTGAGGATGCCGAACAAAGATACCGCAAGCCAGTCCTGATAGAGGAGAAGCTGAGAGCATCTGGATGCACGCTTGTGGTACAGTGGGAGTGCTGTATAAAACGCTGTCCAAGCGTCCCTAAACGAGTTCAGACTGTCCCATACCCACACTTCATAGTTTACGACTTCGAAGCACTCCTAGATGGTATCAAGACTCATCCAATGGAGACTCTAATGATCGAGAGTACTCACATACATATCTCTGTGTCAGTTGGCTGCTAATTAGATGGCGCCACGAGTGAGCCCACTCACCTCTGCAATCCTGACCCCAAAGAACCGATCAGAGTTCATGCAGGTGATCCAACTGCGAGCATATCTAATCCGGACAAGGGTTAGGGCACAGTACATACCGAGAGACCTGGACAAGCTCCCAAAGCGACAGCAGCGACTGATCAACGAGTGGTGTGACCAAGTGCCTGTACTGGGGTTCAACTCTGGGCGGTATGACCTGAACCTCATAAAGAAGTACTTTGTCGATGAGCTGACTGACAGTACAAGTACAGTGAAAGTCGCCAAGAAGGCTAGTCAGACCATGTTCCTCATAACACCTGAGCTACTATTTGAAGGCCCTTCCAGGTGGGGATAGCCGTTTATGAGCTCGCGAAGCAGCGAATGCTGGAGCTCTACCACGACTTCTTCGATCGCTACGTAGCTCGTGACAGCTTTGAGTACCTGCAGATGGACACTGAATCTGCATATCCCTAGAGCAGGCTCCAACCTCGGCGAAGTCATTCGCCCTGAGATGCGAGCAGAGTACCAGGCTCATAAGCAGGACTGGCTAGCTTGGGACAAATAGTCTGGACGGACTCCGGGACTGTTCAAGCTAGAGTTCGAAGGCTCTCCTGGTATCGCTCTCTGCTTCAAATGCTACTACGTGGAGAGCACAGCTGCATGTAAGTGCTCACCTAAGGGAATGTCAAAGTGGCAGAATGAGGTATCTTGGCAGAGGTTCTACAGCGCCCTACATGGCGGGGTGGACAGAGCTAAAAGCAGAGGTCTACACATGCGCAACCAGGGTATGGTGACGTATGAGCAGGAAAAACTCAGACTGGTCGATAGATGTTCACAGGTTTGACAGGTATGTGGAGGCGGAGGGGCAGCCTACACGGTACTACCTGGCACGCCAGCATGGAGTGCCTACGTGCTCATTTGTCATAGAAGAGCTTCAGCTGGTCCCTGCAGACACATAACTACCACCACCTAGGGTGCTAACAGCTCTTCGATGATACTTGATGGGCTTGGTATGGACACCACCTGGCAGCACATGGCGCTTATCATAGTAAGCGCAGAGTCCGAGTTTTTCCTGCTCATACGTCACCATACCCTGGTTGCGCATGTGTAGACCTCGGTTTTTAGCTCTGTCCACCCCGCCATGTAGGGCACTGTAGAACCTCTGCCAAGAGACCTCATTCTGCCACTTTGACATTCCCTTAGGTGAGCACTTACATGCAACTGTGCTCTCCACGTAGTAGCATTTGGAGCAGATACCAGCTCTCCCACTATAGTCGCTCTCCTTCTTGTTGACAGATATGTTGCTGTGCGAGCATCTGTTCGTTTAAGGCCTTTAACTGTGCAGGGGTCGTGAAGGGGCAGCCCTCTATCGGGTTCATCATCTCGGCAAAGGTAAGATATTCCTAGTATGATATCATGTTGTCATCAGGTCAATGAGTAATAAGAGTGTAAACTCTAAATGGGCGTCCGATATCCCATCCGTGCTGGCATATATGTTAATGGAGGGGCTGTCAAACAGGTGATTTACAGGTGTGAACAGGCTAGGACTAATAGTTTTCCATAGGTTTGCTGTTGGCACCTGGGAGATACTCTATCACGTCCCGGCCGACGTCTACCAGTGAGCTGCTGTGTGCACTGCCCGGGGGTTGATGTAGCACATCGGCGTGTATGTATGTTGTGCCCCGCTGCATCATTCCATAGATGGTGTCAGCGGAGCAGAGGTCCAGGCCATGTTCATCAGTTTCGTTGAGGATTTGATCATCGTGGCAGACCCCAGTAGTCTTATTGCTAAGTTCCAGCAGGGGTTTCAGAAGGCCCATAGCAAACTATGATGGATGGATAAACAGGAAAGGTGAATTGTGCTCGCGAAGGTAAACTTTTGGTGGAGGTATGGTTGATAAGTCTACGCTGTCCTGGGGTTTAGCCCTTTCTCTGCCTAACTACATATTGGCATTGACATTGAGAAACGCAAAGTACATCAAGATCAGTTATGTGTCAGTCATCCTGCATATTCGGCAGGTGACAATCATCTAAGCGAAGCAAAGGCGACTTTTAGATGGTCTATGACTCACAAGCGGTTTGACGAAACATCTTCGACTACGGCAGCAACATCACCCTGTCAAATTAGTTTTTCAATATCCAAAATAATGTTTATTAAATAGTAATTAAATCCATCAAAGGCATACAATTCATATACTTGACGGACGTTTCAATGTTCATGACGGAGCTAGATACGCTATTATTATTGTGACTCCAGCCTGGGTATGATTTAATTGAATATGACGTCATACACATGAGTGACCTCAATTACACTGTAAGGTTTCCACGCAGAATATCTTGATCTAAGTAATGTAAGCGCCCAGAGAATAGCGGAATTCAGTCTGTCAGTCAGTCAAGTATATGACGTCATAATCAATTACGTCACAGGTAGGTCGACGTCCCAAACAGATACGCCATGAATGGCATATCTACGTCCGTCATAAACGCTTAGAATAGCCCGTCAAGTTGTACGAATTGTAGGTTATGTCTTTACTATTTAATAACCAGTCTGTTGAATAGGCAGCAATAGCGCCCGCCCAGTCAAATTAGTTCTAGTGGTAAATTTTCAAAAAATACTCTTCTCTCGATCTGCAGATAGATACTTTAATTTTCTTAAACATTACCTTTGAGTGAGTGCGTACATGGGTGTGTGGGTGGGTGGGGGTGGGTGGGGGTGGGTAGGGTGTGTGCGCGGGTGGGTCAAGCCGGCGGAAAAAAATCAGTGATAAATTTACAAAAATACTCTAAAATTATAATATCTTGAAAAATATTGACCATCAAAATGTTTAATTGATATATCAAGTAGTATTTTGAGCGCTTTGAGGCGCCGTTGACGCAAGACCTGTTAAAAATAAACTTGAGTGGTAGATATGATCTATCCATTATTCTAAGCATCTTTAGCAGAATAACCTGATCTAAGTAGCCGTAGCTTGTTCTAGATATTGAGCGTGATACCTCTAGCTACCGTCACGGAATATATTGATCAAAGTATTGTACCGTGTTCTATTGAAGCTAGTAGGCTAAAGCAAGCTTTCACAGCCGGATCTCCTGATCCGAGCAATGTATGCATTCATGATAGGATTTTCAGATACTTCAGTAATACAGGCTTTCCTGGCAGGATCTTCAGATCCGAGTAATGTAAGCTTTCCTGGAAGGGTCACTGGATCCGAGTAATGTAAGCTTCCATAGCATGATTTTCAGATCCGAGTAATATAAGCTTTCCTGGCAGGGCCTCCGTATTCGACTAATGTAAGATTTTATAGCAGAATCTTCAGATCCGAGTAATATAAGCTTCAATAGCGGAATCGCTTGAGCCGAGTAATGTAGGCTTTCATAGTAGGATCTCAGGATCCGAGTAATGTAGGCTTTCTTGGCAGAATTCCTTGATAGTTATCCTGTTAGCTTCCTTATGAGAATTCCAACAAAGCTATATTTTGACAGCATACATTTGCATTTTATTTGATGTTGATTTACCTTAATTAAGAGGTAAAACGTATTCCTCTTTTCAGTCTTAACTCTCCATCCTAAGATAAGCATACATGTATGATATTTAGCAATGGAAAGATCCGGTCATTCAATCGTGTATAGGTCATTCAATCGTGTATATGACGTTATAATCAAGTACGTCATATGTAGGCTGACGTACCAATCACAATGCATACTGAATGACGTATCTATCTCCATCGTGAACATTTGAAAGTCCGTCAAGTGTACGAATTGTATGTCTTTGGTGGATTCATTGTTTACTAAGCACTGTTGAATATTTTGAAACTAATTTGAACGGGCGCGAAGCCGTCAGTTACAATTATTGTTAGTTTAAGCTTAGATTAGGCTAATAATTAATTTTACCCCTAAATCATTACAGCATCTACAAAGTTTTGTTAAAGGTACACATTCACATTAAAATGGTTGAAAATAAAATTGTTAAAATTGCACCCATTTAGAGGTTTAAATTGTGTGGCTAGCTGTAATGAAACGAAATAAATCTTAACATATCATGATCTCCTTACGTAGTCCTAAATATTAATATAATTGTTCAAGTTCTGAAATTGGAACGAGTCCCCAGTTCAACTTCACAACTGAAAAAAAATTATATTTATTTATCTGGAATGAAACCATCAGATGTGAAGATTTTTTTTCATTACATTTAGGTACACAATTTAAGCCTCTAAGCGTATACAATTTTAACAGTTTTATTTCAAGTATCTTCGGTTGTAATGAGTACTTGTATCACACACAGCAAACACGCACCTGAATAGCGTACACTAGTATATATCCACATGCCAGATACGATGTATACTGTTTAGCGTGGATTTGGAGGTGAGGGAAAGTGCACTAATTTGTACTGGCAATACACCTTTCCCACATTGACGTCATTACGCCGGGATTCCCCTAAATCAACGCTCAGAGCAAAACTGTTGTCCGGTACCGGCGCCAACAGGCGGCTGACCTGCGTGAGTTACTTTTGCACTAAAATACACCGCAATCTAAATCGTTCCTATGATAAACTAAAATCATTATATTATTTAAATCATATATCATTAGAAAGTGCATTCAATTGTCGAAACATTAATGCATTATTTTATATATTTTTGTAACGTTTTCACTGAGTTATTTGCGTATATAAAATACACCATTCGACTTAGATTCATTAAATCAGGTGGACAATAGGGGATATTTTAAAATTGCAATCAACTGTATTAAATTTTATAAAACTATAAAAACTAATACAGAAATGGATAGAAAATTGGCTTAGCTTTCCAATGATGTATGACTTCAAATATATTATGAAAATAGTTTTTCATGTGCACTGCCTAAAGTGCTCTGTATCTGATTCCCATAGATAGTAAAGTAATGCTGTTTGCGCGTCGACTATCGCGGTTACCAGCCGGAAGTGGTACGCGCGATGCATTCCTGGAAGGTATTTTCCCAAAATACGCTAATGTGGGAAAGGTCCGTTAACCCCTCTTGTGTGAACTTAACCCTTTAATGGTCAAACCGACCAAAAACAACTTTGCAGTCGTCTTCAGACATGGCTATTTGAAAGGCCTAGAGAAGAGTAGTTTTTAATATTTACCACTAGAATGACTGGCTCGGTCACCGCGCCAGTCATTCTAGTGGTAAATTTTTTTAAATCCTCTTCTATCGGCCTGCAGATAGACACTGGCTAAATAAATACTTTAAATTTCTTTAACATTATCCCTTCAATGGTGAAGCCGGCGAAAGAAAATAGTGGCAAATTTACAAAAATAGTCTAAAATTAAAATATCTTGAAAAATATTGACCATCAAAATGTTTAAAGGATAACTAATCTGAACTCTTGATAGCTATCCAGGTGATCTAATATGCTACTCAAAAACTATTCAGGTAATTTTAAGCTTTTTATTATACCGCTATAGAAAGATATTCAGGGTTTAATAGATAAACGTCGCTACATTTCTACAGCCTATGATGACTGTCATGATTTACTTTACAACCAATCAGAAACAGCCTAGCGTGTTTGCCTCGAAGTATACGCTCTGTCATAGAGGTGCCAGCTATAGTTTGGCAATGTGGTATAAACCCAATCATACAGGTAAGCTGTTGAATATTTTGAAACTAATTTGACTGGAAGTTGTTGCTGCCATAGGCAGCAACAACATCCAGTTAAATTAGTTTCAAAATATTAAACGAAATGAATGTTACATAATAAAGAATCTAAATCATTAGCACATCGCGCGATATCGCTTGAAGAGACAAAATGGTGTCGATCGCTGTTCACCATTTACTCGATATTACAAAACAGATAATTGTGATACAGAAACGGGAATGTGACGGGATATGAATGAAATGACATCTATAAACCATAATCTATCGGTGCAGTATAACACTTGAGATGAGATTAGCAGCCATTTAATTGATATATCAAGTAGTATTTTGAGCGCTTTGAGGCGCCGTTGACGCAAGACCGGTTGAAAATAGGGTTCTGGGATATTTCGAATAACGCATTTTTTTATAATTCACATATAAAAGCGCTAAATGGTAGCACTTTTATAAATTTAATAATAGCAGGATTACATTAATTCACTCTTTGGTTTGTTAGCTATCCATGGTGCAATTCTCGGCATGTCGCGTGTTTTCTGATGATGTTCGACAATTTTCGGCAAATTCCGTATTTTCTGCTCGTGCGCTACAATCTTAGGATACACTGCAAGTTCCTCATCTGACATTCCTACGAGGAAACGCACCCAGCTCATTTGATTAAACAATACCAAGTCAGCGACAGTTATCTGTAAATAAACAACGTGAGTGAGTGAGTGAGTGGGTGGGTGGGTGGGTGCGTGCGTGCGTGCGTGCGTGCGTGCGTGCGTGCGTGCGTGCGTGCGTGCGTGCGTGTGTGTGGATGGGTGAGTGTATGAGTGAATGAGTGGGTGAGTTGGTGTGTGGGTGAGTGAGTAAGTGGGTGGGTGGGTGGGTGGGTGGGTGAGTTAGTGGGTGGGTGGGTGGGATTGAGAGTGGGTAGGTGAGTGAGTGTGTACATGGGTCGTGGGGTGGGGGAGGTGGGGGGGGGGGGCAGGGTGAGCGCGTGGGTTGGTGGTTGGTGGGGGGCGGGGGTGTTGGCTGGCTGGATGGATCGATATTATTGAATGAAGAGAAATCAAACATTGCACACTCGCCTTCTCCCTAATTTTTGTAAAAATTATGATATTCTGGATCTTTCAGATTTCATAACTTTTTTTATTCACCACTCTTCAAACCCCTTCGACCCCAGTTTTGTTAAAATCGTGCCATTGGTGAATAAGTTGTAGAGTTTTATTTAAAGAATTTTTGGATAATTTTCAGAAAGTCCGAGGTGGTCGCCAGAGAAATTTACCAATTAAGATTGTGAATAGACTTTCTGAAACCTACAACGATAAGATCCTTCCAGCCAAATTTGGTTAAAATCCACAATGCGGTTTAGGAGTTTTGTCTCAAAGGATTTTCGGAAAATTTTCGGGTAATCTAAAATGGCCTACGAAAACTAGACCAATCACAATTCTGAATAGATGAGGCTTACCCATGTAGGATACATTTTGCCAAATTTGATTAAAACCTGCCAAGGGGTTTAGGAGGCGATATATTTCAACAGTTAATTAAGAATTTCTTGATAATTATCGGACAATCCAAGAAAGCCACACAAAAAGTTTGACTAATCAAAACGATCGTTTGATATGCTTAATGAAATAGACTGATTCCACCCAAGAGCCGTTGAATGATTGAGGAGAATGGTTTTATAAAGTTCCCGAAAATTTAAGATCGCCACCGAAAACCGACCAGCCGAAATTCTGAATATAATTTCTAGTGGCTACCGCCATAGGATGTTTCCAGTCAAATTTGGCTAAAATCCGCCAATTGGTTTAGGATAAGCTATGTTTTAAAGGATTTCTGGATAATTATACCTTTCCACTCTATCCACCCATCATATGACGTCATAGTTAACTACGTGACGTGTAGAATGACATCATAATCAATGACGTCACTATTACGTTATGAATGACGTAGATAAGTATGTCACCAACGCATAATTGAAGACGGACTATGTATTGTTGTACGAATTGTATGTCTTTACTGATTAATAAACATGCTGTTGAATAATTTGAAACTAATTTGACTGGGCGCTGTTACTGTCATAGGCAGCAACGCGGCACCCAGTCAAATTAGTTACAAAATATTCAACAACTTACCTGCATAGATTTCAGGAAATTGATAGTCATGGCATTCGGGGATAGATCAATCCCAACACGGCGATAGGTGGGTTGAGCTTACCTAGAGGTGGGCGGGGCATAGCTAAAACTGGAAAGGTGTATTGGCGGGAAATCCAAGATGGTCGTATTGTCATTTGATATGTTGAAGCGTACCATCATAGCATCCTTCCACCAAAGCTCCGTTGAAATTGGGTTATGGATTAAAAATGGAGTAGCATTTTAAATGTGTCTAGAAAATATTTCCGGGAATTATCGGAAAATTCCAAGATGGCCGCCATAAAAATCAACCAATCAAATGTCTGAATAACGGTTATGGAGCCTCTTTTAAAAATATGTTTAAGAGGAGTAGCGTTTTAAATTTTTTGTCGAAAAATTCAAGATAGGCGCAAGAAAAAAAATTGACTAATCCAAATTTTGAAAAAAGGCTAAGCATACTACCATAATAGCCTTCCAGCAAAATTGAGTTAAAATCCGTTAAGCGGTTTAGGAGAAGATACGTTTTAAAGCTAAAACTGATGGATGACAGACAGTCAGGGGAACTAAAAATCGTGCACCCCTACTTGAGATAACGATACCAGTAACCAACACTACTAGTAACGGAAATCTCACTTTATCTTTGTTTTCACCATTCAGGTGATAGAATTTGTCATCCATAATCCACCCCTGACATTTTAGCGTTTGGTTATGTTGCCAACCAAAGATATTCAGGCTTTAGTAGCTAAATGTTGATAGATTTCTACAGACTATGATGGTAGTCATGATTTACTTTTCAACCAATCAGAATAAACCTAGCGCGTCTGCCTCGGCATACGCACTCAGTCGCTGAGGTGTCATCTATAGTTTGGCAATGAAATCATACACTATCGCATGCCGAGACAAAATGGTGGCGATCATTCTTCAACATTTACGCGATATTTCAAAGCAGATAATACAGATAAGGGAATGTGATAAAATATGACTTATATGGAATCTATAAACTATAACCCATCAGTGCAATACAACATTTGAGATGAGATTAGCATCACAATTTAGCTAGTAAAACGACCAATCGTAAGATGAAAATACCCAAATAAATATATTAAACAGACAATCAAACAGTTCTTACTTCATCTCCGACCAGATATCCAGACGAACTTTTAGAAAGAATCGCCTCGAATTTGGAATACTTGTCTGGCACAACCTGTTCTTTGAATTTCTTTTGACTTTCAGCCTGTAAGAATGAAAATTGCATAATCAGTCTGATATACGTTTCAATGAGCCATTCATATCACAAAAGGAAGTTGAAAGCCTGCTGCCTGATAACGCGGGTTACTTATGGGCCGATACTGGGCCAATAGCCGGTCGCATTGGCCCGCTATTGGGCCATTAAGCTGTGTTATTCTGGAATTCTGATTTGTTAACGCATTATATTAGGCCAAATTAATTAGCTTATTCTGTTAGTAGTATTGCTCGACCACAGCAAACACGACTGATTGTAAACAGTCGGGTCTGTTGTCACCCACTATCAGACCCATAGCACCCCGACCCCACACCTGTTTAGAATAGTATGGTTCATTCCTAGCTATGACTCGCCCATTCTTAGCTAAGCTCCCCCCACTTCATACGTGCATTTTAATCGATTTTAACAATTGAATTCCCAGAATCCCAATTAAGAGGTAAACGTACGGGTAGGATTTGAAGAATTTGAAACTAACTTGACTGGGAGCAACAGTCGCCAGTCAAATTATTTTCAAAATATTCAGCAAATAAATATTAAATTGCAAATTCACAAGACACACAATTCAGATGCTTACTTTCGGAACATTGTCACATTCTCTTCGTGTCTCGCGAGATATTTTTTTCAATACCAGATCGAGAAAAGAGTCTCGGCTGTAATGAGTGGCCATTGGCATATTAATTTCCACTAGATTATAGTGATAAGAAGCGTAACCATTTCACATTCATATCAACCACAAAAACGGTTTCTGCAGTGTTCTTGAGAAATGTCCATTTACAGACAAAGAGAAGACTATTTTTTTTAATTCGATACTCGAGCCAGTCATTCTAGTGGTAAATTTTCAAAAATAGTCTTCTCGTGGTCTGCAAATGGACATTTCTCTTAGAAAATTGAACAAATTCAAGTGTTAAGCGGTTAAATGGACTCTAAAAATATCCTATTCATACCAGCCACTATTATTCAATGTAAAACGAGAGGATTTAAAGAAGTCCTCGTTATGAAAAATAGCTAACAGAAAAATAGTGCCTCTTTAATTCGTCTAAATCAAAACGGACGCATACAAAACGAGGACAAGAATTTACGTAGATGATGATATTGCATGAACCACTGGATGGGTTGAATCAATGGACGCTTCCAGTTTTATCTATGCCCCGCCCAACTCTAGTTAAGCTCCGCCCACATCTCGCTCGTGTTCGGATCGATCGATCTCTGAACACCCTGACTATCAATTTCCAGAAAACTATACAGGTAAGTTGTTGAATATTTTGAGACCAATTTGAGTGGGTGCAGCAACAGCGCCCAGTCAAATTAGTTTCAAAATATTCAACAGCATGTTTATTAACTAGCAAAGACATACAATTCGTACAGCGTGTCAGACTATTAATCGTTTAAGACGGACTAAATCGAGTCATTCATCCTGTAATTGATCACGACGTCATCTTACACGTCACGTAGTTGATTATGCCGTCATATGGTGGATGGCTAAACTGGAAAGGTCCATTTTAATGTCTGTATCAAGATAGTGATACAGGGGTTACGATGATAGCAAAAAGGAACACGATCCACAGTGGTGCATTTACAGTGGAGGCTGTGTAACAGTCTTGTCGTAACAAGATGGCCGGTTATTACGTTACAGGCGTATTCGCGGCACGAATTAAGTGACGTCTCTATTATCGGGTTGTGTCACTTTAGTGTCGACCATACGTCATTTGATTGCGAATATGACATCAGATATGCCTACATGAGTGACAGATCGGAGCCCTCAATTAGTACGCGTATGTGATCGTTCGTTCGTGCATGCGTGCGTGTATACCTGAATGCATAATATCAATAACCTTTTTCACATCATCTGACATTATAAACGCCATAGTAACCTCTGACATCCTGGTGACCATGTCCATTATAGCAAATATATATGAATCAACAATAGCCTGCTGAATGTCACCTTTTCCCGCCATTCCTAAATACAGAAAACAATCAATAATATTATTTAGAAATGATTATACATGTCCGTGCCTAAGGCACCAGGTACTTTCAATCACATTGTTAAACAAAAATATCCAGCAGGTTCCAACTGTATTGGTTGAAAACGAGATTATTGGCTGCCACAGAATGAATTAGACAATGTAGAGTGACACAAATTACATACAGCGCTCTTTAACGTTTTGCGCCATAGACTCTAGAGAATTGATCGTTCCAGTTTTAGCTAGGCCCCGCCCATCTCTAAATAAGCTAAACCAACGCTTCGCCTATGTTGAGATCTATCGATCCCTGAACCGCCTGACTATTAATTTCCAGAAAGCTATAACAGTTTTGGCAGCAGCAGCAGCGCCCAGACAAAAAATATTCAACAGAATGCTTTGCTAAATAGTAAAGCCATACAATTCGTAGGACGAAGCTTAGACCATTATCAATCAAGCGTTCGTGACGAATTTATCTACGTCATTCATGGCGTCATTGATTATGACGTCATCCTACGCGTTACGTAGTTGATTATTATGGATGGATAAATTTGAAATGTCCATTTGCGACCACATACCGGTATATTAAATATCTCGTCTTAAATCTTTAATAGCTAATCTGGTCCAGATAATCAAAATATTTGATAATTTAATGTCCATTCGCGTGCCAAGAGAAGACTATTTTTGAGAATTTACCACTGGAATGACTGGCTCTGTTACAGAGCCAGTCATTCCGGTGGTAAATTGTCAAAAATAGTCTTCTTTTGGCCTGCAAATGGACATTCTTCACGACTACTACACAGGCCGGTATCTGCATGAAATGTGTTAAACCGTATATATATATATATATATATATATATATATATATATATATATATATATATATATATATATATATATATATATATATATGTATATATATATATATGTATATATATATATATATATATATATATATATATATATATATATATATATATATATATATATATATATATATATATATATATATATATATTTATATATATATATATATATATATATATATATATATATATATATATATATATATATATATATATATATATATATATATATATATATATATAGGCCTATAGATATATATATATATATATATATATATATATATATATATATATATATATATATATATATATATATATATATATAGGCCTATAGATATATATATATATATATATATATATATATATATATATATATATATATATATATATATATATATATATATATATATATATATATATATATATATGTATATATATATATATATATATATATATATATATATATATATATATATATATATATATATATATATATATATATATTAGTCCGGTATGAAGTGTAATCCCGTAGGATTTGTGTGCTAAAATTGATTTTTTGCACGTTTGGGTTGATTAGGGGTTAAAATATAGAGACATGGTGGGGTTAAAATTTTTTTACCCATGTGAGCCCAATTGGGGGGGGCTTTCTCCACCCCTTGAACCCCCAGGATAACCTCACACCCACCTAGTTCTGCTAACAATGAACTGATATTCGTGATCTTACCGTCGTTTTATGGATTTTCGGTGATGCCTAGTCCATGGTTATCACTGACTTCCGGCCACCATAGACGGATATTTCAAGGTCAGGATGTCATTATCACACTAGCAATAAACCTAGTCATGTAATATTTCTTTCTAGGGGTTCTTAGGCACGGCAAGATGATTGGATCAGTTATTTTTGTGATCAGACCGTCCTATCATGATACAAAAGCACTTTGATGAATACTGTTAAAACCTGAAAAACACCTTTGCTGAAGGAGGAATCAAAAAGCTTACGTGAGCATACAAATCGTATGGGACGACAATTCATAGTGCGCTAGAAGAAGCCACAGCTTCACATTAATTTCGAAAATGTAGTTTCCAAATATTCAACATAATATTTCTTACGTTATAAATGCCTTTCCGTATCTGGCCTTGCAGGTTTAAGAGTTAATATATGAGTCAATCCTGATTTAAACGTCACATTGAAGATTTTGGATCTTCGGGTGGTTTCTTAATTGATGATATTCTCTACTACGTCGATGGTAAGATTATGATGTTGAAAGGTTGCTGCGACAACCTCTTACCAAGGAAGCAGTAGAAGTATGATCGTCGGCTCGCCTCGTCGCTGGATGAATCGCGACGATATTTATAAGTGACGATCAGGCCTATCTGACTTGATGAAGATTCCCGGCTTCGGTGGAGTGTTTCTCTCCACTCTAGAGTCCTTACTTAATGAACAAAAACCAAACTCTTGTCTTGCTTTTGCAAGATGATAGTTTTAATACTGTCTAATCTAACTGTACAACTTTGAATAGAAGACGTTGATAAATTCTAACTTTAATATTCTAGTACTGAAACAGTACCCAAACTAATGTAGCATCAGCGATGGCTATGGAACCCTGGTGTTGGATTGATTGATTCTACAAACGGCAAAGTGCCTTATTTATTCTCTTCAGCAACTCTGAAGTTCTATACATATTACGATATATAGTTATATACATATCGTAATATTTATTCTTTGTTCTAATGATTCTTCTAGGTAGATTATAAGCACAGCTTGACTGGTCTGGATAATCAGTCCGCCAATCAATGTATGCTTATTCCCTCCTAGAAGCTTCTATCTATTAACTGTTGGTCGTCCTGACCAATCCATGATCACTTACATTTCGATTCTTACTTTGAAACTTGTTCTTTCTAATTCTCTGCCACAGAGTTTGATCGACGCTCATTGATCATGACGTCATTCATACCAATCAAACTCTGGGCTTCTCTTCTATGGAGCTACTGCTGCACATAGTCAAAGCGGTGTTGGCTGGTTCTGATTTGATGCGATCTGTCAGCTAAACAACAACATTATGGAATGTGTTGTTGTAGCATGCCATTGTATGATTGACACATAGTTGATATACAAATTTAGATTGTGTTATTAATTCTTACAGGACGCTACATTGTCTCTGTCCTGTCCATTGCCTATCGTGAATAAACCTGTAGGATACGAGCGTTAATAAGCACATGAGCTGTATGATCTCATTGCCAGCTGGTGTTGTTTTATTCTCGTATGAGAATCCGAATGCCTATCGTCATCAACTATAGTCAGTCTGTCACGTACGATGCCATCGATTCTTATCCATTAATTATTTCCTAAACTACTGATCAAAACGACTGCTGAATAGTATATAAGTGTGTGCCGACGGAAGAGCAACAACTTTTATCTCAACTATTTCCAGATACACATCAACCCTGAACCGGCGGTCCTATTCTATTCAATTCTATTCTTTAAACTTTGATGCCCAATATTCATCCATCAATCCTTATCAGTTTCGCCGAAACTGAAACTGTACATCATCAGCTGATGTCAACCAGTGCTGTATAATACTTAAGTAAATAATAATGCATGTAGTAACTCGGTCCATTAGCTCACCTGGTATTTTCAAATATGAATTTCATTTAGGACTTACTCGTAAATATAAGATATCCAGCGGGGTCATGACTTCCCACAAGACAATCCCATATCTACACATGCCCCTCAACCACAGTTAATTAACCGTCTCTTAAGGCCTTAAGAGAGTGATAATTAACTCGTTGTACAACATCAACAACTAAACCACACTATACCAGGGCTATCCAGACCGACGCAATAAGACTGAAATCACAATAGAATAGTAATCATAAACAATACGAACACTCAGAATCAATATTAACTATGCCGTTAGTAAATAACATAAACAGCACTAAATGTTAACTAACCTTAAAATAAACGAATCATAAACTACATAAGAATAGTTCAAATAAACGATAAATAATTCAATATAATACGACATCCGTCGTATGACAGCAGTACGATAATATGGTAGCAATATTACGATAATAATATAGCAATAGTACGATAATAATATAGCAATAGTACGAAAATGCACAATAATGTTACAGTGCACAATAAATACGATACGTGAATCGAGTCTAAATGTCTTCGTATTCCTCAGGAATACTATGCAGTTCCACGTCCACCCAGCTATCAGCCGTCGGGTCGATCTCGGTCCTTGCAGTAATGTTATGCGACGACCCGGCTGGCGTCCTCGACGGCGTAGGCAGTGCTGCAGGTATCTGCGGCCGTCGGATCTGAGTGTGACGTGGATATGGTATCATTGCCGCACGTGGCTTTCGTAGTATAAACTTCCACATGCGGGATAGAACACCACATTTATAAAGAATAAATACAATCACAATAAACGAGACGACGGAGGCCGTCGAGTAAGAGAATATAGAACGTATGCCGATGCTGTCGACCGTCGCTAGGTCGACCTCTGATAATGGTGCTAGCGGCACATACTTAGTCTTACGTAAATGGTCCCACTTTTGTACTTTTAGATGGTTTATTATAAGTGATTGGTTGAGTACTCCGGCCACATCCAATCTGGGCACATCTACGGCAAGACTGATTCGAGTATACGTCCGACTGTAAGACTGTATGGGCTCGAATCGTCACCCTTTCCCACCATAATCACATCCACTCGACATTAAGGCATACAGACCACTTTTCACAACACATCGGTCTGTCAGTCGTCCACCACAATGCACCTCGATAGTTTCGCCAAAGGTTTGCAACACAACACCTACTTTCTTATGGGCGAATAATTTTACTCGATGTTACATTAGATGTTTCGTAGGACATAGACAACCAGACCAAGCCAAAAGACTTATATCATGTCATATAGTCATCATACTGTTGTTATGGTCCATATATCCAATCGCCCCCAGCGAGCGAAGTTATGATACTCGTCGAAAAAACGTCCATTAATAGGCACCCATTTTGCGGTAGATAGCATCATCACCCACGGGTAATATAACCACGATAGCATTTTGACGAGGGATAAAACAGAGGAAGTGATGTGCAACATTCGAGTAACGGTTGCATATTCATCAACCTTAAGAAACTTACTCAATATAGTTATTTCCCGTGCCTTACATTCTACGGACATCACCACCAACACTATTGCTACACAGATTCGTAAAGTATACATGACGGTTTACATAAATGCGATGTCACTAGTATATCAATTAAGCAGAGATTAACATTATCTCCTGCTACACCGCTTTATAATGGCTTCTATACGACCGATGAAGTCACCAATCCTAAGTCGCTTACTGTCTGAGCTGAGCTCAGGAGCGTAACTGCGCTTGCGCGGAAAGTACGGGTGCGATGGAAGTGTTTCCATTGGCTCAGTGGCAGGCTCGGGTACATCCTCCGAGGTGTCCATCACTACGGTACGAGGAGTCTCTGATGTATCCATCAGTGACTCATACTTTGGATCATTACTCGTACCAGGTCGATCTACATCCATGTCGACCACCATACCCACCTTACGCACCTTCGGCTCCCAATTAGAAGCTGGTCGCTTCCTGCGAGCTACTTTATGAGGGGTTGCATCGGAGTCGGGTACCGGCAAAGGTTCGGACTCGGGTAATACTACAATTCGTGGATGATGGCTGGCTTTCGTACCTTTTGCAGGGTTACGAATAGGGCGTGGCCTTAGTTTGTCCCAGCACATCTCTGAGTCGACTACACGCAGCTTGGATATATTAAGCACGCGTACCTTCCCAGACCTTTGATGGCGGACGTGAGCCACGGGTCCATTGATCTTAAAGATCTCATATTCAGGGTCACTGCGAGAGGTCAATTTCATCCTCTCTTCAGCTTTTACGACCACTGAATCGCCAACCTTATACCCACCAGCGTTTGCACGCTTGTTAATTTGTTCTCGGTGTACTTCTCGAGACTTAGGCGTTTCTCCACGAGCGCGTAGCAAGGCATTATTGAGACATGTTAGTCTCTCACCAAGATCGTGCGAAGCATCAAGTGGGATTGCAAACGGAATTCTTGCACGTCGACCATACGTCAGATAGAATGCCGTATACCCGGTCCTGGAGTGACGAGTGTTGCGGTACACTGTTAAAGCTGCGCCCAACTCATCCTCCCATGCACGAGACTCGTTGTTTACACCTTTCTGGATCAACTCCTTAAGAGTGCGATTGAACCTCTCGGTACGTCCGTTAGTTTGTGGATGGTATGGACTCGATCGTCTATGATCAATACCATGTTCATGAAATCGCTGTTCCAGTGAATTTGAACAAAATTCCTTACCCTGATCTGTAATCAGAATTTCAGGGACACCATGACGAGCGACATACTCATTGAAGAATTTATCCTCAACATTCTGAGATGTCTTAGCCGCGATTGGATATGCTTCTGCCCACGCAGAACAGTGATCGATCACCGTCATGATATAATTGTTACCTCGACTTGACTCTAAAAGTGGACCAATCAAATCCATACCAATTATCTGACTTGGATAACTGGCCATTGGCATCTCATTATACTTAAGTCGAGTAGTGACAGGTCGGTTGACCTGGCACGTCGTATACGTCTCAAGCATGTATACGTACCACGTCCTTTCTCAAAGACGTCCACATGAAAGAATCTCTTACCATACCTATAGTCTTCTTCAGATCTTGATGACCAGCTCGTTCATGAGCTTTCCGGAGCACAATCTCATGGAACAGGGTAGGTAACCCGATTCGGGGGTACTCAGCGTCTAACGCTGAAGGTGTAATTAAAGAATATAGAATGCCGTTCTTAACCATGTACTCCTCCGGTGTATTTCTAAATAACTCCGGGTATTCCTTGGTTTGTTCGGCACATAAATCGTTGTATGGTATGTCATATACCTCTAAAGGGACGTGAGGTAATGCACCTTCGTCTACCTCGAGTATGACGTAATCGCCCATGTCCAGCGTGGCGACTTCTACCGGACGACGTAATCTGGACAACATGTCCGCTCGAATATTCTTCGAGCCTTGGATGTACTCTATCTTACATCCGTACTCTGCAATCAGCACTGCCCAGCGCTGCACCTTCGTGTTCTTTACTTTTCCCACAAACAAACTCTTTAGGGGTTTGTGGTCAGTATACACGGTAAACTGCGTGCCAAATAGATATGGTTGGAGCTTCTTCAATGCATATATTACAGCATAAGCTTCTTTTTCTATTACGGGCCAATTTAACTGACTGTCTTTAAGAGTAGAGCTTACATACTGTATCACTCGCTCTATACCCTTATCATCAACTTGTACTAGTATCGCACATATTGCATAACTAGACGCATCTGTATATAACTTATACGGGGCATTCAAGTTCGGATAGGTGAGTCTGGTCTCACTACACAGCAAGTTTCTCAAATGCTTGCTGTTCATGCTTACCCCATTCAAATCGCTTATATTTCTTAGTCAACTCAATCAGAGGCTTTGTAATTTCGGCATAGCCTTTAACACAAGAGCGGTAATAACCTGTAGCTCCGAGAAAACTACGTACTTCACCCACGTCTCAGGGTAGTGACATTTCTCGAATGACTTTGACCTTTTGAGCCTGTGGAGCTACACCTTGTGCAGAAATGTGATACCCTAACAAGTCAACAGACTTACTGGCAAAGTCACATTTCTTTTTCTTCACTTGCAAGTTATACTCTTGAATCTTGCGCATGACCGTACGCAAGTGATGTGCGTGTTCCGTCGGATTTCGTGAATATACGACTATATCGTCGACGAAAACGTGCACATATTTTCCTACATATTCTCGGAAAATATCATTCATTGCCTTCTGAAATACGGCACCTGAGTTGCAAAAAACAAAAGGGATCCGAATCCATTCGAAGAGACCTTCACTGCAAACGAACGCTGTCTTCTCTTATGTCTTGGCTGGCCATTGGTATCTGCCAATATCCAGACTTCAAGTCCATAGTAGAAAATATCGTTGCGCCGTGCATCGAATAAAAAATGTCGGATATATTCGGCAGTGGACAACTATCTTTACGGCACACGGAATTCAATTTCCTGTAGTCAATACAAAATCTGGTGTCACCGTCCTTTTTCGGCACCAGAGTTATGGGTGACGCCCAGGGTGATGACAATGGTCTTATGACGTATTTGGACGAGCCGTATCGAAATTATTGGCAAAGTCACTCAGCACCTTGTCAATAACTGCATATCCGGTCGTTTCTTTGCAACTAGCATATACATACTTTGTTTGTTCCCAATACGGAATCCTAAATGGGTATACACGACCAAACCATACTACCTCTTTGGTCCTGTAGTCAATCCTTGCATTTCTCAAGTACAAGGCATCCGCTCCAATCAGACATTCATGATGCATACTATTTACCACCATACTGGGAATAGGCCGGGCATCTTTGAATTTGATTTGGGTTTCTCCCAAAATGTCTATGGGCGAACCATTTACTGCTAATAACGTTTTAGCTTTCTTCAATGGCCTAGCATTTAATATGCTACGCCATATGTCCTTCCTAATCAAGGACGTACTAGCACCAGTATCAATTAATGCATCTACATACGTACCTTGATTCTCTCGACCATGCGGTTCGAACTCGAGCCGGATTAGAAATCGCTCGGTCACCAGCGATCTCCTCCGTTCTCGTTTAACGGACTCCGTCGTCCGCTAACCGCTTCCGCATACGAATGGCGACGTCCATCCACTGACAGGGCTCCTCCGCCACCATAAGAAAACGGCCATACCTATCAGTGTTTTCTCCGGTTAGAACGAATCCATCTCGGTCCTCATAGTCATCATTCATACGTGCTCGGTTCGCGAGATCCTTCCGGGTATTCCGCGAACCTGACCATGGAGTGGTCTCGAGTCCATACACATTTTCACCGTTGTCAATCTTGTCGATCTCCATTAATTCTTCTCGATGATTTACTGGGCGTGGTCGCTTCACTGCTCGACGTTGCGGTGGTGGTGAGGACATCAGGCAATTGGCCTGGTAGTGGCCCTCTTGGATGCATCGGAAGCATTTTACAGCGGGTCGGTCGTTCCGGTTCGAGAAGCAGTCCCTGGCTACATGTCCTTCACGTCCACACGTGAAGCAAGTCATTGGGGGACGTTGCTGTTGCGGTCATGATTTCGGGGCGGCTCTGTGTTGGGGTGGTTATACGGCCTGCTTACATTCGCTTTTATAATGTCCTGCGCGCCCGCAGTTGAAGCAACTTATCTGCTTTTTGGCAGCTGCCTTTGGTGTGGCTGCTGGCTTACGAGAAGGCTGTTGCACTTGGCGTTGCGGCGTGGCTCGTTGCTTTGGTGTCAGTGAATTTACGGGGTTACTCTGAAGATTTTCTATTATGGCGCATATGGCGCTCGATCAACTTTGTCTGCTGGTTTATCTGTCTTTTCATAGATCCTATAACAGACCACACATCTTTTCCTTCTTCTTCATCAATTATGTTTACCTCCATATTCTCCTCGTTCCCCCTTGGTGATATATGCATCGCTTGCAACAGATCGTTGCATCCTTCGTCTTCTTCTGTTAACTCCATTGCGCACTGCACTGCATTGATCTTTTTCCTAACTATTCGATGCCCCATCCCTTTATCGCTGAGTGCCTTTATGTAGGCGGATAATATAATGCGTCGGTTATCTACATTCTCAGTCGGGTATGCTCGGGTGGCCATCTCCTTGTACCTTCTGTTAAATGATACCATCGTTTCATTACGACACTGTTTTAAACTCTCTAGGTCATATTTGACCCTTTCATTTTCATTAGCGGATACAAAGTTAAGTGTAACGTACTCACGTAGCTCTTCGAAGGTAACTGTATCTCTTACCTTGCCGACTATGAACGCATCTACTGCTTTGGAAAGCTGTCTTCGGGATGCTCGTGTCATTATATTTACCGGGATCCCATCAAGGTTACCCTCCGTGGCCTCCCACACTCTTCGCGTCTCATCAAGAAACTGCCTCACCTCCTCTGGTATCAAACCGTCGCAAGGCTTGACTCTCTGCGTAAGCTCTCTCACTTCCTTCCTAAACACACAGTTTCTTTCTCGTCTATCACTCTCTATCACAATGGCGCTAGCCATCACAGTTCCCATCGTTCTCATCGCCTCGACCGTCTCCGGTCGTAGCTCCGGCCCATGATGTGGCAGATTTACTGGCGGTAATGTCGGATCTCCTCTACGTGCCGTTGCCATGATTCATTTACTGGTACAGTTCTCAATATGTTATATGGTTCTGATCACAATCTACTGATAGTACAATTGTACAATGGCGCGTTTAAGACGCGGTTGTTCCTCACAATTTAGATCCATGGTAATCTTGATTATAGTACTCTCGCGATACTCCCTATGCTGCGTAACATTAGTGTTCTGTGATTGTTTTGCTAACTCAACAAATGTTTTTAATCGGTCCGCTACGTCTGTTAGAACAGTATTTACGGGTCTATCTGCGGACATTTTAACGCTATCATAGTTATGATTGTACTCACAGATCTTGTGATGTGATGATGACTCTAGATCTTGGCAGACGAAGCCAATGAAGATTTTGGATCTCCGGGTGGTTTCTTAATTGATGATATTCTCTACTACGTCGATGGTAAGATTATGATGTTGAAAGGTTGCTGCGACAACCTCTTACCAAGGAAGCAGTAGAAGTATGATCGTCGGCTCGCCTCGTCGCTGGATGAATCGCGACAATATTTATAAGTGACGATCGGGCCTATCTGACTTGATGAAGATTCCCGGCTTCGGTGGAGTGTTTCTCTCCACTCTAGAGTCCTTACTTAATGAACAAAAACCAAACTCTTGTCTGGCTTTTGCAAGATGATAGTTTTAATACTGACTAATCTAACTGTACAACTTTGAATAGAAGACGTTGATAAATTCTAACTTTAATATTCTAGTACTGAAACAGTACCCAAACTAATGTAGCATCAGCGATGGCTACGGAACCCTGGTGTTGGATTGATTGATTCTACAAACGGCAAAGTGCCTTATTTATTTTCTTCAGCAACTCTGAAGTTCTATACATATTACGATATATAGGTATATACATATCGTAATATTTATTCTTTGTTCTAATGATTCTTGTAGGTAGGTTATAAGCACAGCTTGACTGGTCTGGATAATCAGTCCGCCAATCAACGTCTGCTTATTCCCTCCTAGAAGCTTCTATCTATTAATTGTTGGTCGTCCTGACCAATCCATGATCACTTACATTTCGATTCTTACTTTGAAACTTGTTCTTTCTAATTCTCTGCCACAGAGTTTGATCGACGCTCATTGATCATGACGTCATTCTTACCAATCAAACTTTGGGCTTCTCTTCTATGGAGCTACTGCTGCACATAGTCAAAGCGGTGTTGAGTGGTTCTGATTTGATGCGATCTGTCAGCTACACAACAACATTATGGAATGTGTTGTTGTAGCATGCCATTGTATGATTGACACATAATTGATATACGAATTTCGATTGTGTTATTAATTCCCACAGGATGCTACAATGTCTCTGTCCTGTCCATTGCCTATCGTGAATAAGCCTGTAGGATACGTGCGTTAATAAGCACATGAGCTGTATGATCTCATTGCCAGCTGGTGTTGTTTTATTCTCGTATGAGAATCCGAATGCCTATCATCATCAACTATAATCAGTCTGTCAAGTACGATTCCATCGATTCTTATCCATTAATTATTTCCTAAACTACTGATCAAAACGACTGCTGAATAGTATAAAAGTGTGTGCCAACAGAACAGCAACAACTTTTATCTCAACTATTTCCAGATACACATCAACCCAGAACCGGCGGTCCTATTCTATTCAATTCTATTCTTTAAACTTTGATGCTCAATATTCATCCATCAATCCTTATCAGTTTCGCCGAAACTGAAACTGTACATCATCAGCTGATGTCAACCAGTGCTGTATAATACTTAACTAAATAATAATGCATGTAGTAACTCGGTCCATTAGCTCACCTGGTATTTTGAAATATGAATTTCTTTTAGGACTTACTCGTAAATATAAGATATCCAGCGGGGTCATGACTTCCCACAAGACAATCCCATATCTACAACATGTAAAGAGGTCACTAAAGACATGCAGTTATTTCATTATACGGTTGTAGGCAATGTAAACACATTCGAGGTGTGGAACAAGGTTATGTCTTCTTTCAGACAGGTAAACATTCTTGGAGAACCACACATCTGTGCCCAATAGACAGATAATCTGTCTAACCGGTTTTATTATTATTATTATTATTATTATTGTTGTTGTTGTTGTTGTTGTTGTTTGACAAATCGCTCCACAATCTAGCAGTCATGTCTGAGAAGAAGAGTGTCTGCATCATCTGTAATGAGGGGGCCACTTCAAGCAAAAGACTGATAAACAATCCTGAAATGATTGACAAACTTATTTCCTGTTGTAACCAGCGACTGTCTTTAGGCCAAAGTGATATCAAACAACTTACTGACCGCTTAGCTACCTTGAGTGAATCTGAACACAAATCTGCATGTTATCATAGCCAATGTCGAAAACCCATTGTCAACAAGAGCATGATTGAACGATCCATGGTCAAGAGAGCCCGGTCTGATTCTCCTATTGGTCTTGTGCGAGGGCTGGGATGCCCTTCCAGTGTGGTTGACTCTGTCCGGCCGAAAAGAACGAAAACTATCCCGAAGGCAGAGGTGTGTCTTTTCTCAAACTGTAGCTTTTGTCCTAACAACACTTCAGAACCTCTCCATCAAGTTTTCTCAGACAAGATGGGTGAGAACTTTCTCGAGATAAAACCTAAGACCCCAGGATGACTGTGTCAGAACTTGTGTGTCAGAGCTAGAAGGTGATGGGAATGTTTCCGCTCTGGAGAAATACTATCATAGGAAATGCTTGCGGTATGTTCAGCACACCTTTACTCCTGTAGATTGCAGTAATGTCCAGCTCATTCACTCTGTATGTGATGAACAGTTACTCATCTCCGGTGAAAACACTCTTAGTGATGCTGATGTTACCCTGTCTATGGCCGAGGTGAATGATGCGTATTTGTCAATTTTGAAGAGGTACCAGGTTACGGTTAATGAGACGGCAAACTACCGCAAATATCTGACGAAGCTTATTATTGAACAGCTTCCAATTGTCCAGTTTGTCAAATCGTTGCGCAAAAATGAGCCTGACAACCTTGTCCTCCCAACAACAGTTAGCCAGGCGATAGAACTTAGGTATGCGATGCTGGATAACAATGACACAATTGACCACTTAAAGAACATTTCTAACATTATACGAGAGGAAATGATGCAGCACCGAAACTAGTCATATAACGGCAGCTTTGAAAACTTTGATAATCCTCCTCTACTCCAGTTCTTCCTCAACCAACTCCTCTTTGGCAGTCATGTTCTAAAAGTTTCTGGAATGCCCAATGAAGAAGTAGATAAAACTGTTGATGTTGCTTGCGAGTTTCTCGTTCAGAATACTCGGAATACTCAGAGTAATATGGCAAGTGAAGCATCAACCAAAGAAGAATTACGGGTTTCAGCAAACTGTCCAAACACCCCTCTCAATTGGCCTGCCCCTCGCCATCCATTCCAGAGTGTGTGACAAGAATCTTGTGAACAACCTTTCCGAAGTCTACATTGGGAGCGACTACCAGAGAATCCTTGACATTAAAAAACGTGTAGAGCAAGGTGTTCTTCAGCGGATGAAGGAAACTGGTGGATTTTGCTTGCCAGATTTCGTTAAGAAAGAGGTGAACAGCTGGTTTGCTATCGATAATATCGACCTCTTAGAAGACACACCGACTGGACAGAACACATTCCATGGCACAGTGATTGTGATCAACCAGCGAGCAGAAGATGGAGAGCCTGTCAACCAAGCTCTTATCATCCCCGAGAAGCTTATCTCACCACCGCCACTCACGTTTGATGTCAAGTACCTGGAAGAGCCAATCATTAAAACCAAAGCAATTCGATTTGAGGCCTCCTAGCTGACCATGGGAAAGCAGAGGAGCCTGATTTCAAAAGACTTCACTCACACACGGCCGCTTGCCAACTACTTCAATAATGATGATCACAGTGAAAACCAAACTGACTGGCAAATTGAGACTAACGAGCAGCAGGATATTGATGTGCACCAGCAACTAGTCAGCGGTCAAAATCCCCCGAATCCAGATGACGTGGGGGAAGAACGAATCAGTAAAGGTGAAAAGTTAGCAAAGGAGGCAGTTATGCCAACTTGGGCTGCTACTAAATCTCTGCTGGTATCACGTTCCTCTCTGAGTTACGGTCGGACGAATACAGAGGTTATTGCTCCACTGTTCAAGACTTCGCCCACAGATTACGCGACCCTGCATACTGTTCTGATGTTGACTCAGGGTATCTCTGCATTCTGAGAGAAGAACACTCATAACACTTGATCTTGATCTTTACAACCGTGCCCTCCAGATTCAGGAGTCAGTAGGCAACACGAACTGGATTCTCCGAGCAGGCGTTCTGCATATTGCATTTGCTGCCCTGCATGCTCTTGGGAAAACGATTGATGGAAGTGGCATCGACATATATGCTATTGAATGTGGCACATACAGTTCTGCAGCTCTCCGCGGGATCTATGGTGGCAAGGCATACAAGCGACGTAGTGAGTACCACATCATGACACGCCTGGCTATCATGATGATGAAGCTTGATGCCATTTTCTCTACCCTTCCACCTGGTCCTCGTCCTATTCGTTGTGCAGCTCTCAAGAAGGCTCTCCACGAACGAAGTTCAGACATGGGTGAAATCTACAATGACATCCAGTCCCAGTACTCAGGAGATATTAAACCGCGTGAAGAAGGAGAAAACATCAGAGAGCTCGCTCAATTTCTCATGCAGTACCTCAAATAGGTGGAAAGCCTTCTGCATCTCATCAGCGCCTGCCGGGCTGGGAAAGTTACTTGGCTGCATTAGAGAACCTCATTAAGTATTTCTTTGCACACGACCTGAACTACGCTCACCTGATGCCAGCCCATCTTGCACAAATGAACGCCCTGGAACAGGACGATCCAGCTACATGGGAAGCACTGAAGTCAGGAGTCTTCGGTGTGGCCAGATCGGACATTCTATTCACCCACCTGTTCACAAACCAACCCCTAGAGCAGGAGATCAAAAGGTTGAAACGCCATGGTGGGATTGTTGGATTGAGCCAAGATGAAGCTGCTCTGGACAGACTTGTTACCAGCACATCTCACCTCGCTCGAATGATGAAGCAGTATCTCAGCAGCTTCCCTCAAGCCTCTAAATTCTCTGAGCGAAGGGAACACTACCAGCTCATTGGGGAAGTTGTTGTGAAGACTAGATCAAACGCTCTGAAGCTACATCACTCTATTGATTTGCATTGTATGGGCAATCCATTAATAGTGACGTCGCCTTTAAAAAAGCCTGGTTTCATCAGCTCTTGTACCGGAAAATGCAAAGAATGACATTCCAAACTTTGCAGAGAAGGGTCAAACACGTTTTGACGAGTTCGTTCATGACAGATTACTGCCTACATCAACTCTCACAGTTTGGGACTCAATGAAGAAACTCAAACTGAAAACCTTCTCAAACTGGACGGAGAAAACTAAAGTCCATGTCGGTGACAAGGTCATCAAATAGCGTGAGGAACGGGAACCACGTGGCAGATTTCTCATCATCCAAGGAAGCTGACCTGAGCCGGTGCCAAAACTAGAGGAGACGATTGGCGAGTATGAAATGTCAGTGGTGGCACGGTCTCTGTGCACTGTTGACAGATCTCTCTATATCCCGTCAGACAAGGCCAGTCTGATGCACTCGATTGAAGGAGCGAAGGCTCACCCACTGCAATCTGACACCCTTCTCGATATTGCACCACTCGACAATCCACCACGAGTTCTCATTATTGATGCAATGGCTGTGCTTCAGAGCATGAAGAAAACGCAGACCATCTGGAAGCTTTCTGATCTTCAAGAGGCATTTACCAAGTGCATTGAGTATATGATGGCTGGCTACAATGAGGGTCGAGTGGTCTTTGACCGTTATCTGGATCAGTCTCTGAAGGATAAGACACGTCAGAAAAGAGCATCGACATCCAGAGAATTTGAGATCCATCCAGAAATGAAGCTCACAATGTCTCTCAAGGAGATTCTATCTACCTCAAGGACCAACAGTATCAAGACATCTATGTTCGCTCAGGGCTTGCTGAAACACTTCTCCAGTAACAGTCCATTCAAGCTCGTTGTCGTCTACGACACGAAGATCAAGGGTCATGATTTTGAAGAAGATCGTTCACATGGAGAGGCGGATACCCTGATCCGTCATCAGGTCCTGGCATCTATTGCGAACTGTGACTGGCGAGAAATCTGTGTTTGGTCACCCGACACAAACATCCTCACGATTCTGCTCGACATGGTCTCTTGTGGTCGCCTTGGAGCTCAAACACGTCTCCAGTTTTAAACTGGTAAGGGCACAAAGTACCGAGAAATTAATGTGATCGAGCGAATGCAAGTGATTGGACGTCATAAGTGTCAAGGGCTAATTGGACTCCACAATTTCTCAGGTGCTGACTGGGGAGGTAAATTTGTGGGTATCACCAAGAAGACCCGGGTTGATGCTTACATGAAGCTTGAAGAAGATGATCCGGCCATCAACTGCTTCCAGGAGATTGGTAAAGGCCCTATCTCGGCTGAGCTAGTCAAGGGTGAACTGCCACTGCGTGCCAAGAGTTTAGAGCGGTTCGTTTGTCATATATACTCATCGACAGGTCCCAAAACACTGCCAGCGTTGAGGTGGATGTTGTTTCGCTCCAAGAACTTGGAGGGAGAGATGTTACCGCCTACGCATGCTGCATTATTACCACATATAACACGTGCAAATTACATCGCCATTCGTGATCAATCATACCCTGCCAAGTGCCCATCACTTCCACCTATTGAACAAAACGGCTGGAGTGTAAAGGATGGAGTATATATTCCTGTAAGGTGTCTCATCCTTCCTGCCCCCCGAGCTGTGATTGAACTGACCAGATGCGCGTGCACAGCAGGCTGCAAAGGAAGGTGCAGCTGTTACAAGAACGGCCTTCGTTGCACTCCACTCTGTAAATGCTATGTGAGTGATTGTGCAAATGTGATCAAGAATGATGTACATGAAGATGACATTGATGTATAAATCATCATGTTGTCATAGGCTTCAGTCTATTTCGTTCTCTTAATTGGAGTAATGGCGGATTCCCAATCTTCTCCCATTGAATGTCATGACCAGATTCGATGCTGAATCATCTCTCGTAGAATGGCAGTCATGTTCTTCAAGTGGTCATTTGTGTTGTATGTAAATCAGCTTGCAAGAGAACGTGTAGTTGTTGCAAGAACGGTCTTCCTTGGAAAACTCTCTGTAATACATATATGTCAGTGCAACTGATACCAAGAATGATGTACATACTAAGGAAGCGGTTGATGAATAACACATCCTACAGGCTTAGTTTTAAAGCTATTAAGTCTCTGAATTGTTTTACATATAGTGCTCTACTTCTCCATCTTGCTGTGAATTTTATGTTATAGTATTAAATATATTTGTAGTTCGAATAGTTTGTGTTTATATATAGGTTAAGCTCACACAGTCATATACAGATAGGTGTAATTCATAGCATTTGCGTGCTAAAAACGATTTTTTTCTCTCATTTTTTTGGTAGATTCGGAATGCCCTTATCTCGCGAGAAGATAGTCTGATTGTGAAAATGACTACGCCAAACGTTTTTCCGTACCTGGAAACGCCAAGAACGAGGTACCGCATGACTAGGGTTCTTGATACCATAATAATGACCGTGACCTCGATGTCGATCCCAACCGGAAGTAGGTCATGCGCACATCCGATCACGTGGAAAATGTCATAAATGAACTCAGCATCACTGACAATCCATAAAACGACCCTAAGATTGTGAAAGTCGGTTCATTATGAGGAGATAAAAGTGTGGGGTCACGTGATGGAAAGAGACCCCCCAATGGGGGTCAAGGGGTCAGAAAATTTGAACCCCAATCATTTTCGAATATTTCGACCCCAATAAACCCAAAACTGCGAAAAAATCAATTTTAGCACGCAAATCCTACGGGAGCTGTTTTCATGACACTTCATAACGCACTATATGCCAAGAGGAGACTATTTTTTAGAATTTACCACTGGAATCGAGCCTGTCATTCCGGTGGTAAATTGTCAAAAATAGTCCTCTTTTGGCTTGCAAATGGACATTCTTCAAGACACAGGCCGGTATCTGCATAAAATGTATTAAACTGTATATATATATATATATATATATATATATATATATATATATATATATATATATATATATATATATATATATATATATATATATATCCCTCAAATACAATCTAATTTCATCGTATCCATATAAACAATGTGGCTATATACACAGAAATTAGTGAAAAATCCAAATTTGATAATGCGCAAAACGAGAATGCTTTTTCAATTTCGGCAAGCGTTGACCTGCCTGCATCGACGCCGCTAGAGGCACGGCTAGCGCGGTAATGCGTAGAGATGGATAGTAAACAAGCTAGGTGCTGGAAGCTGTGCCGCTTAAATTAGCCATCGTATAAGCTCTCTTTCAAACTGGATCTAGGGTAGCTTTTTCAGCTGAGTGTGTTCACCCATGCAAACTTTTATGCAAGAAATGGAGACAAAATCAAAGCGGTGTAACAATGAAGATTTCAACAATTTTGAGTGGAATAACGGCGCAAGGGAGACAAATGTGCTTTATAAGACATCGTTTAAACGCATAAATTATCGTGATTACGTCCCATGTCATTGATTTACACGGCCTGATTAAAGTTCTCGCGTCCCATTAAGTATAGACCCTTTTGCACGACATATGAAACGTCTGCTGATTTCTGTTCAATTTACACAGCATGCTATGCTACACAACATGCAACGCTACACAGCATGCAATTTCCTGACTCCATAATCGTTGTCACTATTGGACACCATATTCGTTTAGTCTATTATCTGGATACGCCAGGTTTTTCAAACAAAACCAACCCGCCTGCACGTGCAAATAGTCATTTGTCTTCCAGCTCTGGAAGCGTAAGCGTGCGCGTAGGTCATATTCACGACAGTACATTTGACAGTCTGCATCTCAATACTGATCAGCGCAAGTGTGTCAATTAGAAAATTAGAGAAAGCTTTTATATATATTTTGACAATAATTTGCGTGAAAGTTATTGTTATCAATGACAGCAACAACATTCAGCAAAATTATTGTCAAAGTAATTAGTACCTGCTACAGATTTGATACTAATTTCAATGAAAACCGCTGCTACAAAGGCTTTCAGTCGCTATATTCTAAAATAATCATCATAATTTTTAGTCCCCTCTCGCTGCGGATTTGAATAGCAATTTAATGTAAGCACGTATTCTTGCTACATGCTTATCGAACAAAATGTACATACAATAAGTGTATCCGCTCATCCTTGGCCCCACCCACCCCATAAAACCGATATACAGTTCAAACCGGTTTGAAAATTGACATCGTCACCGATTTGCCATTATGCCATACGGTGCAGTCTTAAACAGCGGCGGGTCAAATTTGTTTCAAAATAATCAACAGCTTACATACATAGTTTTCTGGAAATAGAGATTCAGATAGTCAGGGATCGATCGTTCCCAACATGGGAAAAGCATGGGTGGAGCTTAGCTAGAGCTGGGCGGGGGACTAGCTGAAACTGGATTCATCCAGTTGAGGCGCTGCTAACACAGGAGAGGATACAACTCACCAAATCGCCTGGCCAAAAATCTGATGATTGCTGAACTTTCGGAGATCATAATTCTATCTACCTCTAGCACAGGTACCTGACCGAATGGCATCTCTGTATAAAACAAGACATACATGAATTAAAGTTCTCGTGCCCCATTAAATATAGAAGGGTGCATAATTTCAACAATTTTATTTTAAAGCATTTTGGTGTGAATATACACCTTTAAGGCATGACCTGCAACCCTAATCAAATACAAGTCATCACAGTGAGTAGAAATTTGAAATTCAGTTAGAACTGAACAAGAGAAAATAATACATTCTCCAATTCTGGCTGTTAGGAAAGTCAACATCTCCTTGAGAGACAAGCTAATTGCATGATATCATGGTCACGGATGTTTTTCATGATAAACTCAATGACACTGTCAAGCCAAAGTAATTAGGAAACGTGTTTTCCTGCCCAATTTATCGTTTAAGAGTAGCCATATTCGTTCTTCAATTGCAAGACAGGTATAAGCATGCATGTACACCTGATGCACCCGTGTGGGTGCAGATGCATAGATGGGTAGATGGATGGATGGGTGGGCGGGCGGGAGGGCGGGCGGGCGAGCGAGCGAGCGAGCGGGCGGGCGGGCGAGCGAGCGAGCGAGCGAGCGAGAGCGCGTGAGCGGAGGGAGGGGGTAGGTAGGGAGAGAGATAGGGACTGATAGTGGGAGAGGAAGATGGAGCGACCGAGAGGAAAGGTGAGTTGAGTGAGTGAGTGAGTGAGTGAGTGAGTGAGTGAGTGAGTGAGTGAGTGAGTGAGTGAGTGAGTGAGTGAGTGAGTTAGTGACTGACTGACTGAGCGAGTGAGTGAGATGTGAGGGCACAGAGAAGGAGGAATATGGAGGGGAGAGCAGGGAGGAATGGATGGATGGAGGAGTGAGGAAGTGAGGAAGGGGAGAGGGAGGGAGGGAGGGAGGAAGGTGGGCGATGGAGGAGGTGGAAGGGTGGGGTGGGGTGTGATTGGAGAGGGGGAGAACGGGAGGAAGGGGGAGGAGAGTGTGAGAGAGAGAGAGAGTGAGTGAGAGAGAGTAGGGAGAGTGGTAGGCGGAGGAGATGCGTGCGTGCGTGTGTCGGTTGGTGGTTGGGTGGCTGAAGAGATGTCATATATATTTACTCGTTTTAAGATCCGGCCAGTCTTCCTTTGATACACAAATCTCTTCATATTCAACATCAGCTAATGCAAAAAGGTAGCGACTGATCTCAGCCCTCCCACGACTGCCAAAATACGTCAGTTTGTATTGAGACATAATTCTGCAAATGGAAACAGAGTCTTAAAGTTATCCTGAAGCAATAACATTAGGAAAATATTTGGAAATTTCAGTGACGATCGTCTTCTTCTGAGCCGCCATGGTTTTTGTAGCCGCCATTATTTGGGGTTCTATTCTTCTCGCTGTCACGCCAAGTCTAGTATAAAACCATTTCCGTAGTGGTAACGCTAGTCATTGTACCACTGGCCTCCGAAGGACGCGCATCTACCTGTATAACGGTGTAGTAAGTGTATAGTAGTTTCATTATAAATGTGTATTTCCTATTGGAAACGTGAAACGTGCTAAGCTAGATATTTTTTTTATAGAAATTTGACTGATAATTGTTGCTACCGATAGCAGCAACAGCTTTCTTTTAAATTATTTGCAGAATAATCCCCAGAAAATACAAGTTCTACTATTTAATGTTTTGAAAATGATTTGACTGAAAATCGTTGCTGCAACAACCTCCAACCAGATTGTTTTAAAAAAAATCAGTAGCACTATCAATGTAATACCACATTCCATATTTCGAGCAATTCGATTGAGTCGTTGCTGACTAGTTTCTTTATCGAGAAAGACTTTACATGTAGTAGTAGTAGTAGTAGTAGTAGTAGTAGTAATAGTAGTAGTAGTAGTAGTAGTAGTAGTAGTAGTAGTAGTAGTAGTAGTAGTAGTAGTAGTTGTTGAGCTTGTTTTGCTTCCGTATGTTGCGGCGCTAGTGACACCAATACGTTATCTATAATTACAGTGTGTAGGGTGTTGGCGCAGACGGATGGGGGTTCATGAGATATGCCTTGCCAGATACTCTAGAGCAATTATTTTCAAAGAATATTCTGTGACAGACTCCCTGTAGAATTTTACCAAATATTTTGGCATTTATTAGTCACCACCCTTGAAGAGCTATCAACCTGCATTTTTAAATGTGGACACCTTCCTCCATCAATGGCCAAAGCATATGTTTGACTGATATATAAAAGAGGTGATAGAAATAAACTTCAGAATTACAGACCAATTTCATTACTCTGTGTGGACACAGACAACAACAATCGAGAACACTAACTTTAAAACTCAGTTCAGTCCTAGAAGATGTAATTGACTCCGACCAAACATGCTCAGCCCCAGAAAGAACAATTTTAACAAATACATTACTTATAAGAGATATCATACAGTTCGTCGAGAAAGACTCTATACCAGCAGCGATCATAGCTTTAGACAATGAGAAAGAGTTTGATCGCGTTGAATGGAAATTCTTGCTAAGGCCATTAAAATGCATTGGTTTAGGCCCAGGATTCACTAAGTGGGTCACTATCTTACATGTCAACATAAAAAGCTGTTATTTAGTTAATGATCATCTGACTGAACTAATCACCCTAGAGCGGGGTCGAAGACATTGATATTCTCTATCACCTATTTTATTTGTAATAGCTATGGAGTCGCTGGGAGCCATTCTACACGCAAACGTCACGCTCTTCAAATAAACAATCTTCTCAACAAACTAAGCGTCACACCATCCAGAATCAATCTCAATCACAGGTTTCTACATGTGCATATTGTAAAGGTAAGCAAACCTCTGGTGACTGTATAGTAATTACAGACAAGAAGAAGAGGCATGAAATAGTGATCCGTGACAAGCTCTGCTTTAACTGTTTAGGTAAACATCGTGCTGCCGACTGCAAATCTGCATTTCGGTGTCGGATTTGTAAACGCAAACATCATACCTCCTTGTGCACGGTAACCCATTCTACTCAGGAAACTGACAACAACAAACATAACTCTGTGTCACCAGATGATACCAGTGTCATTAGCAAATTTGAATGGACCTATCCTTTTGAAAACAGCTATTGCAGATATATTGGCAAATCAGAATTCTGCTACTGTGGCGTTGTTATTTGATGAAGGAGCACAGAGAACAGTCATTACGCAGAACACTGCGAACTCACTGAGCCTTAAGCCAATCAGAACAGAGAACATCCACCTGTCAATATTCGGTGAAAAGACAGGTATACGTGCCTTACCTATTGTGCAAATTACGCTCCACACACAGGATAATTCATGTGACATTATCATACAGGCATTGGTTGTGCCTCGTATTTTCACTCCGATGAGGAACTACATTTCGAAATGTCATCGACCTCCCACATATTCGGGGACTTCAACTTGCTCACCCGTACAGACAGGCGTATTCGGATGACATTTCTGTATTAATCGGTGCCGACTATTACTGGTCAATTGTTGGAAATCATATTGTTCGGGGACCAGGACCTACTGCGATGTCTTCCAACCTTGGTTAGCTCCACTCTGGGCCTACTTCAGTGCTTCCAAACAATCAACACAATGGACCTACATCCGTACATCACGTCAATATTGACATTCGTTCGCATCAACTCGAGGACGCAGATCTTCAACACTTCTGGGACCTAGAAACTATCGGAGTTAACAGTTCCGAGCTCAATACTATCTGTGATCACGTGGACTATCATCAGACTCACATTCGAAAGGAGAATGAAACACGATCACGAACCATTACCCACCAATCGGGATGTATCACAAAAACGCACAGGTGCGATGGTGCACCGTCTATCGCCTGAGGCTCGAGAAGCATACGACAAAGTCATTCGTGAACAACTTTCTAGTGACTCCATTGAACTAGTACGGGATGATGACACTGCAAGCGGACACTACCTACCGCATCGCAGTGTAATGAAAGATTCATCATCACCACCATTACGCATTGTCTATGATTGTTCGTGTGCAGTGAAGGACAAACCTAGCCTTAATGAATGTCTACAGACGGGACCACCACTTCTTAATAACCTTACGTCAATTCTCTTACGTTTCTGGCTCCATTCAGTTGTGATCACAGCGGATGTTCAGAAAGCATTTCTCCAGATTGGCCTGGACCAAGATGACCGTAAGTACACCAAATTCTTTTGGCTTTCTGACTCTCAAGATCCACAAAGCACCTTTGATACATACCAATTCAAGGTGATACTATTCGGTGCTGTTTGTTCACCATTCATTCTCAATGCGACAGTACATAACCACAGTATCCTTCGAGTACTACTCGTGATCTCTTGGGGAACATTTATGTTGACAACATCGTTTCAGGGTGTGACACTACATGGGATATTATGCAATACTACGATGAAGCCAGTGCAGCAATGGCTTCTGGCGGCTTTCTTCTATGCTCTTGGTCGACCAATTGTGATGACCTTCGGGATTACATTCAGCAAGATGAACTCTACAATTGTGAACTGTCGGTCAACGTGCTCGGAATAAAGTGGGACACAAAGGTTGACAAACTCTCATATCGGGATTATGTTACTTCTACTGACAAACACTTAGTCTACACAAAACGCGCAATCGTACAAACAGTTGCGAGATTCTTCAATCCTCTTGGATACCTGTCACCAGTACAGATACGCGCGAAAGTCTTTATCCAACAGTTGTGGAAATCTGGATATGATTGGGACTGCTCACTGCCTGATAACCTTCTGTCTACCTGGAATGACATCATTCATGACTTAGGCACAGCATCAGCAACGGTTATCGAGCGCACTTACTTCCCAAGGGGCATCAATCTTACATCAGCGTATGAACTTCATGCATTTGCGGACGCCAGTAAATCTGCATATGGTTGTGTGATGTACCTTAGAGATGTGACGACTCAACAGACTGCACTTGTGATGGCAAAGTCATGAGTGGCACCTACTCAAGAACTCACCATACAACAATTAGAACTGATGGCCGTGTTTATCGCTTCGGGACTGTTACAATTCGTGCAAAATTCATTAGGGGCTCACATCACAATCACTAAGAAACTGATATGGACTGACAGCCAGATCGTGCTATATTGGATTCGAAGTGACAAACGACTAACTGTGTCGGATAAAGGTCATCAAATCACACGATATCAGTGACTTCAGATACTGTCCGACTGCTGTCAACCCAGCTGATTTAGTTTCACGTGGCGTTTCTAGTGACAATTTAAGCACATCAGAACTTTGATGGGAAGGACCATCCTGGCTATCATTGGGGGACTGGCCAATTTGTCAGGTTTTTGACAGCGCTGTGTTTGCCGTGATAGCAGATTCAGAGTGCACTCCAGCTTCAATACCAACCATGACAACATCATCAACAGATTCGTCCTTCATCAATCCAGCGGATTATATTTCACTAAGAAAACTTATCCGAACAACTGCTTTTGTGATGCGATTCATACAGTGTGCGCAGGACAAAAAGCGACCCCCTACGACTTCACTCACCACAGAAGAACTGACTACAGCCGAAATATTCTGGATATTACGTATTCAATGCGAACATTACACAAATGAACTGTCAAAACTTCGCAATGATGAACATTCAGGACATACTTCACTCATTAAACAATTACGATTGTTCATGGATGCTAAGGGCATACTTCGTGTGGGCGGACGGTTGCATAATGCGCCACTAGCATACACTACACAGTTTCCTACTCTCTTGCCTTCTGCTTCCGCATACACGAAACAGGTCATACTCAATGCTCACCAGCGAGCTCACCACATGGGTACCGAGTCTACGACGACTCTGCTCTGTAAAACCTATTGGGTCACACATATGCGTAAAACAGTCAAATCTGTATTACGCAGTTGCTTTCAGTGCAAACTCATTACTGGATTACCATACGCATTACCACCTCCAGCTCCATTGCAAAAGTGCAGATTGAGAGATTCATCTCCCTTCACGGTCACTGGTATTGATTATACTGGAGCTTTGTATGTGAGGTCAAATTCGTCTTCGGTCAAAGGTGAAAATAAGGCTTACATACTGCTGTTTACATGTGCAAGCACACGGGCTGTGCACTTGGAAGTCACTACAGACGTATCAGTAGTTGCGTTTCTCAATGCATTTCGGCGTTTCGTTGCTCGGTGTTCACTACCTTCTAAGCTTCTCTCTGATAATGCTACCACTTTCCGATCAGCTGAAAGTGAAGTTCGTAAGCTTTTAAGGTCTAGCGAATTCCAAAATCTCATGACTGACTATAAAATGACATGGTCCAACACCCCAAAATGTGCACCTTGGCATGGGGGATTTTGGGAAAGACTCATTGGTCTAACAAAGACCACACACAAGAAAGTTCTAGGGAGAGCTTTCGTTACTCTAGACGAATTAACGACTATCGTTACTGAAGTAGAGACTTCTATCAACAATCGCCCTCTGACATACTTCTCGTCAGACATCAATGATCTGACCCCACTTACTCCATCACATCTACTTTATGGTCGACTCTTGACCACATTGCCGCATATGCAAGTATATGATGATGAACTTAGTGATCCTACCTTTGGCACGTCTCAAATCGAACTAAATAGACGAGCAATACGACTTGCTACCATTCAAGCCCACTTTTGGAAAAGATGGGCAAACGAATAAGTCACCGCTCTTAGAGAACGTCATCTTCAAACACAACGAGCCACTAGAAATTTCAACACTATCATCAAAATTGGTGATGTTGTTCTAATCCGTGATGATAGAAAACAACGAATCGATTGGGACCTAGCAAAAGTCATTGATCTAATCAAAGGCAATGACAAGTTGATACGATCTGCCAAGATCAAGACTAAACATGGAGTTACCAACAGACCCATTAACAAACTGTACCCGCTAGAAGTCTCATCCCCTGAGACACTTGACTCAAACTCCACTGACACTTCTCCTGATTGTTCTTCTAACTCAACTACAAGTAATCGTGTTCCAAGAAAGGCTGGGTTAGAAGCCAAAGAGCGAATCCATCTCATTTCTAAGGAGTATGGTTCTTGAACTTGTACAAATGCTTAGCAATATACTAATCATCGTTGGCCCTGGAGAATGTCGTAGAACTTGCGGGATTGAATGTGTGTAGCTTTAGATGATTTATGAGATCAGATGCTATGGGTGTGGGACCGACCGTCTCTGGTTTCACTGATAGCGACTCTCATATCCTCACTGTGAATGCAGGTCAGTGTGAGAGTGGTTTCTACTATATATGTATTACTTGTATATCATTGAGGGTAGTTCAGCTCGTTTCCGTGTCACAGTTAACTTCTAGCATTATACCAGCCATTGTGTTCTAGTATATAGTGAAAGTCCAGTTTTGTTAAAGTTATCCTAAAGCAATATCGTTTAAGTTTTACAAAGTAGTTTAAATTTGAAGTAGTGACTATATATTTGGAATGTACAACGAGATTCCTCTTCGAGTTATTATTGTGCTATAGCTCCCTTCACTGGATGTTATAAGCAACAGGATTGTACACCGATCTATTCCCGAACCATCCTTCACAGAAACTGCTGGGTGACAAGTCACAATCAGTTGTGTCCTACAGTCGCCCACAAATGTGGACAAGTCCTAAGCATCGTATAGAACACATCTGTGAAGCTTTATTCATCTCGGATAACCTCTTTAGGGCGCAAAGGTCATTTAGAAAAAACTTAACCAAAACATAATGACTATACCCTGGATGCAAATCAGGCCTAAAATTCTCAAAGTCCAAATGCCCCAAAAAATATGGAAAAAGTTGAAAATCAATTTCCTTTTGATGTGGGCTAGTCATAAGCATGGCATAGAAAAATCTGTGAAGTTTTAGTGAAATCCGATAACCCCCCCCCCCCCTCCCCCCACCTCTGAGTGCAAATGTCGTTTTAAAAAACCTTAACAAAAAATAATGAGTAAAATATGGATACAAATCAGGCATAAAATAATCAAAGTTAAACAAAATTTTGAAAATCCATTTTTTTTCCATATGGACAAGTCCACAGCATGGTATAGAACATATCTGTGAAGTTTGGTTTTCTTTAAATCCAATGACCCTCTTGTGGGTGCAAATGCCATTTAAAAAAGCTTAACCAAGAAATAATGAGTATAAATTGGATATAAATCAGGCGTAAAATAATCAAAGTTCAAAGATCAAAAAAATATTTTTAAACGCTTAATCAAGGCAAAATCCTCAAACATGAAAAAAATATGGAAAAATTAAAAAAATCAATACAATTTTGACGTAGTCCTATGCATCGTATAGAACACATCTGTCAAGGGTTCTTTTTAATCGGATGAACCGTTAGGGGACGCCATCGGCGACATTCCACCGCCCCTCTCCCAAAATCTCTTTTTCCAACTTTGTTGAAAATGCGAGATAAAAAGCTTGTCCGAGCTAAGATCCGGAAGGTCCTGATTCAGATTCAGATTCTTTATTTACTAACCGATCACGAAGCAGTGAACCGTGGCAGGTGCATCCACAGATAGTCCCATATGAATCGTCAGTGTGTCAGTATATCAGACATGTGAAAGCTGGTCTGCTAACCCGAGACTTTGTCTTGGCGCGGTGGTCCAGTGGAAAGATGTTTGGTTGCTGATACTATACGGAGTTGCAGTATGGCGGTTCGATCCCCCGACCGGGAGATTGTGATCAACAAATTAAACTAATAGGTGCATGACTGTCGGCTGGTTAGCACATGGAAATTGAAGCCGCGCGTTGCCAGTGCGTCAATAAAATAAAAATACATACATACATATAATAAATACATAGAGATGCATAACGTTGTTCAAACATAATCACAGGCCTTCGTAACTTATCGCTATCATCAACTTGAGCGATAGTAGACGCTAATGGTGTTGACCGGGAATTTGTGTTTGTTTGCCACTGCCGTTGTTGTTGTTGTTGTTGTTGTTGTTCTTTGTGTTGTCGTTCTTGCTCTTTCTAAAACTTGAAAATCTAGCATAGGCGCAGGAATATGCCGGATGGGGTTGGCCAATTTGGACATTTGCCGGCTCCACAGCACAACACACCCACCCACACCCACCACCGCACCCACCCCACCGCACGCACAAACAGGTTTGCATCGTGGGTCGTGATGAGGGGGGGGGGGGGGGTGCAAAGATATGATTATGATATGCACCAACCCATACTTTTTTAGTGTCTATGTTCCATATATAGCTAAAAAATACAGGCCTCAGATGCCATCTCAGATTATCTAGGCCATAACTTACAAAATGTTCTGGATGAGGACCCCTGGATTTTGGCTGGCTTTACCCCCACCCCACCCACTTTTAAACACCTTCCTACGCGTATGATACGCCTATGAAAGTTACCCACGAGAATGCCACCTCGTAATTAAGTCAACGTAGGAAAGGTTTATTGACAATCGTGGACATTTTCCATTTTGTCATACTGCGTTACTGAAACACGTTGCTGAGCTCCCAGAGTAACAGTAACGTAGTTTTCAAAATGACCACTCGTTGGAGCTGTTAGAAAAAGAAATTGCGTAAATATATAGGCTGAAAATGTAATCGGTTTACTCACCGGCCAGTGATTTTTTACTATAATAAATTGTATTTCAAACGGAGTCGGGTTGACTAATCTTATTATATCATCTCTTCCGTCGGTATTATTTTTGACTGGATCACTCCGGCGCGCACCAGTAGGGATACACGGCTAGCCAGACAGAACATGGCGGTACTGCTCATTCCCGTAGACCTGTCCATAAGCGACACTTGATTTGGGGTCAAAAGATGGCGGTTCTGTAAAACGGGTGGTCCTAAGACCACCCTTTTAAAGCACCACTATCATTTAGCCCCAGAAAGTACGGCCACAAGAATTCGTCTCCAATAACCACAAGTGGCGGCTAAGCCAGATCAACCAGTGCCTGTTTTACAGTGGTTCTCTATCACCGTATTCGTCCTAAATCCGGTTTGCGTGCAGTAGGGAAACTCTTCCAGCGCGCTCTGCGCGCGCAAAATAGGCTTTTCTCGGTTTGCCTATGATATGATGTATTTAGTGCGAAAAGAGCAGATTGTCAATAGTTTACAGATTTAGCAAAACGTTTTGAAATGTTTTCCCTACTGGTCTCAAAAGGCAGTTCTCTCAGGAGGCCTACTGTAACGCGCGTTGTACTAACGCAGCTCCGCTCACATAGGAGAACAGTTTCAGTTTCACGTTTATTACACTCAGGCTACCAAGGCAGCATATGAGGGTACATATTTATAACAATTATTATGGCGAGTAAAGTGACAAAATATACAGTGATTATCACGAGGTTAATAAATAAATACTAATTACATTAATAACAGCGATAATAGACTTGGTGACATTTTTTCTTGGCATATAAAAGGTATTTACAAATTTTTTGGAGAACTAATGTCGTTTGTGCCACCGCCACCCCTTCATCGCCGCCACCACCGCCGTCCTCGTCGTCGTCATTGTTATAGTTATCGTCGTCGTCGTCGTCGTGTCGTTATTGTTATCGTTGCCGTCGTCGTAGTCGTCGTCGTCATTGTTGTTACCATCGTTGTCGGTGGCGCTGGTGGTCGTTATGTAGTCATCGTTATCGAGATTGGTAGGACTATGTCTCATTACTGCGAATGCAGCAGTATTGCTTGAAAGGGAAACTGAAGCACCAGCATTTGCATCTGTCGTGGTGGACGTAGCAGTGGCGCAGTGCGCAGTAAGAATGTGAGCAGCTGTAGTAGTAGTAGTAGTAGTAGTAGTAGTAGTAGTAGTAGTAGTAGTAGTAGTAGTAGTAGTAGTAGTAGTAGTAGTAGCATTAGCAGCAGTAGCAGAAGTAGTAATAGCAGAAGCAGCGGCAGTAGTAGCAGAAGTAGTAACAGTATAAGTAGTGGTAGTTACATCAGCATGTGTGACGGTGTTGGTCAGATAGACAGTAAGAAGACAAGTTAACTTTATCCGTGTCATCCGCATAGGGACAGTTGTTAATATAATTTCCTTTATCACATTTGTAACTATTTTATCATGTCTCTGGACTGGTTGTTTTTATTGTTGTTGTCGTTGTCGCCGGCGGTGGTCATTGTAGTGATAGATATGTGCCTAGTGTGAACTATACTGTTCCTATTAATGTCGTTATAATGTTTCTTATCTCAAGTGTTCTCATTATTTTCACCACTGGCACTGTTGCTGTTGTCGTTGTCGTTGTCGTTGTTATTATTATTATTATTATTATTATTATTATTATTATTATTATTATTATTATTATTATTATTGGTGTTGATGTTGTTGTTGTTGTTGGTGGTGGTGGTGGTGGTGTTGTTGTTGTTGTTGTTGTTGTTGTTGTTGTTGTTGTCATTTTGGATAATTCTTCGCGTCAGGATTCTTGTAACGACACGGGCGGTTCCTAGATGTGTATCTCCGCGGTCTTCCTATCTGGGTTGATACATCTCTCCATTAATGTATAACCGATTTACACTAATTTGGCGTTCTGGTTATCGCGTCTAGCTCGCATCATTATAGGCACAAGTTGTTTGCGTTGTTCGCGAATTTCGTATAGATATTGTTGAACAATACTGTAAGCGGAGTCTCTTAACAGTTCATATCCCGCTTTACGAACGCGTTCATGGTCCTGCATAAACAGAAATCTGCCAATAATCGGCCTTGGTTGATTATTGTTAGAAGTGTTCCTGCCTATGCGATGTACGTTTTGGAATTGAAGAGGTCCCGCTATCTTGAGTTCATTTACCATGAATTGATGGAGAACGTTATACACCCTCGTTTTCACTAATGCCTATAAACAATAGATTATGCTTCATGGATCGATTTTCGTGGTCGATAGCACGATCCTGTAGTTCACCACACCGATTACGGAGGGCATTAGTGTCCCTTCTGAGCTGATGTACTTCTGTTTGCAGGGCAGTTGTAGAATCACTTTGGGCGTGAATTTTTGCGTCTTGATCGTCTGACCGATTTTCAAGACGACACACTCGTTCATTCATCTTGCCGATCACGCTACTAATATTCTGAACGTGCGATTCGATGTGTTCTAATCGTACAAGGGTCTCTCAGATTTTACGTTGTGAGTGGTTAATATCGTCCACCTTCTTCCCAAGCAGTTCTATTTGATGTAATAGGCTGTCCATTTTCATGTCTGACGTGTACTTGAATAACCAGATTGTGGCATCATGAGTGGGTGGCCAACTAGATGTGGTGTTGCCGGGTCATTTGAGAAATTTAAATACTGTCCGTGTTGGTTTATGTTCATCCCGTATGGAATTGGCCTACCTGATGTCATTGGTGCCATGGGAGTCCCCACCCGTGACATCATCACTGTGGGTGTGGCAATTACTGTCGAGTCACCGTGCATTTGCGTCGGCCCGTTATCCAGCCTACAAACCCCCGGTGGTGAAATATATCTCATATGAGGTGCCCTTTGTGTAACGGTAGATTGAGCTGTGGTTGTTGTCACCGTTATAGTGGTCGCAACATTGGGCGGTCTGTTTACCATAACAACTTCTTTTGAAGGCGTGTCTATTAATACTTTGTATTAACCTCGACGTCCGTCTTTTTGCATTCATCGCACGCTATTTCATGAATTCACCAGCACACAGTGTACAGCGTTTACATTGTGTAGTAGTACCCTATGCAGTGTTAGGTTGGTGAGTGGAGGTAGCGAGTAGAGGCTGTATTGTAATCCGTAAAGTGCGCTGTGGGCAATTCTTGTCAATATTACTGAAAGCTGTTAATAGGTTACGGTTTTGTTTTTACTGAGCTGTACTCACGGTTTCTCAGAACAGTCCCAGAAAAAGATCCAATATTCAGGTTATATACACAAATATCACTGATAATTCATCCAAATTGCCTGAGTAAGATGTAAAATCAACATAGTCACAACTTAGCTACAAAATTCTAGCATTGTACATGCTGAAACACTTGTAAAATATAAGAAAATCTTCACTACTGAATATATTGCTGGTCAACTTTACCGCCTAAACATCAACGTTAGTGGGAGGGAGAGATCGCGCGTTTATACTTACGCGGAACAGTTATACAGTCGCGATATGACGACTGTGACAGCGCTGGTTTATACTTACACGGAACAGGTATACAGTCCCGTTCCAAGACTAAATAAAACGTCCTGTTGAATATTCTGAACAAATTTGATTTAAAAACCCCAAGTATACCTAGCCTAAACTGCTGTACAAACAAGCAGTTTGGTGTCAATAACTGTGCCTAACCGCTGCAACGCGCCAGACATGGATTCCATTGGACAATAACTTTCGACCTGCTGATTATTTTGAAAACAATTTGAAAGTTGTTGGTGGCCTAGCCACCAGCTTTCAGTCAAATTGGTTTCAAAATAGTCAGCAGGTCCAGAGTTAACCACCATGGAACTGTAGAAATTGAGCAGGCAAACAGTTAAACACAAGTGCGACTAGACCTGATTAACCCAACATCGAGATATGAAACGATAAGTTCAAATGTTATTGAAAGCTGCTGCTGTTGCGCAGGATCCCACAGACACACATCAACCCGAGTTCGAAAAAGATCGCTCCGTTAATTAGTGTTATTGACAAATAATTTTAAAATAGTTCTTTTGAAAACAGTGTTTGGAGAAGATCCCTCCAGTATAACCAGAGTCATAAAAATGTTTAAAGAAGAAGAAAAAGAAGAGAAAGAAGAAGAAAAATAAGAAGACGAAGAAGAAGAAGATCGAAGAAACACTCCAAGCTCGCATTGACCCTTGCGTTTAACGACGCCGGTAAAAAAAAGTGTTGTCATTATCACACTGACATAGACCTTTTAATGCCAAGAGGTTGCGAGTTTGGAAATTGTCAGTAATATGAACAGACAACAATGACAAACAGAACAGACATCAACGACAAACATAACATACATCAATGATAAACAGAACAGACTACTACGTGAAACAGAACAGACAACAATGACAAAGAGAACAGACAACTACCACACACAGAACATACATCAATGATGAACACACAGCCTAAGTAAAACACAAATGAATCAAACTAAAGTCAAACGGACTAAACAAATCACAAATGAAAGAGACTAATGTGAAATGAACTAATACGCAGACGGACATATGGAATCATACAATCTATTTGCAAGTGTAACGGAACAAAATTTCGGATACGGATAAGTTAACGGAATCCTAGCTTATTTGTGTTCGTATTTGTAGCCATAATTGTAACGTCTTTGTAACGCTCGATAGTGAAGGGTTATCTTCTCTTGGATAGATACGGGAGTGGCGCCATCTGTTTGTTTGACTAAATAGCTTGTTCGACTTTAGCCTGTTTCATTTGGCGCGTGCTTAGTTTATTTCACGTTAGTCCCTTTCATTTGTGCTTTGCTTAGTTCGTTTGACTTTAATCTGATTCATTTGTGTTTTACTTAGTGCGTAATTGTCTGTTCGTTCTTGTTGTATGTGCTGTTAGTCGTAGTTGTCTGTTCTGTTTGTCATCGATGTCTGTTCTGTTTGTCGTAGTTGTCTGTTCTGCTCACTGTTGGTCGTACTTGTCTGTTCTGGTTGACAATAATCTATTCTGTTTGATATTGGTCTGTTCTGTTTGATATTGGTCTGTTCTGTTTGATATTAGTCTGTTCTGTTTGACGCATTAGTATGTTCTGTTTGACAAGAGTCTGTTCTGTTTGACAATAGCCTGTTCTGTTTGACAGTTGCCTTGATTGTTTGGTATTTCTTTTTGGTCCATTTGAAATTATCCTGTTCCATTTGAGTTTTGTATTTTTGGCGGCGATGGACTTCCATACTCCATTCTTCTCTGTGCAGATGGATATGGGGTTTTTGTGCAAAATTACGTTTTGTTTATCGGTAAATCTATATAAAACGTAATATTTAATATAATGGATAGACCTGACGGGCCGGATAGTCGTGTAGATCCGTCGGGTCTATCCAAATATATGTCACAGAGCCGATTGAGAAACATAGCAGAATTAATGTTATTGCTAACTATATTATCAATAATTGTGGCCGAAACATCACCTATTCTAGTCAGTTTCGGGAAATAGATGTAAATAGATACCAGCTGTTAGTCCTATTCTCAGTGTCTCCATGACGTCATAACTGACGCTTGCATAGCCAGATTGGATATCCCTGAGGGCATAGCTGACAACTTAAATCAATCCAACATTGCCAGATGCAGTCAGTAGTACCAGCACCTTGTGTGCTGATGACACGAAACTCTTTAGAGCAGTGGCCTCGACTGAAGACTTCAACGAAATTCATAAATATATTGAAACTCTTGAGAATTGTCTTTAAAAAGGCTTCTGTTCTTTCATCCACAAAAGTGTACAGTTATGTGCAAAGATACAAATCATCCATGATACACATATCAAATGATAAATGCAGATGGTGACAAAATAGCGTTAGCAGAGGTACTTATGTGGAGCAATCTGAGTGTGCTTACCAACAGTAACTTAAAGTTCCATGAACATAATGAACAAGTGGTAAGCAAGACTAATCAGCAAGCTGACCTAAGTAGATGAGCATTCAGCTTCCTGGAACAGGACAATTTTTCAACATTGTTCAAGACCAAAGTAATAACATTATTGGAGTATCCAAATACTCTATGGAGCCTGCACTAAAATCGTGATATTATTTCCATCGAGAACGTACAGTGACGTGCTACCAAGCTTGTACCAGGTTTCCATAACCTCTCTTATTAGGAAAGATTAGAAACTACCACCATTGGAATATAGATGAACGTGTAGTGATATGATTGAAACCTATAAGTATCTGCACAACATATATAATGTTGAAATTCCTTGTATACAGCAGCAGGGAAGCTACGCAACTTGTGGTCACAGTTGGAAACTGTATAACCAGTCATGCACTCCTGGTTTTCAACTTCGTGTATTTTCAACACTTTAACGTGCCGAGTAGGTCAGTCTTCCTGGTAGGTGGCACACAGCAGCGGCGCAACTTAGCTGGGGGCTGGCTAAGTGCCATGACACTAACATGCCTAGTAGGCCAATCCTCCTGGTAGGTGGCACAGAGAGGCGGCGCAGCTTACCCAAGGGCTGGCTATGTGTCCTGGTTTGTAGGTGGAACACCGCAGTTAATTACAAGGACACTGCCACTACGCTTGTGGCAGACATTCGCAACTAGAATAAGCTTCTAATATGTTAATATTTTTGTTTGTTTATTTTTCTATTAAATTCACAGTATCATTGCTTTAAATGTATTATATACTCAACAATTTACTATCCTAATGCAATGAAAATAACAAATTTATTTTTCCAAAGTAATTTTTATCTTAGTAAAATTGGGCTGTAAATATAAATACTTTATTGCTTTTTATGCTGTTACGGATAATCAGCACAGTACAATTTACAGTTATGAAAAGAACATATTAAAACACAATAAAGCAACATACAGACTTAATCTTAAACAATTCATACACCCTACAAGATCATATACCAGATGTTACCATACCTTAATGCTGTGGAAATAACGACATGTGCGCTGCACAGACCAATGGAACAAACTACCCGAACACATTACCAATGCCCCATCTATTAACTCTTTTAAATCAAGATTAAACAAACGAGGAAGTAAACACCAACTGCTATTCAAGTTTGAATCTGATCCAATCTTTCATTCCAATTTCTTTAAAGAATGACTAACAAATCATGAATGTGATGACAACCTACAACATGGCCTAGAACTGATGTCAGAGGCGAGTTGATGCATTCTGTCAGAATAGGAATCATGTGAGTTCATGTGAGTAAATATTTTCAACCAACCTGGCAAGGCAGCAACGAGACCCAACCAAACGACAGAACTCCTATCGAGGCCAACAACCCAGATCTCATCACATTAAATATTGTAGTAGGCATGTGCGCATACTTCATGTGAAATAGTTCAACCCCTTAGGTAACCTAGGTAATGTTCGGAGTGCAGGCTTAAGCCTCTATGCTCAGCTCCTCTTCCTCAATCTGGGTGGTTATGCTGCCCCTTCTGGTAAGTGGACATTCCGGGTTTCAGAGCCGGCAAATCGTGATACAGATGAAGTTTTTCTCTGACACTGTTTTACCCAGATAACAATAGGAATATTTAGGTATCCAGAGTCGTCAGATATGATGATGATGATGATGATGATGATGATGATGATGATGTTGACGCTGATCTCCTTGTTCTTGTTATATCTTTACCATCATCATAGCAGAACCGCACGGATGCATAATAAACATGACGATGATGAACATTGGAGGTTTCCCTGAAGGTCTGCAAGCTGGGGAATACATTAGAATACAACAAGTAGTCATGCTAATCTTTCAGACGATGGTGAATTTAGATCTAATGATGACGAGCCCCAGTCAGAAAGCTGTAATCAACCAAGAACTGAGTACCATAGCAGTGAACCTGCAATTCCTGAGAGACGCAGTCATACAGTTAGAGATACTCAGATGTGGCCAAGAAGCGATACTCCGATTGTGAGCCTGAAGAGTGTGAATCCAACCAGCTCTGAGTGTGTGGTTAAGTATATAACCCCGAGTGATAACATGATAACAGAGAATGACAGGATTCTGGAAAATAAGTGATCAACCCTCTCTAGAAAAAGTATCGAATCTCCGAACATGACCCAACAAACCAATCCTGGGAGAGAACATACTCAGCTGTCAATGTCTGAAACAAAAGATCTGCCACGTACACAAATACAACATACAGAGTGCCATAGTAAGCAGATATATGAAAATGGGTCAACTGCACAGGCTGACAGACATTTTTAGAAATGTCAACGTATGAAGTGAGTAATGAAGAATCCGACATAAACAGTGCCATTTTCATTGTGACGTATAATTGTAAGAGTGCTAAAAGAAACTCAGATGCACTAACCTATCTACTAAAGAGCTATGATATCATTTTTCTGCAAACACATTCGTTCATATAATTTTGAAAAAGACAACCTAACATCATTGTATAATGATAACTATGCAGCAGTTAAATTTGTAGATGATGATAATCCTATCCGTCCCTCACAAAGACCGAAAGGGTATAGGGGAACTGTCATAATGTGGAACAAGGAGATTGACCACCTGATTAAACCACTCCCAGATGGAAGTGACAGAGTTCAAATGACGGAAATGAGAACAAATGCATGCATATTATTGATCATACCAGTGCATATGCCTTCAAACGGGTCTTTGGAAGCGGATGGTAGATATAATGGTGTCTTAGATGAACTACATGTCATCCTACAGAAATTCGAGTCACATGAATTTATTCTGGCAGGGGATTGGAATGCTCAAATTGATGCGAAGTGTGAGCAAAAAAGGGATCGAATTCTAAGACACTTTATTGATGAACATAACCTACACCTGTCTAATGATTTTCAAGTGGAACCCACTTTCACCCATGCCAGTGGCTAGGATGCTACACGGATTGACTTTATTTTCACCAGTCACAACATATCGCCAAAGTTATGTAAAATCAGATGGCCTGAGAACCAGCCAGCGAACAGTTCTGATCATATTCCGGTCAAGGGCATACTTCTGCTGAAACACGATGTACAGCTGGAGAATAAAAAACCCACAATGCAGAGGAAAAATATTTGGCACACAATTGACAAATCTCAATGCGAAGAAAGGTTCATGACCGACTATCTCAGCTTGGTATAATAGGTGAACGCAACTATGCTATTGAAGCACAACTCAGCAAGGTGAATTCGACAATGAATAAGTATGCAGAAGAGGCTATGCCGACTACCACAGTTGAAACCAGGTAAAAATGTCTTTGGGACCCCAAATTTGCTGCCGCAGTTCGAGAAATTAAAGCTGTCTTCTTTGAGTATAAGAAAGCTGGATGTCAGAGAGAACCACTTCATCCAGCATGTAGTAGGAGAAAAGCATCTAAAAGTCCTTGTGTCGAATACAGAGTGAGAAAAATGCTAGATGCCGGTGCATGTTATACCAAGAAATAGGAGACGCCCAGCAAAAACTGTTACCAACACAGAGCATCGTACAAAGAGGCTCCACTAGTGGTGTTTCACCTTTGCAAGGTGCATTTCTAGAAGCAGTAATAGAAGCAAAATATCAATGCATTGCTGTATATGAAGCTTATCTAGATACTAAGCCTGCATTTGATGTGGTATATCAGGATAATCTTTATAAGCAGCTATACTTGGATGGGATACATAATGCTTTAAGTATAATAACAAGGAACCTGAGGCAGAATGTTGTGTCAAAGGTAAAGGAAAGCTGTCAAATTCATTTAATATTCAACAAGGTGTACGTCAGGGAAGTATTATCTCAGCTAACATGTACAAGAGACACATAAACCCACTCCTTCTACAGCTTGATGGTTATAATAAAGGAATCCTGGTCGGGGTAACAGAGATTGCCCATATGTAGCTGATGATGTAACCATAACCACTAAGAACAGAATCTACTTACAGACCCAATTAAAATTAGGAACTGCATATGCAGATGCTAGCAGATAGGAGTATCAAGGCTCTAAGAGTGTAATCATCACAAATAACAAGAATGCTCAGAACAGCAAGCAGGAAAGTCCATGGGAAATTGGAAGGCAACAGATGAAAATCTGTAACACAGCTACTCATCTAGGGATACAGAGATATACTCAGATATTAAGCAACAGAGCTACATGTGAGAATAATCTCAAGAAGGCTCGTATATCCCTATATCGTTTATTAGGAGCTGACTTGCATGGTAAAGGAGCACTTCCACCTCAAGTTTTGAGAAGAATGCTAATAGCTTACATTATTCCTGTGCTGATATATTGTTTAGAAGTTTGTACTACTAGGCAAGAAAGAAGTGGAGTTCCTGGAAAGGGAGTTTAGAGGTATTCTCAACAAACTACTCGCTCATCCAACTACAGTTGCATCAGTTGCCTGTTATTCACTACTTGATATACGTCTTATTGACGCGACCATAGATGCCAAAATACTGAACTTTCTTGGTAATCTGTGCCACAACAAGAACAAAGCTGAATATGAAGTGTTGTGTAGACAACTAGTACTTAAATGGTTTGATGGTGAAAGTTGGATCTGCATGGGTAGAAGACAGTGCAACACTACCCTAAAAATAAGTCGATGCTATGCGATTGGTGTGAAGATTGGTATTGCTTAAAGTGTATCATGAATGGCAACGGAAGTATATGATACTTTAGTAACCAATCCAGTCAACAACTTGACATGGAATTGTGATCATTGCTCACATGCTATGACAGGTGTCAAGAAGGTGATTAAGGCATTCTCAGATATAAAAGATAAACAAGAGGCTATGGAAACATGTATGACAAAAGAAGAGAAGATAATTACACATGACATAACAGAAGTAGTTCATGAAACTGTACAACAAGACATGATAGAAGTCCATGAAAGAGAAGAGAGACAGTTACATCTTATTATCCACAACATAGAACAATCGAGCAGTGATGTAAATGATCAGAGAAAGCAGGATGATGTAGAGAGTGTAATGGATATTTGTATGAATTTTCTAAAAATGGATATCAGTGTAAGCAATCCCATAGGATTAGGGAAAAATTGGATACAGGGAAACCAAGGCTTTTGCAAGTGTCTGTAAAAGATATAAAAATGAAACGGAGAGTCCTCCATGTTCGCAAACAATTGGGAGAAACCAGGGTTGAAAAGATACAGAATATATTCATAGTTCCAGATCAAACACAAAGAGAAATAGAAAAAAACAAGAAACTTCAAGTGGCATTAACTCAAAGACGAGCAGGTGGTGAAGAAGATTTGATCATTCACAAAGGAAAAATTGTCAAAAGATAAACTACACCACTGAGTAGCAGGTATCCATTTTCCTTTTGTGGGGGCAGCGATAGTGAACTATACATGAGAAAAACCAATCATGTAAATATGTTGAATGTTCAGTTTACAGCACATTGTTCAGTTAATAGAATGCACAAGAACAACAATGAAAACAGAAGGGAAGAGGCAAAATGTAAAAATATTGAAAGTTTAAAATATTTGGATACAAACACAGACAACTTAGGCAACAAAATCTTTGAATTAGAATCGTTAGTGTCAGAAATGAATCCGGATATCATTGGAATAACTGACACATTGCCTAAAAGCTGTGAACGTATAGATATTTTTAGAACTGTGATAAACCTAGATCTTTATGAGAGATATGACAGTAAGGTTATGAAAAGGGACAGAGGAGTATGTATATATGTTAATAAATCATTAAACTCTCAACCAGTAACTACAGTTGATACAGGAACTTTCAAAGAAGCAGTATGTTGTCCGATTAAGGTGAAAGACAATGATTCATTATTAGTCAGCTGTGTATGCAGAAGTCCGTCCTCATCAGAATACAATGATCGGATGTTACTAGATAGGCTTATGAAGGGAAATGATGGGAATCCATCTCATCTTCTTATCATGGGAGATTTTAGCTTACATGGGATTGACTGGACTAGCTTGTCTTCACATTACAATGATGACCACTATGCTAGTAAATATATGGAAGTTATCAGAGATTGTTTCTGGACACAACATATAAATTTTCCTACAAGAGAGCGGATCGGATAAACATTGAATATATTAGCTCTGTTACTAACAAATGATGGGAATTATGTCAAAGCATCAAAAAGTTACCTCCACTTGTGAAAAATGACCATATCTTTATAACCTTTGAGCTTAAGTGTTAGCCTGAGTTCACTAAATACTAAAATAGTAGATACTTGTAGCCCAAAGGAGACTATGACTCTATTAAAATCGGCGTAAATAAAATTAATTGAGAAAATATTCTAGTAGGCAATGCAGAACATTGTTAGAAATTATTTACAGAAAAAATCAATGAAATTGTGTCATAGTGTATACCAACTGCAAGCGTATTAGGGAGGAAGAGGAAATTCAAACCACTATGGATGAATAGAGATGTATTGAGAAAAGTGAAAGCGAAACACAAGAGTTGGCAGCGCTACACAAAAACAAGGAACTATTTAGATTACGAAAAAATCGAAGTGTTACAAAATCAGCTAGAGACGTAAAGCAGGATTTTGAGAAGAAACTGTTAGAGGAAGCGAAGAAAACACCCAAAGGATTCTGGAAATATGTAAATTTAAAATAAAAAGTTAAGTCAGGAATACCAGATCTAAGGAAGGACGATGGCACAATAGCTGAGAGTGATGGTGACAAAGCAGTGGTTTTAAATAACTTTTTCACTAGTGTATTTGTAACAGAAGATAAATCAGTAATTCCAGAACTTCAACCCAGGAATATAGGAAAAGAACTAATAGACTGAAATATTAGTAGTGGAAGTTGCAAAGAAACTATTGACATTAAATTCAGCAAAATCCTTTACTCCCGATAATATGAACCCAAGATTGTTGAAATCAACAATAGGCGAAATCAATGTTCCTGTAACAATAATATTCAACAAGTCGTTGCAAAGTTGTCATGTCCCAGAGGAATGGAGAGTATGACATATTATTGCACTATTTAAGAAAGGAGCTAAGAAAGAAACAGGAAACTACAGACCAGTTAGTCTAACATCAGTTGTTTGCAAAGTAATGGAATCTATTGTTAGAGAGATACTAATGAAACACATGGATGATAACCAGTTATTTTCAGACACTCAATATAGCTTTCGTAAGGGAAGACCATGTATGCTACAATTATTGGAAATTATTGAAATGTGGATGAAAATCTTAGACTCTGGATATGACTAGATGTAGTATACCTAGACTTTAGTAAAGCTTTCGACAAAATACTTTGTAATAAACTTAAAGCTTACAGTATAAAAGGACAGATATTGTTGTGGATATCAAAGTTCTTGAGAGACTGCAAGCAATTTGTGAAAGTAAATTCTAAATTGTCTCCTTAGTCTAGTGTGACAAGTGAAATCCCACAAGGAAGTGTGCTTGGAGCCATCTTATTCCTTATTTTCATAAATGGTTTTCCAGATGTGGTTGATGCCTGCATCCAGATGTTTGCAGACAACACAAAATTATTTAGCAAGATGATGGATGCTGTGGATATGGGTAAATTCCAACAGAATCCCAATAAATTATGTGAATGGTCCGATATCTGAATGATGAGGCTCAATGTAGGCAAATGTAAAATAATACACATTGGAATTGGCAATCCTAACTACACATATACCATGTCAGAAAATGGACAAGAAATGGTAGTCACCACGGACAATGAAAGAAAAAGACCTGGGAGTAACTGTTGACAGCCAGCTATTGTTCAGAAATCATATAACTGATTGTGTGAATAAAGCCAACACAGTCCTAGGTATAATCCGAAGAACATTCAACTACTTGGAGAAGGCAATGTTTCTGAAATTATACAAGGCTATGGTGAGACCACTTCTGGAGTATGCTAACATAGTGTGTAATCCAAGATTCAAGAAAGATATCATGATAATAGAGAATGTACAGAGGTGAGCAACTAAATTGATCCCAGACCTGAGACATCTCAAGTATAGCGAAAGATTGAAAGAGCTGCAACTTCCAACACTGATTTATAGAAGAATAAGAGGTGATGCAATTGAAACATTTAAAACCTTAGAGATATAGACAGTATACAGTTTTTCAAATAATGTGACTCAACAGTAACAAGAGGGCAAAGTTGAAAAGTCTACAAAGAGCGAGCTAACAAAGATATTAGAGGTTTAGTATTCTCAAACCGTGTGGTGGAGTTATGGAATGCCTTACCACAGTATGTGATCAACTCCAAGACCGTTCTACATTTCAAAGTCACTTTAGACAAATATTGGAGTGTCATGGACAATAAATTCACTGATAATCCGTGACTATATCAACAAAATAAATCAATCTATTGTGCATAATGAGAAGGTATTAATAAGACACATCTTTAAACCCTACAGCGAGGTATTTGAGGTAAGACTGTGAGCCAAATATGAACTTCCATCTGCACATGCTATCACAGATACGCCACTCTCAAAGAACAGCTGGAAGACTACAGTAAACTCAGCCATTGACAGATATTGGCTAAACAACCTCAAATCTAAAATCTATATACCCATCAATGAGAATATCATCAGAAAGAAATAACGTTCAGCAGTCCACACCCAGTAATAACATCAATCTGCAATAGTCCATGAGATGTTTACAGGGTGGTGGTGAAATATTGGATAGTGACAGGAATATTTCAGCTACAGACAAGCAGAGGATGAAATCATGGCTTAGTACCTGATCAAAGATGCCTGTTATCTCTAGATGAAGATGAGTCCATTTGACACGTTATGCTAAGCTGCTCCATAAGCCAATCAGTCTGACAACATATTCTGAAGCAGATCCTGGCCGAACTGCATGATAATGTATGTAGTGACTCAGAATTACTGACAACCATTCAATGAGATGATAGTTGTTGTTGTTGTATTCGGATATTCCTCCCTAGCCACGCCGTGTGATCAATTCTGTGCTATACAGTGCACTATTTGCAGGTACAGATATGGAGCCACTGTCCGCTAGGGCTGTTGGCCGAGGCATAGATACAGTACAGTATTTTAATTTATTTACAGTACTATTTACACTATCAGAGCGTATTCACAACTGAGCTCCCGATACAGGGCCTGACACTCAGAGTGAGTTCTCTTATGTCCCCCATGGCACAGACACCACATGGCATGGCACCGGTGGCTTTACGTCCCCTCCAAAGGCATGCGGCGCTGCCAGAACCTCATCAGATTTTTAAAGCTCTGAATCAATGAAAGGTCTAGTCAATGTTAATTATAGTGATGATGATGATTATCATAATAATCATTAATGATAGTAATAGTTGTGATGCTACCTGTAAAATAGCTATAAAAATGTTAATAATTATAATAGTGATGATCATGATAATACTAATAATAATAATAATAATAATAATAATAATAATAATAATAATAATAACTGAAGCAGGAAGCCCCCTCCCATCCCCTACCCCACCCCGACCCTTCCCTACCCACATGGTGATGAGTAGAAAGCATATGATATAAATGGACTATACTGCTATGCAATACATCAACTAATTGAAAGACACTAGGTGGAATGTTAATGTTTTGTTAGTATGCCTGTGTATGTTATAATGTCGACTGCCTGTTATACTGTTCTTCTGTTTTCTACATAGATATCTTATATACTATTGTTTTATGTATGTTTATGTAAGGGGGTCCACGGTACATAGGCTATGCCTCTGGTGGACTCCCTTGTATGCACAATATATTTTTAATATCATTCAGCCAAATAAATGACGATTCAATTCAATTCATGGGTAGTGATTCCATATAAGGGAGGAATCTATGATCCATAAATAATGAATAATGAATAACGAAGGCTATCACAGTTAACGGCAAACAAGAGAACAGGATTGTACCAGACGAGAGATGTAAAGATAGATCAAACCAATACCAAGCACCAAAGTTCCACCATCCATAGCACCAACACCCATAACTGCTGCTACCACTACTACTAATGTGACTACTACATCTCCGCCACCAGCAGATCATGTAACATCCCATAAAACATCAAATCTCTCCATCACTATTTCCCCTGTTGGCATATTGGCAAAACCTAACACACCATTGCACGCCATTAACGATATCGTCTCTGTCTCAGACATGCAACCTCTAGACATGGCAAATGAAGATGATAATGAAAACAGTTTCTCAACTGGCAACATATTTTGTGCAGCAAAATTTTCAATACCAAACAACAAATACATGCTAATGTGCTATTCCTGTAAAGAAAAAAAGGGGCAGCACTATGTTTGCACTAATCTGCCTCCGTATATGCTATCAGCACTAACAACTTCAAAACGACGATACACATGCTGTGATTGCACACCAATCGCATGACATATCTCAGAGTATCTAGAATGGTTAAACCTGCCAACACATATAGCAATGTAACAATGATTGCTTCAACCATAGAACCCCATAGATCCATTCCAGTACTACAGCAGAATGGCACACTTACTGATAAAACTAACCCAAACTATGGACAACCTACATATGGTTTCATGCAAGTGAGAAACCCTATGAGACAAACTACAAACACAATCCAAAACAGGAATAACTATCACAAGCAGGCACACATCCAATTTACTAGTTCGCCGATTCCAGTATACAATACACTGGGCAATGCAAACCACAACAAAGATGGGAGGAAATGAGTCCTTGTAATTGGAAACACCACTCTCAGAAAACTCAGTGGCGGATAAATGTCCAACAATGAACTGAACACCGATATAAGAACTCTGAGAAGAGCAAAAATTTGTGATGTACATAGCCAGATACAAAACCACATTTCTCCAATCAGCCATGATGCAATAGTGATACACGTTGGATCAAATGGTATTTCTATAAGCAACCCACGGTGCATGATAGACGATTATACCTCTATGATACAAAGGATTAAAGATATCCCAGCCTTTTATGGACCCCAGTGGATCAGTGTATAGTGAACTTTTTTATGACCAGATACACCCAAATGTACATGGTACTAGACTCCTCTCAGAAAACATCATCAACTATCTAACCACATGCTTAAACTCTTTACACCAGAATTTTCAGCTTGGAAGGACACATGGGAGGAATCCGTTGCGAAACAGCTACATTCCTTATCAAGATGCAACCTACCAGAAAGCACAATACCAGCCGTACCATACATACTAAGACCTCACTCATTAAATGGCAGCCCAAATACAGTTATAAATAGTAACGTACTTTCAAATCCTAGACAACAAACCAAAAATGACTTATCAAATTGATTCTCAGTACTGTCAAATGAAGATATAGAACATCATTTACATGAAACTACATATCCTAGCTTATATAACCCCATAGAATTGCCTTTACAAAACGCCCCAAAGCTATGCAATAGCCAATCAAATATTGAAAGAACAGGAGAACAATGTAAAAAATTATTAATAAATATGCAAACAGACAAACATAAAAACCTATTAAGAAACTCATAGAAGTAGCCCCAATTTGTATGTACACAAATGCAGATAGTTTATTTAACAAAAAATGCAGAACTCGAAGCACTGGTTAAAACATTTCTCCTGCCATCATAATGATCACAGAAGTTCTCCAGAAAAATGCAAACTTTGTAAGCAATTTTAACCTTAGCGAACTTCAGATAAACAAATATAAACTCTTTATGACCAGTAGCCATACTCGAGGGGCGGCTATATATACCCATGGGTCACTGAATGCACAACAAATTACACCACTAGATGGCCGTTCATTTAGAGAATCTGTTTTGGTGCCCATGGACAACACAAGCTAAGGAAAATATAATCGCTGGGTGCATCTACAGAAGTCCCAACTCAGACACAGTAAATAACAATAATTTGCTAAAAGCTGTTAGACAAAAGCTGTTAGACCATGCTGGAACCATGAGAGATCACATTCTAATTTTAGGTGATTTTAACCTTCCATCTATAAACTGGGTCACAGGACTTGCAACCAGTTCAGAAGAGGAAAATTTCCTTAACCCTACAAGAAACAACCCTCTCCAACAATTAGTCACTGACGCAACAAGACACAGGGTAAGCCAGGCCTCAAATATTTTAGATCTTCATTTAACAAATAACAGTAATTTAGTTTAGGAAATAAATCACTTACCCCCTTTTAGGAAAAAGTGACCATGATGACCTTCAAATCTCACTGCATCCCAATATAATGAACGCCCACACCAAAAGCACTCCTAAACTATTACTACAATACGATAAGATTCGTCATGAATTAGATAAGATTGACTGGCAACGACTTCATTAACTAAATACCACCGATGCCTGGAACCTTATACATACAAAGCTAACGTTGTTAGCAAAAAATATATACCCATCACAAATAATAATAAATGTGGGAAAAGGCACCTGTGGTTTAACATCACTACCACTAAGTCGCTCAAAATTAAAAAAGGGCTTGGAATAGATATAAAAAGAGTAAAAATCCAAATGACTACATTAAATACTAAACTGCTAGGAACAACACTACATCGTTTATAGGACCAGCAAAACGTGAATTTGAACAGAAAATTGCATCCGAAAGTACAGAAACCCCAAAGGCTTTGTGGAACTATGATAAAAGTAAAACTGTACTAGAAGAAACAATAAATAATTTTGCGAAATCCGGAAAACAGTGCCTTATTTACTTTTGATGCCAAATACTAGCTCTCAACAAAAGGAAAATATGCTTACTGATATACTAATAACATCAGTTGGTATAGAGAAAAAATTAAAAGCCCAAACAAAAGTAATGGGCCAGATGAAATGCATGTATGATTACTTACTGAAATAGCGAAAGAAATTAGTAACCTGTTATGCATACTCTTTCGAAAATCATTAGGAGAGGGAATTCTACCTGAAATTTATATACAAAAAAGGACCAAAAAGTGACCTGAGTAACTATAGACCCATACGCCTTACCAGTACTTTCTGCAAAGTCCTTGAATCATTCATGCGAGATCAAATTATGAAATTTTTAGAAGACAACTTACTTTCCCTATGACAACATGGCTTCAGACCAAATTGATCATGCAAAACACAACTACTGGAGTATATTGACAACGTAACCACTAATCTAGACAATAACAATCTAACAGATGTAGTTTACTTAGATTTCTCAAAGGCATTTGATTCAGTTCCACATAGGAGACTCCCAATTAAGATGAGGAAATATGGAATAGGAGAAAATAGGAGAAAGAATTGTAACGCGGGCAGAAAATTTTTTAACTAATAGAAAACAACATGCAAAGATCAATGACACTCAATCAGACTGGGTAGACGTTATTAGTCGTGTACCGCAGGGTAGTGTACTTGGACCCACCCTTTTCCTGTTATATATATATGACCTGCCAGAAAAATTAAGCTGTTATTGCAAAATCCTTGCAGATGATACTAAGATCTACGGAAATCCCACCGAATATGACATTCAGGATAATATATATATATATATATATATATATATATATATATATATATATATATATATATATATATATATATATATATATATATATATATATATATATATATATATATATATATATATATATATATATATATATATATATATATATACAGTATGCAACTGGTCTAAAACATGGCAACTGCCATTTAATGCAAACAAAACCTGTGTTATTCACTTTGGTAATAATAATCCAAGAAAGGAGTACACTATGACAGATTCCTCACAAACATGTACAGTATCGACATCAGAAGTAGAAAAAGACCTAGGAGTTTATATTGATGACATGCTTACTTTTGATAAACATATAAATTTCATGTTTGTTTGTTTGGTTAGCATTATTCATTGACATTAATCAGGACCCTGATTGCCTTTGTGAGGTGCTGTGGGGCAGATGGGTTATCCCCATGTCAGCTGTGGTGTGCCACCTACGCTCATGGCTACACCCTTCTGCGCCTAGCATTTGGGTATATTTCTAGATTGTCTTATTGTTATATATCTATTAGTTATGTCAAGATCGTATGTTATGTCATTTAGGCGCAGTTTTGATTTAAACATGCCGGGCGTGGGTGCTTCGACCACAACAGAATGGAGTGAGTTCCATGTGTTAATAATTCGTTTTGGGAAAAAATGTGCACGAATTTCCTTTCTGCTGTGTTTAGTGTTGAGCTTTAATGTGTGATCTCTAGTATGTGTGTTACTTGATCGGTCAAAGAATGTGTTTTTGTCAATGCTGTGATCATCATGGACAGATTTGTACGTTTTGATTAAGTCTCCTCTAAGCCTTCTGTATTGTAGTGACATAAGGTTCAAAGCCTTTAACCTATCTGTGCGGCAGTAGTTTCTCAAATGGGGAACAGGTTTAGTGGCTCTGCGCTGGACCCTTTCGATTATATATAATTGTCTTTTAAAACGAGGAGACCATATGCAGTTACAATATTCCAAAATTGGTCGGACTAGTGATTTGAATAACAGGGTAGGCGTGTTTCCATCTGTGTAATGAATGTTCTGTTAATTAGACCAACTATGCTGTTAGCCTTTGATACAGTTACATTTATATGGGTATCGAAGGAGAGGTTTTCATCTATGTGTACGGCAAGATCTTTTTCACTTGTGGACGGTATGATTTCAATGGTTTGTGACTGGCATGTAGTGTCTGTCATATAATACTGGGTCCTAGGATTATTTGAACCAAAGTGTATTACAGGTGTTTTGTCTGTATTAAAGTGTAGCTGCCAAATCTGAGACAAATTACATATATTATCTACATTGTCTTGAAGGTTCGCGGTGTTAGGGCTACCAAACAGTTTTGTATCATCCGCAAAGATCTTACAAGGGAAGGTTACAGAATCGGGTAGATAGTTTATATACAAAAGGAAAAGTGTAGGTCCCAAAACACTGCCTTGAGGCACGCCACTAGTGACGGCTGTCCAGCCGGGTGTTGCTTCATTGATCTTTACACACTGTTTTCTTTCGGTTAGAAATGCTTAAGTCCAGTTAATTAGTTGCTCTCATAGACCATACATTCTCATTTTCTTTAGAAGTCTTTTGTGTGGTACTGTATCGAAAGCTTTGGAAAAATCCAAGTATATTGCATCTATAGGTTTATTTTCATCTAGATTGGATGTTATGGTTTCGATGTACTCCAGTAACTGTGTTTTGCATGATCTGTTATGTCTGAAGCCATGTTGACAGCTGGTGAAAAGGTTGTTTATTTGTATGTGGTTCATTATTGCATCACGTACAAATGTTTCTAAAAGTTTGCAAAGTGAGCAAGTTAGACTGATGGGTCTGTACTTGCTTGGATTACTTTTTGGGCCTTTCTTATAAATCGGACAGACATTAGCCATTTTCCAAATCTCAGGTATTATGGGTTCCTCTAAAAATCTGTTAAATAGGATGCTACGGGGTACACTGAACTCTTTTGCTAGTTCAATACAAATTTGTATGGGTATTTTGTCTGGTCCATGACTTTTATTTGGGTTTAGTTTTTGTAGTTTGGTTTCAATAGTCTCTCGACTTATAGAAATGTCTGGTAAAACAGTGTTTGTGATATTGGGGATATTTTCTGGCATTTTACACAGCTAGACCCAGGCACATTCACATTATTATACAAGTCTCTTGTGAGTTCGATCCTCGAATATTGTAACCGTGTGTGGGCACCCATATTCAAAAGGCAATCAAAACTGATAGAACGGGTTCAGCGTCGGGCAACAAAATTGGTTCCCCAAATCAAAAGCTATATACATACCCAGTGAGGCTTGAAAAGCCTAATTTAATGTCATTGAAATATAGACGATTCCATGGTGATCTAATAGAAACATATAAGTTTATTAATGATAAATATAACATAGACAAAAATATCTTCTTTGAAATCTCCCCAATTGCACACACCAGAGGACACAAACACAAACTCAGCACAAATCATAACAATATAGATATCAGCAGAAACTTTTTTCGAATAGAATAGTATCATCGTGGAACTCATTGCTAGCCCTAGTTGCTGAGGCATCAACTCTTGACACATTCAAGACCAAATTGAACATACATTTTAGAAGGATGAAATTCTTATTCGATTAAAACATCTGTGTTGAACATTCCAGAGTAGGTATCTGGCCTACATAAGCAACTATGTTTAAAAAGCCCAAGCAAAACCGAATCCATCTGAATGGGTCAATAACAAGCCAGTGGCTTATGTCCTGTATTTTATGATGATGATGATGATGATGATGATGATGATGATGATGATGATGATGATGATGATGATGAATACTCCTCAAGTTGGACCTCAATACTGACATGCTCTTCAAAACTAAGGTTTTAAAACCGGTTTCACCAGATCTGAGGGATCTACAGAGTGAGTGAAGAAGAGCTACACAGAGAGAATTCCATCGAACGTGAGATAATTGAAAGACAATTAGCCATCAAGGCAGCAGGGTCCTATAGCTGGGTAATGATAGCAAATCAGATGCTACAGAAGTATGTCCTGCCGTATGCATACAGTCTTCTGAAGAGCCTGCCAAGTAAGAGAGTATGGAAAACAATGGTGACAAAACAGGTTCATGACCACTGGGAGTGCAAACTGAAAGAAGAAGCTGCCGGGAAGAAGACTGTCGTATCTTTCCCTTGACTCCTGCAAGATCAGGAAACCACACAGTGTATGAACAAGCTGCAAGTCTGATAAGACCTCTGTATATAAGGCTACTATCCAAGCTAAGTTACTAGTACAGAGATATAACCTACTTGGAGGAACAACCTGTAACCATTGTCCACTGTGCAAGAGCGAAGATGAGATGCTGGTGCCCTTCCTTGTCGTGTGTACACAGCTTCAACATACACGAAAAGAACTCCTGAGTAAGATCTGTGGCATGTTCAAGACACTAGGACCCAAATTCACACATGAGAACTGTATTCAAGCTATCCTATACCCTAGCAAGTTTGCTGCAGATGATCCTGTAAGCTGTAGCTCCCAGATAATACAGAGACTCCAAAAACTATCCAGAGAACTTTGTCACGTCCTGAATCGACAGCCATCTAAGATGACTCAGTTGCAGTGATGCGCTCAAAGCTGTGTGCTGCAGAGTTGCATGATGGGTCCGACTGCATTGCTGACTATACTCTACCAAACAGGTAACTCGTTTAAACAAAAATTGTTGCGCCTTGTGATACTTAACGGATACACGTATTATTACTACTTGTGAAATCTCGCAAATCAAGCTTCTCGTTGGACACGTCGGAAGGAACATAAGATTCTACCTTCAGCAAATATCCAGAATTAAATATCCGTACTAACTGTACTCCCTGTGGAGGTTCGCATGAAGAACAGCACATTGTTTGACAGACGGGATTTACTGCGAAAGAAGAAGAAGAATAGGATCTAAAATCTGTTGCAACATCTCGAAGTGTTACGCCGCTATAGAATCGCAGTTTACACATATTTATTCGAACTATCAGGTTATCCTGCTGTCTTAATGTCTTAACCTACAAGCATATAGCCTGAAGGCCATGAGATCAGAATAACAGTTTCTTCCGTTATATTTATGTTTTCGTGGTAAATTAATAACTATGAAATGAAAGAGTCATGGAATTTAAAAATTTAAATTCCAGGCCTGGAAAGTAATGGAAAATCACTGCTTTTGTCATAAGTCATGGAAAATGGTAATCATGTAAAATAAAAAGAAATCAGTTGTCATAAAATCACCTCTATGCAATAAAAATTACAGCAATAGCTTATCAAAACAACCCAGCAGGCACATGATGTAATTTCAACATTTGATTCAACATTGAAATAACGCCTGTGCCCGCTGTGAAGGCTGTATGTACTATGTGACGTGGTTGTTGCCAAAGTCTATATTCAGACATTTTGTAGAATAACTGATCTTATCTTTGGAGCTATAAATGTCAATAACATGTAGGCTATACTCCCACCTCATGTTCCCGCTGGTTCCATATTCTTTTCACAATATGATATTGTCAGGGTTTGTACGCATGTATGGAAGTCTGGAAAATTAGGAAGGCCTTTTCCAGGGCTGGAAAAAGTATGGAAATTCCAATTTTTGGCCAACTGGTATGGAAAATTAAAATGTCGGCAATCCTAATTTTTCCGACCGCAATCTTTTTGTTTACGAACGAAATCTCGCGTTTCCGCCAATCTTGCCAGAATCTAATTCGATTGGGTCCCGGTCTCGTCTTGCAATAGAAAACCGCCTATTACCGGGAACATCTCACGGTTGTTGAGCAATACGGGTCCTGAACATGTTCAAGTACAACGCAATAAAAGTGAGTGAATCGGCAGTCATCAAATAGTAGAGTGTTAGAAGCCGAAACAATGAAATAATTTGCGAGATTGCCGTTTTTTGTGATACAGTAAAGACCGGACAACACATCAAACTCGCGTGCCAAATATAGTGTGTGTAATAAGTCGTTTGACATCGGGAATATGGGCGAAGCGACTCTTGTTAGCCACATGTCTGATTGAAAGTCCCAAAATGAGATCTGGAAAATTTGAAATTGAGTCTGGAAAAGGTATGGAATTTAATTTTTCTGAAGGTGTATGAACCCTGTATTTTGCTATACATATTATAATAACCCACGCTCCCTACCGTCTGTTACGCATGGCGATGCTGTAACCAGGAAGTCAAAGATACTCGCAAACAACTTTTTCCCCCAAAATTCCCCTCATTAATTAGTGAGTAAAATGGAAAAAATGTCGATATTATAATATATGCACATAAACCCTACTTCCAAAACTCATCACTGACTCACAAAAGACTAATATATAAAACTTCTAGCTGACTGAAACACATCGTCTGCTAATTTATTTGCGTCAGAGAACTCATCAAGTTCCGTCATAGGCGATTCCACCTTGCTGATGGACGATTAAAGTATGGAAAAAATATGGGTAGCCGTTTATAATAAGCTCAGAAAGTCGCTATGCCATTACACGTTACCATGTAATAAATTTAGAGGTTTCCCAAGCATGCGTTTTATAAACAAACAAAGGCATGTCCTACTACATACAGTATTTAAGAGAATCAAGATTTTGACCGATTTTCAAAGAAATAATAACATTTTGTAGAAGACTGTTAAACTGGAAAGCAGTCTTGATATTTTATTGTGTGTTTGGACCTCTGGTCCACCGTAGGTAGGGTTGCACGATTATTCACTTTTCATAATCGCGATCATTAAAAAAAATAATCACGATCATACGATTAATCATGAACTATATTAACTATGTCAATGCTGCTTAGAGGGCGTTATTATGCTACTGCAGATTGTAAGATTATGGGCTAGGCACATGGGTATACATACATGGACAGAATACGCCAGTTGCTGATTGCAAACAAAGGAATGTATCAAGATTTTTCTAGACGGAAAACGGAAGGTACCGTATTTCGCGTAATTGTAGCCTATGCTCTAATAGAGGCCCACCCCCTAACTTTGACATATGGGCTCTAATGATTTCTTAGCAGTTTCTAAACGGCAAAACCCCCTAATTCAGCAGATTGTATAGGAAAATTTGTAAGAATAGCGTGTATAATAATAGCAATCGTGTCACAAGGTGTGTCTACTTCTGACCGATCTCTGCCATGATACATTTCTGGCCCCTCTAGAAGTCAATACAGGCCTCGGATTTGTAAATATCAGCCACCTATTAGATTAATACTGATAGTAGGTAGTGCTGAAACGGGTACAGAGATTTTGTAACCGAATACCCGTTTGCGCTAACCGGTTAGTATTCGGTTACCCGTCCAAAAGACTGCTGGAGTGAAAAAAAATGGCTTCTTGTTTCGCTAGACTTATTTATTCGGCGATATTACCTAAATATCCTTTCCGAGAACGAAATAAATAGATGTTTTTGTGACTGTAATGTGTGCTAAACTATTCCACAATATGGATATACCTAATAATGGAGGTTGATCGGTAAGAAAATTATATTCACAAGTCGACAAACTGAAGCGAAAGATCGCTTTGTAATAGTGCAAGTTTGTGGAATATTCCATACATAACATGTAGTGGCATGTAGACGTTCAATTAACTGAATCTCGCAATTTGATTGGATGATTCGGAAAACCTTCTGTCAATCTGTCGGCAAAAGCCAGTAAAAATAAAGGAGCGGAATAGCTAGAGGAAACACGAAACAAATTTTCTGTTCAATTGTATCTGAAGAAAATGTACTTTTCATTCTGATTGGATAATTTCCCTCGTCACAGCCAATGAAAATAATGGAATGGAACGACCGGAAGAAACACATTGAACACGCTCAAGTGTCAAAATATTATGACGTAAAACATCTATTGCGTGTTAACTTTGACTGAATAGGAATTACTTCATTTCGGTAAATAATCCTTTATATAATATGATTTTTGGTCTCTGTTGATTAAATCCACTTACTAGCATCCATACAAATCGCCCACTTGTTTGAAATCAATGATCTCGTTCATTTTGGCGGCTCGACTTTAAACATTCCAGTGAAGTGTTAAATTCGTCCGAATTTCATAAAGTCTAGTCGTACCTTCAACAATTTTCAAAAAATCTTCACAGTGACCTCACATATTTTGGATTCTGTGATACATGTACCCATGGGATATTAACACATACTGTCCAAATATTTATTTATTTATATATATATATATATATATATATATATATATATATAGCAGGGGTGTATGTGGTAGTGGGGTGGATGGATGGATGAAAATTCAAAAGCCTGTGCTCAGACAATCTCATAACAGGCTCCATCTGGGTTGAGGGAGGCTAATATATAACGAAAAAACTTGTCTATCTCTGCGGGATGTTGAACATCTCGGTCACCTCTTTAACAATAATCGTGATGAAGTAACTCACTTTTTTAATTAGGAAATTAATAATTCTGGGAATGGGATCAACATTTTTGGAAATATGACCAAATTTTGGCGAAATCACAATGTGGTTTTACCTTTTAAGCGAAGCAAACCAATTAATTATATGGCAATTTATTACTCAATAATTCACTATTTCACATATATGTGAAGCATAACATGTTTATTATCAATGGATGGATCCGATCTTGGGAAATCTGTCAGTCAAGTATATGACGTCAATACTTAATTATGTCATATGTAGACCAATTGTAGGGGGACGTCACAATGCAATTGAATGCATAGTGGCGTATCTAGCTCCATCATAAACATTGCAATGTCCCTCAAGTGTATATATATGAATGCTTAAAATTGTATGTCTTAGACTCTTTACTATTCAATAAACAGGCTGACGTCGGTTGAATATTTTGAAACTAGTTTGTCTGGGGGCTGTTGCTGCCATAGGTAGCATCAGCCCCCAGTCAAATTTGTTTCAAAATATTCAACAGCTTACTTATATAGTTAGCTTGAAATTGAGATTCTGGGAATTCATCATTCAATGTATATAAATCGATCACAACATGCGCAAAACGTGGACAGAGCTTAGCTACAAATGGGCAGTGAACAGCTAGAGATGGATCCCTTATCAATTATCATTCAACTCATATAAATATCATTATGATGGCTGATCATTAAGTCTCATCAATGTGCATTGTGGCACACACAGTGCCACAACACAATCATCACACATAAGCAAGAGATCCGAAATCAGTCAATTGACCCTTTCAACAAAATCAAACAGTTCAGGGTTCATAGTTTTCATTTGAATAATTTCATACTTTTCCTGACTTTCCATGCTTGTGTATACAAGCATGGAATGTCAGGAAAAGTATGAAATTATTCAAATTATAGGAAACCATTTTCCACCCTTAAAGAATATGGAAAATTAGATTTTCTGCTAATGTCCTTTTGCAGACCAAGAGAAGACAATTTGACTGACTCGATAAGCAAGCCAGTTATTCTAGTGGTAAATTTTCAAAAATAGTCTCAAGATGGCTATTTTTTAAAGAGTAAATTGAAGATTTTAAAACAAATTTGAGTAATAATTATTAATTAGCCAATAAAGGTCTAATCTGACTGTAAGTCTGTGGTGTTACTTTGAACATGAAAACTGAGATATGGCTGTAATGCCAAGGTAACCCTTTAGTGGTCAACTGGCCAGTAGCAGCATTGGCAGTGGTCTTGAGAAATGTCCATCTGCATGCCAAGAGAAGACTATTTTGAAAATCTGTCACTGATAAGTCAGTGATAAATTTGTTAAAATAGTACTGAATAATCAAATTGTGATATATAAATTAAGTTTCAAAATATTCAACTGCTTAATCTATAAAAATCAATAATTATGTTTTTTGTTTGGCTTGAAATTGAGATACAAGTACTTGGGTAAAATGCTATAAAATAAACACAACCGTGAGAACACCTCGGAACAATAACAATGCACAAGCAACTGCAGAAACAACGGGTAAAACTAATCCATCGGTCAGTCTGACTAGAAACAACAACTTTAGAACCGACTCATCCGAGGAAATTTGAAATTATTCAAGCAGTTCCTCTGGAAGAGTAGGTAATGGAGGCAGTTTAAGTACATTTATTGAAACATCTGTGGTTTCACTTTCAACACTTGGAGCTGACGTCGATGCTGTTAACTCCGATGGAAAAGAACTTACTCTGTGCTTGTCACGGAAGTTTTCTCGAAGGAAGATTAGTTCGTTTACAGTATCAGGATCGAGTGAGGCTCTCTTCTTCGTCACAATGTTTCCTGCTGCTGAAAATATACGCTCAGATGGAACCGATGTTCCGGGAATGGCGAGAAATCTCCTGGCAAGTGTGCTCAAAGATGGGAATCGACCAGCATTTAGTTTCCACCAGCTGAGTGGACTCATGTCCACGATGGTACGTTCATTGCGGTATGATAAGAGTTCGGCATCTTTGTCACATTGAGTAACATTCTCGGAACAGTCGTACAGATCGCCCATAAGGAACGCCATTGTTTGGTTTGCTTGCTCCAGTTTAGAACGCTTAGGTTGAGACCCCACCAAGTCTGTGGCATGGGCAATTTCTGTAGATTTCTGGTCAGTGTTACCTGTGATCATAGTAGTGTCTGTCCCATCATTCATACCCTCAGCAGTGGCTGCAGTGCTGTCATCATTTGGTTGAGCGTGCAATAGAGTTTTGACATATATCCACACAGCCGTTTGATCACCCTCTGGCAAGAACTTCAGTGATTTGTACCGTGGGTCCAGAGCTGCTGCAATAATGTATGGTTGTTTGTGAAGATCACTGTCAGGTTTGTATCTCTTGGTGAGATCATTCCTGACAGTCCTCTTGAAATCTGAGATGGCCTTGATATCGGTGGTATCATCTGAGAGGTGGTTTTGAACCAGACCTGAGACTATAGGGTATATCATGCTCAAAGTTGGGAAATCTTCTGAGCAGACAACTGCTGTGGCCAGCTGCAGTGGTTTCAGAACAGGTGTTATCTCTTCTATTGTTCGCCATATGTCATCACTTAGTTCCAGTACTCGGGCATCACCTTGCTTCGTGACTTTTTCATCATGGAGGACAGCAAAAATCGCCAATCGCTGCTCCAAGAGACGTTGAAACATGAAATATGTTGAGTTCCACCTGGTGGCAACATCTTGCAACAGTGCATGTTCTACAATCCCCATCTGTTTCTGTTTAGTTTTCAATGCACTTGTTGCCAAGGCAGATTTCCTGAAATGTGTGGCAACACGTCTACCGGCACTCGCAGCTTTAGAGATTGGGCCTAGATTAAGTCCAGCATTTACACTTAACTGTAGGGTGTGTCCAAAACATCTTATGTGTGGCCACTTTAATATTTGCATACACAGGACAATGTTAGACGCAATATCAGTTGTTACACCAGAAATAGTCCCCTCAGATATTTTATATTTCTGTACATGTTCTTGGAGCACATTGGAAAGGTGGTCCCCTGTGTGGCGATCATGTATTTCACTGGTACACAAAACGTTGTGGCGAAACAACCAGTTCTTATCAATATAATGAACTGTGATTGTGATATACCCTTCTGCGGCACAACTTGTCCAAGCATCTGTTGTTAGGGCTACAGCTGTTTGTTCATTCAGTTCGTGTTGGAGTGTGCTATGGAGGGACTCGTAGTAATATTTTGTGTAGTTTCTAATCGTAGTGTGGCTTGGTACCTGGTAAGAGGGATCTAGTTTGGATACCAAATTACGAAACCCTGCACCATTCACTATGCTCAGTGGCCTTATGTCCGTAGCACAAAATTCGACAATACTCTTGGTAATGTCTTGCCACTTCCCCTTTGGCATAGGCCTATTAAGGTTCCCAAATGTGAGCTGTGATTGTACTTTGGAAGTACCAGTACTAGTAGTTGTACCCTTATAATTGTCTGCCGTGTCTGATTCTAATGTAGTTGGATGTCGAAATTTTAGATGATTTTTCATACTTGACGTCGATCCAGCATACGCAATTTTTGTCTGACATAAAGTACATTGTGTTTTTTTATTGTCCTCAGTTAATTTAAAATGATTCCATACGGTCGATCGACGTCTATGACAATCCATTTTAACGCTAGCTGACGATATTGCATAGTTTGTTTACATCTGCATTAGGGTACACGTTGTATAACCGGGTAACCGGTTATTGATTTTATAACCGGGTACTCGCTAATTCGTACCCATTGGCGAGTACCCGGTTACCCGTTTCAGCACTAATAGTAGGCCACGTATGTTCAAGATATAATAAAGTCTATTTCACACTTTTGTAGTCAAAATGGGCGTAAAGCAGTCTTGGCGTGATTAAATAGCTTCCTTATTATAAATATATTTTAAGACATGTGGTGCTGGCCATCCAGTACACAATACTGTGGCCTCCGACCGCCAGCGCAATAATACGGAAATGACCGAAGATTGCCGAGCACTTACGTCATGCTCGTGACGTGTCCTTGGCAACAAAGGACGCGATCACCAGAGATCTTCACGCGACCTTCAAGGACACACCTAACCAGTTTGTCTCGGTCGGGTAAGTCTTTCCATAGCTGTTCTACTACAATTACTGCTGTCTATTATTATACTGATACATCCAGGCACGATATTGGTGTCAGGAGTAAATCAGGCTACATTATTAGTTTTTAGAGAAGCTTGATTGTGCTTAGTTTGTCGTGACGCGAACTTGTGTGCAAGTTTGAGTCTGGATACCAATACACAGTTTGTGTCTTCCTTTTATACTTTCCAAAAAGCGGCTACACGAGGGTGTGTGACCGGATTTGGTTTTTGTAGCCAGATTAGACATTTGCTAGCCAGATTTATGGCTAGTGTAGCCGATTGATCAAGTTATGTAGCCAGGATTAGGTTATCCCGTAGCCGGATTGGCTTGGTATGTAGCCGGTAGAGGTAGCTACTGTAGCCGGATTTGGTTGAAACTTGAAAGTGTAGCCGGATTCGTATTGTGGTGTAGCCGGAAGGGGTAGCTACCGTAGCTGGTTTGGTTTGAATTTTAAGACTGTGTAGCCGGTTTTGTTTTCTAATGTAGCCGGTTGCAGCCGTGTTTGTGCAGCCATGATCAGAAAATATTTTGGGATTTATAGTTTTCTGTTCAAAATGGCTACTAACGGGTGGTCATTATGTCTATTTGTGGCTGTTGTTATAAATTTAGTTTAAATTTATAGTCATCGTGGTCATAGTCTAACGGAAAGGTATAATTGGAGTAGAATTGGCAAGTGAATACTGGTTAAAGTATTCGTTCCAGTGAGATCCTGACTCGTAGCGTTTCGTACCAAGTTTGGTTATACTCATCAGAGGAGACATAATATATAGGTGATATATCTTATCATCCATATTTTTGGATGGTTAATTTAGTCAAAAAAAGGTGTGAAAAGTTGGTTTCTTACCTTCAGTCCAATTCATTAAGAATGTGGAGCAAGTTGTCTGCAGACGTGCAGAGTGGACAGATGAATCTGTACATAACTTGTAAATGACTGAATTGAATATGTGTGTAGAGACGTTGGTGTAGCGCAACGTTTATACGAACTTGTGACATAATTTCAGGTGTGACGTCAGGTTAAGGCGTCATAAGTGTGACCAAGAGTATGGATTCTTGGTAACCAAATAATCAATTATAAGTTTTACTACCAAAGGTAGATGATGGTTACCAATCAGCGTGATTGATGCCGATTGGGTCCATACAATGTAGTTGATGGATCCAAAAGTTTTCACGGTCCTTGCGGAAAGCTGTGGCTTCCGTGCTATCAGGATCGTGACATAACACTTCGATGATTCTGTGGTTGACATCTGTGGGTCCATGGTTAGGGAGATTAAAATGTGCTACAGGCGTGTCTTTGTTGTTTTTAATGTCCCTCATATGTTCTTTGATGCGAACTTGGAATTCCCGTTTAGTTTCACCTACACATTGTTTACGGCATTGGTTACGGGTAAGTAGGTAGATAACATTCATTGTGTGACAGAATGTTTTTGTTTTGATGAAATATTTTAGCCCAGTGTGCGAGCTTTTGAAACTGTGCTGTTCATGTTTTTGCAAAATAAGCAGTTATTTTTGGCGCATGGATGTATAGGGTTTGCTATGCTTTTCCCCCTTTTTGTCCGAATTTCTTTGGGTCTGTGAATTTAGCAGTGACCAGTGTGTCCTTGAAGGACGGATTGCGTCTGTGGCCAAAGATAGGTGTTTCTGTGAATGTTGCCCAACATTTTGGGTGGACTGTAGTGTTGGCCAATGGCGTTTAATGATTTTTTGGGCTAATTTGCTGTGTTGGTGGAAATCAGTGATACATGTTATCCGAGTGTTGATTTCCTTGGTTGGTTTTGGCAAAAGTAGGTCTGAGCAGTTTTGTTGCATTGCTCTGTGCATGCTGGTAATAAGGGTATCTGTTGGGTATCCTCTGATAGCATAGTGGTGAACCATTTCATGGGCATTTTTGAGAAAATCTGTTTCTCTGCTGCAAATCCTCAGTAGTCTCAGAAATTGACCATATGGGCTCACTTGTTTGGAAGAGTTTGGGTGAGCCGATGAGAAGTGTAGATACCCGTGTGTATCTGTTGGTTTAGTGTAGAGGTCGAAGCCTAAGTGTCTATTTGGGAGGATAAACACTTTTGTATCCAAGAAATTGATGTAATCTGTGGGGATTGTTCTACTGTGAATTTAATCGTGGGGTGTGCGTTATTCATATGTGTTATGAATTTTGCTAGTGAATCGGAACCTTTGGTCCAGATTATGGAAATATCATCAATATAGCGATAGTATAGGGCTGGCTATGTTTCAGCTGTCCTGAGTATTTTTTCTTCGAGTTGGGCCATAAAAATGATGGCATAGCTGGGTGCTAGTTTTGTGCTCAAAGCTGTACCGCCAATTTGGAAATGTTCATCATTGAATTCGAAGTTGTTACATGTGAGCACTAGTTTGAGTAACGTTAACAATCTGCGTGGTGTTAGCGTGCCTGGACAGCCATGTATTCTCAAATGTTGGGATACAGCTCTAAGACCCTCATTGTGAGGGATGTTAGTGTGATATGTTCATCGACAAAGCTACTGATGAGTTCAGTAGGGCTTCCATTTCCACTGATAATTGGTCTCCCTGGGGTGAGTTGGCCATTCATTTTTTTAGGAAGTAGATAGAACCTGGCTGTTCGTGGGTTGTCGGTTCTGAGACCGTTAGCTATGTCTCTTGTTATTTCACCACTGAGAATCATGTCCGTGATGGAGGTTTCTACTTTCTCTGCGTGGTACGTGGTGAGATCTGTGGTTTGTTTGGTATGGTAGTGAGTGTCACTAAGTTGACGAAGTGCTTCCTTTTGTATGTTTCCGTGTCTTGGATAACAGTAGCCTGGCCTTTATCAGCTTTCTTGATGACAATAGTTTTGTCATATTTTAGCTGGTTGATAATCTTCCTCTGTGTGTTAGAAAGATTCCCACTATTATGCCTTCGGTGAGCTTTTTTGTTGTTGTCGTGTGTGACGGATCTGATGAACGCATCTAGTGTGGCGTCATTACCTGGGTTTGGTGTCCAGGTGCTGGCTGGTTTAAATTTATGTGACAGTTTGTCCATAAAATTGTTGGTGGGATTATCGGTTGGGGTAATGGGTGTGTCTGATGTGGAAATATTTCCGTTTGCCCAGTAGGTGGGTGGGAACTGGAAATGTAGTTTTAATCTCAGTCTTCTAAAGAATCTGTTTAGATCTTTATGAAGTTGGCCCAGGTTGGGCTCAATGACGTTGGGACTGAAGCCCAGTCCTAGATCTAGGACGTCTCGTATCTCCTTGGAGATGGGTTTTGATGATAGATTGACAACAAAAGGTTTTTGTTGACGGGAGAATTTATTTTTATAATTTAGAAAAGTATTAAAGTTACAGCAGTTATAGGCTGTGCCTACATAAGTGATAGTGTTTACATTTATGCAAGTCTTTTGAAGACTTGAGCCAGTGTGTCTTCCTTGTAGGGCCGCCTGTCTTGTTTGCCCTGTGGTCTCCTGGGTGGTGGGCGTCTCTGGCCTGGTTCCTGTATCGTGTTGCGGTTGCCTGGTCCTGGAGGAGGTCTGCGCCTGTCCTTTTCTCTTGCCCGTACCCGCTTGGGTGGACTGGTCGACCGTTCCCGTGTTTTCAGTACCGTGGCTCTGACTGCTTTCTGGCCTTCTAGAAAAACTGCTTCGTTTTCTGTAGCTGCCCTGAAACCCGCTTTGTGGCGTCTAACCAATTCTGAGAGGCGGTCAGCTCTGTTTCTGAGTAATGAATGTAGATCAGACATCAGTTGGAGACTGTGTTTGGTCAGAATGTCTTGCCATTCTTTGACTAGTTCAGTATCATCAGACGGCGGAATGTATCTAACCGTTGCCATGAGGTTGGCGGGTGGTTTGTTGATATAGATGGACGCTTCTAGTTTGTCTAGCTGTAGAAGCGTACGTGCATGTTTACATGCACCATTGCGCCACTGGTGGTACGCCTGTACGTGTTCTTCAGGGATGCAAGGTTTCTTCCGTGGATTCTCATCTGGCCGGCGTTGAATGTCTTCGACTTGTTCAGTCTCCATTCTAGAACGTTTGCGGCTAGCCAGCATCTTTCCCACGTCGTCAATGACAGCGTTGTTCAACAGATTCACTACAGTTTCAGTGGATCCGATAGAAGTGATGGAGCTGCTGCTTGCTGATTCCATACTAAAATTCTTAGTATCAATCATGCTGAACTTCTATAGAAAAATATACTTCTTAGAGAAGCTTGATTGTGCTTAGTTTGTCCTGACGCGAACTTGTGTGCAAGTTTGAGTCTGGATACCAATACACAGTTTCTGTCTTCCTTTTATACTTTCCAAAAAGCGGCTACACGAGGGTGTGTGACCGGATTTGATTTTTGTAGCAGGATTAGACATTTGGTAGCCGGATTTATGGCTAGTGTAGCTGGTTGATCAAGTTATGTAGCTGGGATTAGGTTATTCCGTAGTCGGATTGGCTTGGTATGTAGCCGGTAGAGGTAGCTACTGTAGCCGGATTTGGTTGAAACTTGAAAATGTAGCCGGATTCGTATTGTGGTGTAGCCGGAAGGGGTAGCTACCGTAGCCGGTTTGGTTTGAATTTTAAGACAGTGTAGCCGGTTTTGTTTTCAAATGAATTTTACAAATCCGAGGCCTGTATTGACTTCTAGAGGGGCCAGAAATGTATCAGGGCAGAGATCGGTCTGAAGTAGACACACCTTGTGACACGATTGTTATTATTATACACGCTATTCTTACAAATTTGCTCTTAAAAAAAAATTCCTATACAATCTGCTGAGCTAGGGGAGGGGGTGCTTCTAATACAGAGTTTTGCCGTTTTGAAACTGCTAAGAAATCATTGGAACTCATATGTCAAAGTTAGGCGGTGGGCTTCTATTGGAGCATAGGCTACAATTAAGCAAAATACGGTACCATCCGTTTTCCGTCTGGAAAAATCTTGATACATTCCTTTGTTTGCAATCAGCAACTGGCATATTCTGGCCATGTATGTATACCCATGTGCCTAACCCATAATCTTACATGTTTGTATTTCTTTAAAATGATGGCGATTATGAAAAGTGAATAATCATGCAACCCTAGCCGTGGGCCAATCAATATGTAGCATATTTAGTAGCCATATTGGATTTTTTTTATTTTAGGGCTTTTTGAAGCCGAAATTGGTTATATGTAGGTTTTTAGGGATGCTGATTTCAACTTTCAAAACCGTCAGATAAACAGTTTGTGAGCATCTTGTTTCTTTTTCCCGCCAAAATCTATGCTAAAGCAATGGAATATTTTTAATGTCTTTGTTTGCTCAAAGGTAGCAGACCGTCTAATTTTGCCAGTAGCCATCTTGGATTTTGGCTGATTTTAGGAATGTCTTTAAAGATCTCTGAAACCGCTTGGCTGATCGATTGAAAAGTCATAAAACATAATCTCGGCATCGGCTGAACCAAGTTTGTTCAAGGGAAGTTGTTTGACCAAATGCTGCGGCGGCCATCTTGCATGACCTAGTTTTTGTGAAAATGACCTCCAGAACTATTGAACAGATTGGACCAAAATTTGGGAGATATGATTAGTGACTAACGGCTATTAAAGTTTGTTCAAACGAAATTGATATGAGAGAAAACCTGACAGCCTTGGGTCAATCAATATGTAGCATGTTTGGTGGCCATTCTGGATTTTTTTATTTGATGGATTTTGAATCCAAAATTGATTTTATATAGGTTTTTAGGTATTCTGATTTCAAATTTACCGTTTTTGAAATTGTTGGATAAATGTTTTGACGTCCATCTTGGATGTTTTTCTAACCAAACTTCCTACATGTATACTAAAGCATTAGGATTCAAAACTAATGGAAGGTTTTCGAGTGCAATAGCTGAACACATTTTTTTCAATGGAACTTGATTGACCTAATGGTTTAGCGGCCATCTTGGATGACATAGTTTTCGTGAAAAAGACTTCTGAACTGCAGAACAGATCGGGCTGAAATTTGGGAGATGTGATTGGGGCCATTAAAGTTTGTTCAAGGGAAGTTGATACATTAAAAACATGGCCACCATGGATCAATCAAAATGTACCCGCTTCGTTTTTGTTTTGCTGTAGGGGTGTTTTGGTAACAGGTTACGTTGTTACCGAGTTCTTCTTAGGCTTGTGCGATTATTGCTTTGAGTGATTACGATCGATTACCGTTAAATTCTGTGTACATTGCGCACTTTTTTTGCTCAAATTACATGTTATAAAAAGCTACTGCGCACTATACACAAGGATAAATATTTGTCACATTTCCCCCCCCCCCCCCCCCCCCCCCCCCCCCCCCCCCGAATTTTTCGTCAGAATCGCAAAATTCGGGGCTGAAATATGATTTTATGGATCGGGGATCAGTCGGGAATAACGATCGCATTCTAACATGTCTATAATGGTACTATCTCAACTAGATCATTAAAATGTCTTACTACTGTCTAAATATTGTGTTATACCTTTATTAAATACCATAAAGTGTTGTAAAATGATCAAATAAACCATCATTTAACTTTTTTACAACGCCATTATTTCCTGTAATTTGTTCTAATTTATTTCTATAAAGGGAGGTTACTCCTGTCTTCCCAAGTTGAACGTAGAGATGTTTAAAATCCATAGATTGCTACACAGATACAGACGTAAATGTATTAAAAAAAGAATGCTAGAGCCGATGTTTTTCAAGGTGATCTAGCAGTTACATCGATATAGAAAGGAATGTTTTATATGTACTAAACGGCACAATATTTTGACCAATCGGCGGGCAGGATGATTATGATTGACAGGTTACGGTTAAAGGACACAGCCATCAATGTATGACGAAGTAACTGTAGAAACGAAAGGATGAGAATAGAAAATCATTTCAAATTGAAGATAATTCAATTTATTTAATGAACAATACGTGGAATAAACTAGATTATAGCACTATATTATAATATATTATGATGATGATATACTATAATATATTATATAAACCCCACCCCCACTCAAACAATACCCACAATTGATCACTGTCAATTTTGTAAACGACAGGCGGTCAGCTCTATCACCTTTGTTTATTGTACTTCTGACCGCGTTAATCCACCCACCCCGCCCCACCACCTGACTACACTGCCTGTGAACCGAGGCTTGAAACCACTCATCTACTGCGTATATGATTGAACAAAATCTCATGGGCTCGCCTTTGATATATTTATCAAAGTAATTACCGGCACTGTTAGTGTGAGCCAAAATGGATTTTAGTTTTTTTTATTAAAATCGATTTTATTCTCAAGTATCAGCGCACAAAACTCATATTTTATGAATTGAAACAAAATAAATATCCAATTTTTTATGTTCTAACGACCATTTATGTTAATGAGCTCTGCTCAAATCAAATTCGGATTCTAACCTGTTCTGATGGAAATTATATTTGTATTTTTATATCATTCAATAGTTTAATACAAAATATGTGCTAAAAGTGTAGGCGAATGATATTCCCATGATTAAACATGAGTAACGCACGCCACAAACAAGATTTTATAAGGAAAGTGTATTCAACACGCAGTAAGTCATTGATTTTTTTTTGTTACCAGTTTTCGTTCACACATCTCTCAATCTTACTGCGCACTATACATGAAAACAATGTTTTTTTCAGGCCGATTTTGCTTAAATTTAGGGGTGCGCACTATGCACGATAGCGCAATATACACAGGATTTAACGGTATTTAAGAATAATCGTGACTATACGATTAATCAGCCTGGATACAAATTACTCGGACATAAGACCAAAGGGATATCAATGACGAAAGCTACAATGGTGACCGTAGAAATTTCCATTTGCAGGCCAACAGAAGACTATTTTTGGAAAATTTATCATTGGAATGCCAGGCTCGATGCTCGAGCCAGTCATTCCGGTGATACATTTTCAAAAATAGTCTTCTCTTAATTGGCCTGTAAAATCTCGATTTTTGTGACTGATTGCATTAAACATAATTAAAAAGTAGTTTTTGAAATACATGTATGATATGTAGTAGAAATTATGAAGGTTTATTCGATTATTTAATTCTTATTCATATAATTTCAGGATTTAAAAAATAATCACGATTTTCAATTAAATCACGTAATCACGCAAGCCTAATTGTTCTGTAGATGTTTTCTATATTTCTGCTTCAGAATCCTACGAGTGCGTTCAGCATCATAGCCCGTTCTAAGAGGTAGCCACAGACTCTTACGCCATGGCGCTTCTGGCTAGTAAACTGTGCCGCTTTCCCATGACAACCTGTTTTGTCACAAGTCTCCCTAAAAACACAACCCTTGTTTTCGTTCGACAAGAAGGTAAAAGATGTTTGAATGCACAGAGGATCCAGCTGTATGCGAGTGAAGCTAGAGCGGCGAGGCGAGCACAAGCTAAGACCAGAAGCTGGAAGGAGATCGCTATGGCGCCTGCGGGTGGCACAGGTATTTATAATCCACGTGTAAATGGAAGAATCTCGTTTTAGGTATGCCCCGCCCATCTCTAGCTAAGCTCCACCCACACTTCACCCGTGTTGGGATCGATCTCTGAACTACGGTGTACCTGACTATCAATTTCCAGAAAACTGTTGCTGCCATACGCACTTAAGCAGCAACAGTGCACAGTCAAATTAGTTTCAAAATTTTCTACAGAATGTTTATTAAATACTAAAGTCATGCAATTTGTACAACACCGCTTAGTCCGTCATCAATTAAGCATTCGTGTCGAACTTATCTAGGTGATTCTTGACATAATTTATTATGATGTCATCATATGCGTCATGGAGTTGATTATGATGCCATATAATTGATGGATAAACTGGCAATGTCCATTATCACTTGTTTGAAATTGTACAATACAGCCCCGAAATAACTTCCTAGTTAGCATCTAGTTAGTACAATTTTGAACATTGTAAGAAATGTTTTGTTGAATATTTTGACCATAATACATGTGGGATTGGAAGACATAGCTGCCTAACATGCCTAAGGCAGCAATGTCTTCCAATCTAAGTATGTTTAAAATATTCAACAGTATGTTATGGTTTGTTGTGGAAACATACTAAGCTGTCATGTACTTTCTTTGTCTCTCAGCTGTACCTGATTGGAATGGTCATATTTATATGTATAAGTATTATATAATTGAATAATCGTGAATAATTTCTACTGCATAAAATATGCAAACTGACATTTCTAAACATCATTGCATCTTTTGTCATTAATATGCTTTTGTAGTTACATGTACATGTATATCTGAGTGGGTAATTTGTACACTGGTTAATCGAGGAATCAGGATTATTCTTAAATAATGGATAGTAATCACTCAAATCAAAAATTGCACATGCCTGTAATATGATCAACTGATTTCCTGAGTTAAAATTTGGGCCAAATTAGACTAGTAGTTTTCGAGATATTCACAGATCCATAATCTGATCCGATCCAGATCCATATTCTCTTATCCAAATAACAGCCAAATTCTGGAAATCCTCTTGTGCCGCAAGTTCCGTAAGTTCGATTTTGTTGTATTGAAATTTTAGCAAAATCAGATAAGTAGTTTTTATACCCCGCCAAAAAATTAGGGGGGTAATTGTGTGATGGTGCTGGGTGTGTGTGGGGGCGGGCGACAGAGGGACTTTCCGGACAATAACACATGCTACTGTTTATCGGATCGCTTTGAAACATCATGCATGAAATAAATGTGAAACTGATGACTGGACTACGTCTTTGGAAGAGACAGAATGAAATCGACGATGATCTGGAACCCAATTTGGTCACCAGCCATTTCTTGAAGATTGGTTTGCGGATGATAAATCCATTCATGCCATTTGCAGACCGTAACTCCACTACTGTTTATCAGTTCAGATCACATTTAAACTTCATAGCATGTATAGATTTGGATCTGGGGAAGAAATCGCTATTTTCTGAAAGCTCATTCATTGGTTTGTCATCACGGCGTGGTATTATGCACCATTTGTGGTGCTCTTCCAGTTGAAATGGAGCTCTGGACACACAGAGAGACAGACCCAATCGCAATATACCGTCTTCCTCTTATGGCGTGATGGTAATAATCGAAATACATGTAAGAGTAAATGTTCTGTAAGTGAAATGTTCACATTTTATAACCAGGAAAAATATGTGGCATATTAGTGCATGGGATGGATATGATTTGTAAGTCATGTATTTGACATCATCATCAAAATATCTCTTATTATGGACTTAACCCCTTAATACTCAAATTTGTTCAAGAAAATTTCAATTTTCTCATAGAAAATGTCCACTTGCAGACCAAGAGAAGACTATTTTTGAAAATATTACCACTGTAATGACTGGCTCGGTTATTGTATCGGGAGTACCCACCAAAAATTGACAAAAGAACAGATTTTCTAATTGAAATTGAATCTTATTGAATATTTTGAAATTAATTTGTCCGGAAAGTAGTTGCTGCCTTAGCTCTGTATGGTTGCCTTGGAAATAAGTTTTATAGGGATTCATCGGTGAATGGATTAAAGAAGTGATCAGCCTTGAGATTACAATCATTGGGTTAGTGAAAGTTGCTGCGGGATAGTAAAATCAATGATGCACTATTCCGTCTGGGTTAGTAGAAAAAATCCTTAAAATGTGCCCCTGATAATTAGGATGATGATGATAATAATGAGTGACTGTTCTGTGGCTGAAGTGAAAACTTCTTTCCCCTGCAGTCAGCATTTTTTTAACATTCTCCACTGTGTCATTGCAAGCGTTCTAAGCTTCTTTAGTTTTTCTCTCATCTTACTTGACCAAGATTACGTTCTTTGAGGTCTGATCACAAAACGCTTAGCAGGTTGATGTTGTGGCTCTATTTGCATGCCTGACAACAATTGGTACCTACCACTGCAAATTCTAGTGCTTTCTGAACATGCATGTTTGCTGGCAATCGATGAACATGTCCGAACATAGACCATCACTGTTGCGCAATGCTCTCCGCTCTGTGCTACACAGGTTGTTATTTGTTTGTAAAGTGCTACATTTGATATTAGATTTTGTGGCCAGTGATGATTTGTAATGCCCGGTTGATGTTTGCAGTGACATGCATCGAGTTTGTTCAAGAGGGCATACTGACCTACTTTTGTTGGAGTATGTAGTGTTTGTAAGTTACATGTAGGAATTTTCATTATTTTTCATTTAAACAGCGTTTTCACTTGGTCGAGGCTTGGTAGCAGGAGCATCAGTAGTAGGCCTGGGAGCCTTGTGTTTTTATGGCCTGGGACTAAGTAGTGAAGTGGGTGCACTTGATAGAGCTGTGTAAGTACTATATGTTATTGTGTCTTTGCTCATGGTCAATAATGATATTAGCTTTATATACAAGGCTTGCGCGATTGCGTGATGAAATCGAAAAGCGCAATTATTTATTAAATCGTGAATTTATAAAATTTTTGGTTTAAATAATCGATTAATCGTAAATAATTTCTTTAGAATAAAATATTTCATATCATTATTACTCTTTTATGCAATCGGTCACGAAAATCGACATTTTGCTCAGCGAATGTACATGTATGTCCAGTTGCAGGCCAAGAGAAGACTATTTTTAGCTCCACTTTGCGAAGTAAAACAAGCTATTGCGATACCCAGCACGTCATCTGGCAGCGGTGGTGTCATCGCCATCGTCGTCAATTTGCGTTTAGCTTAACTGTTCTGTTTATATCTCAGGTTTGGGTAATCATACTAGACCAAAACTTGTACACATGCTTCCTTATAATGATCTGACATCACACAATGACGTTTAGGTCAAAAGGTCACGGTCACTGTGACTTTGGTAAAAACCTTGATCTTTCAACATTAACATTTTCCGTTTAGCTCAAATTTTGTGTATATCTCAGGTTTGGTTAATCATACTGAACCCAAACATGGACTCACTCTTTTCCGTATAATAACACGACATCACACAATGACATTGGGCGCACAGGGTCAAGGGCACTGATATGCATGGCAATCCTCTATCATCTGCCACCCATCCATCAACTTTTGTTTAAAAAACGCTACTCATTAACCACTTGGCGGATTTCAACTTAATTTGGCTAGTAAGACCCTATAGGGTTAAGCTTCTGAATTTTGATTGATCAAGTTTTTGGGTGAAAATCGTTTTGAAAAATTTAATAGAAATTGTCAAAGCTCTACTCCTCATTAATCACTTGGCAGATTTCAACCTAATTTGACTGGAAGGACTCTAATGTTTACAGGTTCAGAACTTGTATACATAATTTTTATTGGTCAATTCTTTTTGTGTGAAAATTTACGGGAAATTATCAACACGCTAATCCTCATTAATCGCTACTCCTCATTAATCACTTGGCGGATCTCAACTTACTTTGACTGGAAGGAAATTATGGGGCTCTGCTTCAGAACCTATATACAGAATTTTGACTGGTCAATTTTCTTGGTGAAAACCGTACATTCTATGAAAAATGTACAGGAAAATGTTAAAGCGCTACTCCTCATTAACCTCTTGGCCGATTTCAACTTACTTTGGCTGGAATGACTATGGTGCTCGGCTTCAGAACCGTTATACAGAATATTGATTGGTAAATTTGTGGGTGTGATTTTATGAAACATTTACTAGAAATTGTCAAAACGCTACTTATCATTAACCACTTGGCAGATTTCAACCTTAGTTTGCGATATCGTGGTAGGCTCCAGAGCATCTATTTACACATGTACTGTAGAATTTTAATGGGTTGATTTCTATGGTGAAAATCATAAATTTTATGAAATATTTACTGGAAAATGTCAAAATGCATCAGGTGGCCATTTGGATTTTCTGAAAACTTCCCAGAACCATTAAAAGCGCTACCGTACTCCTTAACCAGTGACCTGATTTCAATGAAACTTGGGTGGAATGATCCTATTGTGGTAGACTTCAACATATCAAACAAGAATTTTGGTTGGTCAATTTCTTTGGTGGCCATCTTGTATTTTTTGAAAATTATCCATAAAGTCTAACGGTTTTTAAATGCAAATGGTTCAAATGCTAATGGTCCATGTTACCGTTACAAGCCATTGGGCCTCTTGTTGATAAGGGTATTGATAAGCCTTCTATATTTATTTTATGTTTAAAGTCAAGCTTCATAGTTCATTGCAGTCGTAAATTCAAGGGTCATGGTTGCATTGGAACCACATTTCTGTTTGAAAATGTATCACTGGAATGACTGGTCTCTTGGCCTGCAAATGGAAATTTCTAAACACCATTGTAGCTTTCTTTTGTTGTTATGTCTGAGTAGTTTGTACCCAGGCTGATTAATCGACTAATCGCGATTATTCTTAAATAGTCGATCATGATCACTCAAAGCAATAATCGCACAAGCCTAAGTACATCCTCATCATGATGTTTGTTGTTATTTTTGCTCTGAAGATTATGGCCAGCAGAGGTACGAAGTCGGATACGCGACACATATATGTATTTTGGTGGCAGTATCGGACTTACAGCATTGTCAGCTGTAGCTGTGAGTCGGACACCAGCACTCATGAACCTGATGATGCGTGGATCTTGGATGGTGAGTATATTATACATTAAACTCAGTGCAGCTCAGAAATAAGTTAATATTTTTTCCAAAACAAAATAAAATGTACTGTTGAATATTTTGAACCTTAAGGCAACAATGCCCTCTAATTCAATGGAGGAATCCAGTTTTAGCTTTGGCCCGCCCATCTCTAGCTAAGGTCCACCCATGCTTTGCCTGTGTTTGGATTTATCGATCCCTCCACTCCCTGAATCTCAGGTTCCCAAAAACTATACAGGTAAGCGGTTGAATTTTTTGAAACTAATTTGACTGGGTGCTGTTGCTGCCTATGGCAGCAACAGCGCCCAGTCAAATTAGTTTCAAAATATTCAACAGAATATTTATTAAATAGTAAAGACAAACAATTCATAAAACTTGATGGCCTATTAAGCGTTTTTGATGGACTAAATCGCATCATTCATGACGTAACTGATTGTGACATCATATGATTGACTGAGAGGCAGGATTCCTCAATTATGTTCAAAATATTCAAGAATACATTTCTTACATGTTTCTGTTTTTATTTTGGAAAACATTTAACATTATTTCTAAGCCATGCAGATGTGGATGATATATCAGCTGCACTTTCAACTAGAATACACTCAAGGGGTTGTGCTGACTCATGCATTTGCACTCGGTTTTGACAACGTACCTAGTGAACCCATAACCTAGATATTCGATCTGTTGACCTGAAACTAACATCTTTTGTAGCCACTCATAATAATCTGTCATAGTGTCAAATAAATGGCATCATTTATTTAAAAATTTTGAAACCAGATCTGCTGATTTCACAATTTTAAATCTCATTAATTTAAATTGTTTTGAAAGCATCAAATAAATTGCACCATTTATTTTAAAATTTTGAAACCAGATCTGCTGATTTCAAGATAACAAAGGTTATTAATTTTTTTAAAATTTGAAAGCATAATTGTTGTTTTCCAAAAAATTTGAATTAATAACATTTAAAATGTTGAAATCAGCAGATCTTGTTTCAAAATTTTAAAATAAATGATGCCATTTATTTGACACCGTGACATGTCTTATGACCAGATTGGTCAAAACTGACCTTTGCAGTGGTCTTGAGGAATGTCCATGTGCAGCTAAGAAAATACTAATTTTGTAATTAAAAAATTTAAATTCATGGCTCGCTAACCAAACCAGTCAGTCATTCCAGTGCTGAAATTTTTAAATTTTCACTTTTACCGCAAATGGACATTACTCAAGAACCCTGCTGAGGCTGTTTTTGACCATTCGAGGGTTACACGTACATGTTAGTGAGGGCTAAAAAAGTGTAGTGACCAGGCATAGGAGAATCCACTTGACAGTAGCCATGTTGGTTAGTGTGTCATTCAGGTTAATTTTAAGCCCATTTTCTGGGAATGTTTATGGCTACCTGAGACACCCCCCCCCCCCACGGTGACTGTACTTCAGATGACCAGAATACAGTCCAGCGCACAAATAACCTAAATTGCTTCCAAAATAAAATAAAACCTACTGTTGAATATTTTGAACATAATTCACCTTTCCAGAGTATCTACCCATCATATGACGTCATAATGAACTGTGTGATGTGTAGAATGACATCATAATGAATGACGTCGAAAGTACGTCACGAACGCATATTTGAAGACGGTCTATGCGTTGTTGTACAAATTGCGTGCTTTTACTACGTAATAAATATTCTGTTGAATATTTTGAAACTAATTTGACTGGACGCTGTTGCTGCCATAGGCAGCAACAGCGCCCAGTCAAATTAGTTACAAAATATTCAACAGCTTCCCTGTATAGTTTTCAGGAAATTGATAGCTATGGCATTCGGGGATCGATCAATCCCAACACGTCGAGGTGTGGGTGGAGCTTAGCTAGTGATGGGCGGGGCATAGCTAAAAATGGAAAGGTCCATTGGATTGGAAAATTCCAATCCAATTATGTTGAACAAATTTCAACATATTCAACAACACATTTCTTATGTCCTGATCAATATTGTACTACATTGTAACTAACATGTTTTGCTTTTGTGATTTTGAGCTCTATTTAAGTTGAATGCATACATGTATTATTAAGTTACATAATAGTTAAGTTATATATTGCGTATTTTTCATATGAATTCCCAGGCTATTGGCGCAAGTTTTGTTGCTATGATTGGGATGGGAATGGTATGTCGATCCATTCCGTACAAAGAGGGTTTCGGGACTAAGCAGCTAGCCTGGATAGCGTATAGCGGTGTGATGGGAGCCATTATTGCACCTATGACATTACTCGGCGGTCCATTGTTGATCCGGGCTGCTTGGTATACGGCGGGTATTGTTGGAGGTATGTTGTAAAGATTTAAGCGTAGTCAAACCTGTTCAATAAACCCTGAAATCGTTAAGACAGATTGTAAAGAAAAACATGTGTTTTGACTCTTTCATGGTCAAACCGGCCTCTGCAGTGGTCTTGAGGACTGCCCAGGCAAAGAAAAGACTATTTTTGAGAATTTTCCACTGGAATGACTGGCTCGATAACCGAGCCAGTCATTCTAGTGATAAATTTTCAAAATGGTTGACCGACAAATGGACATTCAGGAAGCAAATATTTGATATTCTTGACCATATTTAGTCATTAAAGGGTTACTGCTCAAAACTGATCAAGAAGATATGTTACTGAGTGTCCATTTGCAGCAAAGAGAAACATATTTTTGAAAGTTTACTACTGGAATGACTGGCTCAGTAACTGAACATTCGCTAAGCAAAAATATGATTTTCTCTACCAATCAATGCCCATTAAAGAGTTAACAAATTTTGGCTGGCTTTGTCATAAACTCTTTCATTGTCAAGCCGGCCAAAACCAATCTCTGTAATTAATCGTCTTGAGGAATGACTGTTTGCTGGCCAAGATATTTTTGTAAATTTATCAGTGGAATGACTGCCTTGATATCCAAGCCAGTCATTACAGCTGGAAAGTTTTAAAAATAGTGTACTTGGCCTGTAAACGGGCATTCAATAAGCAAACATTTGATGTTCCTGACCAAATTTAGAGATTAACTGTCTCGTTGCTGCAAGGCACCAGACAATAAACTGTTGACTGCTGAATATTTTGAAAACAATTTCAGTGATAGTTGTTTGTGGCTTAGCCACCAACAATCAGTCAAATTATTTTCAAAATATTTACTATGTCCAGAAATACAACTCTTGGAATATGTCGTCTGTAAAAACTCAGCACTCAGACGGTTAAAACATTATATGGCTAAACATGTCTTCTTTATATGCTAACTTATCCTATTATTAGCTCACCTGACCTGAAAGTCCAAGTGAGCTTATGCCGTGGTGATTGTCCATCGTCCATCCATCAACTTTTCCTTTAAACGACTTCTTCTCAAGAACTACTGAGACAATTTCAATTATATTTGGCAGGAAGCATCCTTAGGGCATAGAGATTCATGTTTGTTCAAGCGAAACCGATCGGCCAATTGGGCCGGCAGCCATCATGGATTTCGGCCAATTTTTAGAAATGTCTTTAAAAATCTCCGAAACTGCTTGTGGGATTGGTGAAAACCGCATGAAATATGATCGAGGGCAAGAGCTGAAGCAACTTTGTTCAAGGGAACTTGATTGGTCAAATGGTTCGGCGGCCACCTTGGTTGACCTAGTTTTAGCGAAAACGTCTTCTCGAGAACTGCTGAACGGATCGGGTTGAAATTTAGCAGATATGATTAGGGACTAAGGGTCATTAAAGTTTGTTCAAGGGAAGTTGAACCGCCAAAAAATATGGCCACCGTGGGCCAATCAAAATATAACATAGTTGGTGGCCATATTGGATTTTTTTATTTGATGTATTTTGAGGCCGAAATTGGATTTATACATGTTTTTGAGTATTTTGATCTCAAATTTGCAATTTTCACTAGGGTCGGATAAACGGTTTGGCGGCCATCATGGATCCTTAGGGCATAGAGATTCAAGTTTGTTCAAACGAAGCCGATCGGCCAATTGGGCTGACGGCCATCTTGGATTTTGGCCGATTTTTTGAAAGTTCTTTACTCCGAAACCATTTGAGGGATCGATTCAGAACTCATGTAGACAAAACCTAGGGCTAGCGCTGAACCAAATTTCTTCACTTGTGACCTTGCTTGGCCGAATCATTCGGTGGCCATCTTTGATGACCTAGTTTTCGAGAAAATGACTTCTCCAGAACTGCGGAAGTGATTGGGCCAAAATTTGGGAGAAAATTGATGACTACATGTAAGGGTCATTAAAGTTTGTTGAAGAGAAATTGATACATAAAGAAACATGGCCTCTGTTTTCTTGTTACAAGTCTGCTCAACTCATTAGAGTTCTACTTATTGTTAATGACTATTCTAGTTGAAATGCCTATGGTCCAGGTGAGCGATACAGGCCCCTTGGGCCTCTTGTATATTTCGGATGATTGTCGTTCTTGTTACAGGGCTGTCAACTTTGGCAATGTGTGCTCCAAGTACGAAGTTTCTTAACATGGGTGGACCACTGGCAATAGGTTTCGGGCTGGTGCTGGCTTCATCTATTGGTTAGTATGCTTGTACATGTAGGAGTAGCATTGATGTGATTTGGTATTGTATAAATTGTTCGTCATCACTCACCAACTTGATTCGATACATCATGAACATAGCCCTTTAACCCTTGAATCTATTCAAGAAAATTTCTATTTTCTCATAGAAAATGTCCATTTGCAGACCAAGAGAAGACTATTTTTGAAAATCTACCACTGGAATGACTGGCTCGGTTATTGAGCCAGTCATTCCAATGGTAAATTTTCAAAAATAATCTCTTGGTCTGCAAATGGATGTTTTCCAAGACCAGCTGCAGAAGCCGTTTTTGGCTGATATGTGTTAAAGCTTTATGGAAAACATGTAAAGCATATTTGATGAATATTTTGAAACTAATATGACTGGGTGCTGTTGCTGCCATATATGCAACAACAGCACTCGGGTATATTAATTTCAAAATATTGAACAGGTTAATTACTTGTAGGGTTAGTTAACTTGAAAATTAGATTCGAGGAATTCAGTTTTCAAAATTTTAAATTGATTCCATTCCAACGCACAAAACGTGGATGAAGTTTAGAGAGAAATAGGCGGGGCATAGCTAGAAATGTGCGGAGCATAGCTAGAAATGGGCCCTCTATTAAAATCTTTTTGAAGTGACCACCTGCCTTTTGGAGCTAGAAATAGCGTTACCTTAAAATCACACGAAAATTAGACCTCAATGAAAATCACCAAAGATATAAGTTTTTATGATCATATTTTGTGAATTAAAAAATGTGAAAAATGTTCATAGCCTATTTGAACATTAAAACTTTGGTTATATGTCTCAAAATTCATGATATGATGTCATCGCATGCATCCTCAACCATGTGGTTGCATACAGTATTAAATGACATGCGTTTTTAGAGTAGAAGAAACTGGGGAGGATAAAAAAGTTACAAAGCGGGACATTAGCTGTCACTGTTTCATGTTCTAGTTTAACAAACACTAGTGTTTCTCTCGCATCTTTTTGCTTATTGAGTAACCATCTGCATGCTAAGAGACTACTTTCAAAGGATCACCACTCGGTTATCGAGTCAGGCTTCCAGGTGTAATGTTTCAAAAATGGTTCTCTTGGCCTGTAAATGGGCATTCATGAATGCAAAAATCACAATTCCCTTGACGATTAAAGGGTTAATTTTGCTTCAAGCCAAAACTTTACAAGTGTACCTAAAGTTTATTATGTGTTTTGCGAACTACCATTCCATGATCTTTGATATCGCGGCGTATATCGCATCTTTATTCCCATTATAAAATATTAAATAGTTTTATTAACGCTTTGATCCCTGAATGCCCAGAATCTAAATCTCAAGGTAACTATACAGGTTGAATACTTTGAAATTAATTTGACATGAATCTGTTGCTGCCAGCACCAGATTAATGTCAAATTTGCTTCAGAATATTCAACAGAATATTTATTAAATTGTAAATACATGTACGTGTAAATTTTCAAATTTGGTATTTCGGGTTCAAAGGGTTAAAAGATGACTAATACGACAGTAGTATCAGTCATGTGATTCATTTGTTTGTGAAATAGATTTTGTACTTTGCATTTATAGAATTAAAATAAATTAAAATGATTAATAATTTCATCGTACATTGTCATATAGCTGCTTTTATCACCACTCAGGTGGGATGTTTCTACCAGCGACGACCGCACTAGGAGCAGGCCTGTATTCAATCAGCATCTACGGTGGCCTGGTTCTGTTCAGTATGTTTTTGTTGTACGACACGCAGAAAGTGGTACATCGTGCCGAGAATTATCCAGTGTATGCACAGCATCCATATGACCCGATTAATGGGTAAGTGTCTATTATCGCTAACTGAGCCTCTCGTCCTACGCGTGTCCGCTAACCATTTAACACTCACGGCAATAACAGGTTCTGTATACTGATCTTGAGAATATGTCCATTTAGAGACCAAGAGTAGAATATTTTTGAAATTTTACTGCTGGAATGACTGGCTCAACAACCGAGCCAGTCATTCCAGTGGTGAATTCTCAAAAATAATCTCTTGCTCTGCAAATGGTATATATATATATATATATATATATATATATATATATATATATATATATATCTTATTATACCATGACATATCATGTTATGCATTATACTGAGCAACCGTACCTAACATACATTTTCATATCGTATCTTAATATGCTTATCTACTATGTTGACTGTTTGCCTACTGAATTTCTACACTCAGATTACATCTTCCATGGGTTTAACTTTGGATATGGTGCATATTTTGAAAACAATTTGACCTTGCCTTAAACTAGGATTTGCAGACATTGGCCATGCTCCGGATTAAAAACCCCAGATCTATATCGGATCAATTTATGGATCTAGGGATATCTAAAATTTGAACACAAGGAAAGGTGGTACCATACACTACGATACTACAAGCTTAGGCATGATCTGAAAAAATTTACAATCTATATAATGTGACAAAAAACTGGGAGTGCGAGATTTCACAATCTTTGATTGATCTTGTTTAATATTATCTGACATTAATTTATATTTACATTGCTTGTGTTGCAGGTGTTTAGGTATTTACCTGGATACTCTGAACATCTTCATCCGGATTGCAATGATCATCTCGAACGGCGGAGGGAGAAGGAAATAAACAGTGCTTAATATTTAACCTATTTAAAAACAAATTCTGGAAGAAATATATTCTTTACGATATAAAACTTATTCTGTTGAATATTTTGAAATTAATGTGACTGGAAGCCGTTGCTGCCTGAGGCAGCAACTGCTTACAGTCAAATTAATTTCAAATATTCAACAGTTCATATCAGGTGCTTCAAATATGAGAAATGTGAATTTATTCATGAGAAGATTAACCCTGTTATAAAACGAGGTTAATTAGGGCTGTGACGTATTCGTTTTTGTCATAGAATATCTGCTTAAAAACTGACTTCTGTTTGCTATAAAGAAGTGTGTTAAATATTTAAAAACAACTGCAAACTTCAAAGTGTATCTAAGTTATGCATCTGTGTCCCAGTTATTTTTTATCAATTCTTGTGCTCAGCCCTTTAATGGTAAAATTTGATTTAAAAAATCTAAAAAGTTTTGTTATTGAATGTCCATTTGGAGGCCAAGAGTTTTCTTTTTGAAAATTTATCACTGAAATGACTGGTTATCGCACCAGAGATTCTGGTGGTAAATTTTCAAAAATAGTTTTCTAAATCTGCAAATGGACCGTCAAGACAACTGCAGAAGCCATTTTTAACTGACCCGGGTGTTAAAGTGATACATGAAATTTAAAAAATGATTTTAACTTTCAGTCGTGTTGATTTCAAAATATTCAGCCTGATTTAAAGTAGTAGATGTACTAAATATATATAGGTAATACATTCAGTATTGCTGAATCGTTGAAGTTAACTGGCATATTATGATCTGCATATGTGTGATAGCTACCGTGTTTGTATAATTTGTATATTGTCTATTATATCTATAATTGGTTATCCTAGGTCTAATGTAAATAAAGATATTTAAGACTGTAAATATGATGACATAGATGTTGAATTTTAGTCTCTTCTGATTAACCCTTTCATGCTCAAATTTGCAGAAAGATCCAACAATCATTGTCAGATATTGTCAGGAACCAAAGGTATGCATGTTGCCTAATCGGACCGAATCAAATCTTTGATACCATATCCACTAATAACCCATATATAATACCAGCGGTTCCTGTATCAATACAATATCAATTCTGGACACGTCTCCGGATAGCCTTGCGCGATTACGTTGCTAAATTGAAAATCCCGATTATTTTGTAAATCGTGAATTTATATGATTAAAAATTAAATAATCGATTAGCGTGAATAATTTCTACTGCTTAGAATATTTCAAAACCTACTTTTTAAGTACTCTTTAATGCGATCGGATCAGTCAGGAAAATTGACGTTTTGCTCAGCGAACGTATGTTCATTTGTCGGTCAAGAGAAGAGTATTTTTGAAAATGTATCACTGGAATGACTGGGTCGAGCATCGAGCCAGGCATTCCAGTGACACATTTTCAAAAATAGTCTTCACTTGACCTGCAAATGGACATTTCTAACCCCCCGTTGCTGCACCTTCGTCATTGATATGTATTTACTGTTATGTCAGGATAATTTGTACACAAGCTGATTAATCGAGTAATCACGATTATTCTTAAATAACTGATCGTGATCACTCAAAGCAATAATCGCACAAGCCTATCAGTGCATACAATATTCCAATAGGGAATGATACTCATCAGTGAAACTGCGTTGATACCGACTATATGCATCTCATTACAAGTAACCTACCAGTCATTTCTAGCAAGATCCTCTTTGAAGATTGCTGCTTGCTTCTGTCATTTCCTGGACATGCATACTTTTACTTTCAAATAAAGCTTATTCTTCTGCCTACCTTTCAGAGCAGCCAAGCGTATGGGAATCTCAGTTTTTCTCACCACACTTTGTAAAGAATTGTGTAGATTATGTCATCCCGTCTGTGTGTGTGTGCGTGCGTGTGTGCCTGAATGCGTACATAACTGTCAGGCCTGTGGTCAAATATGGTTGATCAAATACAAATATATGATTTCTATTTCTTTTAAATAGAAATATGCCATTCCCAAATTTAACAAATACAAATGTCACCTTTCAAATACAAATACAAATTTAATAAGTAAGTAAGGTTACATTTTACAGTCTAGTTTTCACCAAAGTGCTCAGCAACTACGTCGCTTACCCCTGACCAATGGGCCTGTTATCTCTTACAGAGCTTTTTGCTTGTTTGCAGCATAAGCTGTGCATTCACATTATCTATCCTGCCCTCACAGTTACCTATTTACATCTAGGTGGACTGGAACAATGCAGAGTGAAGCATCTTGCTCAAGAACACAGCGCGGCGGCCCGGCCGGGAGAAGAACTGTCGACATTTGAGTTACCAGTGCTCGCTCTTAACCACTCGGCTAATGCGCCAAAGTAATTATGTTCACTCTTTAAAGGTCTTGTGAGGACTTGCGGTCGATAACAAGTTTCAATTAATTTTGTGGTCTACTACACTATTTAAACACAATAGTGTCACTTTGGAGTGAGAAAAGTATTTTAGGCAGCCCAAATAACGAAATTAAATGGTGCCTCAATCTGAATTACATCACCACTCGCTGTGATGTCACACCGGGAACGGCGCTGTGAGCTGGGTCAATATTTTTCTGTCTGAAAAGTTACAGATCAAGTTCGAGTTTCAGGTGCTTTTGACAATTTGTAATGGAATCTTTGACTGTCATTCTCTAAAGTTTTATATCACCAGGTAGGGGACATCTATTGCAAAACAATACTTACAGAATGCCTGTTCATATCTAAATGTATAGGCTACAGAGTGCTGTTACAACTTTTTCTGAAGATTACGATTGTACAATAAGTGTGTCAGTGTTCTATGTGAAATTTCCCATGATTACTGATTAGAATGTAATTGTTTACCTATAACTATAAGCTTTTGGCAATGTGTTTGTATAATAATAATGTAGAGGCATGTATGGGTCAGCACGTACGTTTTTGTGTGTGGGGTGGGGGGTGCCGTAACGCCTGTGACAACCATATCTTCTTCTTTTCGTTCGCTGATCATACCGCCAGTCCTGTAAGTGACTATCGACATGATCATAAGCATTAAGTGCGTGGCTCCATGGTTTATTAGAGTGCGCCGCGCGGCCTGGAACCTCCGTCTTCAGCACTCGAGGTTTCTCTCAGGGTTACCTCACCCTTACCTCCTTTAGTCGCCTCTTACTACACGCAGAGGATTCAGATACGGAAGGTGTATTTTAAGCCCCACCTACAGGGCAGGTGACAACCATATGAACTATATCGTTTTCAAACCAACTTCTTCCATGTATGGAAGTAGCATACACTCATATTTCAATGTTATGAAAAAGCAAAACTGTAGCGGATGAACAAATTTTAAATAGGTAGGTGAACTGACAGATGTTCAGAGGTCGCTAGCGTATCATCTTTACTTACAGTGCAGCTCATAAATAAGTTTAAATGCTTCCAAAGCAAAAACAGAAATATGTTAGAACCATATGAACACGATACAAGAAACGTTATGTTGAATATTTTGAACACAATTTGGGTTGAAATCCAACCCGATTATGATCAAAATATTCAACAGTATATGTTATTTAAGTTGTACTATAAGCGTGTGGACGGCAGTGAAAGTCTCGATACGCACCTCGACCGCTGCCTAAATTGTAAACAAACCGTGTACTGTCAATAATAATAATAATAATAATAATAATATTTATTGTATCCAACCCATGATGGGTCATTACAAAAATGAATTAACGCTTAACATATTTACATAGCAGCAATATATATATGTATATATATATATATATATATATATATGTATATATATATATATATATATATATATATATATATATATATATATATATATATATATATATATATATATATATATATATATACACACACACACAAGTTTGCAATATGTCAATGTAGACATATGCAAATAGATTAGTTTAGATTAGATTTATATTTACCCGACATTTTAGTTAATTTTAAACACATAACTGGAGTAACTGCTATATTGCAGTCATAAATTTATTCATAAGCATACACAATGGTAAATTACGATCGTATGTGCACTGAGCGGTGTAGGCCTACTTAAAGGACAATTCCGGGATTGGTAAAAGTGTATTTCACATCAAGAGTATACTTACCTCCCTAATACTTTTGATATTGCTAAATATCGGCTTTCACTCAATAAAACACTCAGATTAAAAACAGTTAGGTGCCCCTACTGGGCAGGGAGTCAGAGGTAGTCCGGCGGATGCTCGCCCCACCACCGCGCATGCGCCGACTACTACTTCCTCTTTGCTCATTTATTGGCAAAGGGTTACATGGGGTTTTGTGTTCTCTATACTTTTCTGCGCGTTACCTTGTTTTTTACTCACATTTGACGATTCTTGTACGGTGGAAGCATGTCGGAAAGGGAGGATTCGCCTTTAGAAGGAGCGGGATCTCTTTATCAGGTGAATTCTTTGATATGCTAGCGTGTTTTGTCCCGGTTTAATGTATTTCCGGGACTCGCGCTTACCGTGATTAGCGCCTGATTATGTTGGTTTTTTACAACATGGTGCTTCATATGTCTCATTTCTCTTTGTGTTTTGTCCACAGGTATCGCATAGACGCTTTGATGGACTTCTCGGCACAAGAGGATATGTTTTCTCTCCACCACGGTTCCATTTCCTACTAATACTGTTAGGTTATCTAACCAAAAAATCTATGTTCAGTGAGTTGGAGGCCTGTTATAAAGGTCTTCTCACTTTGCCCTCTTGCTCCAATTCCTTCCCCTTAGGTGGAGAGGATGTAGAGGCGTACTATGGTGGAGTTCTCCGGTTCATCACGTTGGATGGTTTGTCTATACAAGGGTCAGGTATCTAATTATTGATAAACAAAAGGGGAGATAATTTCCTTTTTTGCCAATGCTAGAATTGGAAGGAGTTATCTCTGTATATCTGATTGTTGTGTACTCGAAATGCCAATTCAACGGAAATGTTCCGGTTACTTATACAATTCGTTCTTGCACTTGGTGCTTGTTGCGGATCGATTAATTTGGTCACGAGAGTGATGACGTCATAATCGGCCTTGGCCTTTTATTAACAATTAACGTTTTGTCCATGGCTGGTTCTTCTTGATTTCCGATCTTGATGATCCTGTCCCTCTCTTTTTAGTTGGTTTTGAGTTCGCTAACCTTAACTATCTTGCTCATTGTCCCTGTCCTTTGTCCTGTTTCAGAGACCTGGTTGCCCGTCCTGCGGGAGGTTTCTTAAAAGCCGCTTCGTCCCGCACTTGTGCTTCAGCTGCAGTCCCTGTGGACCGTTGCTGAAGTGCGACGTATGTAAGCAGTGGGGGGGGGGGCGAATTAATGTCTGATTTTCTCGCATTGCAGGCAAGGGAGAAGGTGATGGAGGAAGAGAGGAAGAAGAAGGAGAAAGTTTGTAAGAAGGGTAAGAAGAAGGCCTCATCCGCGGTGGATATGGAGGCCTTCAGGTCCGAAATGTTGCAAGAGATGCAGAGGACAATAAAGGATCTGGTCCCAGAGTTGCTTCGTGGCATGCTCCCTGGGCCAGCTCCTTTGTTGTCCTCGGCATCTGCTTACGAGCAGGTGATCCCCGCCTCTGAATCCGGTCTCTTTAGGTCCGGTCCGGTTGTGGATTCAGAGGTGGCCCCTTTGTTGGGGGCAGTCCAAGGCCCTGGCAGCAGGCATGGCGCCGCGCCGAGGGGCCGTGGACAGCGGTTGTTGCTGGGACCCGCGGTCTGCTCATCAGACCCCGGGTATCCGCGCGCCGAAGGTGTCAAAGCCTCCTATGGCACCTTTCCTGGCCAGTCCGGGTTAGCTCTCTTTGCTGACCCGGAGTCTAATCTTTCTGGCCAGGAAGAAGAGGATCTCCTGCTGGGGTCGCCTTCTGAGGACGTGGCCATGGAATACGACGTCTGTGCACCCCTCGCGGGGAATGCAGGCGACGTGTTCCATGGTTCTACTCACGCAGGAGTAGATTTCACGGTCCAGAGGGTGTCCCCGGGCGGTGCTGTTGACCACGGATACCGCATACCTCGGCTTGCCGATGGTATTGCTGGTGCTGGTCAGACCCGTGGTAGAGCGGTGTTTACCCCACGCTCTGCCACGGCGCCTGCTCCTGGTCAAGCCGCGGAATTTAGCATGCCTGCTCTCTCGGGCCCGCATGCTTTTCCAGGCTTGCCAGGGGTATCAGCTTACCCGCCGTCGACATCAACTGCGAGTGCTCTGGAGGAAGACGAAGGCCCTCGTCTAGTAGAGCGCTCGCAGTTAGCCACGGAGGAGGATTGGTCGGACGCTTGCCAGTGGCTGGTAAGTGTTCGGCCCGATCTACCCGTGGAGCTGCCGGCTAGCCAGCGTGACCATAGGCCGTGGTTAGCTGGTAGGCCGGCGGCTACCGCTATGCCATCTCTGCCGCTTGCTGAGCATGTCGTGGACATGTTCGAAGCGGCAGAGGCGTCCATTAAGGTGAATGGACGTCTCGCGAAGGCCCCTCGCGAGGTGGCGAAGCGGTGCCGCATCGTGCCCCTGGATTACCAGCGGTACGGTGTGGTGCCGAAGCCAAGCGTTGATGATCGCGCGGCTTTGGGCGAAGATGCGCGGCCGGGCTCCCGTTCTGACACGGGAGTCTTGTGCTCGAACGCGTTGCGTTCGGCGAATGCCGCGCTGCGGGATGCGGAGGAGAGTGGGAGGGCGTCGATTGCCGCTCTGTCCCACGTCTCCCAGCTGCTACAGGGGGTGGTAGCGGCTTCCGCATCACGCCAACCAAGCCCGGTAACAGTCCAGAGAGCCATTCAGGATGGTATCAACCTGGCTTTGGACTGTTTGACGCGGGCGGTAACCAGAAGTGTCCGGGCGAGGCGCACGTTTGCGCTTGACAATCTGTGCCCGTCCCAGGACCTGTATAATAGGCTGCTGCGGACGCCTATGACAGGTCCTGGTCTCTTTGGAGGTGAGGGATGCAGGCACCTCCAGGAGACGGTCACTCTGGTTAATAACCAGAGGGCGCTGCGGGAACAATTTGAGGTGCTCCGGCGGGAGCGTGTTCGCGCGGCACCCCCTGCGTATCGTCCTCTGCAGGCTCGAGGTGGTGCTGGCCAGGTCAGAGGCCAGCCACCGTCGCAACGTAGGCCTAGGCCACGGGCGATTCGGCCAGCAGCGAGGGGGGCGCAGGCTCCCCAGCCGCACCCAGCCAGACAGCCGCCCGCGCACCGTGGTGCGCGCGGCGCTGGGCGGGGCGCGCGGGGATCTGGTCGCGGTAATCGGGCCTGATGGCCTGGTTACCGCGGTTGGAACCACTCCGGTGTTTCAGGCCGAGAGAACAGTGCCACTCTGGCCCTCCTTATGTCCACCTCTATCCCTAGGTGGACCGGTGGGCGGCCGTTTGGCCGCCCACTTGCCAGAGTGGAAGCGGTTGACTCAGGACCGTTTAGTCTTGCGATGGCTTTCGGTCGGGTATCGTCCCGACTGGGTGACAGGCCCGCCATCGCGACTGTCTCTCGCGCCGATCTGGACTCCCATTCCACGGGATCCGGATCAGAGGTTGTGTATAGAGGAGGAAATAAATTCCCTCATACTAAAAGAAGCCATTCAGCCGGCACAGAGGTGCCCGGGCTTCTATTCAACCCTGTTCTTGGTAACAAAAAACACCGGAGGGTGGAGGCCGATTCTCAACCTCAAGCCGTTGAACAAGTTCATCGAGACACCCAGTTTCAAGATGGAGACTGTGCGCTCGGTGTTGGCGGGGTTAGAGCGAGGAATGTGGACAGCGTCGATAGATTTGAAGGATGCTTATTTCCACATTCCCATAGAGAGGAGTTTCCGTCGATTCCTGAGATTTGCATTTCAGGGCCGGCGGTGGGAATTCAGGGTGTTACCCTTCGGGATTTCCACGGCTCCTCGGGTCTTCACCCGTGTGGTTCTCGCGATCACTGCATACCTCCGCAGGAGAAGCATAGCAGTCCACACGTACATAGACGACTGGCTGTTGAAAGCACACACCCGGGAATCGTTGTCAGCCAATCTGGAGATTGTTTTGAAAACTCTCTCGGACTTGGGCTGGATGATCAATTTCCCGAAATCAGAGCTAACTCCATCCCAGAAGTTTGTTTACCTGGGCATGTTCTTCGATCTGGAGACGGGGTATGTGTACCCCACTCAGGAGAGGGTTCAAATACTCATCTCGGTAATACAGTCGGTGTGCGACAGTCGTCATGTCCTGGCACGGGTTTACTTGAGAATGCTGGGCTTGATGGTTTCTTTGGAACCAGTCATTCCGCAGGCCGCCTTGCGCAGGCGCCCGATCCAGTTGTTTCTCATGACACAGTGGACCCAGAGTTCAGGTTCGCTGGACTCGAACGTGTCAGTGTTGGCGCCTCTGATTCACCACCTGCAATGGTGGTTGAATACAGAGAATCTCTTGCCGGGGGTTTTGCTAACCCCTCCCCACCCTCAGGTGACTGTGTATACAGATGCATCGATGGAGGGGTGGGGAGCTTGTCTGGAAGAGTCCACAGTATCAGGGCTTTGGGATCTGGATCAGTCCAAGGAACATATCAATCTACTAGAGCTAAGAGCAGTAGTCCTGGGCCTGGAACATTTCTTAAAGAATGTTCAGGGCAAGATTGTTCTGATTCGTTCAGACAACTCGACAGTAGTGACTTACATAAACCGCCAGGGCGGAACGAAGTCGCCCAGTCTCTGTATGATGACATGGAAACTGCTTTGTTGGTGCCTGGATCATGGGATCACCTTGAAAGCAGTTCATATTCCGGGGAGGTTAAATCTGCTAGCAGACTCATTGAGCCGAAGGATGAGTGTTTTACCCACGGAATGGCAACTAAATCAATGTGTGGCGGATCGTCTGTTCGACCATTGGGGGAAACCCAACATAGATTTGTTCGCAATGAAGAAGAATGCGAAGATGACGACGTACGTCTCTCCGATTCCAGACCCAAGCGCTTTCGCAACAGATGCGTTAGCTATCAGCTGGGAGGGAATGTATGCATACGCATTCCCCCCAGCAATCCTGATTCCAAAGGTGCTTCAGAAAATCAGGCAGCAGGAGTGCCAAGTGCTTCTGATCGCCCCGGATTGGCCAAGCCGATCGTGGTATACGGATCTGCTGGACCTTCTGGTCTGCAATCCGGTTCCGCTGCCTCTGATGGACAACCTTATCTTCCAGGGCAAGGCCCTTCACGACAATCCGTCAATGTTCCGATTGACTGCGTGGATGTTGTCAAGGAATCTAGAATTAAGGAGGGCTTTTCTGAGCAAGCGGCCATGTTTATGGCCAAAGCCAGGAGGGGGTCAACCTCCAGAGCATATAATTATAAAATCAACAGATTTGCAGAATGGTGCTCAAAAAGATGTATTGATCCAATGGAATCATCTATTCAGGTAGTGGCTGATTTCCTCTGTCACCTGTATGATGCCTATAGCCTCAAGCCTAACTCTATTGCTGGTTATAAGTCAGCTTTAATGACTGTTATTCCTTGCTTGGCTAATAGGGGGAGTGATGAAGTAAGTACATTAAATGTATTAATTAAAGGCATGGGCAATCTAAGACCAAGGAATCCTCCACTGATTCCGTCTTGGAGTTTATCACTGGTGCTCCAGGTACTAGGTGATAAGCCTTTTGAACCACTTAGTTCCATTTCTATGAAAATGTTAACTCTTAAAACTGTATTTTTAATTGCTGCGGCCTCGGCGAGGCGTAGGAGTGAAATTCACGCCTTATCAGCCGAGGTTGACCGTTTTGTGGTTACAGGGGAAGGCCTTAAGCTTCTACCTAGGATTAATTTCTTGTCTAAAAATCAGTCATTGAAATATCCAGGTCAGCCTATTTTTTTGCCATCTTTAACTAGATATGATCCTAATTCTAAAGTATGGTGCCCCGTACGGGCGCTGCTCCGGTACAAACAGCGTACTTCGGAGTGGCGTACCGACCAGTCAGCGTTATGGTTGTCATATATTGAACCCCATGGTAGGGCGTCTAAGGACACCATTTCTAGGTGGATTGTGGAATGTATTCAATTTTGTCACAAATCCGCCACCGGGCGACAGGTTGACGTGGCCAAGGCTCACAGTGTCCGCGGTGTCGTGACATCCACTGCCCTTTTTAATGGGGTCCCTGTGGATGATATTATGTCAGTGGCTCAGTGGCACTGTGAGTCAAGTTTTACAGACCATTACCTCCGTGACACCTCTAACCCTCTCGCCTTGTCGATTTTAAAACAATAACCGCTTTATGTTTGTGAAGAGTGCCTCCGCATTGCTTATATACTTCGCCATTCAGCGACGGTGACAACCACTTGTCGGGACTGTATCATCCTTCTCTACTGGATTCATGATGACAGCTTCCTAGTACAACAAGGTCAGTCTTGTTCATGTGTTGTACATTGTTTTGTATTGTCACGTTACCCAGTGTTATTAATATGGTGATGGTTTATGTGGGTTGTGGTTCTTTAGAGAGAGTATACGAAAATGGAGCCTTTTCGTCTCTGTCCTATAGTACTTAGCACTAGTACGAAGAGAGCGTGTAGGACATTGAGGTCATTTAATCTTCCTCCCAAGGGAGGGGGGGGGAGCGCATATGACAAATCGGTCATCTCTCAGGCATCGGTGGTGTTATCCGATGGTTTATCAAATCCTGACTGTGTTTTCACACAGTTTCAGACGTCATAAGTGCCTTGAAAGCGTATAGGGAAGAGCTGGTCTTTTGACCTCGCCTCCCTCCCGCCAGATTCACTTTCGAATTCTGGCAATATCAAAAGTATTAGGGAGGTAAGTATACTCTTGATGTGAAATAAACGAAATCTAGGATTTCTTTTTTCACGAGAGAGTTGATACTTACCTCCCTAGATACTGACCCGGCCTCTCCGCCCCACAGAGGCTCGGTCTTCAGGCTCTTGGTAGTTGCATGTGTTAGCCAATAAATGAGCCAGAGGAAGTAGTAGTCGGCGCATGCGCGGTGGTGGGGCGAGCATCCGCCGGACTACCTCTGACTCCCTGCCCAGTAGGGGCACCTAACTGTTTTTAATCTGAGTGTTTTATTGAGTGAAAGCCGATATTTAGCAATATCAAAAGTATTAGGGAGGTAAGTATCAACTCTCTCGTGAAAAAAGAAATCCTAGATTTCGTTTATTTTATTTGAAAGACTATGATATGACTATAACATATTGGATCCTAAATAAAAACAATAGACAAATAATACGAGTAATTATACCATCGTAAACATGGGATTATTTTATCTCCCGGGCAGCGCCATTTTCTGGCAATGAGAGCGAGATTTCACGAGATCCTGACGTCATCCCCGCACCAACGCTGTCTTTGCCGAGCACGAAGGCTGTACAGTAAATATGTATATGCATGGAGGCCTAACATGTGCTAATTTGTAATCGTTAGGACATTGTCCAGTTAAGCTAGTAAGTTTTTCAAGTAATTCTAGTATCCGAAGTCGGTGAGGAATCGTTAACCGCTGAACCATAGATTCTATTTTCTCTATCCTATCAGAATGTGTTCATTTTGGTAACAATGCTGCTGTAAGTGATTGCTGTGCACGACAGCAACACATTTCAGCAACATTTTTTTTTCAAAATGTACCCCAGCACTATCTGTGTAAGTAGACTATTACGCATTTTACACCATGCGATAAGGGTTAAATGAAGCGGCACAGTTGACAGGTGCGTATTGTCAAATTACTCAGCTGACTCAAGACACTGTTATAGCGTGTGTCGCAGGCAGTGTAAATATATATTCTAAGAAAACATATGATATGATAATATTGCCAGAACCACAGAACCGATTGTAATAATTCTGATACCTAGCTGTAGCTGCAAATTCGAAGATGTATCCAATGCTAAGGATGTTAGAATTGCCCTAGTGGTCAAAAGATGCACTCTACAGGAAAAACAAAAATTTCAGGATGCGCTCTATCCATCACCCCGTATCAGAATGAGTATTAAGGCTACAAGGACAGAATTTGCAGTGCCGAAGCATTACAATGTTATCACATAACGGGGAAAATTCCATCAAAATATCTTAATTATTGAAATTACTTGCCGGGCAATATTGATCAGCGATGAAAATTCCCAGATTTTATGTCAAAATGTTAATTCATTTGTTGATATCTCTGGCAATATTCACGTGAGCAAAATTATAATTGGTCAGGCAAATAGCCATTTCATTCAGCTTTAAGGACTCCAATTTAATGACAATACGCAAAGATAGAGTCTGCGAGACAAAAAACATCTTATGCTGAATTTTACCCAAAAATAGGATAACATTCTCAGATCGTATCTTAGATGAATAATTTTTTTTTTTATTCCCATCTTTTGAACCTCTTGTCTGATATTAACATCCATTATATCATATTAATCCCGAGGTCGGCACCTATTTAGAGATCCTAGAATCATTGGAATCGCTTCAGCGGTTCGTTTGCTATTATCATTTACGTATACTTCCTTATAATATATACCCGCATCTATTGGCCTTGCTCCTCCGGTCAGCAATAGCGGTGGTGCGGGGCTGACGTAGCTAGACGCGATAAAATGGCAGCACCCCGATGTGTGAAAAATTGTCAATTTTATCGACTTTATCTAGCGAGTTTGTTACGCTATTTCTATCTGGTTATTATTCTGGCGCAATTTCATTAAACATGTAATAATCTTTCAAATAAAGCACACTTTATCATCCCGGAATTGTCCTTTAACTATCATTTAAAAAGTTGTGTACATGCATGCCTATCATCTATGCAAAATCTCTACAGTCAATCCAGAAAGATAAGATATATATGCATTTGTAGAATTGTATTCCAAGAAGTGTGTGGGTGGGTTTGATTAGATATAGCCTAATTCACGTACACGAAATCCGATGTTACTGTCACCTCTAACAGGTCTATACGTTAGAATTGTGATGTCAGGCACCGTGACCATGAGGTCTGTCCTTTAAGTTTAATCAACAAAAATATCATCAACTTCGATATTATTGAACCTTTGTGCGTCTCGAACAATGTAGTGTCCCTGTGTAAACAATGAATTGTCAAAGAATAGGTGCATAGGTGCCTAATACGCGCAGCAATCGAGAGCCTAGCTATGCTCCCCGAGAATAATCTAGACTAATAGGAATTGGTGTCATCCCGGTGTGACGTCACAATTCTAGTGTGATGGCTAAAAACTTTTGGTTGTCAAGGTGGTTGCTATATGCTTATCTCAGCTTTGGCTAGGCCGATTACAAAAATTTAAAAAGCATTTTGTTCTAGTAAAGGAGAATCTGTATTATGATTGTCAAGTAATCAGAGTGATCGGGTATCTAGTCCTCACAACATCTTTAAGTGAGAAAAATATGAAACATGCTGAATATTTTGAGAATAATTTCACTGAAAGCAGTTGTTGACTAAAGCATCAATCAATTTCTGTTAAATTATCTAAATGAAATGTAGTGGCTTTACTATACCTACAAATTGTTGTAAATACCATATACATAGATAGAATGGAATGAGTTTAGTATCAAATGTGGAGCTGTCTTGTAATAGACGAATCCAGTTTTAGCTATACCCCGCTCATCTCTAGCTTAGCTCAACACATGCTACTACTGCTACTACTACTACTACTACTACTACTACTACTACTACTACTACTACTACTACTACTACTACTACTACTGCTACTACTACTACTACTTCTACTACTACTTTGGTCCAGGATGTAAAGTTTGGGCCATCACTTCATGTTTTTGCTCAATCTGACTAGGAACCAACCTATCTGAAACTTTCAGACAGCCAAAAGCAGGTACCCAATCATCTTTTAACCCTTACCACTCTGATGTAAAAATTTTCAAATTAAAATAAAAGATGAACGGGTGATAATTTTTCACAAAATTTGAAAAGAATTTGACACAAAATTGTTGAAAAATGTACACCAGTTTCTTTGCTATTGACACAGTAAAATATAGAATATTGACATCCGAGTGGTAATGGTTATATATGTTTACCCATCTGCATGACTTGGTTTATTAAGGGTCTCGGCATGGTACATCCCACGATCACTGGACATCACCGACACTGCGACCTGATTGTGTTTCCATCACAGTTTATTCCTGATGAACAAGAAAGCCTGCATCAACCACTGCGTGACCAGACATCATCAGAACTTACACTCAACGACATCATCAGAACTTACACTCAACCATCAATTGCTACCTCAAGGTCATTAACTGTGAGAATCGTAACATAACTAACCACCTGTTCCAAAGCACCAACCATATTAAAAAACTTATGATAAAACAAAGAGGCGATCAAAGACGTCTCCACACCTGTATCTAATATACAACAACATTCGCACCATCAATATCAATCTGTGTCTGACATTAATTCGGGAAAGATAGTACCCCCTGGTTGTAGTTCAACACTGAGTAGCATCAAGGACGGAGTGTCTGGTCATCCCCCTCAAAATTCCAAGTGCCCTCTTGCCCATTACTGCTTTTAAAGGAAGGGAAATGAAACTCAAATGTTTGCGGGTAATTTCATACAATATTAACTATATCATGCCGGAGAAAACCCGGAAGGAATCGGAATAATTTGAGAGAAAGCATTTACTCACTCTAGTAGCGGTTAACTTGCAACCAATTTGTTACATTGCTGATCCTAAGAGCTCTGCCAGTGTGTCCAGTTAGCACATAGCTCAATAGAACGAAACCAGACCTGAATATAGTTTTGTAAGCTGTGCGAATAGTATTCTCTATAGGCACCGATAAAGAGTGATTATCTCCCGGCTGTTAATTCACTGTTGATCATTTTGAAGACACTACATTTGAAAGTCATTGTTTCTGTTGGAAGCAACAAGTTTCGGTCAAAATGTTTTCCAATTATGCTGCTGGTTTCCAGGTTCGTAACATGATACTTACTGAATATTTTTAAACTCGTGCGACTGAAAGCAGGGTCTTGTCGCTGGAAACAATGGCTTTCAGTCAAATTGTTTTTAAAATTAGATAGTATTTCACCAGTAAGATGTAGTGGCTAATCAGCTTAACGCGAATATAATTAAGATTATATGACCGGCTGTAGATGAGATTATTATTCCCTCGTCATACACCAGAGCGCATAGGGTCAGATGCGTCATTAATTGGTTCCAACATGAGAGACATAAATGGTATTTAGCTGCTTTTTTCGAATTACTGTGATTTATTCCTGTTTACTGGTGGTTATAGGTTTATTATTATATAAAGTTTTCATCCTGGTTCTTTCCTTTAAAATATACAAATAGAAATTTAATGTCTACACAAATTTATCATGAGAAAAGTCATGACATTGTCTTATGTAAGCCCTACTTCCAGACAGTTATGCTATCGTGATGGGGGATAACAGGAGAGATATTGATATTGTGTGTAATAGCTAACCAATGTGTGATGCATGTTCTATCACACTGACAGCATACATGTAATATAGGTGGGTGTATGCGGTCAGAGTTAACCTATTCCATCTCAATTCTGGAAAACAAACGGTCGCCATATGGTTATAGTATCCTTTGGCCTACCGCCCGGAGCCAGATGTGGTACAATCTGGCCACGTGGCAAACAGAATCAAACATTGAATCAAACATGCTTCATCAAGCAAGGTGTCGGCGGCCAGGTTTAACAGCTTTGCAACACAAAATGCTGCTAAACACCGGACAGTTAGCTAATGAAGGAATCTAGTTTTCCCTATGCCCAGTCCATCTCTAGCTAAGCTCCACACACGCTTTGCACGTGTTGCGATTGATCAATCACTGCACTTGCTGAATCTCAATTTCCAGAAAAATATACAGATAAGCTGTTGAAAATTTTGAAACTGATTTGACTGGTTGCTGTTGCTGTCCAGCAGCAACTCCCAGTCAAATTAGTTTCAAAATATGCAATGCTTATTAAATAGTAAATACATATAATTTGTACAACTTGACAGACTATTAAGCGTTTAGGATGGACTAAATCGACTGATTCATGATGTAATTGATTAGGACATCATCCTACACGGCACGTAGCCTAATTGTTTATGATCTCATGATTGATGGATAAACTGGATTCCTCCATTATTAAGTCGGAGAATATTATAATAGTTATTGTTACCCGCATCCAGTGGTAAATATTCGAATAATAGTACTCCTGGTCTGCAAACGGATATTTTCTATTTTCTTGAACAAATTCGAGAGTTAAAGAAGTTGGTGATTTTTCTGTAACTCTCTACGAGAGGGATCTTCTCAAATCTTGATTTTTATCTTGTCCGTCAGGTCACAAAGTAAAGACATATGGGATATGTCTTTACTTTGAGACCTCGCGGACTGGATAAAAATGTTGGGGTCAAAATGTAAAATGCAATAGGTTTCTGCAACATTGATATGCTCGAACAATTACGATGTAAAACATCTAGGACCTTTTGATTTGGCAATATATACAAACAATACATTCACTTTATAACGAGTAATAATTAGATTGGAAAATGAATGCAGTGTTTCCTTTATTGACCCTTACAACAATTGTATTATTAGGACTCCTGCACCGAAGTCCTATAGTAATCACTGCGTCCGTCTGTCTAAACGCTTAATAACCCTGCATTGGCACAGGAATTTAATTAAAAATGTATTTGCCTAAATTTGTCCTATCGAGACCACGTTTAGATTTACTTAAAGTGGTCCCCCTTGAGATTGGTTGGGCTGTGCGCCCAATCGTCCACAATATTTCGTAAACAGCATATCATGCAGAACCGCACTTGAGATATGTTAATGAAACATGGTATATACCTCAGCCATGCCGTTTGAAGAATTCACCTTTAAAGGCTCAAGATTTTGGGTGAAAATGGGCTTTTTAATGCAAAAACACTTTTTTGTCAACGCTCTGGTAAATAGCATATCATACACTTAAAATAATTTAACTTGACAGGTGGCTTCTTTATGATGCGTAGATGTGCCTTTTGAAGGATTCACCTTTATAGGTCGATGATTTTGTGTGAAAATCTACTTTTTAATGCAAAAACTCATGATTTTTGTCAAATTTTTCAATTTTCGACCAGAGTGGGTTCGAATCATGGCAATTCTGCGGCACCTTTCGCCTAGCATTTGGAAGGCGAGTGCATTACCACTAGACCACCATCTGGAGGACAAAAATTGTCTTTCACCAGACCAGCTTTCAATGACCCGTCTCAACCACACTGATTGACTGCAATTGATGGTGTACATGCCAGATATATTTACTTTTACATTTCTGAGATCTCTCCTGCCATATCACTAGGCACTCGCAAATATGTAGTTTTTATACCCCGCCAAAAGATTTGGTGGGGTATTATGTAATGGCGGCGTCCGTCCGGGCGGGCGTGCAGGCGGCAGAGCGGGTTCCGGATGATAACTCTGTTACCGTTTGTCGGATCGCATTGAAATTTCATAGGGTGGTTGGACTAGGTCTGGGGAAGAAACCTATCGCAATCGACTTTGATCCTAATTCCAAGATGTCCGCCAGCCACCGGTGGCCATCTTGAAAATTGGTTTCCGGATGATAAATAGCTCTGTTACCGTTTATCGAATTGCTTTGAAACTTCATAGAGTGGTTGGACTAGGTCTGAGGAAGAAAGCTGTCGAAATCGACAATGATCCGAAATCCAAGATGGCCGCCAGCGACCGGTGGCCATCTTGAAAATTGGTTTCCAGATGATAACTCCGTATCGTTTATCGGATCGCTATGAAACTTCATAGGGTGGTTGTACTACCTCTGGGGAAGAAACCTATCGAGATTTACAATGATCCGAAATCCAAGATGGCCGCCAGCCTTGCAAATTGGTTTCCAAATGATAACTCTGTTACCGTTAATCGAATCTCTTTGAAACTTCATAGGGTGGTTGGACTAGGGGTGGAGAAGAAACCTATCGAAATTGACGATGATCCGAACTCCAAGATGGCCACCAGCCATGGGCTGCCATCTTGAAAGTTGGTTTCTGGATTTCATTTATTGGATCACTTCCTACGGTCCTTGGAATATGTCTGATGAAGAAACTTATCGAAATTTACGATAATCCGAAATCTAATATGGCCGCCAGACAGCGGCAGCCATCTTGAAAATTGGTTTCCGGACGATACCTTCTTGACCGTTTAACGGATCGCTTTGACACTTCATCAGGATGGGCTGATGGGTCTGAGAAAGAAATAAATATATTCTAATACCTCTCATTCATTGGTTTGTCATCATGGCGGGGTATTATGCGTCGTTTGCGGAGCTCTTGTTATTATTGTCAAGCATTAGTTCTATGAACTGTGTCATTGACGACGCACTGGCACTATGATATAACTCATCATCTGGAATGTAATTTTTACCTTTCTCAATTTCTGACCCGAATGGGGTTCGAGCCTTGGCAATTTTGCAGCACCTTTCGCCAAGCATTTGGGAGGCGAGTGCTCTACCACCAGAGCAGCATCCAGAGGACATAAATCCTCTTTGACCAGACCGACTTTCAAAGACCAGTCTCACAACCACATGAATTGACTGGAATTGATGGTGTACATTCGAGATATTTTAACTTTGACGTTTCTGGCATATATATATATATATATATATGGGCCACTTAATGGCTATTATTTTATAGTGGTTCAATTAATGACTATTTTTGTAGTGGTTTACCTTACTATCTAAAGGTGGTTGTACTATGGGGGGATTTAAGTGCACACTGCGTATTGATTTTTACATGTTATCATACACTATGTAGATGTATTTAATGTTGTTTTTGCAAAGTAGTTTTAACGAGTGAAGCTGAACTGGGGATATAGCACAAGGCCACGTAGCGAATATGTTTAGTGTGGTCCTCTTAAGGGTGAATAAGAATATACTTAAAAAAATATGCAGTATTTTTTATGGGCAAAAATATTGGCTTGGCTTCAAAGGGGCATTATCTCGTAGATATAAATAAATTTGGAAATTCTCCATATTTTTGTTTTAATATCTGGTGTATTATGATTACATACTAATTTTTGTACACAAATTCCGGCCGGTCACATATTTATTTGTTGATTTTTTGTTTTACTGGTTTCTCTCCGTGAAACGGAGATAATTTAGCCCGTCATATTTGTGTTTTCATTCTTTTATATTTGTGGAGTGGTTGTATATATATATAAGAATTGATTGACCCACTGGAAGCGTTTTATGGACATGGTTCCATATATTAAATTTCTAGATCTATCCGCAGTAGTCTCTTTAAGTAGACCGATATCGATATCGGTATTAAAGCCCAAAGTTTTTTCGTTATTTAACGGCAGTTTTACAACTGCAAGAAACACCATTATCTTTACCCGTTCAAAACCTGTAAATATCACAATCCCGTTGTACAAACTCGCTTACACACCATTCCCATCACCGTCATATTTTGTCCTATTGTTGCCTGTATATACCTATATATTGTATATATGGGCTTTATTGTTTCGCCAGCGAAGCAGAAAGCGAGACATAGGGATCACTAATTCCGGCGGCGGCGTTAGCGGCGTCATTTGTGCCGTTTTGTTTAAGGTTTTCTAATCAACTTATTTTTTCAACACTGACTCATCCGATCTCAATGAAACTTTACAGGAGTGATCTATGCTATACAGGAATGTGATCTACATAACAATATAGATTTAATTTTGGGGCATTTAAACTATTTTTTCATGGTTTTGGACGTGGCAATTTTTTATGTATTTTGTCAGTGCACTTTTGGTTAAGGTTTTTAAATCAACGTATTTTTCAACACTGACTCATCCGATCTCAATGAAACTTTACAGAAGTGATCTATATGCTATACAGGGATGTGATCTCCATAACAATAAGTTTCATTTTTGGGAATTTTAATTTATTTTTTCACACTTTTGGACTTCAAGTTTTTTTCATGTTTTTCTGGTTAAGGTTTTTTATGAACCATCTCTTTTCAAGAACGGATATCAACACAATTTTGCTGCAGCGTTATTTACTATGCAGGGGTACTATCAGCATCATTACCCATTTCATTTTGAGAAATTTCTCATGCTTTTTCATGGTTTTGGACTTTGAATTTTTTTCATGGCTTTTCTGTTAAGGTTGTTTATGGACCATATAACTGAACTATGGTCATTCCGATTTCACTGAAACTTTAAAGCAGTGTCCTATGCAATACAGGGATATGATCTGCATCATTACTGATAAGATCTTGGGCAATTTTTACTAATTTTTTCAGGCTTTTGGACTGCGAACTTTTTTCATGTTTGTTTTGTTGTAGTCTTTTATGGACCACTCATTTTCATCAATGGCTCACCAGATATCAACACAATTTTATAGCAGAGTTATATACTATGCAAGAGTACTATCTGCATCATTACTAGTTTCATTTTGGACACAAAGTTCAAGATCAGACTATCCGCAGTTTGGTAAAATTGTCCATGCTTGATTGGTTACACTTGTTTGTTGGTGCATTACTGAATATGTGTATTACAAACCATGCCAAGTTTGCTTTGCCAATCAACACTATCCATGCCTTTACAGGCATTGTACGCTACGACGTTCTTGTATTATATAAGATTTTGCATCTTTATTTTTACTGTTCTGGATCCGTGCTTAAACTGCATACGCACTCGTCACATGATATTGATAGATTTACATTGTGATGCTACTTGTTGTTTTCATTATACTTCAGCAGCACTATATTATTGTATGTGTAAAGACATTATGTAAGCGTGCTGCAAATATTTTCATAGAAACTTTGTGAAAACGTTGTAATCCCATTTTAGACGTGTTTTCCGCTTCAACACGCGTTTAGACCCTATAGACCACTAGATCCATACAGTTGCTCAATCTATCCACAACACAAGAGAAAATTCACCTTTCCAGAGTATCCATCTATCAACTGACGTCATATGATGTCATAATCAGATAAGCGGCGTGTAGAATGACGTCATAATCATTACGTCATAAATGATTCCATTTGGCCCGTCTTTAACTCTTAATAGTCGGACACGTTGTACGAATTGTACGTCTCTGCTATTTAATAAACGTCCTGTTGATTATTGTGAAACTGATTTGACTGGACGCTGTTGCTGCCATGAATTAGTTCCAAAATATTCAATAGCTTACCTGTATAGTTTTCTGGAAATTGATACTCTGGGAGTTCAGAGATCGATCACAACATGAGCGAGGTGTGGGTGGAGCTTAGCTAGAGATGGACGGGGGTTGGCGAAAATTGAAAGGTCCATTACAGTATTGCTTATTTACTGCACCCGCCAAGAAAGGATTAATGGGTGTTTTACGTATAGTACTAGTAGCAGTGTCTGATTATGGTTAGGGATGTACTATATGCATACATAGGATTAGATTTACACAATGAACCTTACCATTTTAAACTCACCTAGCCTGAAAGGCCAAGTGAGCTTATGTCGTGGCGATCGTCCGTCGTCCGTCCGTCCATCAACTTTTCCTTTAAAACGACCCCTCAAGAACCGCTGGGACGATTTCAATTATATTTGGCAGGAAGCATCCTTAGGGCATAGGGATCCAAGTTCGTTCAAAGGAAGTCGATCGGCCAATTGGGCCGGCGGCCATCTTGGATTTTGGCCGATTTTTAGAAACGTCTAAAAAATCCTCTCCGAAACCGCTTGAGGGATTAAAGGAAACCTCATGAAATATGATCAGGGCAAGAGCTCAACCAAGTTTGTTGAGGGGAATTTGATTGGTCAAATGGTTCGGCGGCCATCTTGGTTGACCCAGTTTTAGCGAAAATTACTTCTCCAGAACCGCTGACGGGATCAGGCCAAAATTTGGCAGATATGATTAGGGGCTAAGAGCCAGTAAAATTTGTTCAAGAGAAGTTGATCCGTCGAAAAACATGGCCGCCGTGGGCTAATCAAAATATAGTGTGTTTGGCGTCCATTTTGGATTTTTTTATTTGATGGATTTTGAGGCCGAAATTGGTTTTATATAGGTTTTTGAGTATTCTGATCTCAAATTTGCAATTTTCGAAACTGTCGGATAAACGGTTTGGGGACCATCTTGGATCATTTTCCCGCCAAAAGCTCCCATACTAAAGCAATGGGAAATTTAAAATGTCTTGTCGAGAACTGCTGGGCCGATTTTAATTTTATTTAGCAGGAAGCATCCTTAGGGCATATAGATTGCATTTTGTTCAAACAAAGCCGATCGACAAATTTGACCGGCGGCCATCTTGGATTTCGGCTGATTTTTTAGAAATGTCTTTAAAAATCTTCTCTAAAACCATTTGAAGGATCAATTCAGACCTCATGAAATATGAGCTCTGGTAAGAGCTGACCCAAGTTTGTTCACGTGAACTTGATTGACTAAATGGTTCAGCGGCCATCTTGGATGACCTCGTTTTCGCAAAAACGACCTCTTCCCCAGAATCGCTGAATCAATCAGGCCCAAATGTGTGATATATGATTAAGGACTAAGGGCCATTAAAGTTTGTTCAAGAGAAGTTGATCCCTCAAAAAACTGGCATCTTTAAAATGTCTTTAAAAAATCTCCAAAACCGCTTGGGGGGTCAATTCAAAACGCAGGAAATATCATCTAGGGCAAGAGCTGCACCAAGTTTGTTTCAACGGAACTTGATTGGCCAAATGGTTTGGTGTCCATCTTGGATAACCTAATTTTTGCCCAAATGACTCCAGAACCACTGAGCGGATTTGGACGAAATTTGGAAGATATGATTAGGCACTGAGTGCCATTAAATTTTTTTCACGGGAAGCTACGTCAGAAACATGGCTGCAGTGGACATGCAAAAATATCCATAAACTCATTTAGAAGACTACTCCTAAACCGCCCACCAACAATTGTGACAAAAATGCACAATGCTCCAGGTGAGCGACACATGCCCCTTGGGACTCTTGTTAGCTATGCCCCGCCCATCTCTAGCTAAACTCCACCCACACCTCGCTCGTGTTGGGATCGATCGATCTCTGAACTCCCTGACTATTAATTTCCAGTAAACTATATAGGTAAGCTGTTGCATGTTTTGAAACTAATTTGACTGGGTGCTGTTGCTGCCTACGAGAAGACTATTTTGGAAAATTTACAAGTGGAATGACTGACTCGATAACCGAGCCAGTCATTCAAGTGGTAAATTTTCAAAGATTATCTTCTCTTGGTCTGCAAATGGACATTTGTATGAGAAAACCGAAATTTTCTTGAACAAATTTGAGTGCTAAAGGGTTAATTGCTTGGTTAGAAATGAATTCAAATTTGACTTTTTACCATTTCCTATTCTCTGATACGTCTGCTCGATGAACATCGGAAAAACTGGATGATATAGACAAGCTTTATCATTGGTCCTCGCAAGCCACGTGACTACAAGTGGGCGTGGCCTAATTGATCAATTAAATAGTGATCAAAAGGGGTGGTTTATGGTGGGTGTGTTTGTACAAGGATGCCCAGCAGAACACGCCATTTTGGGCACTCTATATATGGTCAATTAGGTCACGCCCGCTTGTAACCACGTGAATTGAGCGGATCTATTAAAAGCGGCTCTATCACTTCCCTGTACTGCTGACAATATCAATAGCGTGGAAGCTTAGGGGACGACTGCTCCTGCCACCCTTCTCGTTACCATGTATGTACGCTTCTCTGTACACAAATATACCCAATATGTTTTGTCAGCAGTCTATAGATTTCTATGCAAACATGGCCTTGCAGAACAACTAACCAACCTGGGATTGTTCAGCCTGCCTATACTGGTTGCACAGGGAAATAAATTTGTTTTCAATGAGCAATACCACATTCGCGTATGCAGTAACATCATGGAAGGGTAAGGGCAGCCTGTATCTTCATGGCGGAGGCCCTGCTCGAGAATGAACTCTCAGAACGTAACCATAGGCATCTTCATGAGATTTGATCAAGGAAGAGAAAAGTACAAATCTTCCTAGAGTATATGAATGAATCTCACCATTCTATAAAGAATGGTGAGATTCATTCAAGTACTCTAGGAAGGGTTGTACGTTTCTCTTCTTTGGTCTAATCCCATTAAGATTCCTAGCTAAACTCTGAGAGTGCTTTCTCAAGGAGAATCTCAGCTATGACTATCCCAGCAGATGTGCAGGCTGCCAAGATGTCAGAATCCGAAATCCTGTTCTTAGGCTCCAATATCTAGTGTGCCAATGCAGGTTACTGAACGGTTTCTGGAGAAATACCGGGCCAATGTGGTCTAATACTGCCCCAGTACCGGCCCAATCACCAGCGTTATTAGAGTAGAGACTAAACAACTAATTAATCACATTAAGTCTCTACCAAACCAGGCCATACACGAATGCCTGCTCTATGACTCTGGCTAAACTAGGGATTGCAACATTCGGTCAGTCGGTTGGTCGAACATGTAGTCATTTGATCACTCAAGTGGTCAGTCAGTCGCTACATCAATTGCTTGGCTGGTTGATTGATCTGTCAATAAGATCAACTGACAAATGAGCGAATTAATGCATGAATGAACTAATGAATGAATGAACGAACGAACGAATTAACGAACGAACGAATGAATGAATGGGCGAGCAGACGGTCATGTTGGTGAGTGGATGGGTTGGCGGGCAGGCTGCGGGTGGGATGGTGGACAGATGGATGGATAACATAACCGACCAAATGAACAATTGAAGGAACGAATGAAGTACGAACAAATGGATGAACGAATGAATGAATGAAATGGGCGAACAGACGGTCATGTTGGTGAGTGGATGGGATGGCTGGCAGGCTGCGGGTGGGATGGTGGACAGGCGGATAGATAATATGACCGACCAAATGAACAATTGAAGAAACAATGAAGTACGAACGAATGGATGAACGAATAAGCGAACGAATGAACGAAGTAAAGCATGAACGAATGGGTGAAATGTGTAAATGAATGAATGAACGAACGAACGAACGAACGAACGAACGAACGAACGAACGAACGAACGAACGAACGAACGAACGAACGAACGAACGAACGAACGAACGAACGAACGAACGAACGAACGAGCGAGCGAGCGAGCGAACGAACGAACGAATGGATATATATATATACTTAGCGCTCAGCTAATAACTAATTACCTATGGTGGGCCATATGATGATTAAGAGGTTGTGTACAATGATGGCGTTCACACTAGAGATTTAGACATACTATTAGTAAACCAAATTTGAATTAATTACTTACAGCTATATATATAATGTAAGTAATTAATTCAAATTTGGTTTACTAGTAGTATGTCTAAATCTCTAGTGTGAACGCCATCATTGTACACAACCTCTTAATCACCATATGGCCCACCATAGGTAATTAGTTATTAGCTGAGCGATAAGTATATTTATGTCTCTGGTGTATTTAACCATTTTATTCCCCCTAACCAAATACGGCACTTCGTTTGCATTGAAAAGGTATAACGATGAATAATCTGGAAAAAGTATTTGAGTGGATGATATATCAGTCTCGATGTCAGCAACAGCTTCCAGTTAAATCTATTTAAAAATATTCAACAACGTTCGAGTGCGAATATATGTATTTGCCTTGAGATTAAGAACGTATTTTCTTTGTGAGAAAGATAGCTGGATTTAAGTAATGAGTATGTTACGTAAGTCGCGTGATAAATAAACAGACGATTATAAGTTCGGTCCTTTATTCAGAATGACGTCAGTTCTTTTTTTTAATCCGTGTCACAAAATTGTTGTTTTTCACAGCAACGTTAAGCGGAGAAAAACAATGTTTTTGTATGATAGGGCCTACAGATCGGTTCTACCTTGCATAGCTACTTTGCCAACGGCGGACAAACACATAGGTTCCTTATAATGCTGGTTACTTGGCTTACTGGGCCAATACCGGGCCAATGCGGCCCGGTATTGGCCCAGTACCAGCCCAGTAACCAGCATTGCCAGGTGTATCTCAGAATTCACCAGGAAATTGTTAATTGAGCGCGGTGTGAATCATCAGGTAACTATTGATCTGAGGTTCGTGATAGCAAACGCGCTCCCGCCAGCATATTTCTTATTTTGTTGGGGTGATTTGATCAGAAATTTCATTCCAAAATTATTATTAGCAAAGTCGAGTCTATTATTAAACTACTGAATTTGCTTTTTAGTTCTTAGTGTAGGCTACTTAAATATGGAAGTGAAGAGTTTGCGTTGTCCAGCTGAAGTATCATCAAATCCCCTGGAAACCTTAGAACCTTCGCGAAGACAGAGTTGTTATTTCGGGCTAGAAAATGAATACTACAATCAAATACAATCAGATAAATCGCGAGGTCTTTCGTTTCCCCTTATTAAGATTGAAAAGGGGAAAATTGTGAAAGAAGCAAGAAATAGTGTCACGGTCGATATTACAACAGAATTTTATATAGGCAGAGACACTATTTACGATATTCGGAGACGTCGGAAATCATTAGCGCAAACGACGGTCGCGAGGAGGGTGAGTTACGTCAGCGATCATCTCCCATGCACCAAGCCACACCCATCTCCGCACAATCCTCTCAATCTTGATGTTACTGTGAAGTCGTATGACACGCTGATTGAACGACAATATAACGGCATCAGAGGGATGTATCGTAAAGGGCAATTGGCTAAGCGTCCTGAATTTATCCACTTGCCCTCACTTGGCGGGAATTCTTTAAGAAAGGAGAATAATTCGTGTCACAAGAATGACATCACTGACTGTCAGAATAAAAGACTTGTAAAGCGACCTTTAGGCAAGCTCCTCGCCGCTAGAGAGTTGACAATGCCTAGAAAGATAGACATGGACGCAATTAGACTTGATGGAATCGGAGCTGAAATTCCTGTTGTGGAGGAAACGTTTGTCTTTTCCCATGACAATAGTAAACACGCGGCGAGAAAAGACTACAGTGAAAATTTGGAACGAATTTGGTATAAGAATATGTTGAAGAAAAGGGACCAGAAGAAAAAACGTGACGATCATTCGGAGAAGGATTTCGAGAAAGGTGTTGCGTTTCGTCTGGATATGTTCTATAGCCCTGACCCAAAAATAGACGATGGGTCAGCTCGTGATCCGGAAAGTATAGCTAGTTTCGGAAGAGAGAGTATAGCTAGTTTCAGAGGCGAGAGTACCATCTTGCCGGTATGTGATACTAAACCTGAGCATAATAATAACTATACGCTACCAGATAACAGTGGGTGTACCTGGTCAGGGACCAGGAAACACATGGCACTACTCCACAATAGTATTGGACATAAGACTGATAAATGCGATCAATCTGAATCTAGATATAATGACGACGAACGTGACGCACCAATTGATATCTCGGCACAGTTTGACGATGAATTGAAGAATGATTTGCATATCATGTATGATGTAAGTGTGTGTGATCGCACAATACATACATCTATGGCAATTACAGAGTCCAGCGAAATTACACAGGGTGAGAACATAGACTGTAATATGAGTCAGGAATCGTCAAGCAGTCTTCGGCTTAGAGAAGAATTACTTGAATGTGCCTCTTTGGAAGTCTTAGTTGGGGATAGTCCAGATTCTAACTCCGACCATTGCAGGAATACGGATATGGAAGTTGTTTATCACAATGGACAGCTGTACGACAGGAAAATTGAAAATAGGATGGTTAAGAAAAGACAGCGGCAGATAATGCGTTACCAGCAGTTCCAGATTGAAACAGACGATGAAGATGACACCTTGGCCGGCATGGACCTGCGTCTGTTGTCTCTACATCAGCTGAGAGCTCTAAGATATGGCCGACATGGGTACCAATGCCGCCTCGTCGGAATTAAACGATTTCAACAAATAGGTAACGTTGTTTTCATATTTGTATGTTTTAGAATTAGTTTGAGAAATATTCGCATCAAGCGAAGAATGCGGCGTCTGCGAAACAAAGCAAAGAAGTCGCGACGCAATAAGGATAGCTGGGTAATGGTTACTCCAGCACAAGTTGATCTGACAGAACAGTTTATGAAGGAAATTGGCCACGACCTTGTACGTAGTCTCGAAAAGATCTTTCCAGGGACTGGTAGGCTGTGTACAGTTAATGATTTGGCTCCCGGTGTTAAACAACCTGCGAATCGTTTTGCAAAAGAACTGCTATTTGTCAGTAATCTCGACATAGCAATCGGTTTATTAAGCACTATTGATAAGCCACAGCATCCACATCCCAGGCGCCGAAGAGGCAGTGAACCGTGTCCCGACAAACCAGATTTCCTCACTGTAGACCTTAGTAACAACAGAGGGGCCTCAAATTCTCCCAGAAAGTTAATGGCGGCGTCTAAGAAGATAGGATGTGGCGGAGGTTTGAAAGGAGTAAGATTCAATTTGCCCGCGAATGACACTCCTGAGAGCTGTACAATCCAGATCGGGAAACCTCAGCAAAGAAGAAGCAGTGTGGACGAAACTGAGATTACAGTAGGCAAAGGAATTGACATACGAGAACTTCTAAAAGGAGTAGACATGCCAGCCAAAGAGATAAAAATACAAATTATTGAACGAAAACGCAGGCGCAGACGACAGAAAGAAAAACTGAAACGAACAAAGTCAAAGATAAACCTTGTTAAGACAATTTCAGATGATCTAAACGAGAGCAATAGCTTTAGCCTATCAGACGCAGAGAAACGCTTACAAGAGATTAACACCAGTTTCCCAGATGAACTTGAGGATGGCAACAGCACTCCGAGAAATAAAGAATTACGAAGGACAGGTTTGCTGAAACAGGAAGATTCCCAGTTGCAATTTTCATCTCGCTCGCCATTCGTTCCAAGCGGCGTCGCGTGGGACAAGAAAAGTGTGACACCGGATACGTTTTCAATCGTTCAACCCGAGTTGGATATATATTTGAACGATATTTCACCATTGTTGTTGCAAATGCGCCATTGCAGATATCTACGCTGGAATCGGTTCGAACAAGCAGTAATCGAGAGACTGTATGAGATCGAATGTTTGCAACAACCGGATATACTTCCCAACTTGGAAGGCTCTGCAGTAGAGGATGCTATGTTCTGTGTATGATCAGTTTCTGGACTAATCAGTGGCATATCCAGTTCATTCCGTCAGGGTAGGTGGGGGACAATAAATGGCGAATAGAATAGATGTCTATTTAATCCACTACAGCCATTACGAAACCTACTTAAACATATATTAGCCACTCTTGAGCCGACGTAATACCACGGAGGGGGACTGGGAATACGGGACATTGCTCTTAGTTTGGTCTTGAATTTCGGATATTGTAGAGATTATGTGCTAATATCAGTGGAGGGAGATAATCAGTCACGGCCTCGCTCGTCATCCCATTGGCAATTTGACTAAAACATGACTAATCTGTGAATTTCTCGTCGGTGGGAAAGTGTTTCTATGCCAGTTTCTATATACAAATCTTCGATGTGGGCACTACGTGCCACTCCGCTAATTGTCCTAAGAGCATCCTTTTGTACGTCTTCTAGCCCTCCCCCCCCCCCCCCCCCCCCCCCCCCCGAAACTTATAAGTGTTACGAACGCGATTAAGGCGCCACTTTTTGGGGAATATTAGCTAGCCCCTGGCTACGCTAATGGAAATAATAATCATAGGCGCTACAAGCATTGTCATTAGATATTTGGAACAGATATGGACATCTATTACAATATTAAAAATATATTTCAAAGCTGCCGATAAGCCCCCTTCCGCTGGTATCCAAATCGATGGTAGTTCTTTTATGGCAGGTAGTCGAAAGACTACATATCTTAAAGAACCACTATCTATGGCTCCTGTATTAAATGACTACCTGTCTTTCTATTGTAACTAATAGAGTGATCAGATCTGATGATCAAGTATCTGACGTCATAATCAAAATACGCCACATGTTGGGCAATGGCTGACGTCACAATCAAAATGATGTTTAAGTCTGCCACTAAAGTCGAAAAGTGCGTACGAAAGTATACGAATTGTATTATTTGACGAATTTGCAATTTAATAATCATTATGGTGAATATTTTAAAACTAATTTGACTGGAAGCTGTTGCTGCATCAACATCCTCCAGTCCAATTAGTTTCAAAATATTACCCGTTACCTTGTAAGTGCAGAAGGAACTAAAATGGAAGGGATATGACCGAGTACCATTGTTAGAAAAAACAAGTACGATCTTCAAATTGACCTTTCCAGTTTATCCATCCAGCAATATGACGTCATAATCAACTACGTGACGTGTAGAATGACGTCATAGCCAATGCCGTCATTATGACGTCATGACTGACGCAGATAAGTACGTCACGAACGCATAGTTGAAGAAGGACTATGCCGAATTGTATGTCTTTACTATTTAATAAATATTATGTTGAATGTTTTGAAACTAATTTGGCACCCAGTCAAATTAGTTATATAGTTTTCAGGAAATGGATCTTTCCATTTTAGCTATGCCCCGCCCATCATTAGCTAAGCTCCACCCACACCCCGCCGTGTTGGGATTGATCGATCCCCGAATGCCCTAGCTATCAATTTCCTGAAAACTATACAGGGCAGCTGTAGAATATTTTGTAACTAATTTGACTGGGTGCTGTTGCTGCCTATGGCAGCAACAGCGCCCGGTCAAATTAGTTTCAAAATATTCAACAGAATATTTATTAAATAGTAAAAGCAAACAATTTGTACAACAACGCATAGCCTGTCTTCAAATATGCATTCGTGACGTACTTTTCGACGTCATTCATGACGTCATTCATTATGATGTCATTCTACACATCACGCAGTTCATTATGACGTCATATGATGGGTGGGTACTCTGCAAAGGTGAATTAATAGTCTGGGCGTTCGGGGATAGATCGATCCCAACATTTTGAAGTGTGGGTGGAGCTTAGCTAGAGGTGGGCGTGGCATAGCTAAAACTGGAAAGGTTAAATTAGCAATTTCAATGTGAATGTCTTAACAGCCATGCAAACATTGCAGCTTATAGCCTTTCATGGGGAATCCCGGGTCAAACCCAATACCTGTAGTGATCTTTAGACATGTCCATTTGCAGGCCAAAAGAAGACTATCTTTGAAAATTTACCACATAAATAACTGGCTCGATAATATTCTCTTGGCGTGCAAAAGGACATACGACAAGCAAATATTCTTATATTCGTGACCAAATTTAGTCATTAATATAATTTTTTAAGTTGCGACATTGAAATAGAGGCTCGTGCCTCTATTTCAATTTCGCAACTTAAAAAATTATATTAGTTTATATGGAATGAAATGTTAAGGTTTATTTCGTTTCATTATATATAGGCTCGCAGTTTACGCCTCTAAAAGTATGTAATTTAAACAATTTTATTTTCAGTAATTTTGCTGTGAATATGCACCTTTAATAGCCTGGTTCCATGACTGGCTGCGTTATACGTTAGATATCCTTTTAAAACCCTGGAAAGACTAGTTTTTCAGAGAATTTTTGCTTTCACTCGTTCCGTATTCGCTACGAACACCCTATTCTGTGTTTCTCTATACGTAATGATTATTTTAATATCCAATAACTTTCACATATCACCCACACGCTACACGGATTCGCATAACATCAACGTAGATATATTGTACAATGTTATGTACACCACGTACGTTTTTCTAAGAGACGGTCGTCAGCATTGCTACTGATGACCGTCTCTTAAGGCACGTGTGCTGTAACGTTTTACATAATATCGGCGTTAACCGTTTAACACTCATAGATTCTGTAGTGGTCTTGGGAAATGTCCATTTGCAGACCAAGAGAATACAATCTTTGAAAATTTACCACTGCAATGACTGGCTCGATAACAGAGCCAGTCATTTCACTGGTAAATTGTCAAAAAATACTCTTTTCTTGGTCTGGAAATGGACATTCTCTTTGGGAAAATTGAATTTTTAAAAATAAATTCGATAGTTAAAAGACTAGTCTAAGGCCGTGTTCTCACTATAGAGTTGATTAGGAATAAAGCCATACTCCAGTCTCTCGTGAGAACACGGCTTAAGTTGGATTTCAGGGTTCAAAAAGTTATATATTTTAAAGGTGCATGTTCACAGCAGAATGCTTGAAAATAAACTGGTTAGAATTGTATATATTTAATGTGTATCTATGTATGGTGACTGTATTCTGCGGCTGTAGTAGTAGTAGAAACATCATACAGCTGCAAGCAGTCCTTCTTTGCTTGTGTCCACTGTGTCTTGTCCTCAGCTGAAATCCTTAGCTTCCTCAGGTCCATTCTTGACTTGAGTGTACCGAGTCCTGCTTTCTTGAGGTCACCTCGTAGCATGCTTAGCAGATTTATGCAATGACGTCCTCTCCTATTTAATGTTTAATGTGTACCTAGGTGTAATGAAATGAAATAAAACTTGACATATTTCATTACGTATAAATTAATATAATGTTTGTATTTGTGAAATTGAATTCGAGACACGTATAGGCCCCTATCCATAATTCAACTCCACAACTAAAACGATGATAGTAATTTATACGGAATTAAACCGTGCTAAGATTTATTTCGGTTCGTTACATAGAGGTGCTCAACGTAAGCCTCTAAAATTATACAATTTTAACAATTATATTTTCAAGCATTTGGGTATGACTGTGCACGTTAAAGACCAACTTTATTATGTTTCGACAAACTTTCGCACAGTCAATAAATTTAGTCCTAAAATGTATTACCTTTAGAATCCCGTTGTCATTATCAACAGGGTAACACGGCCATCACAACATTAATCTATCATGACAGGGTTCAAAGAGAGATAGTATAGGCCTAGGAAGATGCCCAAAATTGACGGTGGGCCAAGGGCAGCCCAGATCGCGGGGCCAGGCAGGTAGTCCTTCTCCCGAAAGAATTGTACAATTTAGATGTTCTGAGATGGCATCGCCTGTATTTATGGCGGTGGTGTAAAAATGGAATTTCAGGCTTAGGCCGTGTTCTCACTAGAGACTTAATCAAGAATAACGCCATACGTCAGTATGGCGTTATTCCTGATTAAGTCTCTAATGAGAACACGGCCTTCGATACCAAGAACGTGTGCGTGCCTGCATTGCGTGTCGTCCGTGCGTGCGTGCGTGCGTGAGTGATATGCGTGAGCATGTATGTTATAAACAATATTTGATAGTCCTGTTGTTAGCACATCGCATGCCTACTACAAGCATTGTCCTGTTACCGTAACGACGATTCCAAATTAATATACATTGCTTGATTATCTTGTTTACTATCGCTAATCGTATTACCGCTATAAACAATTACACGTCCTCGTCGCCGTACGACTGTTTATAGCAGTGAACCCTGCGATCTAGTGATAATGACAATTCAAGAAATAACGTTATTATGGTCCAGTCGGTATTTAATAATTTGAAGTGTTTCTATCGAGCTTATGTTCTTCAATTCGCGTTCATTCCCAGTGGTTCATACTTATCACTTCATCTATATTAGCTTTTCAAAAAATACTAAAACAAAGAATGCTAAAAGGCGGTGTAGTGTATAGATAGGTCTACGCCTCTGTAAGAGATAGATAGATAATGTTTTGTTAATAGAATGAATTTTGTGACTTTTTATCCGGAAGTGATATTGTAGACGCTCAAACATTCTGTTATAGACCAATCGTATAAGCTTGTTGGTAATTTAATTTAATTGAACTACACCCGAATATGAATTTACATAGAACACGAAACGAAGGCGTTTTTAAAAAGGGCGAAAACGATTACGGAGTGCATAGGAAAAACAGCGTTCACGCGAACAAACTTCAGGCGCGTAAGCATCTTTTGGAAGAACAATGTGAGAAGGCAATGCGAAAACTGAGACAGGACGCGTTTCTCGTGTACTTTGAAGAATACCTTCCGCTTAGAAGATTGAGATCTTGTAGGCCTAATGATTCCTATATCGAGGCCAGGAACAAGACAGGACAGGAAGAAGACGCGGGACTAACTCATCAAGTGAACTCGTTAGTCACAGAGCCGAACACTTTGAATCAAACACTACATTGCTTACTACGAGCTCGGACTCCCAATGGTCAGCTACAAACTGGTGCATTACATTTTAGTGACACGAGAACAAATACAATTGCTACTCAGTTAAATATGCCACCAAGCAGGCCCTCGGAAACTGAAGCAACCGGTAACCAGTTAAATATGCAAAGAGGCGAGTCTAAATCACGGTTGGAAACGGGTGCTATCGGTAACTGGACACATGTATCACAACGGAACCCTAAGAACACGCCCGGAGGCGATGCAATCCGTAACCGGGTAAATATCCCACTGAACAAGTCGGAGTTTATGCCGAGATGGCATGCAACCGATAACCAATTGAATATGACAGCGTGCAGGCCTATGACCACACCGGGAAAGGTTGCAACCGGTAACCAGTTAAATATGTCATCGAATATGCCTAAGACCACATCGGGACACACAGCGCGAGGACTTGGTTCTCTGCCCATTAAGTCTAGTGCCACACAGCCCATTTGCTGTTCCATCACCGGAGACTATGGTGTCATTAAGAAAACATTAAATAAAGAACAGTTTTCTGAATACATTATGAAATTGAAGGTAATTACCGAAAAACGGTACAAGTCTAACATATGGTGACACGTGACCAGACAATAGACATTTCCAAGTTTATCCATCCATCCATCATATGACAAAATAATCAACAACGTGACTCATAGGATGACGTCATAATCATGACGTCATGCCTTGAATGATTCGAAATAGTCCCTCCTTAGCGCTTAATATTCCGTACCAAGTGCACATCTTTACCATTCAACAAAGATTCTGTTGAATATTTCGAAACTAATTTGACTGGACGCTGTTGCTGCCATAGGATTAAAACAGCAAACCAAATTTTAGTAACGTTAACAAATATGGTATTCAAGATAACAATATTTACGAAAACCGGTAACTCTGCGCTTTTTTCCCCTATCAACCGCAATGCATGTATTGCTTTAATGGGCATTTCCAGTTTATCCATCAATCATATGACGTCATAATCAACTACGTAACGTGTAGGATGGCATCATAATCTTTCACGTCTATCGGTCAAGTATCTGACGTCATAATAAAAATACGTCACTTGTTAGCGCTGACGTCACAATCGAATGACATAGGTCCGTCATAGAAGTGGCAAACGAGCCACAGTATGTGTCTGAATTGTATGTCTTTGTTGAATTTAGAATTTAGCAAACATTCTGTTAGATATTTTGGAACTAATTTAACGGGCAGCTTAGTCCATATACACTCCCTACGGTTTGCAGTACAGAGTCTAGCAAGATTTACGATGCCACGGAGGTTAACCGTCATTCGTGTCTCGCGAGATCTCCTTCGATACAAGATCGAGAAAGGAATCTGCCAGTTGGAGAATAAGTACGCATATACAGTAGGCTACAGTTCAGAAATAAATTAATATATTTCAAAAACAAGATAAAACGTACTGTTGAATATTTTGAACATATTTGGATTGGAAGACATTGCGACAATATATTCCAATCCAATGGACCTTAGTTTTAGCCATCCAGGTATATTAGTTTCAAAATATTCAACAGAATATTTATTAAATAGTAGACATAGTACACCGTCGCATAGTCCGTCTTCAGTTATGCGTTCGTGACCTACTTATCCACATCATTTATGACGCCATAATGACGTTATTGATTATGACATCATTCTACACGTCACGTAGTTGACTATGACGTCATATGATGAATGGATAAACTGGAAAAGTTACTTGAAGATCGTACTTGTTTTCTTAAATAGCAAAAAAACATGCAATTCGTACAACGTGTCGGACTATTAAGCATTAAAGATGGGCGTAATCGAATAATTCATGACGTCATAATTATGACGTCAGCATGTACACGTCACGTGGTTGCTTAGGACGTCATATGATTGAGTGAGGAAATGGATTCATGAATTATCTTCAAATAATTTAAACAGAACATTTCTTACTTTGTGTGCACAATTCAGCATTCCAGGGTATCCATCTATCATCTGACGTCATATGAGGTCATAATCAGCTAAGCGGCGTGTAGGATGACATCATAATCATTACGTCATAAATGATTCTATTTGGCCTATCTTTAACTCTTAGTAGTCCAACAAATTGTACGGCTCTGCTATTTAATAATCATGCTGTTGATTATTTTGAAACTAATTTAACTGGGCGCTGTTGCTGTCGTAGGCAGCAACAGCGCCCAGTCAAATAAGTTCCAAAAAAATTAATAGATTCAATAGCTTGCCTGTATAGTTTTCTGGAAATTGATAGTCATGTAGTTCAGAGATCGATTGATCCCAACACGAGCGAGGTGTGGGTGGAGCTCAGCTAGAGATAGGCAGGGCATAGCTAAAATGGAATGCTCCATTGTTGTAACTAACATATTTCTGTTTTGCATTAGAAACACGATATGTTATTTCCGAGCTGAACTGTACATAAGCCTACATAGACATACAACAAATTCAATATATAGACATACAATCAATTTAATTCATCGCATGTGTCCGTTATTATCAATGTATAATATTTATGTTTAGGGAGGGAGTCGTAACTAATTAAAGATGAAGTCATAATCAACAATAAAATATGTTTAAATTGAAACTCGACTCGTATGGTTGGTAACTGGTTGAGCGTAATGCGGTTACAGCACGAGAGGGTATGGGGGTGGTGGTAGGGTCGGGATGGGTGGGGTGGGTGGATGTGAATTTTGATTGCGTATGGTCGCTGTCTGGAAAATCTCATTCATGCCATTATACAGCGCAAGAACGGGTGCCATTTCGTTTGTCTTGACATCATCGATCTGCGTATGGGTGTGGCCATTTTATTGATTAGGCCTACCCTCCCTCACTAATTTGACAGTAAGGGTGGTTGGGAGTGTATTGTGATCGATGTGTCTGTTTGTCTGTTGTTCGGTCGGTTGGGTCGGTCGGGTTGGTTTGGTCGGGCAGTTGGTCGCTCGGTCCAGAACTATATCTGAAAACTGCTGATCGGATTTGGCTCAAATTTTAGCGAGACAATCATTCCAGTGGTAAATTAAGAAAAATAGTTTTCTCTTGTCCTGCAAATGAACATTCTCCAAGACCACTGCAGAAGCAGATTTTTGATCAGCTTCGCTATGAAAGAGTAAGAAATAGTCAATATTCTCTAACCCCGGAAGTATCACGATGCGGAAATTACGCAAGGACAATCAGAGGTTACTGATACAGATCAATGGACCTTTCCATTTGTAGCCATGCCCTGCCCATCTCTATCTAAGCTCCACCAACACCTCCCTCGTGATGGGATCGATCGATCCATGAACTTCCTGACTATCAATTTCCAGAAAACTATACAGGTAAGCTGTTGAACATTTTGAAACTAATTTGACTGGGTGCTGTTGAGGCATACAATTTGTACAACGTGTCGGATCATTAAGAGTTAAAAACAGGCCATATAGAATCATTTATAACGTAATGATTGTGACGTCAACCTACACGCCCCCGTAGCTGATTATGACGTCATATGACGTCAGATTGATAGATGAATACTCTGGAAAGGTGAATTGAGGGATCAATTTCTAGCTGAGCTCCACCCATGTTTTGCCCTTGTTGGGATCGATTATATACTTTGAACCTTGAATTACAAGAATCATATTTTCAAGGTAGCTATGCAGGTAAGCTAATTTGCATATCGTAGCAATGGTTCCCAGTAAAATTAGTTTTAAAATATGAAACATAATGCGAGCTTCATGGG